>JAVTVJ010010674.1:1200000-2400000 GCA_034509425.1 Eopsaltria australis | reverse complement strand
ACTATCTTTCTATGCACGAACACAGAATGGCGAAATTAAGTTTCTTAACTACTCCAATGATCTTGCCAACACCCTTCAACCATCTTCTGAGAAGATGACTTCACAAAGTGGTTTAAGGCAAGTTAATATTTCCCTGTTGCTGAAAGAACCAAGGGTTATGGTTTTTCCTCCCATCTCTGCTCCAAACTTCTGTCACTTAACACATGCCAGGCTTCACACTTTTTTGATCACATAGTGAGGTAACTGAGATTTATAAAACGTCTGAAAAGGTCTTGGGAGCACTGCTGGGTTAGCAAGTTGAATTACAGGAACTCAAGAGCTAATACAAACAAGATGTGGGGCATCTCACAGAAAAAGTGGAGGACCACCTCTTTGTCCTTTTAACAGCAAGATGCTCACTCACATCCTTCAACATGAGACAGTGCTCAGAGATAACCAACTCAGCTACCAAAGGCAAGCTGGTGTCTCTTATTTTAGCTTTTCTGTAATGCTGCAGAATGGTATTCCAAACACTGGTTGTTATGATACAGTCCCAGATTTAAGAACTGGAATGAAATGGCTTATTTATTACACTTTGCCAAAGTCAGAACTGAAAAAATGGGGCGGTGGGGGGTGTCATTTCTGCAAAGTATCAGGTTTTAAACGTTATCTGAAATAGAAGCTTTTTTTAAAAAAGAAAAAAAGGAGGAGGGGGAAGAAAAAATTGAGAGAAAAAATACTAAAAAGGGAAAAAGAGGTAGGGAAGAATAAGAGGTAGGGTAAGAAAAAAGGAAAAAGAGAGAAGAAAAACAGAGAAAAGGAGAGGGAAGGGTGAAAACCACACCTAAAAATATCTTCAGTTTTTTCCCAGGGTACTCTACAAGTTTTTGTTTATCTGAGCAAGCCACAAATGTAAGCCTCTGTATCTGCATGCCAATTTCTGCCCAGTTACTGCAAATCCAGGTTCCCTATGAATCAGCATTAGCACAAGGCTTGCCCAAACACAGCTTTCTGCTCTGAAATTATGCTTCATGTTGGAAGTTCTCCACCTCAGTTCAAAGTCCTGCTTTCTCTACTCCTGTCTAGTGCCCTTTTTTGAAATTTTTACACCACTTTGGGCAATCTTGTCCCATTCCCATTGCTTCCCTGGGGGCTGAAAGCTCTGAAGAGTGGGCAACATGAGTGCTTGTCCTGGCCGAGACAAAGACTGTCACAGCTATGTTTAAATTCACTGCTGGTTTTACTAGAGACAAAAAAAGGGACTGCAGAACCTCAAAATAATGTCAGAAGAAATCTAAAGTTGCTAAATGAAGGAAGAGAGTCATTAAACATGGAAAGACCCCCCTTTTGCAGAACAGCTGGCTGTTAAATTTAAGCACTTTCTAGTATCCACTCTTAGCTGATTGTTATCTAACACTGGAAAACTAAGTTTAAAAACATAGGTATTTCAGGAGACTTGCAAATCACCATTTTCTTTTTTAAATAAGGCTTTACAATTTGTAAAGAAAATTTTCTCATTGAGGAGGTATATAAAACACCCTCTCTGGTTTTAACCAGAGCTACAGGCAGGCGTGAATAATTTCTTTACAAAGTAACTGAAACCAAAACCAGTTTTTTTACAACTGGCATCTCATCAACTCACAATCCTCACAGATTAACACTGTGAAGTTCAGTTTCCACCTAACTACTCCTTTGGATTTCTTTGTAACATCAGAAATGACCACCAAAGATGCTGTTTGTGCAGGACTGCTAAAGCTTCATAAAATGTACTAGGCAAAAGGTACCAAACTTGAAAATATTGCAAAATAACTTCCGAACTGGTTATTAAGTACCATTATCAATCCATGAAAACGCACACTTCCATGCTTCCTATTCTGACTAGGGCATGGGACATCTAAATGCAAATTTTCTGTCCCTGCTCTCTCAACCCCCTTCCAAACTGTCTCAGTGCAGCCACTTCCCTGAACCCATGAAAACAATGGCAGAACAGGTGAACAAAATGGCAGACTTTGATTAAGTGTAGTTTTTAATAAATTAAACTCACCAGACATGACAAAGTTAAAAAAAATTATAACAAGAATAAAAAAAAAAGTTTTCAGTAATTACATACACTGATCAGTTCCTCCTTACTGTGCACCTTATATGCATAACTAGCCACATTAATAAGATATACAAAGTGTTGCAAATTGTACCATCTGACAAGTTGACCTAGAGTTCCTCTGCACAAAACACTATCCCTTGTATTTTTCAGAGAAAAAATATTTCAAAGTTCCCTTTAGAGACAGAACTTCATTCAAAGCCAAATACTCCAATTAATTTTGTTAATCACCCTTTGCTAATGATAGTTAATAATTTAAAATCACGTAAGGCTGGCAACAAACTGACCATAAAATTCCCATTGCAGGGGAATTCCCATTGCAGTTCTTCCAGGGGAAAGTGCTTTTAAACAGGAGGGTGATAAGGCACGTCTGCCTATTCGTTACAAAAAAAATTACAGCAGGAGCATTAACATAGCTAAAAGGTTGATTGCTGGCCATGTCTCAGCAGAGTTTCATGTGCAACAGATGCTGTTCTTATAGTTTTCTGCAGGTTGTAATTTATATAAGGTAAGTAATCACCAACATGTGATAGCTGTGCTTTTGAAGGGCTGTAGCTCCATCCTACAGATGAAAAAAACCTATCAGCATCCACTACTCTGCAGATAGATCCCTAAAAAATGATTGCTTCAGTTTCATGAGGCCTACTGCTAATTTCTGTTAATCTAGGAGAAAAGAGAAGCCCAGTGGATGACAGTCATAAAATAGTACTGAAAAAACTAGTAACTTTAAAAAACCTAAATCCTTCATACTAAGTAGTCATCGCTCAGTAATGTTTAGTCATAAATTATGGTGGTTTCAGTTTTGTTTTGCTGTGAACTTCAGTCTTATAAATATTTTAACGTGGAATTAGTACAGTCTTTATGATGTCTGATCTTCTCTCAAAGGCATAACGTGGAAGTGACTGAAAAGACTGGTACTAACTTCAAAGAGAAACACAATGCATTTCACTGTTGAGAGCAAGCATGCCCATGAGTAAAATTAAGAACCAAACTTCAAAGAAGGGAGAAAAGAAAAAAAGCAGATGAAAAAATAGAGTAGGTGTGAAAATTCAGCTATGATTAGCCCCATCTCAGAGGCAGCCTACAGCAAGCTATATTTGAACTGGGATCTCTTCCACACAGCAGTCTTGCAGTTCAAGCGAGCAGCTGTGGCCACAGCCAATGTTTGTCCACAGTCGGCTGGAAGGTAACAGGGGCCTCCCTCCCCAGTGGCCTCGCTTCTCCTCCTGTGGGATACCTTCACACCCCTGGGCCCCAAATTCTGCCCCACTAGAGTCAGGCTGGATAATTTCCTGCCCGAGACCAGGGGCTGAGCTACCAGAGTTGCCTGCCTTGTCCTGAGCAGGAGCTTTCCAGACACAGTGTTGGTCCCAGCTCAGCCTGTATTCATCCCCTTTCCCTCCTAAGGAAATCCACAGCATGCACAGGTTGGAGACTGTGAAACAGATAATTAGTTAACATCTCCTTCACAACAATCATCTCTGCAAAGTGGCAGCTCTTGATTTCTAAGGACTTCGCCTTTAAAGAAAACAGATTTCTTGAGCTACAATGGATGACGGGAACAATACTGTACTTGTCTGCCTCCAAAGTATCCCAGAAACCCTTGGACACCATCAGTTCCAAGGATTAAATATTTTCAGTTTCTGGCAGCAATTTGCAAACCCTTCTCATGTGATCAGCAACAAAAAAACCCAAAAAAAGGTTAACAAGGGCATTCACAAAAGTGGAGTTTCACAATTACTCATGCATGTAAAAATTCACACAATATATTACAGTGAATATGGATTCACAAAAACGATCTGCTATGAAATTCACATGGACACATTAAGTGGTGCTTAAGTAACACACTGGGGAAATGCCAGTTGTAGTGTGAATAATTAATATGAACAGCAAGTTGGCAAGAGGTCTCAAGTTGAAATATTGTTTGAGTGTGGAAAACCTTCTTGAATAATAACCTAACTTATTTGTATGGTCACAGTCTGTTCACAGATAATTCACTACTATGAAAAAAATGGAGCCATTTTCATCACATAAAACCATTTACTGAGAACAGCCCATGTCAATTTACTCTGTGAACTTTTCCTCATGTCAAGTTATGTTGAGTTCTTGTCTTGCTTTTGGTAGTAAAAGATTGTATCAGAGCACGTCTTTGGAAATAATGTTGAAAGCATGAGTGAAACCAGCAAGGTGTCTCCATCCCTGGAGACAGTCCAGGTGTGGAGCTCAGTGGCTGAAAGAAAACTCTTTGTAAAGTATCTACCCCACCTTTGAGACTTTTTCTGCAAAAGTGCTTCAAATATATGCATTCAGTGACGGGTTGTTTTTAAAAAATGTGACAGATCTTTGAATTTCCCTCTTGAGAATTGTTTTTTCTTTGGGGTTACCTTTACTTTTTCTGTTAGAATTTTGTAAATTCTAATAGAATTTACAAAAAAAATCTGTATTTTAGGTGTTAATCACTATTAGAGATCCAAAATTAATACTATGCTGAGTATACTTATACCAGTAAGTCACGCTAGCGTGCACATCTTAATTTATAATTGTATATCCTCGGGAAGTTAAAAGCAGTACACCTACTCAAGCTTCACATTCCTGCTTGTTGGTATATCTGTTTACTTAGGAATGTACCATCTATTAAGTAAAAGCAAACAAAGCCTATGAAGAACAAAGAAAAACCTTGTTGGTACTCTGTGCAGGACTCTGCCTTAATCACTGTTGATGGATGAAACTCTTCACCACTATCAGCTGTGCAGCTGGGATTGCAAGCCACCTGCTAACAATATTAATGCCATTTTCTCTGTCTTGTACAGAATTAACAGCATTCAATACCAATATTCATTTTGCTCCCTGTTGTTTTTTGTCATTAAACATTCTTCCTCCATTAGTCACAGCCATCTTGGTGCAAAGACACGGCACAGAGATGGTTTTATGGCCAACCTGTGAGGGTGATATCATCATCTTCTATGATTTGCTCTTCTGCGACATCCAGAGAGTTCTCAGTGATCATGTCACTAGGTTCATCCACGCAGGTTAAGCCAGAGTAGTTATGTAGGAGTTCTGCACTAGGAACATGCTCCACGATGACAGCAGGGAAAATAGATGGATCGCCAAGCTGGGGGGGTGGAGAAAAAAAACAAACAACAAAATATTAGACTGCCTCCAATCTAACCACTTAATAAGTAATACTTCAACAGACCTATACTACACCACCTGGATATTAAAATGTCAGGAGGGGGTACTAAAGGACAAAATGATTTTTAGCACATGAAGGCAAAGAGCAGCAGTGTCCCACCAGGAGCCAGAGGCTGAATTTGCTGTAGCACCTACTGTACTCACTGTACTTCAGTACATAACACCAGACTTGCACAACACGGTTTTGCAGCATTAAAGCTGACAATACAGAGGAGTGGCACAGCACAGTTAGTGCTAAACTTTGCTGGCAATAATACTGGGTGAGCAACTTGCTGCAAACACCTTCACCTTTTGCTCTTCCCATCAAGCAGAAGGTGAAGGAGTCCTGTGGCTGTGAGGACTGGACAAAACTCTCACAGGCACCAAATTCCCTATGAGACACTACTTAAAAATCACTATTTAAGGGGACACTTGCTACAGAAGGAAGGGCCGTAACGGGTTGATGTAAGTGCTGTAATACGTTCCCCCTCTAATTCTTACGGCTTTAGTCATTTGACATTACTCACACCACACCCCCATCACCACTTTCCTTCCTAAGTCTGCTTTTAGACAACATCCTTTGGTCTTGATAGTCATTTTGCATCGGATACAGTAGAAAAGAGGCAACTGGAAAACAGAAAACAAACTGATCAAGGACAATAGCAAGATGCACACTGTCTAAAAAGGCAACTGCTCAACAGGAAGAGGTTTTCAGAAAAGAACATCTACTACAGACACTGTATATTTCAAAGCGAGTCTTTCAAAATGTCATTTGCAGGAAGAAAGTCATAGCAGACTGATAGCAGAATAGGTTTAGAGAAAGTCTAGTGTAACTCTAAAGTTCCCTCACTACAAAAAATAAAACACATTATGAATGTGTCAAGTTTAAAAACAAGAAAAAAACCTAAAAAGTTGCTAAAACATATTTTTGAAAAAAACCAGGATATGTACATTAGTCCCACCCTCCACAGAAGAACACAGGTATGCACGGATCTTAGAATCATAGAATGGCCTGGGTTGGTTTATTCCAAAGTCATCTAGTTCCAATCCCCCTGCCATGGACAGGGACATCTTCCACTACACGAGGTTGCTCACAGTTCCATCCAACCTGGCCTTAAATATTTCCAGGGATGGGGAATCCACAACTTTTCTGGGCAACCTGTTCCAGTGCCCTTCCACCCTCACAGTAAAGAATTTTTTCCTAATATCTAATCTAAACCTGCAGTTTTTTAATTTGAAGTCATTCCCACCTGTACTGTTACCACATGCTCTCATAAATAGTCTCAATCATTCTTGTAGGTTCCCTTCAGGTATTGGAAGGAAGATCAAGTAGTTTCTTTAACCACACAAGTAAAAAACTCAAGGGAAAAAAAAAACGGTATGATTATGCCCTTGTTTAAGAATTACTCATCTCTCACTCTTGCCACTACGCACACCATCACGAACAGAAAATGGTATCAGAGCTATCTGCTCAACCCAGACAACAGCTATGGGAGCAAGCTTCCCCCAGGGAAGAGCCTGGACCCTAAGTACTGAAAGTAGAAAGTGCAATTAGAAGTTTTAAAAGGCAGTAATTACCACTTTAAATTGCTCTCTGTTTTGTGAAACATGTCTCAGCAAAAACTGTGGTAAAGGGCAACCAGGAAAAAAAGAACTAAAAACCAAAAATAGTATTTTAATGGGCTTCTATCATGGACAGTCTCTAAACAAAAACAAAACAAAACAAAACAAAACAAAACAAAACAAAACAAAACAAAACAAAAAGCCAACAAAATCAGAATTTTAAAAAAAGACCCAACAAATTACGACCTATTCTATGAAACATGTTTCAAAAGAGAGAAATACGGTAGAAGATCAATAAAAATGAACAAAGTGCAGACAAGTTAAAGCCCTCTTGTGCAAGCTTATCACCAGATGACAGGTGTATATCAAGTCAAGCAACGGGACAGCTGCTACCCCACACCTTTGTGGGCACCTCTAACCAATGCTGCATCATGCTGGAGCTGAGAAACTAGAAATCATTGATGGCCAAGAGGTCCCTGCTGTTCCTCAGAAAAAGTCATGTTCACATTTTGCATCCTATTTGTTTACTGACCCTAACATCCTTGATCCTATTTGCTTTCAGGAATAAACAAATTGATTTGATTAAATAAAAGCCACATCAATAAAAAAAGATAAAGCACTGTAAAGAGAGAAGAAAAATAAAAAACTACTTACGTTAAAAAAAAGTTTTATTTTCAACAATACATTCCATAAGCTACAAGGTAGATGGTCCATTACAGCCTCATTCCTAAGATACAATTATTTTCTAAAAATAGTCTAAATCCTTCAGTTTCAGTAATATGCCACGATAGATAACTTTTGAGATTTAAGTTACAGACAGCTGTGGTGCAGGCACTTGGACATGAGCTAGGAACCCCAAGCTTCCTTCCCAGCCAACAGACAGAAATGGTATTTCTAGGGCACAACTTCCCCGCCTGGCTTCAGGCTCGTGTGCTACGAAAGGATGTCATGCCCTAAAAACACCTATTTCTCTGCATTGCTATGAAATGGTGGAGGCGTTGGGGTGCTCATTTCTGGTGTAGGTATCTGTGTCACTCACACTCATGAGCCAGTGGCAGCTTCCTCCCCGCCACGTCTGCACAGTGGGGCGCGCTCCTCTCGCCCCGCTTCCTCCCTGCTCCAGCTCAACAGCTGCACTGTCTGCAGCACAGATCGAGTTGCCTGGGCTCGAGATAAGCCTTACATTAGCTTCTTCTGGAGAAGAGAATTACTCTGGTTCAGCACTGTCCTTCTCTAATGACTGATGCTCATGCCACTGGCTTGGCCTCTGAGAGGACAAGTTGTAGAAAAATGTTTCAGAATAATAAACAAAACACAGATAAAATCAACTGATTGTCACATGTTTTCAGATCAGTTTCTCAAAGCCCTATTTATAATACACCCTGCTTACTTTGCTATGAAACCTAATTACAAAAGCCCAAACATCCATGTGTTCCTAAAATACGCTTCACTCCTGACCAAAATGTTTCCTGTTGTACTGAACTGCGCTGCTTCACATAGCTCAGCAGTACTTGGTTTGATCCATATGATCAGATCTGAACTACACTGTAAGATTAAACTGTATTTTGACCATGTCTAGAAACAACCATCATACAAATACTCTGATAGGGTCGTTGTGTCTGTCTGCAGGCACAGAAACCCCCATGGCAGGGCAATACCTCTTTCACCTGAACTCAGTGCCAGACTACTCAAGGAAATTGCTGATACACTATGCTTACAAAAGACTGGAGACAAATAGAAAATCATTCAGTCATGGTGAGACACTTTAAATGTGCTTTTCTTTAACTTAATCACAGTTTTGAACTGGAAGAATCAGAGTAAACATCACTTCTCTGTGGCCTTTTATTTCAAAACTATTGTTATAACTGCTTCCAACTCCTACCCTACAGTGGTACAATGTATGGACTTTCCTTCCTGCCATGGTTGTGAAAAGGAAAGGCAAGAACAAACTCCAATATGCTCCTATTGAGAAAAGCATTCACACAAATGCAAACAAATATAATTTGAAATGCATTTCTGTGGAAGTGGTCATTGCTTTTTTGTAGAGTATTTGCAATTGGTAATGATTTCATGAACAAGCCTTTCATTCAGTTTTAAAAGCAAATACTAATGTACACATAAGTACACATGACTGTTGTGAGGTAATCTCACCTCAGTACTTCTATGATGTTCTTGATTTCACTTAAAGCACCTGAATCCCAGTTGAGAGCCAAGCTAAACCCTCCTCTAGCTCTATTGTTTTGTAAGACACAAAAATAACTCTGCACATTTGGAACCGCAAAAGAGCCCTTTTTTGCTATGGTTTCCTTTGAAGCTAGTGTGTAATGAGAATTACACACAGGGAAAGCACTAAGAACTACAAGGTAGTGACTCAGTTAACACAAATTAAATTACCTCTCTAATAGCAAGATCACAAAATCATTTCTTTCTAAAACAAACTTGCTTCTATATGCCCTAGCGAAAAGGAAGAATGCAAACTATCCCAAAGTTTTAAAAAAAGTCCCAAATTAAAGTGTCAGCAATGACTTCCTAGAAATCAATACAGAGATCCATAGAAGAACAATTTATGTACTTTATATTTCTCCTACTTTTGCTGCTTCATGTTTCTCATACAAAATAAAGGTAAAATATGACAACCTAGCTTCAACAAAGCTTTGACTTCCCTTCAACCCATCTCCCATACCTGCTGGACACATAAAGCAATCGAGCTACTGCTAAAATCTTCCCAAATCTTAAACATCAAATCCCTGTAGACTGACCTTTACCAATTCAGAGGAGAGCAAACTTCATACAGATGCTGAAGTCCGTGGAAAGTCCCATGAGCAGGTCCCTGAAAGCATTGGTTATACTCCATAATCCCCTGAAAATTGAACTCTGTCCTCCTCCAGGGGCTAAAGGTAGCAATCTTCCTTCCTGCTCTCTAATTCTTCTAGTGTGTTTGACATGCTGACAAGGTGTTTCTTTTTTTCTCTGAAAATTGTCTCATGAACTGTCAGCAACTCACAGAAGATCAAAACACCCTCCTGGGCATGGAAATGGAAAATAAGGAAGGGGATTTCTTCTGCTTTGGAGGTACTGTCTTCTCATACTACAAGTCTTTAAGGATGACAACTTGTCCCAGGAATAAGGCGACTAGCTTTTAACTGGTGTGGAATAAATTTTGTGCAAGTGAGTGATGGGTGGGAAGAAATGCATGCAATAGAATATAGCAGGGAAAAGCTACATAGGAAAAAAAAAAGGAGAAAGCAGCCTCAGGGAAAAAACAACTATCTTTTTAACCAAACAACAGAATTCAGACTCACAATACAGATGGTGATTTATATTAAAAAACCAAACAAAAAACCTTCCCCTCCAAAACCAAATAAAATACCCCAAAAAACTAAACAGAACTAGAGGAAGTGGCCTTAGTGACTAGAAAACAGCTTTTGGTTTTCCTTTGCTGAAGGTCCCTGTGCAGAGGCAGTCTCTTGAATTTAAAGGTGTTCCCATTGCCAGCATCTGAGAAGTGGTGAAATTGCACAGAGGGATGCTGCAGGCAGACACACGATGCTCACTTTTCTGGGAAGATAGCCTCATTACAGATTTCATATTTCCCTCAAAGTCTTCATAAAACTGCAAGTGGATAAGGGGAAGGAACCTTCTGCAGGAGCCGGAAATAGCAAAAAAAAATGTAGACCTTCATCCTGACCAGGTGGTTTAATCTTTCTGAAAGCCCGTGGTGATATCAGGGAACATGGAAGAGCAAATCTAGGCATGAGATGGTGGTGCAGAAGTCATGGCTCAACCTAAAGTCTCAGACCCCTCCTTATCAGAAGAAGGGAAGAGAGAAACATCCCCCAGAGGTACAGAAGGGGTCTTCAGGCACAGGTCACTACACACATCAGAGCCACCTGAGAGAGCAGAGCCCGACATAGAGCAGTCATGCTGGGAACCACGTTAGCAACTGAGTGGTTGAAATGATTCAGCTTGTCCCTGGCACCATTTAAAACTTCCTACTATGGATCTAGCCACTGTGGCTGCTTTTATTCAACTTTTAAAACTAAGAATGTCCTGATCAAATACCACATTAACTGTAAGTCCACAAAGAACTAAATGAAAAGGTATTTGAAAGAAGAAGCTGCAGATGGGAAGAGAAGCAGGTTTAGGCAGCGGCACTGACTTGGCTAAAGCCTGCAGGAATGCCTGCCCAGTTTTATGTGTGCAGTCTCTCCATCTCACAACAACAACAACAACAACAACAACAAAAACCAACCAAACAAAACAAAAACACAGAAAATAGGAAAAATAAACACAACTCTTTATTTTAACCAGATCCCTGACAGCAGAAGCCAAATAGGTTATCAGTAGCCTTAGCCGAAGCCACTTGTTCCCTTCTGAAAATTACAAGGATATTTTCATTCCATTTCTTCCTCATGACTATGTGATCTACTATGCGATAAATGAACCCTCCAAGAAAAAACAGAGAATTAAAAATCATTCTTTTCTAAACTGCAAAGGATAAAGCTGATAAGAGCAAGCCTTTCCCGTTCACACAGGTCCACGTGATTTGAGTCCCTCCCATTGGCATCTGCCACTGAATGCTGAATGCTTACATTTGCAAAAGGACTGTTCATAATTTATGGTTGTTTAACCAAGACTTTAAAAAAATTAAACAAAATAGCCATGAATTATGACTTCCCTGAAATACTGAGCATCGTTGCCACTTCGACCCTGAACCTCTCTCCACAGCTGTTCCATGTCCTAAAAGCTCTTGGCACAAGACAGCTCCAGGCAAATCTCTGACAAGAAGTACCAAAGTTCTTACAATGCCAGCTTGCGGGGGCATTGCAAAAATAATTATCCAAAGATGAGGTAAATTACATCTTTAGTATATGATGAAGATCCAAAAAAATGCTTTGGCCCAGCACAGAGTACTTACAGAGCTAAAATTTTTGCAAAGTAGACAAACTGTGTTATCCATCCCTAAATACAACTAATCTAAGAATTTAAAAACTTCAGGAGAAGAAATAGCTCCTGTGGGGTAAGAAGCAGGTCAATCAAGAATAAGCAAGAAGCAGTCTTTTTGGGCTAATGTACTATGAACCCTCAGCCGAACTAAACCTTTCTCCAGCATCCCAGGTCTCTGCCTGGGCAGGACTTCTCTTCTACAACTGAGTATTTAAGATTTACCTTCAGGCAGCCAGCTAGCTGGCTGCCTGCATCTCTGATATCTGAACTAAGTGAACCCAGTGATTCAAAAGGAGCTTGCATCTGACTGCAGCAATGGACTTCCTGCTTTGCACCCTCTATCTCTGGCCTTTCACGTCTTTGATTTCATCATCTTTAGGGTACGCTACAGGATGTCTTTGCTTAGACTTCATCTAGAGCAGAATTTAGTGGGGTTATGAGATAAACATCAAGGTTGAGTTTGTTCTGAAGCTGAAGAAAGCTTTGTTTAGAAAGGTTTTACTGTCCTGTTGAGCACTCTTTAGGATTTTTAAAGTTTCTCCGGTGAGCATCTGAAGAAATTGCAAGAAGCTGAATGCGCGGCTAAACAAAACCAAACCACATCTGCTCGCACTACCCCGCCCAGGAACCATGCTGAAGTAGCCCTCCCTACCTCAATTCTCCCCTCTCCTATTGGCTTGTAAAGTAAAGCCAGCAATGAACACCAGCAGAGGTAATAAGTAAGGCTCATTTTTGACTACGCTTGTGCAATTCCCATATCTAAATCCCCAGGCTACCACAAGCTCTGGAAAAATACAGGGAAGGAAGTTACATTACTAATTCCACCCAAAACTGAGTTAGCACTTCAGACAGACAACACTCAGTTCATTGAAATGATCGCATGACTCTGACAGTAGAAGCAGACCAGTGACCCAGCCAGATATTAGGCCATACAGAAAACCAGAGACAAGATTATAAAGCCAAAAGCAGGGGGGTTTTTTAAGAGAGGAGAATAAATGCTTTTCACATTAACAAAAAAGGAACGGTTTGTCATGGCAGTTAGCCTTTTAAAAATACTCAAGACACATCATTTCTTGTTAATAAATGCAAGTTCTAATATTAACCACCAGCTATAGAGAAGCCACATGATTTTTACAATAGGAATCCTACACTGAAGCTTCAGGACTTACAGGATGTGGTTTAAATAATCAACACCTAACTGAGAGTCTGCTCAGGTAGAAACTGACATATTTTCCCTGTAGGGTAAAAGAAACCAATTTAAATTACTTTCAAGTTTATTTTTGAATAACCAGCATGCAGTAACACAATTTAGAAACCAATCTGTAAATGACAGTGAGCAGGTACACACTGCCCCTTCCAGTCATCTGCAGTGTGGCCATTACGTCTACACAGAATTTTATCCTAGCACACTAGAGAAGTTGAAACTACTATAAAATATCATAATTTTGGGAATTCTACATCACACACGCATGGATTCTACTGGCACAAATCAGCAAAACAGGAAAAATATTTTTGGAGGAGGATGTCTCTGCAATACTGCAGAGGTTATAACATTTCAACCAATTTCTGTTCCGCACATGCAAGTTACAGGAAGCAACAGGAAGCTTTTGAAACAGCACAAAGATCTGCTGCAAAAATAATGACCTCAATGTTTCCTTTTTGTGTTTTACACCACATTTTTTCCTCATGTTTCATAATACTCTTAGCACCAACTTGTACAAATATGGTTTTTTACACCGTCCCATACCTGCTGCTCATCCTCCATGACGTTGCTGGCAAACTCAAACACAAGCTCATTCTGCTGTACAACTGCTGCCATAATAACGCATTCCCAGGTCTCAGCTCCACATACAAAGAAAAATGTTCTTGAATGTGAAAAAACAGAGAACTTCACTGAGGTCCAGCTGGGCAGAAAGGCAGGATCGCAAAATGAATTGAGAATCAGTGTTCGTGTTTCTTAGATCATCAGTGTTTCTGGGTTCTTCTCTTCTCAAAGCAAAACAAATCAAGACAAATCCTTTCCTGAGTTGTTCTTCCCACCTCGATAGCCTTTAACACTGTGGAGGGAAAAATAAAAAAAAAAAACATTTAAAAATTGTTACTTTAGCAATGTGAAACAGTAGCAGTGGCAATAAAGCTTTCCACGTATTATAACAGTTCTATCGACGTCCGAGGAAGTCAGACACTTTTGTGTCTCCAAATGTAATACTTTTACTGATCAATGTATGTGAACTTTAATTCCTGTTTCAAGAAATAAGACAACAGCTCCAAAGTGTTTCATATTGAAAGCTTGAGACTAAGGAAAGTTTACGAAAGTTAACAAAAAGAAAATCCATCTTTTCATTTGATTCAGATATGCAGTTTTCACATTCATTAGTACCTCTCATCTTCACAGTTTATTCAAAGTAAAAATACAAAACTCAGACTGACCTACTCAGCTGTAGGATATCCCAAGTATATCACATTTCTTCTTCACACACAGTTCAAATAGAGCAAAGCTGTTGTTTTGCAAGTAAAATGCTCTGGATCTTGAATCCCCATGTCAAAATGGTGAAACCAATAAATAAATTCTTTGTACAATCCAGAGAGTGCCCGCATTCCTACATGAAGCAGATCCTCAGCTTCATGTTAAAAACGCGCTGTGAACGTGCCCTTATCGCTACCAGAGGCTCACAAGCAGCCGGAAGGAAACAGCGCTGACCACGTCATGGCAAATTAGAACCGTCAAAAAAACTGCACAGTACAAAGAAAAAAAAGAAAAAAAACCCAATTACAGAATGTAAACAGCGAGCCCACAGCTCCCATGTTGTTACGTGCTCATCGGTGCCAAAGGTAACCTCGGTTAGGGTGAGCTGACCAAGAGGCTGCTGCACCACCTCTGGGGAAAGAGGCAAGCACAAAATGCACTCTTCCTACAAAACTGAGGTGACCCATACGTTAATTTAAAAATCTACCATTTAAAAAAAAAAAAAAACCAGGAACAGGTGTCTAAAATTAGGAACCTAAGGAGTATGTTGGTGCCTAGGAATTTAAATCCATATATTTTAAGGGAAGAAAAATGTGTAGTTCCTAGTGTTTTGAGCAAAATTCTTTAAACTGACTTTGATTAAGAGCTGCTGCGACAAAAGAATAAAGGACAGAGGTCTAACATGTATCCACCCAGAGTGAGACCCCCAGGAAAATCAACATCAGTGCCACTGGTGAGGATTAGCATCTGCCTTTGTGCAGGAAATTTAACCTTGCCTTGTTTTTGCAGTAGGCTGAAACTCAAAAAAAATGAAGAGCATCTTCCTCTCCCCAGTGCCAAGCAATTTAATTAGGGAGGATCATGTCAGAGACTCGTACTCCTTCTCTCTAGGAAATGTAACAGCTGTTTTTCCTATATAGATTGTGGTATTCCCAAATTCCTAAGCAGTGATGGTAGAGCATTTAGGCATTTAAGTCACTAGATCCTATCCTTATAAGAAATCAGGAAACCCAAGATTATGCAAACAGGAGAACCTCCCCAACTTCCAAATCGTGCTCTAATTAGCTGTTAAAAGGTTTGTAAGAATAGCCACAACCTTAACTACAGAATATTTGCTTTAATGAGAGTTGCATGCATGAACAGAAGCTAGTGCTGTAGGAACCATGACTGTTCAACCTCAGCACTTGCCATTTTACTGGTTCACTTGAATGGTTAACACGGCTTTCTCCACACTTCAGCAGGGTTATGGCACTGAAAGCACTACATGCAATCATATAATCTTGGGTGACTTCTTTAAATCTCATTATTTGGCCTTGCCTTTTAGAAGATGTGGATGCCATTAGGAAGTAGAGACATATTGCCAGCATAATGGGACTAGGCTGAATTTGGCCCATCCTAGACTCCTACCATCCTGTACACCAGCCTGAAAATAAAGTACTTAACTATCTAATATACAGTTTAATATTTCCTACAGACAATGATTCAAGTGGGTCAATCTATGCCAACAGGGATATACCGACTTTTTCAGAAGAGAAGACAGGTATGGAAATTTATTGAAGTACAACTGCTCTTTGGCTCCTGCTTGGGAATAAATTGTAACTGTCCAACAAGATTAAATAATATTTTAGTCACACCTTCTAATCAGTGAAGAGCAACTTCACTGTAAAGGATCACAAGGCAAACAGGGAAATACAAGAACCTCCTCAGTTGTCCAAATGGAGGCTTCTGTTTAAATGAGGGTTAAGCTAATTGTCCAGAGCCAGAATACAGCAAAGGCTTATAATCATGGCCATTACACTGACTGAAGCCACATGTATGAACAAAGACTACAAGTTCTTAAGATCCGGTAACTTTCTAAGGTCAGTAACAATTAACAGAGTCAATGTGAAATTGGGATAAAGGACATGCTGGAAACACAGTCTACCCAGTAAGCTCTTAAATATAAGGAAAACTGGAGGTCAAGCTACACTAAAAATTTTAAAAGTTCCCCACATGCACTGGGAACTGACATTTTCTTCCATTAGTGCCAGGTTATTAATTATTCTGTAAAATATTAATATTTTACGGTAGATACTATAATACCAAAATGTACACTAAATGCATAAGATCCAAAAGCTGTGGCAGTGAACTTACTAAAAGCCATAAAGAAATATTTCCTTACTTCTTATTTTTAAAAAGAAACAACAAAACTCCCAATGCAAAACTAATTACCATGATTTAATATAATTTCAGAAACTGCAGCAGCATAATGTATTTGAACCACATAAACACTGCTTAAACCAGTCACACTTCATGCTAACATGAAACTCCTAATCATCTGATACCAGTGTAGGAAAGTTTTTTTATGACTTGTCTAGTGCAGTGATGCGAGATCGTTCCTTCTCCCCTACACCCCACCCCCAAAACCACCAAGGGCTCTATTGATAAAGTCAAGTGAATCCTCTAACAAAAGAAACATCTAAACACAACCTTAGTACCAAAGCCAAAGACAAGTGAGTGAACAGGCTTTAGTGAGCTTTTATATCTAACCTTATAAAGGTTAGGGACTCAGACTATTATTGCTTGCAGGATATTTTTCATTACTTTTGTAGCAGTGTATAGTAATAGCAAATGATCTATTGGTCAACAACAACACAGCAAAATAATGTAAAAGTGCCTTAATTTAACCCATATTACTTTCTCTGCCATATAGAAAACAAGAGCAGCTTTTCACAAAAGCCACCAGAATTCTAAACCAGCTATATTTTCCTCCATATCTATTTTTATAAACTGTGCTTCTATTATTCCAACTATCACAAGGTCCTGCTGTCTATAGGCTAACACAAACACGACTATTGTTTTTGCTTTGTAATGCCACTTATCCCCTGCCTGATTTTACATACATCTGTGAGTGGAAAATAAGTTATTTGCAAACAGCATAAAATGTGTAAATTCTATTCACATGCACAGTAAGCTTGACTACATACAAATAATCCTAGGAGAAAGGGAATCCAATATATATTATCATAAAATTTACATCAAATTTTCAGAACTACAGAGGAAGTAAGGTTTTGCTTTCATTTTTACTAATTATTGTACAAATAGATTATAAAAAGCAGATTTAAGACAGAAAAATATAAACAAACATCTTTATTTTGCTTAATCCCTGAAAATGAACTCAAATTATTTCAACCCCCCTGGAAACTCCCCTCATTCACTGATTTCACCATCTAGAAATAAGCTCCTCAATCAGACTGTCAAAAAGCACATTCTGTCAATTTAAGCCTTAGTACATGCTTCTCTGGTATCCCAGAAGATGCACTGTAGGATTCTGTCCTAGACATCAGCTACACATCATAACTTTTTCCCTACCACTCTTCACTATTTATACCCTCCCATGAGTCCTAGCCTGCTGAGGACTAACTGAGCCAGTTCAACAAAGCTTCTACGAAATACCTCCAGAACCAACGTTTTTGGTCCCAATGGTAAAGCTGCAATATTGCAACTAGGCTCCATGTTGGAATCCACAAATTCTCCTTCAAATCCCAATAATATGAGCCAGTATAGGCCACACTACCTCAGCATTCGAGCACTGTAATGCAGAACACCAAAATAAGATAATGGCACCACACTGGAGCAGGTGTAGCAGGCATAAAAGCACCAGGCATAAACCCAAAAAATTGCTAAAGGTCAGCTACGAGCTTGGAAGACTCAATTCTTGGTACTGAGAGCATCCCAGATGAGCTGAAAGATGCCTCCAGCAAGCTGCTGGATCCAGTCCCATTTAGGGTTAATAAAGATGACTGTAATCGCATTGCATTGCATTTCTCATTAAATTAATAAAATCATTCGTACATTTAAAATAAGAACCAGCTTAGCTGCTTTCAGATTCAAGTGCAGATCTGAATTCTGAGTTACTCATGAAACAGTTCCACTCATTCAACGTGGGGACAAATCACTTGAGATTGGAATTTCCCATTGTTTTCCTCAGACAGTCTGCAGCATTAGCTCTATTCTAGAAATGCCAAAGTTGTGACTTAAGAGAAATGCAAAGCGGAACCCTCCCTGCCTTCTCTACACCATCTTGAATACAGGAAAAAGAGGGGAGTGAATGAGAGGAAAGGTAAGGTTAAAGACATCATCTGAAATCTTGAAAAGAATGACTGAAAACCATCTCAGGTGAGGTCATCGCATGGATGGTAACCACACCATTACACTCAAATTTTTAACTTCATTCTACCAGTGGATAGTTCAACCCAGAGTAAGTTCACCTTCTGAAGAGTCACATCCGTTTAAGATAATGAACAAGTATCATCACAGAATCACATTTTCTTAAAAAGGAGGGCAAAGCTGAATGATACCACAGTTCTCTTAATGTAGAAATCCCAGACCAACAATGATCTTTATATAAAGTCCACACTAAGCATAAATGTTAACAGTTCAGTATTCTGTCATTCTTCATGGATTAACTTTTACTATTCAGTAATATTACAAATTTGCACAGGACAAGGACTTTGAAACATGTCCTTAGACCCACAGCATCGGCAGTTGATGCAATGACAAGAAGAAATTCATGTATGTTGCTTGGCACAAAAAGTTTCTGAAGGTTCAGTATTTCAACTGCTCACACAAATTAACGGAGATAGAAAAACAACATGGTAAGAGGGTAGCACTGAGGAAGGAAAGAACATAAGGAACAGAGTCAAGTCTTCTGAGAGCATCCACGCTGCCTAGGGCAAACTGTGCAAAGGGCAGCTGACATAATAAAAGGCAACAGTGACCTTTGCTGAGCTTTCATTAAGGACAAAGAAATCATCAGTATCAATAAATCCCTGTTTTGCAGCCCATCTGGAAACCAGCCTGTGTCACCACAGGCTCTCAGTGCACATACTGCAAGGAGGACAGAGAGTAAGAGGGTTCATCTACTAAATATAAACAAGCATAAAACCCCAAAACTGACACACAATTCAGTCAATATCGAAGAAGTGAAATGAACCCACTCAACATAAAAAACAGATGTTTACTCCATAGAAAATAAAAAGCACAAACACAAGCAACAAGCGCTTTGCCATCACAAAAAAAATTATCATACTTTCATCCGTTTTTTTTGTAACTATCTCTTTTAGCCTGAATATTTAATTTGAGGCAAGATTCCTTTCCAGACTATTAACAATAATGGCTCCAGCACTGTTTACTGACTCCTCCACCCCTGAAAACTCTTTTCTTCCAATCTTCCATGTTCCCTCATATTTTTTAAGTCCCTTTTATTCAGCACATTTATGTAACACAGCTGTTGTACACAAACCCAGTAACCTGGCAGAGCACTGCTGGGAAAGCTGAAAAAATTTACAGCATGGTTGAGGCTTCTTTTCCTCTGTATCCTCTCTGCCAGCACGCTCAGTGTGTCAAGGCAGCCCCAAATCACTGTAGGTGTGAAGCGCTGTAAGTTATTGATTTATGCTGCAGCAACAAAAGATCAGCCTACCACCAACAGGCCAGGCCTAAAGAGCGACCTAAAAGATACTGAGGTGAGATAGGCTCTCCCCAGCTTTACTACTTAGGCTCTTGAGCTCGAAAAATAGTATTTGCACATCTGTTAAGAGCAAGCCTTCCTAATTTGACCCAGTCAGGCTGGGTTTTAGTCACCTCTCCGCAGTGTTTGCTCCAGCAAAGCAGCGCCAACTCAACAGGAAAAGTTAGCTGACCTAAAGCAAGTGAGCAAGGACACTCCAGGGGAAATAGAGGGTCCAAGTCCGCTCTCCTGCTTCCCCACTCCCCAGGCATGAAAAAACTGAATTTTGCATTTCAATAGACTGGCTGCATAGTATAAGAAGAGCTGAAGGAGATGAGACATGACAACTCCATCCCACCTCTCCTCCCCAAATCATGTGAGAGATTGAACTCTTTTCCTCCTTGCCTGCCATTCCCCAGCTCTCTTTCCATCCCCAGCCCCCAGTCGAAACTGTTTAGTGAATTCAAACATCATTTTGCAGCTGCCCAACTTTTGGCACATTAGACACCTAACAGAGAAGAGCAGGGTAAATTTTTAGAAGTAGTTTAGTCACCCCATGGCTACCCATACAGCTTTGAAACTTTTGAGATTGAGTTTGGGTTACTGAAGCCTCAGGTCAGATAAATCACTTACTTCAACTACAGTTAGATAAAAGCCATGTAACATTACTTCACTGCACAGCCCCTACTCTACCTGCCTACATGGACACACGGACACATGCACACACACATCAGCTGCAGCTGCATGAACACACTTTACATCCATGTGCACATGCATCACATATACACCAAAGCATATGTATGAAATGTGTGCCCTTCTACTGCCTTGACTTTTAACTTCTGGTGCAGCTGTTTTGCCTACTAAAGATTTTAAAAAACCCACAATCTCCCGCATCTCTATACAACAAGGGAATACGCAAAAGTCCTCCTCCTCTGCTTCCAGTTCAGTCACCTCCACCCACTGCTGCTCATCAACACCCCAGTGCTGCTCAGAAAATATTTAGCTTGATCTTCCCCTCACCCACTGAAAGCCAAACAAACAAGATGAACTGCCCCTCCCTTAAAAAGGACACATAAAAAGACAGTGTTCCCCAGGCAGTGCATGGGGAGATCACACAGTTTGCCAAACTGCAAGAATTCCACAGTCAGTCTACCAGCCAGGGGAATGGAGCAGCACCAACCTCACAGGGCAGCACAAACATCTTGGTCTTGTGCATAGGTACTGCCAAAAAGGAGAAAGGGGTGTAATTCAGGCCTTCACCACCTGAAAAATGCTGGCCACAAGCACACCATCACACCAAGCTCCCTGGCAACCAACAACATGATTGCCTGTCCTTCTAGGAACTTCTCTGTAGGGCTATCTAAAGGTCTCTTATCGTAACAAAGCCATGAGGTTTTGTTATGATGAATGTTTCTGAAAGCATGGCCTTGTTCAGCAACGTAATATGGATCCAAGGACCAGCTGAAAATATAATATTCATAGCAAAGACCTGCCTCTCCTCTTGCTACTGCATAATGGTACATTTGCATGCTAATGTCCAGTAAATGCAGAGGCTGGGAAGAGTGGTTTGTTGGTCAAAAGCTCTTGGCAGTCACTAACTTGGTCTGCCCCTTGATTCTGGCTTTTGCAGTTAATGCATCACTATTGGTAAAGAAAGGAAAAAATCAGGTGATCATATTTCCCAGCTGTTAAAATGAAAACAAGGAGACATTCAATTAAGTCAAGAAGCAACTAGTTCTGAAAGCATGAAAGGAAAGCAATTAAAAATGCATCAGCCTAGATGTACTTGCTCAAACTCCTTGCTAACAGACATGACAGAAGTCAAAAGCTTAGGAAAACTGTAAAATGTGGTTTAAAAACAGCACAGTGTAATTAGACCAAACCAGCCCCATTACATAAGGATTTCTTTTTAAACAATGGAAAAGAGCTGTCTTAACACACGACAAACCTTCAGTAAATGCAGACTGCAATCACACATCTCTAAACTCAGGATTTTGCTGTCATTTTATTCCTGTTAAGTGCTCACTTTGGGATTTACATATTCTCCACCAGAAAAATATTCTGGTTTTGCAATATTAAACATTGCAAAACCAGAATAGATGGACTACAAGTTGGATATGACACTGCAAATGTCCACTTAGTCTAGCTCATCAAGAGGTAAGTGATACTAATTACGGAGAGAAAGAAAAACAAAAGATCTCTCATTACTTCCTCTCCTACAACAATTAGTACACGCTATTTTATCCAATAGTAAATTTGCAGAGACAGGACTGGTTTTATGTCTTGTAATAAGATAACCAAATTACCAGCATTAATAAATAACATTAGTATCAAATATATCTTACTATTTTTTACACCGCAAAAAATCTCAAAAAGCTGCTTGAAAAAAAGATACCAAAAAACCAGTAAATTGATAAAATCCCAAATCTGGTTCAGAAATTTTTGCAAATCAAATGTATTATTCCAGTGACACAAAATAAATGTTTTAAAAGGCACCTTTAAGTGGTTTCTGGCATTTAATAGCACCTTTCATGGAGCACTAAGACCACAAGCCTATAAACATCTGTAACAACAGAGCTGCAGATAAGTCAAATTTCACTGATTTCCAAGGAAAAGATCTCAATACAGGAAGAGCTGAAGGGCTGAGCTCCAAGACAGCTAAAACAGGATATGAGGAAACTTGCAAAAGAGGGGTGTAGGGGGGAAGAACTGTTTGACCCTGAGAGATTTTGCTTTTTTGATTAACACATACACACAGGAGAATGAAGTAGTGGCAGTGGGAGGAAGAAAGATCAGAGAAACGAAATATAATTGCTTTGGCAGGGTGCCAAACTTCACAAATTACCAGTTGCCAGTCTGTACCCAAAACTGACATAAAACTGTCAGTCGTTCTCTAAAAACTATTTTGCCCATAAATTAGTAACAGTCATTATTTTTAAATTACTTGCAGTTAAGTTTATCAAAGAAAACTGGATGGCCAAAACCAGTAACTTTTTTTTTGAGTTGCACTTTAAATGAGCACAAAATACATACAAATTAAAGAGGAAAACACAAAAAGAGGCCAGCAGAGATCAAGTTCAAGTTAAAAGTTTCTTATTCCAGGCAACCTCTTCCAGACAAGCATCAGTAATTCTAGATCAGGGAGTTAAACTCCCACAGGACTTTTCCAGCATTCTGCAGAAGTTGCTACAGGACCCAGCTCAGTAAAAACCTCATTACAACTTCTCCAACACAGATTTTTAGCATTCTGTGGATTTCCTTTTGCAATTAATTTTTTAAAAAAACTTTTCTAACTGGACTGTCAAGCACAACAAACAAACGTAGTCATAGAAATGCTGTGTGATTTGCATTTCTATGTTTGAGTACTTGAGCAGTTTCAGAAATCTGAATTTAACTGATGTGCACCAGCTAGAAAGGGGCACAAACTAATCCACACAGAACCCGCTGAGGTCTCCCCTTTCCCAACCTCACAGACCTGAACTTCAAGCCTCAGTTTGGTACTTTGCTCTTGTCAGCAATGTGTATGTTCAAGGTCGCATTCGGCAAGTGCCAGGTTGAGCAACATAAAGGGTCTTACCTTTGCAGCGTCTTTTAAAAATCTGTATGAATACAGAGCAGATTAGGCCATGTTTCTGTTGTTTGCCTCTCATTTGCTGTCAGCTGTCAGCAAAATGAACAGTCAAAAGCCTCTGGAGCTGGCTGGTATTAGTCAGCTAGACTTGAATTTCCAGTTCTTTTACATTGCTGTCTATTTTCCTCCATTAGGTTAGCCTGTCCTACCCTGGTATCAGATTACACAGAGCCAACATTTATAGCACCTTGCAAAACAGTCGAACATATCACATACCTAAGTCTGCCTATACCTGTTGCCCTCAATGCTTAACCCTTTCTACCAGCCGGACAAACATTTACTCTAGAATGTATCACCTACAAAACATTTGCAGCAGAGGAGTTGTTTTTCCTTCTTACCTCACAGCTACAGGATGGCATGAGATTTGATTTTAGGAACTGCAAAACACAGGCAGGTTGCACCAAGAACAGAGGCTCCGAGATGGCTGCAAGAACAAACCTGCAACAAGAACCCTGGTCTGGAAGCACTTGCCACTAATCTCAGCAGGTCTGAGAAACCCCAATCCTCATTCTGAGTTCAAGATCATGTAATTACACTGATTCCTTGCCCCCCCCCAGACCCTGCTGCTAAAGCAGGAGGCAGGCAGGCGTATTCTCAGCACATGACTGGAATGATGCAAGGAGATGGTGTTTCCAGCCCACGGCTCTCCCAGCAACACTGCCTTTCTTCTGCCCAGCCAGGATGTGATGCTGCCCTGGCCTTGGCTCTTCCACCATCTCCTTGATGGATTTTAGCCCAATTTCCCTTTCTGGAAGGTGTCCCGCTAACCCTATTTCCACAGACTAGGGCTTACAATTTAAACAGTGGCAAGTCAAACCCTGCAATGCAGCAACAAAAGGAACAGCGATTTCCCTCTTTACACAAGATGCATGGCCATCCCATGGCCATCAGCTGCAGTGGTAGTGCTTCAGAGGACTACACAAGGTATTTTATGTGTTCTTGTATGACAGGTACTTTGGATATCCTGCATGCTCATCATGCATCCTGAACTTGAACAGTTTTAACAAATAAATACGTATATTCTTACAACTTATCCAGGGTTCTTCAGGCATCCTCCTTCTTGGGACCAGTGGTTCATTTTGCTAAAGCTGAGAATATAAGGTGATTCACCACTACACTCCTACAAGCAAGCTAACTCAAGAGAGCAGAGATGAAACACACAAGAAGAACTTTAATTACATGCTGCTTTAACTTAAATCTTTACTTAAGTAACTTTTACTCTTTCAGATAAGAATCACAGACCCAATCAAGGCAAAGCAAAAAATGAATGGCTAAGAGGGCTTGTAATAAGAAACAGTACAGCCCATACCACAAAGCACTGTAACTAACACTTATCTATAAGCTGCTCTAACTCAGCACCAGACAAGCATTTGGGTCTTTGAGAGATTTTACTCATTTACAAGAACACTTTTATTTATATTTAAGTTAGCACTGTGGTTAACAATGACATGTGGGTAAAATATAGATACATATATCAGACTTTCACTCTTACTTATGAAGCTTATGAGTTAAAACATGTTTTTGCAAACCATGTCTGAAGCTTTGTAATTTATTTGCCACAAAGATACTCATTTAACTTTACCCATAAATGTCAGAAATTAAGTACTCAGTCACGCATTTCTAATAGTTATACCACAGGAAGTGAGAACTTTTGCACCAGGCAAGAAGTTACCTATTTTCTCCAATCTGTAGCCTATCAGAGCACCCATATTGTGCCCCAACACCCACCTTCCCTAAACATCCCCAAAGGTCCATTTTGTCACCCATTCAGTCATGACAACTGAGATCACTTCTTTTCAGAAGCTTTTTCTGAAATAGTTTGATGAGTTAACTAAGGTATGTAGTATTGTGAATTTTTTGGTTTTAAGAGCTTGGAGAGTCCAACACGATTCCCAACACAGGCAGGAATTTATTCGTGAGGTCGGGACAGGAGAGAGAAATCTCCATCAGCAAATCTCTTGGAAAAATTAAGGCACATCTCCTGTCAAAATCACAAAATCACAAAGCTTGCACTAAGCTTTCACGTAGATTCAAAAAACCCCAAAAAGCAACAAAAATGCCCAACCCAAGAAAGAGTGACAACACCTCCTAACATCTCACAACCAGAATTACTTAATTCAAAAGCCTGTAGAAATAGGAATGAAAGGAATTTAAGAAGAGGTGCGAAGTACCAAACCATACCTACAATCAGGCAGACTGATAAGGAACAGCTGCACACAGGGAAGTCAGAGCTGTCAGTAAGACTTCTGAACTCCCTCCCACTAACCTCCAAGACTCTGGGATAGTCTTTTCCACTGTTTGTCTTTTCTAATATAATTGTCTGGAGTTTTTTAGCACAAGAGCATTCAACTTAATTTTTGGCTTAAACAGGTTTTTTACAGTAGCTCAGACAGCAATTGTGTAGGCCAGGATAGACGTGGTCTCTTAAACAAGACACCAAAACAAACCACATCTTTAAGACCATCTCCTAAGGCAAGATATTTGTTACTCCTTTCTGAGGTAAATCCTCTGTCTGATTTCCAGTGTATCATAATTTACAGATCACTGTAAATGCAGTCACATGAATCTAAAGCCTAACAAAAAAACTACTGTAATTTATTGAAAATTACAGACTGAGGGACATTAGCTTTTAAACTTGCAGGCAGAAGGACGAAGGTTAATTTGGGTTAGAAGGCTGTAACTGTGTATTTTGCCTTAGCACGAGTCACAGCTCTGAGCTGGGACGTGCTTTCTGCATGGGCAATTTGTACCGGCGTCACAGCTCACCAAAGTTAAAGACAAGAAGGAAAAATACTCCAGATATTCTCAAGTAAAAAACAGTAAGACCTGCACCATGCAGAAAAGGGAGCAAAGTCACCTGCTGACCAGTTTGCTCTGAAGTGAAGGAATATTTCCAAAACATTAGCTTAGAACTAAATTTAAGACTGGATACAACTTAAAGAAAGTACCAACACACACACGCAGCACTGAGACATGGAGGGAGGGACATGGTCTTATCTAGAAAATGTGAGTACAACATAGCCAGAGGGACTTCAAAAAACAAAACAAAGGAAAAAAACCCCAAACCAAAAAACCCAGACCTTAGGCTCTTGCTGTAACTTGTTTGGTACACAAACCACCTTGTTACTAGACAGCCAACTACTTATGGGTGTGGAGCATACAGCACAAAGAGTTCTATGTGCAGGTTATACCAATAATCTCATCCAGTGTAGACACACTGAGTATCTCCCAATTGTACACAGACAAAAGGAACACAATTCACTCATCTCTAAACCTTCCAGAGATTATTCCTTCATCCCTGCAGAGAAACTGCAGGTTTGAGCTTTTTATCCCCAATCTTGGTCATCATCTTTCCTTCTTTCTCCCTTCTAGCACCTTCAGCATTACTCACTTGATATGCTTTAAGAATAACATTTTGAGAGGCAAATGCTTCTACACTGTTCTTATTTCCCTCTCCATATGTTTGTCTCATTTCAGCCAGCTTTTCAAAAGGTAATCATTATCTTTCAGATTCCAAGTCAGAAATTCACTGAACTGTGCTGTTTTCACAGAATCACAGAACTGTGGTCTCCCAGAAAAGCAGAGCAGAGGGACAGAATCAAGTTCCCTCACCCTGCTGGCCA
This sequence comes from Eopsaltria australis, assembly GCA_034509425.1. NCBI lineage: Eukaryota > Metazoa > Chordata > Aves > Passeriformes > Petroicidae > Eopsaltria > Eopsaltria australis. The sequence goes on along the minus strand of JAVTVJ010010674.1, from coordinate 2,373,030 downwards.
CACTGCTTTTGATGCAGCCCAGGATGCAGTTGGCTTTCAGGGCTGCAAGCGCACATTGATTGGTCACGTACAACTTTTCATCCACCAGTCCTTGGACTTAGAGTGTGATTGTGTCTTTGCTTATTAATCCTGCACAGTAAGAGTCCTGAACCAAATGCCTTTTTAAAAACAATGCCCTTCACCTATTTTCTCAGTATTGCCCTTCCCCAAAAGTTGCTGCTGGGTTAAATCAATGAGAAGCTGAAGGCTGCCTGAACTAGAGAAGCAGCATTAACAGTATGAAGAGTACAGACATTTCTGCTGTACTGAACATCTACCCAGGACATAATATGTTACAGACCCAAATCACTTAAATGTCTGCAGAAAAAAAATCTTAGTTAAAGAACCAAACAGAGAATGTCTAAAATCATGGCTTTAAAACATCCTCAAGGTGAAAGACTGCTTACGTGGCTGTAGTAAGAGAAGAACATTCACTCAAGACATAATTAAAAGTTAGCTTTTTGGGCTTTTAAGCTCCCAATTTTAATGCACTCTAAAATGCAATATATTCATTCAGGTTATTCTAAAAATGCATATGCTTCATGATGTTTAGCATAATTACAATAATAAATACATTAACTTGCAGCTATGCAGAATAAGACAGAAACTAATATTCCCATGCCATTTGTACATTTTTCTTTTTACAGATCAGTGTAGCTTAAATTCATGTTCTAAAGTATTTGCATGGGGTGGGATTAAGAAGGGAGACTATTAGTCTGGGGAATTTCAAACTATTGAACTTGGCTATTAAGAGAATATAAATTATCTTCTGATTTGTTGCTAGACTAACAATTCCCACCGTGGGGTTTCAAACAGTGACAAAGCACAACTTAAAGACCAACAAGATTAAAATAAAAAAGCAAAAAGATTTTTCTTAAGAGTGTTATGGAAAAGGAGCAGGGTCTGTAAAGGTCCCTCCAGGGAAGGCAGTGTCTGGACAGGCCAGTATTTCTCATTTCGTAATGTCTGGGGAAGTGTACACTGAAGCCTAAGTCACTCTCATATGAGCACACACCTGCTCCCGGGAGACACAGAAATTCACTGCTAATGAAATGAACTTGACACAGAATTTATGAGGGTTGCATGAAAACACCTACAGAATCACGGTATTCTGGAAAGTTTCAGAGCTCCCACAAACCAAGGGTAGAGAAATTCAAGCCTCATCTCTTTGTCATTTCATCATTCAAGTTCCCATGTCTTTTGCAGAACTAAATAAGGCATCAGAGGTGGCTGCCACACATGTGCCTGTGCCATCCAGCTGCAGTTCCTACCACTGGGCTCTGTGAGCCAGCCTGACTCCCCAGCTGTGGGGGGAAGCAAGGCAGCAGGCAGGCTTGGGAGGGAAACCAAATCACCTGGGGAAAACACAACATCGCCCCATGACCTTGGACTGAGTTGTGCACCCCAACTTGGCCTCATTCTGCAAAAGGAAGAAGCACAACCTCACAGCCAGTGACTCACAAATTTGGAGACCTCTTTCTACCTCCCCTCAGCTCCACAGAGCAAGCAATACAGATATTTCAGCATGCACTTGCCCCCTCTCTCAGGCACTGTCTGAATGGGGCTGTTGCACAAGCCCATTCATATTTCCCAAAAGAGAAACCCTGACGGTGTCATACACAGAAGGGGAATTGAGGAAACATATTTCTCCTACAGCACCTTTTCCCCACTTCAACCCCCAAGCATAAAATTGTTCCTACCTTTCCTTCATTCTAAGAACCTCTAACACTTCCATAGGAAAGAACTGAGATTGTTCTAAGTTTTCCATATAATGAATGGGCTGCAACTCCTGAAGATTAAAAGTCCTTCCTTAGGTTATATCTGACTTAACTAAATTATCAGTTGATGTAGGCCCCAATGCAGAGAACCAGAAAATGGTTTGGATTGGAAAAGATCTTTGAAGATGATCCAAGTCCAACCCTGCTGCCGTAAGCAGGGACATCTGTCACTAGATCACATTGCTCACAGTGCCATCCAACTTGAGCTTGAACACTTCCAGGGATGGGGCACCCACAACCTCTCTGAGTGACCTGTGCCAGTGCCTCTCCACCCTCATTGTCAAAAATGTCTTCCTTACATCCAATCTAAATCTATGCTCTTTGAGTCAAAAAACATTGTCCCTTTCCTTGGCACTACAAGACTTGATAAAACATCTCTCGCCTTCTTGTAAGTCCCATCTATACACTGAAAGGCTGCAACAAGGTCTCTCTGGAGTCTTCTCTTTCCCGCACTGAACAACTCTCCTAGATTTTCTTCACAGGATAGCTGTTCCAGCCCTCTGACAATTTTCATTTAGGTCTCTGGGAAAACAAACATTCCAGCTTTTCTTGCAGCACCACAGCCTCATCACACAAGAAGCTCCTCAGCAGACATCATCTCTGTTATGAAAACCCACAAATTATCATAGGAACCAGAGGCAGAATGTTTTTTATCTATCACTTCTAACCTACCCCTTCTTCTCCCACTACAACATTCAACCCATATAGAAATAGGAAAAAAAAAGAAAAAAAAAGAAAAAAAAAGAAAATAGAAAAAGAAAAAAATAACAACCCACCGTACACCACAAAACAAACAAAACCCAAACAAACAAAAAACTATAAAACAATATCCACAATAAAGAACTGAAAAAAACAACCAAACGAAAAAAGCACTAAAAAAAAGCAAAAGAAGAAAATACAAGGGAAAGCTGAGTGGTAGATGGAAGATTAACTAGTACAATAAACAAAGTAATGCAGAGACAGACTGCTTTACATAGTTTCTAATCCATCCTTTAATTTATCCTCTACCCTCCTTTCTTTTTTTCATTTCTGTTGTCTAAGATTTCATCTGCTTCTGTGAAGTCTCAGTGGTTTACTATGACCATAGATACGATGAATTAATTTCAGAATTGTGTGGGGGTGCGTAAAAACCCTCAAATCTATGCCTTTTTTTAAGATGCCATACACTTCAAGGGGTTTTGCTATGTGTTCCCCTCGGGGGTTGTGCCCTGTTTGTATCTTTCCTTTCTCAAATAAGACAGTACTAAGAACAGGAGTGCTCAAAAACTGAAAGGGAAAAAGGCCAGCAGAATCATCCTGTTGCTGTGAAAGGCTTCCAGCACAGCTATGTTAGAAATGCAAGAGCTGGTGCCTTTCACAGAGGCAAAATGCCGAGTTTTGCCCTTGTGGTGCTGGCTCCCAGCCCTGCAGAAACCCAAGGGACCAGGAGCTCAGAGCGGTGCCTGCCTCTGGGGAGAGCAGCTCTTCTCTGCATGCAAAACCTCTCATGCAGGCTCCAAGGCAGAGCGCCCCACAGCCCAACACAAGGCAGGAGAAAAAAACCCAAACCAACAGCAACAAAAAATCCCCCAAACTCCTTACCCATCTGATCTCACTGCCCCTACAACCTTTCCATTCTTCCCCACCCTGAGGAACATGTCCCTCAGGCTGAGACCCTCTATTTTAAAGAGCATATAGTACAGAAACATTTTATCACATGGCAAAGACATCCCTACTGAATGCCGGCTAGTCGACAAATATACAGTTTAAGAGAAAAAAACAGTATTCTGGGAACTATGCTGTCACATGAGGAAGAAAAGATCACCAAATGAGACAAAAAGGCTGAAATGCATGCACAGTTTCAGTTCTAAAATAATTTTGATGTGGAGAGTACTCAGTTCTCTAAAATCTGATGCTGAGGTAGATAATAGAGTTCCAGTTTCAATAAATTAATTATCTTGCAATAACATACAAATCTTCAGAAATCATGCAACCAACACTAAAAAATTACATTGTTTACAACAGCAGGTTTTACGTGCTTTTTCTGTGCACTTCTTAAAAACTGTTTAACCTAAAGCCAGAGTTGTCTCAAAACCACAAATGTATTGAGATTAAAAAATTAATAATTAAAATTTAAAAAATCACTCCAAAGATCACAGATTTTACAATAAAAACTGGTCAGGCAATGTGGCAATTACCTGCCCAGAAAGATATTTGTGAAATGGCACAACTTGAGGCCCAGCCTGCATTTAAAAACTCCCACACTGGTAGCCGTGGAAAACGAAACACTGAACCTCAGCTCTCGCTGTGTTAGGATAACTCCCATGGTTACTCTCTTACAATACACACTTCAGGAGTTCAAGTCCTGCTTTCTGTTGCACTATTTAAACCCTGGTCTTTACTGTTAGGTGCCTAAAGAAGGGGCTTGGAGGGACAACAAGGCCCCAAGCCCATGGGCACAGAGCATGCTGCTGAGAAGACAGTTGGTTGCACAAGGGCTGCCTGGGGAGGCGGCGGCATTGCCATCTCTGGCGTTGCCATCTCTGGCGCATCTGCTCCCCTGCTCGTGGTTTAACTGACAGGAAGCGCAGCCCAAGACACCCGGGCCCAGCCGCGAGCGCTTCCTGCCCGCACGGCCACGTCTGCCCCCACGCGCCGTGTCCCCCTGCGCGCACCGTGGCTGCCCGTGAGGAGCAGAGACTCTGTGAAACATCTTCTGAAGAAACAGATACAAAAAATAAAGTAAATTAGGCCCACATGCAGAAAGCCAGTCAGATGGATGGATAAAGAAGTAAACAGATCAAGTGTATTGAAATGTGGCCACAGAAGGCCACCAAAGCAGGGTACAAAACATTGGTGGCACGTTCTCATCTAACAGGGCCCAGGACAACAGGCAGACCAGCTGTGGAGATTTTCAAGTCTGGTCTTCCTCAACCAGGCTTGTAGCCCACCAAGAAAGCAAGTTACTTTACTTAACAGATGAAATTTTTAAGATTTCTTTCTGAAATCTTCGGACATGAACCACAACCACTGGCAAAAACCCATTGCCAAAGAGAGTACCAGCCTCTACTATGACCACCCTGTCCTAGAAATGGGGACAGATTAACAATCTACAGGGCTTTTCCAACACTAATACCTAGAGTAACACACCTGTTAGTCTACTGCAAAACTGAAACCCTGAAAAAGCATTTGGTATCCACATGGTAAGCACAAAAACCAAGTGCTAGACAAAGCAGAACTTTAGTGAAAAGCAGGAATTCCAGCACAGCTATAGATTCTATGGTATCTATATGTGAAGCAATATGCTATACTCAGACCCTCTGTAAATTGTCTTCTGCTCGGTCTTAGATTCCCCCACAATATCATCTGATAGAAAACATCATCTCCCTAGTCAGCCTAAAAACTCAATTCTCAGGTAGGATGAGAAATTATTTAGATGGCCTCATATCCTTCCTCCACCAATGGCCACTGGTGGTATAAAACTGAGGAAAACAAATTTTGTGCTGTTTTCCGCAGGGCTGCCAATTAAAGCAACAGAAGACATGTCAGGCATGTAATTAAGTTGGGAAATATATCAACCAGTAGATATTTAGTTGATTTAACACTATCATGTACTGCTATAGTTAGGAGAATTTTCTGCATAAACTTAAAAGCAGTTCAAATCTTCATTAGATTTCAAGGAGTTTCTGACACAATTTACCCTTCAATGAACCAAGGTGCTCCATCATAACATGGTCTCCATCCCCATCCCAAAACAGTTCAGAATAAAAATGCCTTCATTTGGTGACTGGCACTGTTAGTAGAACAGCCACCTCAAAGTAAGAGGTTTGCAATTCCCTGAAAAAGAACAGGGTCCAAATTCTCCTCATTTCTGACTTAGAAACATATTCCTCAATTAGGTTCCTCTGATAAAGCATATTTTGTCCCTGGCTTTCATGCAGTCCGACATGAACTCTGTGACCACCTGGGTTATTCCACAGAACCACAGGTGTCCCTTGCCTCAAAAGACTACAACCCTCCACGTCACCAAATGCTTGACCACTTCATGCCTTGGAAATCCGAATGAAAGCCCTAAACTAGGACCCTAGACTAAACTAGACACTAAGAATACGTTTGCTTCGGCAGCATTCCTGACATCCACTTAAGACACGTCCCACCCTTCACAAGTACTCCAGTAATCCCAAGCAGCCAACAAATTAAAAAATAAAAAGATACAAAAAGCAATGGTTGCTCAAAAGCCTTTCTGAACAAAAAAAACCTTGCAGCATAAACTGAACCTTACTAAATTTTGCTGGATTGGCAAAAGGAGAACTGAAAAAAAAAAAAAAAGTATTTTCCATCTCAGATTCCAACAATACTATGTAGCCAACAGCATTTTGCAGATTTGCTTCTTAGTTCCTAAGTCACGTTGGTCATAACTTGCAACATGTACTGGCAGGATTCAATGTTTTCCTAAGAAAACTGGGGTGGCAGATGCTGACACTGGTCCAGAAATGGGTTGCTTTCAAGCTGGATATTCTTTTTAACCCTGAAAGTTCATCTGTGTCCTGCTACAGAACAACAGATTTTATCACGCCAAACATTTCAAAATCCTCATACATATTTATTTTCATGGTGTATTACAATGGCACTAGTTCTAAGCACAGTAAACACAAAAAGTAATATTTGCATGCAAATTAATATCTATTATATGAATTATAGATTATTAACTTGGAAATTTAATGTAATAAGCATAGGGCTAATATAAAGGGGGGCGGGGGGGAATGTTCTTATATAAATTGTGTTGAGGCACCTTAAAATCATCTAAGTTTCCAAGCTCTGTATAGTTTAAGTGAAAATGCAAAGGTATATGTTGTGGTCTTTCCATTTATAAAAGCAAAACAAAAATCAGGATGACTTAATTCTTAAAAAGTTGAAAATTTATTCCTCAAGATTGCTGCTGCATGGCATCAGCAAGGTACCCACAGGCTCCAAACAGCCTGCCCCTGCATTTGTTCTTCTGACTCAGTTACAGCTAACACAGGAGGAGTGGTCTCCACAGAACGGCTTTTCCAGCAGAACAGCTATGAGTCAACTTGCCTCATGTCTCTGCATCTAACAGCCCAAGTGCCTCACTTTGGTGTGCTTTTTGGGGAGGTAGGACAGCCCACATCTCACCAAAGCACTGTGAAAAAAGAGGAGCAAAAGTGAAACCAAGCTGACCAACAACCGCTGAGCAGGTTCCCCAGACAGACAGAAAGAAAGAAATTCCTCCATGGATTTCTACTGGTTTTAACCAGCTTCAGCGGAGGGGAACATGATTTTTAATTCTACCGTATCCCTTTAATAAACACCCCAAAGAAGACATTTTCCAGATAACTGAGGAATTTTTTACAGTGTTGACTTACCAAGCAGAGCACAATAACCAGCTATGCTGTTTGCACTACAAGGCAGTACAGTGCAATGAGTTAATAATTTATCATGGCATTGCTCTTGGCAACTGACCATAATCAACTTCTGAAATTCTTCCTCATTCTTACATTTTTAGTCTCAGCAAGAATATGGCACCCTTAGAACCTCAGCCATACCAGAACATTTCCTAGCTGAGGTAAGAGGTTTAATCTTCCTGAACACCTGCTATCCTTCTGAATTGTTTCAGGCTCAGAGCAAAGGTCATCATTTCATTTCAATAACCTGATTTAGCAGACAGGAATAACTAGAATATTTTTAAACAAAGCAAGAAGTTAACATTCTTTCAAAACTGCAGCAGTGCAGTTCTCATCCCTGTGTTTCCTTCCCCTTCTTCTCACAGAAGTAAAAAGGACAAAGAAGCCTAAGCTTCTGCCTTCACCAAAAGCTTTTATTTGCACATGATCCCAAACTAACAAGCAAACACCTTTTCTTCCCATTTTACATTATCAAGACTTATGCCTTTACATAACTTCAGGCAATACTTAATTTATTAGTTAACACATTCTTCTTCTCAATCAGAAGCATCTAGCTGTGGTGTTCAGATAATTCATTGGAAAACAAGTTTTGACGTGACGTGTAGAAGAGAATTAGTCAAACATCCTAAGTATCGCCTCACTGAAGCACTGGCCATCAAAAATGGTCCCTTTGCAAGGACAACTGTGCTACTTTGTCCTTCCCCTTATTGCTCAACCCCAACTCTTACAAACTCCACAGCTCCACCACTCTGAAATCAATCCCTAACCTGGTTCAGTGAACCAGCCCAGCAACTTCCGTGGCATCGACATCTGACTTGTCAACTTGGCTCATCTTGGCTGAACCAGATAAGGAAAAGGTTGCTCTCACAAACAGCTTGGACTGCAGATAGGAGGGGAAGGCAATAAAGTGCTAGGAAACAACCTATGCTGTCAGCAAGAAAAAATTAAGATGGCAGTCCTCAAGCAGCTGGATGAGTGCTCCTGCTAAGGAAACATCCAGGAATGACCATGCCCACCTCTGACTGTTTCACTAAAGACACATTTTAAATTAAATTAGACTGGTGCAGGTTTGCATGCTCACAAAAACGTATGTCTAGAGTTTAAACTGCAACTTTACCTCAACTAATACAGCTTTACTGTTGCGTCTTACCTAAGGGCCAGCTAAGGGCCTGGGCAGATGCCAAATGAGCTGTTGAAGGATTTACAACCCATTACCTTCAGGACAGTTCACTATCCGAGTAAAACTTGCTTAGCCCAAACCTCCCTCCTGTGCTCCAGGGCACATCCACGCAAACCACTGCTGCATGGGTTTAATGGGATGTGCCACCAAGCCAGCAGGGAGGTTACACACGCTGCCTTCACTTACTGAGTGAAAAAGCAGCTGGTGTGAGGTTAAAGCACCTTCAGTGTGCACCTAAGTTCTGTAAGCACATGGTGTGTGGAAATACCAGAGCCAGCATCAAGGCACTAGCATTATTCCCCTATCTAGTTAATAAATACCAGGTTTGCTCATGACAGACAGCGTAACAGGTTCTCCCAAGGCAATCTCTGTCAGAAAGAAACTGCTTTCTCCACACAGTAGAGGTTTCACCCCACCTAGAGATCCTCATTTAAGGCAGTAAAAATGAACCCACAAAACTTCGCACTGATTTTTTTTGTATTTCCTTTTTTTACTGCCATGTTGCATCTGTGCAGCACACATGCATCAGTAGTCCTGGGCTTCCTCTCTCAAGGCAATGGGTTTTTTACCCAGCTGGCTATTTGCAAGTAATAACTGCTCCTGTCTCTCCCCTCAAATTTCACATCAGATTTCACACCATCCCACAGATTTCACATCATCATATATCAATAAATGTCATCAATAAATAAAATGACATTTTCTGTTTATGAAGTCTGAAAGTATAAACCAACAAAATGCTTCCGAAGCCCACCTAAACACAGGGCAGCCATAAGAGATGGTTTAAACATTACAAACACCAGAATCTAGACACAAAATATACCTTTCTAGCTACGTTACTTCAAAAGTATTAAACATTTTCTGCAAATACTGCTGTTATAATTAAAAAAACATTTGCAAGTCTAAGCTCTTATCTTGTAGTTCGGCAAAAGTTTTCCAATGTTTCTTACTGTTGAGAATTATTTCTGGTGCAGTACCACTGAAACAACATTTCATGCATGTCATTTGAAGGATCATACTAAAAGACAATTAGCTCTTTATGAAAACAAATGGTAGAATGTTGCATGATATCAAGCATTCATAATCAGACATATGTATTTCAGAAGTGCCCAAATAGGAAAATATTCTGCCAAAAGTAACTTTCTTGCTGCTTTTTCTCTCCAGAAATCCCTTCACAGTCCATATTTAAATGGTCTAAATTAATGGTTTCTGCATAAGAATCATAGAATAGTTTATGTTAGAAGGGACCTTTAAAGGTCATCTGGTCCACCCACCTACTGTGAGCAAGGGACATCCTCAACTAGATCAGGTTGCTCAGATTATAGCCCGTTCAGACAAATTAAAACTGTGTTTCACTTAGTTGCTTCAAAAGGAACTTATTTCATTGTTGCTTTGAACTGATACTAAAAGAAATACACTTTTTTCACAGAAAAGGACCAGCACTTTTGAAAATGCTGCAAGCCGTCCTCAGCAAACTTCAGACTGTTTTTCAACACAGAAAGTTTCATTTTCGTTCATATGTCTAAACCACCCTCCTTCTGTAAAGAAAAAAGGTCCCCAAACAGACACTTCCTCATTACAGTTCCTTCTTTTATCTTTTTGAAATAAACATAAGTTAGTCTTTTTAAAAAAACTCAAACCAACAGGATGGCCTCTCAATAGCTCACCACCAAGACTACCTAGAGCCCTTTGCTGGGCTCACATAGCTCTCAACAAGCTGGTTCAGAGGCACTGAGAGACTGGGAAGTGAATTCTTGCAATGCGTGCAGTTTGCGACCCTTTGCCCTCCACGGCTCGTAAGCTTCACAATTATTTTCTTGATGGCTAATACTCTCGTTTGCATGCTTAATTTACAGGCATCGGGACAAAGCTTGAATAGTTACAGAGAGTAAGTAGTTTACAGAGGCTCTGGAGATTGGGGAATGACAGCACAAAGGAGAAAATGCATCAAGAGGATGCGAGTGGATAATGTAACCACCACCTCTGAGGACCATGCCAGGCAAATTCTGTCATCAGCAGACTATGTGCAAGCCCTGGTGCCTTCAAGACACAGTTTTCATGAAAGCTCTTCCTAAGAGGGTCATCTTCTGGTTGGAAAGAAAGCCTCCACTAAAAACAAATCATGTCATCACATCCTTGGGAAACTATTCTTTTTAGCTCCAAAATTATGTAGGGCAGCACATGTAGCAGGCACAAAGAGGGGGAAACTGACAATCCTTGTCAACTTGCTTTTAACTTGAAATTGAGTCTGGTTGGAAGGGCAAGTTAAACATTAATTTTCTGACAGTGGTCAGCACTGAGTATCACAAATTTTAACTGCAGTTTCACAATCATATTTTGCTGCTTCTTTTCATAGCTGCAACTTAAAACTATAAACACCAAGATAGCTGAAAACTGGAGAACAGCAGAAATGACTTGATACAAAACTCAGAAGAGCAAGGTACTATTCTTCTAACCTGTCAGCTTCATTAACTCTGCCAAAAGATCTCATGAAAAACACAAGGAACTCCAGAGGAACACAGAGCATGACAAAACAGTATATGCAGCTACAATCAGTAAAAATGTTTCTTTCTCTCAAGAGCAGACAAAAATTTGAATCACCCAAACTCACCCCTTTCTTCCAACTCAAAAGTTGTGTGGCGTGACATTTATTCTGAGTCCACTGCAGAAGCCAAACCACTACGATGCAAGAAGGTGAAGAAAATGCGGAAGGAGCTCACAAGTGAAGCGACGAAACCGTTAGTACACTAACGGCAACATTGAAGAAGTGCAGTACATTCCCCTCAAAACAAAAAATGTATTTGGTATATTCACACAGAAATGTTGATGATGAGTTAAATATAGGGTGTTCTAGAAATAGACTAAAATGTCTAATTATAGATTAAGACAGTGACATTCAATCCATCCCAAAGCAACTCTTTCCCACAGTTTCCAACCTATGTGCTTAGCATTCCTATTCCTAGCAAATTATCCTAACGATAGTATCTTTTCCCCCAGTACAGAGAGAACTATTTTTTACATGTAAATTCAGGAACTGGAGGTTCTTTCCAGGCTAACAAAACTACTATCAGTTTCACATTGAAGCCTGCTTGAACCTAGTACAAACTCACACATGACACAAGAGGAGTGATCTCTTTAAGGACAAATAAATGACCTGAGCTCCAGCCCTCTGATTCAACACTGAAGATGGCTGACAGGCAAGGCCTGAAGCACACCAAGGTACAAATGCATAAACTTTGGTCCCTATCCAATGGGATCCTGTCAGCACAACCACTGACACAGTGGGAAGCTTTGCCGCAGGACAGGCTCATATTGAAGAATAAATCGTTTTTACCTCTACATAGCTTAACTAGGTCAGGTCAGGAAAGTGAAAACGTTCAGAGCCTTTCACATGGCTGCTGCAAACTTTTGATAAGCAAAAGATCTAAAGTTCCAGTATATATAGTCTCTGTCAACTACTTTATCTGCGAAGAAACACTTAGGTAGGATTTAAGAAAGCAGCGTTTAAGTAAGATTTAAGAATGGGAATAATCTCTAAAACACATCAGTGGCATTAAAATTATAATCACTGGCATACAGTAGCAAAGTTTCACAGCTCATGGTGCAGATTGTAACCAAGGCTGGAAAGGTGAACTCCACCTCCTGCCACTCCTGCGCTGAATCACCGTAGTGGGGGAAAGTCCTTGCTCCTTCTTGCACACCCAACAAAACTCCAGCAAGTTACCAAAACTGTCAGTGAAAATAATAAAATCTGCAAGCAAAAGTTGAGTTCTTGCTAACACCTGGAAGAAGAGAAAGCTGATTTGGAGATCAAAGCTTCTCCTCTGACACAGAGGGAAATCCTCCATTTTTCTTTCTTTTCTCTCAGGTCACTGAGCACAGTCCTGCCACAGTTCCCTCCCTTGAATATGGCTGTGCTGAAATACACAGCATGTATTTGGCTTTTTTCATACATCAAGTGTTCAAAAAAGTAACACACACAACTCGAGTACGAGTTTGCAGCAATCCTGAAATATCAGGCTATACCAGGCCAACAACATTCTTCAAATCTGGATATCTACCTCTTTTCTTCTTCTCATCTGAGTACCAAGACCATGGACTTTACAACTATAATATTCAACAGGTGAGAAAAGAGCACATTAGAAAACCAACACTTCCATAAAAGCATGGATCTGGAAATAATGTTCAAGCTAACTGGCGTCTAATGGCACCACTCTCCATGGCTCATCTCTCAACAATCACAAACTCAATCCAAACTGAAAGATCCCTGCCTTTGGGGGGCGGGGAGAAGGTGGGAATGTTTTTGGTTCTGGGACAAATGTGGGCTTCAGCTATACAAAAACGAACACCATTTCTCTGTACCTTCTAATCCACTTCTCTGCCTTCTAGATCTGTTCAAGCTGTCATCTGTAAGCCTTGGGAGGACTTTCAAATCACTTTTCCCTAGCTCCACCACTGTACCATAGATGCATCTGTAACCCTGGCAAAGTTCTTGCACAGCAGCAAGAGAGACTGAACATGGCAGCTTTTGTCTTCAAAGAGGAACTGTTCCTCTGTGAAGCCCTGATCAAGAGAAAGTAGCAGCAGCCACTTACCCTTTAGCACACAAAAAGCCTTCTGCCCAAGATAAGCAGCTGCAGCTTGGGAGATGACTTAAAAACTTAAAACCTCAAGTTTTTAAGTCTGGATGTCTTAACAGGGTCTGGTGCAAAAGAAAGAAGAGGAAAAAAGAGATAAGGAAAGGGAGGGTCATGTTCTACCAGTTGTAAGCAGAGAGCCCCAGGATTTGAAAATAAAAGTCATGATGATAAAAAGAAAGATGCAAATATATTTAAGAACTTTTCAGAAAAAAACTTCTATTACTAACTCAGAACATTTTTTTTTCAAGTGATTCCACTGTAATTTTATCTGTGATTTTTCAACATGCAACAATGCACCAAATAAATCTCCCAAACACTTGCAAAACTTGTTTCTTTTAGAAAGAAAAAAAAGCAAAATGTAAAATGAAAAGGTAGTGAAAACACACTGCACTGTAAGATGCCGAAGGAAGATACAGCTGAACCCAGCAAAGGCTGAAGACAAGAGACAGCCTCACCCAAAACATGACCATTTACTTAATGGTTGCCTCCCTCTCTCCCTCCCCTGCAACTGATCACAGTACTAAGCAAGACTCCATTATACTTCGCAGATACAGGCTCTAGACAGTACATGAGTGTGGAAAGTATTCCCCTGTGCATAACAGCTCAACTGCCCTGTCATTTGGTTTTCAGTAAGAAGATAACGAATTTTATTTCTCAAGTGACAGAGAGAAATACAGGGTCCAAAGTTATATACTCAGACAAAACTTCTAAAGAAGAACATTTTCGTTCAACAAAGGTAGAAACATTGATTCTTTTTCAAAATACTTTGTTAGAGTTCAGAAGTACATAATTAGGAGAATCAAGGTGGTTTTCATCCACTGGAAGTTTAAGAAGCAATTTGACGCACCACAATTACCTCCAAGATTTTGTTCTCCCATTACAACTACCACTAAGCCCATTCTGTAATTGGTCTGCCATGTACACCATCACCATAACTTCCATTTCTTAATCATTTTCAGGAAAAGGTGAGTATCTGCCCGCGTAAACACTTAACTCTTTCTATTTTGAAACGACATCGTGGCGGCTGCCGTTAATGGCTCTGTTTCGGCTGAAAGAGAGCTTCAATTTTGGGCGCGGGGAAAGATCTGTCTTTGAAATAATATTTTAAATCTGCCATTTTAAAGTCACCACGGATCGCACGGGACGAAAAGCAGTGGAGCGAAGGTGCTCAAAGCCGCAGCGCTGAAAGCCAACACTTTGCCCGAATCGCTCTTGACCGCGCTCTGCTCCACGCTAGTAAAGTCCAGGTACACGCAGCTTAAGAATAAAATACGTGCATTTTACAGTCCGCTGAGCAGCGGCTGGAAGACTCAGACCGGCAGCCTGCCTGGCATCCCCGCACGCTTAAAAGGAGACAAAAGTATAAAACGCAGCAGAATTACAAGCCAGCTGTCACACTTGTGCAGCGCGCTGCTCGGAGAAGCACAGCCGCGGCGCCCTTTGCCCGCAGCAACAGGTTCAGCTTCAGGCTGCTGCCCCGAAACGTCCCTTTACTCACGGCCCAATTTATATTTCGCTTTTCCCTGGTGCTGCGCTTTCCCAGAAGTTCCCTCTTGCCCGCAGTTTGTCCCGACGGCTGCGGAGCGCTGCCCCGGGCGCGGCCGCACGTCGAGGCAGTGGCAGCCGCCGCCCGCAGCCCGGGGCGCCGCGTCCCCCCCGCCCGCCCGCCCGGCTCTCGCTCCCCGGGCAGCACGTACCGCCCGGCCGCGGGGCCCGCGGCGCCGCCCCGGCCTCCCCGCAGCGTCGTGCAGCTAAAATGGCTCCGGTCGAGAGGGGGAAGTGGTGCCCGGGTCCCGGACGGTGACTCACCGCGGGGCCGGGCGGCTCGGCTCGGAACGACACGACACGCCCCGGGGCGGCGGCCGGCGCTCCGCCGGGCCCGGCCCGCAGGTGGCGGCGGGGCGCGGGGGGGACGGGCCGGCGGCGGCCTCGCGACCCGCCCGGGCTCCGCTCGGCCCCGATCCCTCGTGTGCGGAGCGCGCCCGGCCCGGCCCGCCCGGCTCCCGGCACCGCACCCGCCCCCGCCCGGCTGCCCGCCGCTGCTCCCATCCTTACGAAACGTCCCACCCCGCTCCCCTCCATGAGTAATAATTCACTGAGTCAATTAGGTTGGAAAACACCTCTGAGATCATCGTGTCTGACCCATGACCAAATATCCCCCTGTCAGCTAGACCATGGCACCAAGTGCCACTTCCAGGGATGGTGACTGCGCCACCTCCCTAGGCAGCCCATTCCAATCTCTAACCACCCCTTCTGTGATGAAATTCTTCCTAACGTCCAACCTAAGTTGCCCCCGGCACGGTTTAAGTCTATGTTCTCTCATCCTAAACTAAATGAACGAACATGTTTCTGTGGAACATCTCATCTTTTCAACCAATATCACCTTGCTAACACCAAACTGGTTAACCCCTGAAAAAAGAGTGAAACTTTGGAGGGCCCAAAATGCTTGGGGAAATTTAAAGTGCAGCATCCAATGGAGTGTGGACAGACAGCTAATGCCAGAGCTGGGGTTCCTGGGATTCCCAGTAAATTTCTGATATGCTCTTCATGTTCTTTAAACAAACCCTTGTGCCTAATAAACAACACACTGAAAGCCACCTAGCCCACAGCAGTGTAGGCGCTTGGGACAGGCTCTACAATCTCATAGGGAGCTCTGAAAGGCCTGACAGGAGTGTAATCTTAAAAACGTGGTGCAGTGGGTGAGGACAGAGTTACTTCCACCTTGTTTCTGTAGGACGGGTAAGCTCATGCTCTGTTTGTGGGCTGGCACGTGCACTAGTTTTCCACAAATTCCCAGAAAGGCAGAGTCCAAAGCAGTGCACTGGACATAAGGGAAGGCACGGCACAGGGAGCCAAACCATGCAGCCAACTGAGAATCTGTAATGGCAGGAGAGACCTTGCAATGAGCCGGGAAGATGAGAGTAAAAAGAAACTGAAGCTACTTTTAGCAAACACATTGAAATAAATTCAAATATATTTCAAAACAGCTGTCATTAACGCTCCCAGTAATAATTAAACTGTAGTTCCACAAGTTTTGCACTGCACAAAACCCATAGTTTTATGGACATTAATATCTCCAATTACTGATTATGTTTAATTACCAAGAAGAAAATTTTGTGGCTACTTCCAAGTGATTGAGTCCTTATGATACCTGCATGGCACTTAAAAGCAAAACTGGGTCCCAGTTTATTGTTTAAAGGGCAATTACCCATGTATAATTTTATTAGATGTAGTTTATCATTCTATTTTTGCAGCCTGCTCTAGTGGAAGATCTGAAAAAAGAAGCATCAGTACACTTTTTAAGACTTACTGATTAAAAGTATCAATTAAGTCAGTACTAAAATATCTTCACTACAGCTCTTTATCAAAATATGACTTCATTTGTACTTCTCAATTGAAAAAAGTCCATGAGGAGAAAACACTGTGTCGTTATTTTAGTCACTATATATTTTCCACCTCTCACAACAGATGTATATTCCTTCTCTCCAACAACTTAAGTCTAATCCAATCTTACATCTAAAAGCATTTGTTTCTTGTGCTGCAAAACCCTTTGCAAATCATGGGGCACGGAGGGAAGAAATCTGACCCAGGTGCACAGCGGTTACAGGGAACTGTAACATTGGCACAGAGAGAGCACCATTTTAATAATTAAAGAAAGTCTAATAGTTATGTTTTAGAGGGGAAAGAAACAACACATTCTTATCCAGGCAATCAACTAAATTGAAAAATTTTTGTAGTGATGTATTAGCACAAGCTATGCAAACATTTTGTCGTTTCTAAGCTAAATCTGGAAGCAGTAATTTTTTAAAAAGCATATGTAAAATGTAAACATATTTAGCAAGAGAGAATGCAGGTGGATGTTCATCCTGGAACCGTATCAGGTTTCTTGCTAATTATAATTTTGGCTTGAAGAAGAAGTGACCTTGCCCATTGCTGGGATGAGTATTTCCACGAAACTTAGATCACCGTTTGCCCAAAAGACATAGTTAGACACTGACCAACAGCACAGCTTAAGCCAATTTAAACAGCTTTAGCCCTCCACTCCGTCCCAGCCTCATATTCCTCACATTGAGCTACTCCCCCCACTGTTTCCCAGAGCAAATATTTGTGCAGCCGCACAGCGTGGCAGAGGGTGGAGCCCACCAGCAGAAAAGTTAAGGCTGTACAAATAAACAAATAAATAAATAATGCATAGTACAATTTTCACATTGCTGTTGGCCCCAGCTCCCATAGAAACACATGCCAAACCATGGGCTCCAAGGGGAGCAGTGCAGCCGAGCAGGCTTGGGGTGGCAGAGACCTGCATGTGGCTCTCACTTCTGCTGGCCTCGAGTGAGAACCCAAGCAAGCTGCTCTTTTCACACCCTGCTTTGGTAATTGCCTCTGTCCTTCACAGCTGGCTTTGACAGCTACAGGTCTCCAAGGGCAGGACAGGATGGGCTGCCAGGGGGCACAGGAGCAGAACAAAGCAACTCTCCTGCACCAGGGGAAGCATGAAACTGAAGCCATGCGAGGACAGACCAGAATGATGTGCTTTGCAGGTATCTTGCCCCACCCTGAATAACATAGCATTTAGTCTCATAAAAACAAACCAAAAGGAAGGTTTGTGACTGTGTTCAGCTTTCGATTTAGGATGGCAGTTGGGGAGGAGAAAATACTGTTCTGATGAAGGAAAGGGAACAGAAAATTTAGATATAAAGCTCTTAGTTTTCTATTTTTCTGCTATATTATACACAAGTTCACCACATGAGAAGCCCTAGCAAGCCCCCATTTATGTGAGACCCTATGGTACCATTCCTAAAGCAGCTCAGGATGCTGTAACTGCTTTCTAGTCTTGCAAGAGGAGATCCTACCACTCTGCTCCTAGCTCAGGCTCATACAGTCACCTCATACAGACTTGGGGCTTCAAAAAACTCTGTGTCAAGACCGGATAAAAAACTGATCTAAGAAGCTTCTGGTTTGCATTTGTTTTTGTAGAATCCCAGTATCTCAAACTTTGCAAAATAGTTCATCTCAGGCGTCTCTGGAAGGGGAGGAAAAATTCTAACAATCCCATTCACAAGCACAGCCAGAGAGAAGACCAGAGCAATGGATACGCCCAAGATCACACTGCCTGTGTATGGAAGGACAACACTTGAACCAACTTTCATCCAAGTCTTAACGCCTGAACTCCTGCACCAAGAAACACTAGTAGCAGTGCTATCACATACATCTATCATAGTGTTACTGTCCTTGTACTTTGGGTTTGTGGGCCGGCACCGCCTGCGGGCATAGATACCACATAAAACACAGACTGACACTGCAGTGGGTTTCTAATGCTGCCAGACGCATAATCAACTAAATATTTATGCATGGAGAAATTGCATCAGGAGATTATAAGGTGACTTACTCCTATACCCAAAGGAAGTCTCTGCTAGGACTTCAGATACGGAAAAATTTTTACCATTGTGTTATTTAAAAACTTAATCACAAATTCAGGCAATACACTTCTGGTATTTTAAGACAGCTGTTTGTCATCTACAAACTTGCATTTTCAGAGATTTCGATTGAAAAGCATCTCAGAGAAGAAATGTGGATGACACCTGGAGAACAGCCCATGCAGCTATCAGTTCTTAATTTGCAATTTAAAGGTACAGTTCAGTGATATTTTAGTGCACACTGTGAAAGTAGAGCACCATGAATTGAGAAAAAAGTCAGCTTTTACAGTATGCTGGTCTTCTGAACTTTAGCTGACTTGTTGGAAAGGAAAGGTGGTAGTAAACAAAGTGCATTTAAAAAGGCCAATATACTTTTCAAAAGTTGAGAGGGAATCTGTGTTTAATTGTAACTCTTCAAATAGCAAACGTCATCTTTCAAAGTACACAAGGGAGCGTTTCCCAAGTCTACAGTCACATAAGTCTCCAGAAATGATGCCTTGGTAACAAAAGGGCTTGAGAGGTGTCTGAAATTAAATGGATTCACAACCAAGCACCAGGCAGCTTTAACCTCGTCCATTTTATCCTTCCCAACTTAGCTTCCAGTGTTTCCTACTGAAGGCAGGTTTGGCAAAGATGCTGTTTTTGCCAGCAGTACAACACACATCCCACACAGCTACAAACCCCTGACCTTGCACAGCCCTGCACAAACTCTTCTTGGATCACCTCTAAGGTATTCCTTATATATGACTCTAAGGTCACACCCCAGCAATGGCAAGCCTCTAGGAAAATCTACTTTTCCTCACTCTTTCAAGTTCCTTCCTTCCTTCCTCCTTTTGTTATAGGTTTGCCTCTGCTGAGAAGTAATGCTTTTCAATATTTCTGAGAATGGTTTAAAATCTGGGTATAATCTCCTTCTTACTGACAAGCACGCTGTGGAGGAAAAGAGTTGCAAAAATCCACATAGTAGATACAGCTCTGACATAGGATAATCTCTGATTCACTCTCAGACAGAAACTACAGGCTCCAACTTCTCCCAGGCACTTCTTTACTAACCCCAACCACACTTTTCCTTTCTCATCCTCTCCTTGCACTGTTTCTGATCCATGTGGTACCTGTTAAGCCTTCCACTGATCCTATTAAATGCCTTACTGTGGCAGAAAGCTGACTAGAGTGGGTGGGGAACACCGGGTGCTCTTGAACCAGATCAGACTGTGATGAGCACTGCCAGCAAAGGACATCAGACCTCCCTCTGTGGGTCATAATAACTTCTACACTGGGCCAGCACTCAGGTAAAATTTTCACCCTAAGATCCACATGACTGCACAACAGTCACAAAAAAAAAATACATTACTTGGGGAATGCTACAAGCAGAGGGGAGGGACAGAGGTACTGCTTAACTCATACCTTCTGACCTGAGCTAGCTCTTGTTTTGTCCTCCCTCTGCACACTTCTTGCACGTTTGTTTCAGAAAGTGCACTGAAAGTTATTTAACATCCTATAAATACTTCTACCAGTAGGTGTGACAGAAGTCACATTTGTAAACCCACAGCTTGAAGACAAGTCACACAAAGAAATGAAAACAGAGACGGGACAAATTTATACCCCATACTACTTCTCTCAGTAAGCTTTAGACCCACAAAGATCATGAAACAAAAAGAGTTAAACTAATAATCTGCAAATATTTGCAAAATACAATGTAATGTTACCAAGTTTTCCCAGGTGAAAAATAAGAACTCATCATGTCCACCTAATGCTATTGGTAAGCACACTCGGACAGACAGTTAAAGCTTCGGCATCCTAAAATCCAACTCACTTATAATTTGCTAATTTCCAGTTCTTCATTCAGAGTCACTAAACTGATCCAAAAAGGCCAACTTTCCTTGCATCTTTGAATGCCATCTGCAGAAACTGTTCCAGCACACACCCTACAAGAAACAAGGCAACTAATCAGAAGGAAATGGACAGAGGAATGCATTTTATACAAACAAAGAGCTAACTCTATCTGGATTTACTTTTTTTTCTTTAAATCTAGGAGAGCTTACTGTTTGAAAAGGCCTAACCTGTTTCTGAAACAAGGCGGAAAATAGCATAATTCTAATTAAGGCTCAAGTACAGCTTTGCATTGTAAAGGCAGCACTATTTTATATACAGAACACCTCACTACAACATACTTGTAATAAACAAAGCCAAAATGAATTCATTTTTGTTACTGAATTACTGAATATCCCAAGAGAACCAACAAAGGCATAGCAATACCATATTTTTATTCCAAATTCTCACACAGTATGTGTATCAGCCCTGAAAATTCCTTTAAAATATACTTTAATAAAACACAAGTCTGTACAATCCTGACTGCAGTAAGATTATGCTAGATCCTTAACTTTACAAAGGAAATGCTCACTTGTGGGTACAGCTGGTTTGAAAGACAAGTATTAGGCTGCCTATCTATCTCTACAGATTTGCACTGAAAGCTTTTAAGCAAATACAGATTTCCCACTATTGTGCAAGAAAGATACAAAGGTAAGGGGTACAAGACACAGTAAAATTTATAAATACTGATGAAATTAAAAAACTTATGAATGAAAGAAAAGCTTAGACTTTCCAAGAATAAGGACCAATCTTTCCAGAAAGAAAGTCAGTTTTGATTCTTGAGGTAGAACAAGCATACCCAACATCATCCCATAAACTTCAGATGCCTCACTATTATACTCCTTCAGAGCTATGCTGCATTAACAGGATGCTTGTATTTGCTCTGCAATCCTCGCAAGGATAGTTTTTGAAGAATACTAGCTTAATCTGAAACCATTAGAGATGTTACCACACCAGTAGTGATAAACTTGGCCTTTTCCTTTCTTACGCACACAAACACAAAATCCAGAACTGTTTGTAAACATGTTGTGCTGTAGTTTTTCTTTTTGATGTCAGAATGTTGTAATCCCTGTTACAAGAAAGGAAAAAAATTGGGGATGTGAATGAACAGAAATATATACCAAGTGAAACTATGTTACAAATACATCCAGAAGGAACATAAAACTGAGGACTGGGTGAATTTTATATAGTCCAACAGTGGTTTCTTAACTGGGACACTTTGTAGTTGGCTGAGAGATCCTCGTTAAAAAGCTGTAACTGTATTTATTCCTCTGCTCATTCTGTGAGTCACTCATTACATTTTTGGATGTTGCAACACATTCATGAATAATAAACACATACTGGGAAGAAGAAAAAAAACCAAAACAGTGTTCACAGTGGATTTTTTAACGTCAGTAATTATCAGTATAAAAATCAAGAATGAAGCTGAGATTTTCAGAAGTTTCTATGCAAGGAATGCTATTAATCACAGACAAAGTATTTGGTACACCCAGACTCAAGCGCACAGATACACGCCAAAGTTACAGCATGGCGGTGTCAGGATTGCTGTTATTGTTTGGCCTCTTTACAGGGTGGGAGCAGAGGGGGAGGGATCATCATGTTCCCCATCAAACCCTCTCCTGAGGGAGAACAGCTAGGCACCGCCCTTAGCTACACAGTTCTGGACCTAAAGCTGCACTTCTGCAGCTGCCTCCTTTTTCTTTCTTTTTTTTTTTTTTTAATTAATTTTCTTTTAAAGACCAGAGAGTTAGGTTGCGGAGGCTGCACAGTCCCAGAAAGCCATCCATACTACAGGAAATTACTGTTGATGTCTTAAAGAAGTACCAGGGAATTATTTATTCACATTTGTTTTAGACAATAACAAAAAGAGCATCCAACAGATGCACATGTCAGGGCAGTTGCTGCAAGTTTTTCTGCTGCTCCAGTCAGATGAAAAAGTGTTTACTTCTATTCCAATTTTATTTATTCTTTCAATCCCGCTGCCTTATGCAGGCCACACTTGCTACCTCACACACTTGTGCTGACTCCCTCCATGAATGCAGACCAAATTCATGGAATTAAAGGAAATCCAGATAAACATCATTTTTAGAAAAATGTAGAGCTAGAGTTCCACAAATATTTTAGATGCTTACAAGAATGCAACAGGGTATTTCTGCACTGCTCAGGATGTGAACACAAAGGAAAGGAAAACGTGTTATTACTGCTCTTCCAGTTGCTCTAATTAATGGAGAAAGATAAAAGTGGTAACTTGGAGAGGCAGGAGATAGAAAATAAATTGTGAAAAAAAGTAAGCTCATGTGAATGAATCAATTTTCCATTGCAACTCACTCAGGCAGAGACCTGGCTATTAAAGAACAGTTAGCTAGAAATGCAACCCAGTTACTTGCTTGTTCAGGAAATAATATTTTTAGTAGCAGGTTTACCTATCCAAATACATGCTACATTAACCAATTGGTGAATACATAAATCATGGAGAAGAGAGGGAAAAAAAATAAAGACTGCAGGACACAAAAAGGAGGGGTGCTGAGGAGCTCAGTGTTGCTGGCCACTGGAAAGCAAACATTTTTATCTCTCAGCAACATTTCAAGTCACAAAAACAACAGCTTCCATCTCTATGCTCATCTTTGGCCAGGCAAGCAGTCCTACCAGCAAATCCTGTAGGACTGAGAACCTGTGGCTCACTCCAAGAAACCAAACCATCACCTCTGCTATTGTCACTTGCCCATAAAAGCAAGGCACAGCAGTCGGACATATCCTTAACAGGTAGGGAGGTTCAGTTCCAGAGAGAATTCCTGCTACTGCAATGTGTTTTCCAAAAGTCTCCCAGGAATCATCTCTCTTGGTTCTGTGGTCTAGGGAACCCTGAAACCAAAACTGGGAACCAGAGGCTAGGAGAACAAGAAGACATTCTGGCAGGCACCGTTTCACACATGTGATTTTCCTCCTGCTTTCTACTAACAGACGTCACTCTGTTATTAATGGAAGCAGCTCAATATTCTCCCCAAATAACCTGTCACAAAGACTTAGTATTCTCAGTGCTACATTCAAAGTACTATATATAATTTGTATTTATTATTTCAGTCTAATATTGTCTCTTTAACATTTCATTATATGTTTAACCTAGTAATCCATTTTGTCCTGCATTTATTGAGGGTCCATCAGCTCTAAAGATATGTGTGCTCTGAAAAACACCCCACTAGAACTGAGTGATTTCAACTCCCTCCACCATCAAGGAACAGATACCTAATTTGAGAGAGTGCTCACATTCTAGCATGGTAGCCTAAATTCAGGGAATTTCATCCACTGCTTCTCTGTAGCTAATTTTATTTCTTGAACTTTTCCTTTGAATGCTCCCCATTTTTAGCAAGACTCATTAGAAATGTTTACCAGCTTTGCATAACAGACAAAAATATATCACTTGTGACTGAGATCACAGAAATCTTCCTGTGTGAGGAATTGAAAAGTAACATCAAACTATTTTAAATATTCAGAATAACAATAATTAAGACAACCTTTTTAAAGACAGTAGTCAATTATCTCATTGAGGAAAGAGTAAATAAAATTACTTTTTTGGGTTTTTTTTTCATTAATTGCTCTCATCCTCAGGCCTGTTGGTGCTATGATACGATCCCTTGGTGCTTTGCATAAGCTAGCAGCAGTTTACTTCCTGCTACTCTGTTTTATGAGAAAATGAACTCCTCTACCCTGAACAAGCACCCTTTAATTCTTTTATTGCTAATCCTTACTTGCATGCAGCAGGCTGCTGCTTCCCCAGAAGATCCTAAATAATCTGTCTCAGGGTTGTGGTTCCAGGTGATTGTGTGTTAGGCACATTATTTCTACTTAACTTAACTGAAAATATACTAATTTTCCTTAGTATACTAAAATATACTAAATTTCCCCTTTCTAGTCAATATATGACATTATCTAGTGAATGCTTTCAAAGCTACCCAAGTATTAGTGCACCATTCTGGCAAAAGTCAGATTTGAAGATACAGGATTTACGGAACAAAATTATACAATACATTGGAAAATTCACCACATAGCAAACAGGAAAAATGTTACCTGCATCATCAGAAAACACAGATTTGCATTTTTGTGGTGAAATGGCAGCTGGATATCATATAGGGAGAAAACGGAGGAGAGAGCACCCTGCTTTGAGTACAAAGCAACAGGCGCAATTCCCAGGGAACAACTCATGCTTATAGGCAGAAAGGAGTTGGCTGAAGATCTGATCTGAGGATCTGCACGCCAGAGTTAATGCAGCAAAAAGCTGTTAATCTATACAGACAAAGCAAAACAGAGGAATGGGGTAAACAGCATTTAATTGTTTAGTAGTTGTGTTGGCCCACTTTCAGTTTAAAACTATTACCTCTTGTCACTATCTGACAGTATAAGAAGTCCCTCTCCGTCCTTTCTGTAAGTTACAATAAGGTCTCCTTGGAGCCTTCTCTTTTCCAGGCTCTCTCAGTCTGACTTTGTAGGAGAAGTGCTCCAGCCATCTGGAGCTGCTCCAATAGGTCCACGTCTTTTTTTTTTTTGCTGAGGATGGCCGAGGTGGATGCAGCACTCCAGCTGGGATGTTCCAGAGGGGAAGAATCGCCTCCTCACCCTGCTGGCCACTCTGTTTTTGCTGCAGCCCAGGATGTGATCAGCCTTCCAGGTTGCAAGCGCACACTTATTGGCTCATGTCCAGCTTCTTGTCCACAAGAATCTCCAAGTCCTTCTCCACAGGGCTACTGTCATTTTGTTTTGTTACAAAGCTCCTCTCTGACATGCCATCAACATCACAGAATCATAGAATAGTTTGAGTTGGAAGGGACCTTCTAAGATCATCTAGTCCACCCTATTCACCATCAACAGGGACTTCTTGCACTTGATCAAGTTGCTCAAAGCCCCAGTCAAGTTGACTTTGAACACCTGTTCATCCACACCACCTCTCTACTCTGAGCAGAGCAGAAACACACTTCTGCTAGCTGTGCATTTATTTTCACTTTTATTAAACACCAGAAGTACAAAGAGTTGAAATCCTCTGGGAAAAAAAAAGAACAAATATCCCTACTGAGATAAAACAGAGCTGGTGGCAAACTGTTAATTCATATACTCTTTTTCTCCACATCCCTGATGGGGCCTTATTGTCTCACTTTCCCTGTTACTTAGCTTGGGTCTGATCACTGGCACCAATCCCAAGCTAACAACCACACCTGACTCCCCACAGAAATGCACAGAGCTTTCTGTACCTTCCTCCTCATTTGTAAGGCACAGCAAAGTAAGCCCAGACTGTCTAAAAGGAATGGGAAGATCTTGAGTTTGAACTCTTGGGCATATCCAACTGGGAAAGCTCTGGTGCTTCACAGATGGCTACCATTCACTTAGAAAATCTGATCATTAATTAGGTGAAAAACCTGCTTGTTCACACCTCATGCTCTTAACCTACCCAAACTAACACAATGTTCAGGAGACAAGGGAAAGAAATTTAAGCTGTAATTACAGGTGACTGGTTTTCAATGTTATTTGGTAGCAGCATTCAGATCTGAGTCCATTTTTCTCACATTTAGCAAAAGGTAACACTTTGTTCTTAAAAAGGACACAAAAGAATCCTTCAGTAAACAAATATCCACACACCAAGATGGATGAGAGAGATGTAAATTCCTCCCTACAGGTAATCAATTAAACTCAACATTCTTCTGGAATCCCTGATCTAGCTCCCAGTTATCCAGTAGAAGTTTTAATTATCACAGCTTTGCCAGTAGGACTATTCCATTTCTTCTGTGTCTTATTTCCCTGATTCAGATCACTACAGTTAGAAGAAGAAAGCTAGTTTGGATTGCCTTTTTCTACTTCCTTCCTTTTCTAATTTGTTTTACCTTATTTTCTGTCATTCCCAACTCTATTCCCTATTCTTCAGGCACATAAATTAGTATTCAAGATACATTTTGTAATAAAGATAGGAAAATTTGATTGTGGTGGCTCTCCAGAGTGAAAGCATGGAGACATCTGGTTTTAAGCCACCCAAGCTCTGATCATGTTCCAGTCGGAATCTACATACAATTGTCATTTCCTCCCTGCTTATCTGGAGATGGAGTAAGTAATATTCTTCTGCCACATGAAACAAGTAATCCCAAAAAAGGGATTCTTCCCCAGAATGGTGGAAAAAAAACAAAACAAAAACCTTCCGAATTTTTATTTTTACTTGTCTCCAGTTCAGTAACAAATTGAAAGTCATAACTTGAAAATGTAATTAGGTAAGAAACAGGGAGCACACAAACAACGAAGTACCAGTGATAGCATTCATAATGCTTCTCATATCCATCCTCCAATTTCTTTAACAGAGTATCCAAATTCAGTAGTTTCCCTAATACTTCCCATTTAGGATAGGTTGCTCTGCTCAAAAGCAGTCATCCTGTAAATGTGATCACAGCGCTATGCAAAAGAACCACAATTATGCATTTTCTCCCTTAAACCACACCTGCACAAATACCCCGGCCTATTTAAACACCAATAGCAAGACTACTGCTCAGTCTGATAATAACATCTAAAGAATGGAAACTTGTATCTGAACATACATGTTCCAACTCCAAAAAAAACAGAAGGGGAGAGTTGGTATGGTTATCCACCACATCATAAACCAGAACCTCCAACAAACTACACAGTGTCTAACTACATTTAATGTTACTACATGTCTTGATGTCAATCTGAAACAAGGGAAGTGTGACTGCATGAGACCTAGAGGATTAAAGAATTTTTTTAAAAAAGTAATATTCTTGACAGGTGTTGAAGCAAAGACATGAGACCTGAAACCTAGTTTGAATCTGAAAGTATGTGAAGAAGTTCACAGTATTTTGTGGTAATTCTCCAAAGTAAAGGTATTCTCTCTTTAACTACCTTTTTTTTCCTTCAGGAAAACATGAAATTAATAGTTTTCTTTACTGATGTGTAAAGATCTGGGAACCTATCTGGGAAACACAATGGAGGGCTTGTACAGTAACAGCCTCATGTATGACTTGACCTTTTAGCTGCTAGTCACACACAACAACAAAACAGACTAAAACTCCCATTTCTGATGCAGCTTTGATTTCAAAGGGACAAAACACAACATCTACAAAGGTTAACATAATGGTTTTATTGCAGAAAACACATGAAGACCTTTTATACCAACAACATCCTAAAAATATGCTGTCCTGAAAATCGGTTCTGTCTGGCCTCTGCTTTAGACTGCCCCAAAATGCACATCCATAGGCAAAGCAAGCAGCAACATCAGACTTTAGGTAATGCATTTGCAATAATTCACCTCAAATGAAGTTCACAATTATGCAAACACCCCCTCCCCTCACAAAGGAGTGCAATAATGATAGAAGTATACTGGTATATTTAATCTTAAGGACATTTAACATCAATAGATGTGTCCTGGAAAATTTTCACAAGTGGTCATTTGCAAACAATATAAAAGTGTATTTGTCTCTCATTATCGTGGCTGTAGAATATTTATGGTCAGAAACCAGCTTGTTAAATAATTAAAATATTATACCTGTAACAGTTGCCAAGTTTTGCTACATTGAAAACTGAACTTGAAAAATTCTTAGTAATCTTTTTGCAAATTCTTTAGACCAAATCTGTTAAACCATAAAATTAGGTCAACTAAGAAAACCTGAAAAAAAACCCAAGAGGTTTGTTTTGGATGACTTAAGACAAAGGTTTCACTTGAAAAGGCACCCAGTGAAAGAGAGATGCACAGAGCACATGGAGATCCAAACACATAAGAAAAGAGCTCAGCTCTACCTCAGTGGAGGTAAGCAGGTGCTGGGGGATCTATTCTCTGCACAAAACTACATGTGGGTATAATTACCCTCAGCCAGAGGGAAACATAAAAGTAAAATGCTGGCATGGGTCTGCCAACACAAGCCTGGAGAAAGGTTTACAGATTCTATGGACACTCTCATTTCCAATATCTCCACTAACACACCACTGATTTCCTTAACCCTACCCCCAGCAGTTTCTCAGCACAGTTACCAGAACCTGCCTCAGCTTTGTCACCTAATCTTCCATTTTGAGTGAAATAAATCTGTTTTGACCAAGCAAAATAATTTTGGCAGAAACAGAAGGGTTCCTGCATTCAGCTGGCAGGTCAGGGGCAGTAAATGCAAACAGAAGATGAGTGACAAGAAGATGATGCCGGAGGTGGGGGGTGACTGATGCAGAAGACAAGCAGACATCACAGCTATGGACTATGCTCTAGTGATTCACTGTTCATTGGACAACACATTATTATAACAACATAACTGGATGTTGGATTCAACAATGACGAAGTTGGATCAGTCAGTGTTCCTATGGCAGTGCATAAACACTAAATACTGTCACCATCCTTTTTCTGACTAGTCTTGCTGTCCTCTTACCCACAATACCACTTCCCTTGTCATTTATCTTAAAAATACCAAATCCCATGACACAGGATGGCATAACCTCATCACCTCTTCAGTAAACTGGTGACAAAGTCCACTCTCAATTTCTCTTAAAACAAACATGTCTTCTGTAATTCTCTTGACCAACAGTGGACATTAAAAACAACAGACCTTTCAATTTCTCCTAGAACTTCCCCTCTTAACAGAATGAAAGAACAGAGAACAGATACCAGAATACTGTTCAATACCCCCTTGCCTGAAAAAGGTCTTGGAAGGTTTGCAGCAAGCTGCAGAATCCCACAGCTTTTCCACCAACACTTCCACTGCTCCACCACCAGCTCATACCCCCTCTCTGAGGAGCCCAAACACACCCCAGAATCATCCAACCCAGGCTGACGTGCAAGCTGCTGGAAATGGCACAGTGGCAATGCCTCTCTGGGCAGCAGCAGATGCTGAAACAGAAGCTGCAGCAGCAGATACCGTGTGAGCAACCGTCTGCCAGGACTTGGAGAGTGTTTGGCTTCCTACCTGAATATATGACATGCAAATGAGTCACAGAACAAGGTCAAGCAAGCTGAAACACCTCATTAAATTTTGTTGATGCCTGTATCACCAGGAACTCCAGACAATGCAACTGTTTAATGTCACTGTTGTATTAATGCATGAAAAAAGACCAGGATATCCACTGACTGGAGTACACAAGTGGGTTTTAGTACTAGGTTTTAACAAGAGAAAAAGATTTCTGTACACACACACAAATAAAAGAAGGAAGTTAAATTCTGGAGAGTGGGCAAAATTACATCTTCACTGGCCACAGCTGTGCTGGACTAGGGACCAAATGGGAAGTTTGCACAACAGGTACAGAATAATGCATTCCATAAAAATACAACTCTTGACTGTTCTGATTATAGTGACACTTGGCTGTGGTGAGGTGGAAAATCAAATCTGACAGGTAACACAGTCCTACTACTATTTCTAGCATCTGTTAATTCAGTTGTTTGAGTGCATAATTATCCTACACACACAAATTTGTGTTGTTAAGCATACAGTCAGCTATATAGCTCAGCTGTTTAACAGTACTATATTCAAATTTGATATACCTCTGAGATGGACACTTAACAATTCTGACAATTTTAATCTCAGCCTCAAATATCGTTTCACCTCACAACCAGGAAAGGAATGAAACTCACTAAATAATACAAACACAGTAAGATGTCACAAAGTGGCAAATTATAACCCATGGCTGCACTTTCAAAACAGACACAATGTGGCAATACTCATTATCATCTTACATTAACACAAGTTTTATCCAAGGACTGAAACATCAAAATATAATTCCAAATTTATTGTTCTCTGATTCTGCCACTTTCCAAGAAGAAATTTATTAAATACCCTAACTAGAGCTCTTTAAAATTGAAAACATCTAATCTGATTTGTACTTTTGCTATTAAGTTGGCTCCCACATGTCCTAGAAATCAATAGTGCATTATCATTAACTCCAATGAACATAGCAACAGGCATATGGGCCTAACTCTAGAAGGCTGTACTGTCATTATTTTCTCAAACATGAACATCTCAATAGGGCAGATGAGGAAAGTGTATTTAAAAATCATGTTTGAGAGGAGTGCTTGAGTATTTCCAAGTCAGTGGAAACACTCATATATATACATGCTTTCAAGTCTAAAGATAGTGACTTACAAGAACTCAGTCTACTTAAGTTTCAGTTGTTCTCAAAAAGAAAACTTCCAGTAAACTCATCCTATATAGAAAATGTTGTATTACCTTAAAACATCCACAGGATATCTTAAAGTGTGAATGAAAAAGCCAAACCAAAACCACTGTAAAAGACTGAACATCAGACTTTTGATATCATATATGCTACAGTAAATGCAATAAAATAAGTTTTTTACAGAAAGAAACAATTTGGTGCTTTAGAGTATATTTGTCCTAGTTCAGCTGCCAGAGGAAAAAAATGTGTCTGCTTGTTATATCAAAAAGAATGGACTATGGAATTATAAAGCATCATCTCACAGCTATCTAGGCTCAAGTTCAATTTCCAGGCCAAATTAAACCTGCAGGTTTATTGTGAAGCTGCCTGAAAAGGAGCATTGCAGGTAATGCTTCAACTTGACTCAGGCAGTCAGTCGTGTTTCAGGTTACAAAATTATTTCACCGACATAACCTCTGTTGTTTTAGTGACTGCCGGGGGGTGCTCTGCTGCCAGGCCATGTGCACACTGCCTGCCTGTCTGCTGGCAGCAGATGTGGCTGCAGGAGAGGAATGTCTGAAGGACAGAGATGGTTAAGGGGAGAGCACTGAGCAGCTGACTTCTCAACAGAGAGCAATGTCCTTGCCTATCTAAAGGCAGCAAAAATTTTTTCATCCCCGAATATAACTGGCAGTATTCTGAACACAGAAAGATGATACACCAACCTGGGAATAGGAGGGGACTCTGTGAAGTGAGGATCTGATATCCTGTCACCAGCTGCCACCAGATGTTGATGCTCTAGAGGGAAGTACACAATAATTAATCACACTCCCAGAAGTCAAATTAGGCACCAAGAAAAAATGGTCCTCCTGGCCCAAGAGAAAACCAGCCAAGTTCTGAAGTATGGCATTTTATTGTAATCTTGTCAAGGTAGCAACATGTGCTACAATACACAGAAAGCCCTGCAAGGAATCTTGTTTTTCAATCTAGGGAAAAATGCAGGTGAATGGAGTACAGTCCTTCCCCCTTCTACGCACACTGGAAACATCCTCTACCAAAGCAAGTGAAAGCACATCTTTGAGAAGAAAACCACAGCAATTTTGAACACTCCCAGCAACTGCAAATCCACTACAATCCTTTACCGCCCTCGTTGCTACTTACTATTTCAAAGTACAACATGCCTAACTTCATCTCTCAGACACTTGATGGTCAAGTAAATATCACGTATTTTCCTTACACACGTGTATGATATATACAGGCATCATTTTCTCTCTCAGATGTACAATCTGCAATTGTGAAACCTGGTCTCCAAACCCTGGATCATTTTTGTCACTGTGCTCTTATTAATATTTCACATTCTTCCTCACGTGTGAGCAACAAAACCAGACATGGAATTCCTGTGATCTTACTAATGCCACGTACTTTCCTACTTCTGTGCAATATTTATATTGCTACACAGCCAAAGACCACACTTCAGTTGCAGCATTGCAATGAAAACTCCCGTTGAGATGATTCTCTGCACAAATTCTTAAGCCTTCTTTCAATAAATTACCAGTTAGAGGATAATCTCCTATCATGCTGGTGTAACCACAATCCTAGGTCCTTTGTATGTGGCTGCATGAAAAATGCCTTCTGATGGATGCTGATCATTCAAGAACTTATTTGGAGTATAGTGTATCAGTAACTTGTTCCATGCATGCACAAACCTGCACATAACATGCTGGTAATGATGCGATATCATCACAAAAGCTGTGAATATATTGATATTAACCAGCCTTACACCAAGATCCAGCCCCCAGGGAACCTCACAAGAAACAGCTGCACTCCCACAGAAGAAAGGCACGCCTAAGTTCCTCTCTAAACTAAGAAAGATTTATGAAGCAACTTTGCCAATGTTTGTGGTATTTATTCCACAGTGACTCCATGCCACAATTGTTTTAAACTCACACTTCACTGCAGACTTAATAGATATATCAGGGACACAATATAGGGTGAGTCTGCCACAATAGAGCAGTTGATGAATAGCTTAGGAATTTGGGAGATGTGGGTTTTTTACAATTCAAAACTCTGGGAAGCAATTTGCTTTAGTTCTACTGTAAACTGGTCTTTAACAATCGTTAAGTCATTTTGAAAGATTCAGAACGACTAAGCCCTGGCTTGTCATTTATTTCAGAGGCTCCTTTAAAGTTTTCAATTTTTCAGCCAGGAAAACAATGAATAATGTAAGGAAAATCATTCATAGCATTAACCAAAGATGTTTAGGTTCCATTCTCTAGTAAAAAAACAAAAAGCAAACAAAAAAATACCAGTTAGTAGACCAGGTAAGTAATCAAATAGTACTGTAATTCAGCAGCATACTTCCATGTACATAAACATATACACAGGACTGATGAAGCTTGTAGCAACGCCTATTAGGCAGCTGCTGAACACTTCCAATGCAAGATGCTGCTTCCAGCTGCTTGTAACTTGGCCAGACTTTGACTGCTTGGGTTGAAATTTTCCAAGCTGAATGT
This sequence comes from Eopsaltria australis, assembly GCA_034509425.1. Classification (NCBI taxonomy): domain Eukaryota; kingdom Metazoa; phylum Chordata; class Aves; order Passeriformes; family Petroicidae; genus Eopsaltria; species Eopsaltria australis. The sequence goes on along the minus strand of JAVTVJ010010674.1, from coordinate 2,340,085 downwards.
CTGCCTCAGGCTAAATTTTGTTCCATGTGCTGTAGAAGTTACCTCTGAGTGAGGGGTGCAGAAAGAGGCAGACTGGGATTAGAAGAACTCGGCCAAAATCCTTGAGCTGTTTTCAGAGCAAAACCAGGGTAAATGCTGCCTCCCAAGGGAAATAGGTATCTGGCAAACTTGAAAGGCTACGATGCCCTTCCATCTCCCAATGACAGATCTGAATGAGGGGTGGAACCCATACACTGAAGGTCCCCCTTTTTCTGCCTCCATGAAAAGTCCACCTCCATTTGGTCAAGTGTCCAAAACCAAATTGCAGTGTGTGCATTTTCAGTAGGTGTTTGCTAGGCCATGTCCACATTCTTCTCAGCTCCTCATGCTGATCAGACAACACAAGGGATATAAGCAAGTACAGCAACACAGACCACAGCCACCACCTACCACCACTGGTTACCATCAACAGGGGGCTCTGACAGCAGAGTGCCAGGTGTTACATTACAAATCCAGCTGATAAAGGACAGTGACACAAATACACTACCCTAGGCTGCCTATCTGCTTTTTGGCACTTTTCCTAAGGGAAAGAAAATCTAGGAAACTGTCCACAAAATGCAGTATTGAAAACACGATAAGCAAAGCAGAACTTACAAATTATTAGAACTAAGTGGTCTATGGTAACTAAAAATGTCTCCTAGTGCTCATGTGCATCCATCTCTAATTAGATCAATCTGTATTTGCAACCGACCTGGTCACATTTTTTCCCACTGAAGCTTTGCTATAATTAACATACAAACTCCTCTTTTTGCCCTTGTTCTCTAGAGCATCATCACACACTTTCAAATCACAGAGGAAATTATTTTCTCTCAAGTTCTTTTATGGTTCTCATCACTACAGTAATCTGTAAGATGAAGGATACTGTTATCCACATTTTTTTAATATGGGAAACTAAGATAGACTAAAGCAAAAGAACTATGGACACTGAGTGAGCAATTCTGACACTCAAGGCTTATATTTCTAACATGCTTAGACCTGCAAAACATCTTCTGTACACAGAGAGCAAACAGACATCCACTTATGCTCCAGATGGTTAAGTTCAGCGCAACTGTGAAGCAGATCCCGGGAACTCAGGCCAGGCTCCCAGAAAACCCAACAGACCACGGGCAAAACCCTTTATGTTTATCTGGAAATCAACGGCAAAGGCCGGAGCTGCAAAATCCGATACTCCAGCTGCGTCAGCCATGAAGCTGCCTCTCCTTCTGCCTACAATTGTTTGCCTCACTCATATTACCTCTTGTCACTGCTGCCCAGCCAGAGACACCTTGGGGGACGCACCTCTGGCCCCGAGCTGGCCGGGAAGGACGCTGGCACATCCCGTCACCACCAACGCCATCCTCGGGCACAGGCCCGCGGCGAACAGACGAGCCCGGCATCCTTAGCACTTGGCTTTGCAAACTTACCGACGGGGCAGGGCTGGGCACGGGGGTGAGGTGGTAAATGTATAGAATGTATAGAGATCAGCGACATCCACTGGGTGGCAGGCATGTTTCACGGGATCCAGAGCCAGTGCGTATACGGGGGTATACAAAACGAAAGTTCCTAAATACTGGGCTTGTTCCCTGTCTCAGAAGCAGCAATTGAACGGACACGGAAGGAAAAAAAAATTAAATCCCACAGAGCGAAGTTAAAATATTCTGCCTTGATTTTAACACCAGCTTCTTGTCCACGGTGCTGAGGCACTGGAACTGTCCTGGCAGTCAGGGGTTGGAGCTGTGTGGACACAATGTCCCACATCCCTTCTGTGCGTGGGTGCCCGCACTCGAGGAAGCAGGGACCCTGTAAGAGTCTTCAGAGTCTCTGCTGCACTAATTAATGACCAATGTCTACAGAGTCCAGGCCTTTCAACTTTTCCCCAATTTAACAAACTCAGAGGGGAACGAATTTTTGGGACTAACAGCTGTAAATGTGCCCATGCGTGTAAGCAGCTAAACTTTAAAGTTGAAAGAAACACAGAAAGCCATTATATTCCATGAATTTCCACTTAGCATCTAAGCAGAATAATTTCAAAAGTTGCTTAGACGGAGAAGAGGCCATCAATCAAATTTCAACCCAGGGCATATATTTATAGCCATGTTGCAAACTACATAAAAAGTACACTTATAATGGAAATGCTGACAAATGCAAAACTCCTGCAGCTAGCTACGACAGTCTGACCACAAGCCCTCCTTGTGAGAGGAAAAGGCAACCTCCCCACCTCCTTTCTCAGGCAGCTCGACAGCGAGCTGGGGCGGGGGGTGCCAGGTACAGGTACCACCGCCTTGTCCTTGTAGGATGGATCGGGGCAACTCTTACTCCCCGTATTTCCCACATGTTGAACGAGCCACCCCCCTGTTTTTGCCATAAACAACCGGAGGGCCTCTTACAGCCATGACTCACTCCGCAGGCTTCTCCTCCACCCCTGTGCGTGACTGTAGCAAACAGGCTGCCAGCTGCAGCCGGTGAATTGACACGACTTTTTTCGCAGAACCGTGGGGAGATCAGTCACACAGGGCTGGGCGGGGGGGTGAGGGTGTGCTGCGGAACACCAGCCCGGGGTGAGTTTTATTCGTGGGGGAAGAAGCGGAGGAGGCGATCCGGAGCCAGTGTGTCGGGGACGCCCGAGCGTAACCGTATCGTCCCTGTCCTCCCCCGGCCCGGCCCGGTGCCGGCCCCTGCCCCCCCGGCCCCCGGCCCCGGCTGCCCCACGACGGCGGGAGAGGCGGGCGGTGGGAGGGAGACAGGCAGGGAGAAAGGGAGGGCAGGGCGGCGGCGGCGGGGGCAGCGGGAGAGGCAGGAGGTGAAGCCGGCAGGCAGCAGGAGCCCGCCCGACACACGCGCCGCCGAACTCCCAGAAAGTTGGCAGCGGCGTCCGGCGGGACGGGACTATGCTGGCCGCCGCCCCAGGGCGCGCACCGCCGCCCGGCCGGGGCCCGCCGCCTCCCCAGCCCCTTCGCACCCCATCACCGCCCTTCTCCCCACACCTTCCAACTCCCACGGGTGCCGCGGGGCAGAGACTGCCTGGCACGGGCGCTGCCAGCGGCGGGGCTCGAACCCGTGGCCCACAGTGTACAGTCCCCACCGCAGGGGAGGCGGCTGAGCCTCCCGGTGGCCCCGAGAGCGGGACTCGGGCGGCGGGCGGCACTCACCGAGCGGCCGCGGCTTCTTCTCTCTCTCCGGGCGGCTCCCGCTGAGCGCTCGCCTCCTCGGGGGCAAGGGAGGAGGAGCGGGCGCGGGCAGGAGGTGGAGAAGGGCGGGGAGGAGAGCGCGGCTTGAGCCCTCTCGGCTCCCGTCGCGGCGTTCCGTCCCACTGCCGGCACCGCCCCGTCCCAGCCCAGCGGCGCGGGGAGCGGAGGGGAGCGCGGGGCAGCGGAGCAGAGCGGCGGCGCTGCCGGGGGAGCGGCGATGTGAGTGCCGGGGGCCGGGAGGGAGCGGGCACAGCCCCCGGCCCTGCAAGCGGGGATCGGGCAGGGCTGGCGGCGTGCGGTGCGGGGGCCGGGCTGGGCCGAGCCGGGCCCCCGCAGGCCGTGGGGAGGTCGGGGGCAGTGGGGCTGGGACCGTGTCCCGGCTGCGGCCGGCGACCCCCGCCCCGCTGAGCGAGGTGTTTCACTGTCGCTCCGGTCCCTCTGCTGCCGTCCGGCCTGCCCCGCTATTTGGGTTGTTTGTTTCTGCTGCGCTGCCTTGCTCTTATCGCCCCAGCACACGCCGGGCAGCTTCGCCTCCCGCCGCGGGGCACTCGGCGTCCCTCAGCGCGGCGGGGAGGGCTGCGGGGCATGGGGCATCCCTGCATCCCTTCTCTGTTCTCTCTCTCTACTCCCCTCTCCCCTTCACTCCCCCGCACTCCCTCCTGCCCCTCTCTCCGTCCCCCCGGCCTCTCTCGCTCCCTCTCCCAGGTCCCCTCACCTTGCGGCCTCCTTTGCCGCCTTTCGTTCTGGGCGAAGCGGGAGGAAGAAAAGTGTCTGTGCCTTGGTTTTACATGGCCATCATTACCTCCTTGAAGTCTTTAATTAGGAAATTTGTGTTAATACCTGACCACGTTTGGGGGAGGGGGATGCGTGAAAATCCAGGCTGCTGTCTTTATTTGGTGAGAATGGCATACAGAATCATATGTCTCTTTGCTTGTTCCTGTTACTTTTCAAGATATCCTAACTTCTCTGCTGAAGAATAAAATCTTAACTTGGTCAAAAATTTCTTCAGAGTTCTGTCTGTGGGTCAGTACCAGATGGTGAGCTATGTGAGCCTGCCTTGCAGACTGGTCCTATGTACAGCAGTGTTCTTCATTTTAGTTATTGCTAAAATTATACCTGATCAGATTCCTGACCCAATTTATGTTGCTGGTTTTTTTCCTCTCTTATAATTCTTACCACATTCCTCCTGACATAGCCCATATCCTTCTTCTGCATCTACAGCAGCAGACCTCTGCTCTCAGGAGATATCCCTGACTTAAGATATTTAACTTTTGAAGGCTGACTCAGGCAGTTCACTTTAGGTTCCCTGCATAAGGATGAAACATGCACCTAAGGAGTTGAGTATGCTTCTCAAGTGTCTCTTTAGGATGCAAAGAGTGGTGTTTTGCAGATGACAGTTTCCATCTATTGACAGGGAGAGCTGAGACAGCTCTGTCTCACTGTTTAGACAGCTGAAGTTAGAGGAGGTGACCTAGAGATTTGGAGCTCCATACATGCAGAAGGCTGCCTTCCCTGATATTTCTGTGCATTCTTGTATGTTAAAAGTATTTGTGGCATTGGAAGTGGTTGAGTCATCATCCCTGGAGATATTTAAAAGACACACAGATGTGTCACTTCGGGATATGATTTAGTGGTGGATTTTGCAGTGCTGAACTAAGGGTTGGACTCCATGATCTTAAAAGTCTTTTCCAACCTAAATGATTCTCTAATTTACAATTTTGAAAAGAGGTCTGGCACAGTAGATTCATGCAAATACAGGTCAGGCTGAGCAGCTTCTGCAGACTCTGTTCTCTATGGGATATTGTATTCGTATGTAGTTCACAGAGGGCTAACATAATGATAAAAAGAAGCCAACGTTTGGGTTGTGAATTAGAATTTATGAAGGGTTTGCAAAAAATATTATTGACTTGAGGGCAAGAAGAGCAAAGCCCTTCAGAGAACTGCCATGTTTCATGTGGATGAAACTCCCATCCAGTTCAGCTCTGCAAGAGCCCACATAGAGTATATGTGTGATCTATTAGAAAGACAGCAAGCTGGGGTTAGGCAGAAGGACAGTCCCAGGTACTCACAGTGTCAGGGATGCTTTTTTTAGAACTTATTTTTAAATACCTTTTTTTAAAAAAAAAAAAAGTTAAGGGTATTTAACTAAGAGGAGTTTTTAGGGTACAGTTACTACACTGTGAATGAACAGAGTTGCTGTGAATTACTGGGGAGTGTGAGTCATTAGGGCCATGGCACTGGGACCTACTTTACAGAACAAGAAAACATTTTTGGCCTTCTTCTCTGCCAGTCGTACTATTGCAGTTTTAGGTCTCACCAATACTGGGATATTTGAATTAGAATTGGCTGTTTTGGAATAGCCTCCCATGTGATGGAGGGTCTGTTGTGAAATACATGGAATTTTTTTTCTTTTGTTTTTTTTTTTCCTCCTTCTTTCCATTACAGAAGTATTACTTTTGTTCAGAAGTACACAGTATTTCCAAACAGCGTTCAGAAATAATAACAGATTCTGTCCTTTTGAGTGGCTGTTACAGAACAGCCACAATATCTACCCTGAAATAATTTGTGTGTGTTGTCAAGAACTTGAATCTTACAAACATGTGTTCAAGGTGATGATGCATGTAGCAGCTCTTCACTGCTCAAACTTGCAGAAAGCAGTAAGGTGTTACATTCTTGTAAAGTTTTTTAATGTTGTAGATACTTAAACCAAGGAAGACTGCTGAGCCTGTGTATGCTGTTTTTTACCCCTGAGCGCTTCTAATTTGGACGGATACATCCCTGATACTAACCCCCTGCATCCCTGCCAGATTTCAAGTCAGATATTTTAGAACAGAGCTATTCAAAGCAAATGCTTCCAGATTTTGTTTGTACTGCCAAATTCTTTTTCATTGTGTTCAGAGCCACCTAAACCGGTTGTTTCTCCTCCCGCCTTGATTTCAGTACATGGTGGGAACAAAATCCTCCAGCCCAATCTCCAAGTAAAGTTTGGCAAAGCAGTCTCAGCTCAAAATAGCTACTTTATGAGGGTTTCTAAGCTTCCCTGTATAAGGAAAGCTGTTTGCACCACCTGTTGAAATGTTAATGGTGCAGTAACTAGCGAGGAGAAGCAGCCTGCAGATTGAGGGCCCTGGACTCCAGTACCTGAGTTACTGCAGGTTACTTCCTGAATCTGTCCTTTCTGCATATTCCCAAACATGTGGTTCCTGTGCTGGGATGCATAACCCGGTCATTGCAGCTTAGGCTGCATGATTCTCCTGGCTCAAGAAATTCATTGTGCAGAGTATAAATACCTAAGTTTGAGTGCTTTCTCTCTGAGTTTCATCATTTTCATGTCTTTTGGAATGGCAAATGGGATATGCGCTGTTAATGCAGAGTTGCTACTTGTTCTTTCTTGTCTTCTTGTTCACTCTGATGTTTTAAATGGATTTCAGAAATCTGAAAATGGTTTTAACATTGATGCAATTTGCACTGAGCTGTTTGCAGCAAAGACTTTGTTTCAAAAAAACCAGCTTGATGTTCATTTCCTCTTTTCCTTCCTTTTCCTTTGGCCCCTTAAAATGTCATACATTCTTCTTCTGAGTGGTGTGACCAGTAAAAGTTGAAAGAACATCACTGTTCTCGAGGAGACACAAGTTGGTTGCGAGTTAGCATGGGACTTCCAGGTTTGGATGAGTTTACAGGAGTTTGTCCAGAAGTTGCCCAGTACCCATCTCTATCAGCGCTGCCCTGCTCCCTGGTAGCAGACTGCCAAGTTGACTTGCTCAGCCAGCTCTGGAAAGTCAGGCTCCAAAGAGTCTTGGTCAGAACCCTTCCCAGGAGTTAGAGCTTTGCAGTAAAACTGGTGCACCTCTCTGGGTCTGTGTCACCAAGCTCCCTTTTGGGAGCCATGCCTGGGGAGATGTGTGCAGTGCTAAACATCAACCCTGCAAACCTGGACAAGGCAGATGTACTCTAGATTGTCTCCTTGTTTTAGGGAAAGGAAGAAAGGGAGTTGTGCTGGCACTGGCCAGCTTCCTGGTCCTTAGGAGGCTGGCCCAGCCATAGAATCAACCTTAACTTTACTTCTGACAGAAGACAAGGAGTCTTAAAAGCGGTACCATTTTGACTACAATGAATTTATGAAATAACTGTGTTTTCCATAACTTGTACACACTTATTCAAGAATAAAAAACCTCTGTATCACTTTAAGAGCATCTACTCTCAAGCCTGTATTTGTCAGATTGAGACAGACATTAAAATGTCAGATCACAGACATTAAAAATTGTCATGGATCTGGATTGTGAGCCCATGAAGCCCATGTAGCATCTCAGTAAAGTGAGGTTTCTCTTCAATTGCTGCTCCTTTCCAAATATTCTTCTTTGGTTTGCTGTCATTGCAGCACCACTGGAGCTTTGCAGTCTCTGCTGTTGTTACAGTGACAGATGTTATTCGAGGGCTATTTCAGCTGAGCTTGCTCTTTTTTTTCCAGTGGTGTGAACTCAAGTAGAAAAATGTTTATGAGAATTATTTGGTATATAAGATTCCTCATGCTTATAAGTCACAGAATTGAGATCATAAGTTACACAATTGATTTCATTAATTGCGAAATGCAGGATTTAAAGTTCTTAGGATATCTGTGCACAGTACCATTTACATTTATTTTATATGTAACTGTAGAGAGCCAGCTCCAGTTTTTGAAAACCAATAGATGAAGCTGAAAGACCAATAGATGAAGCTGAAAGACTTCAGCAAGACGTGAATTTGTACCGAACCCACAGGTGTGCCCTCAGGTTCTCCAAAGTGATTATTCTATGTATTACTACAGTGGTTTGCAACAGATGTGGTGGTGAGCGGCATTTGGGAAAGAAATTGGTGTAAAATAGAGCTGTGAAAATACAGCTCGTCAAATTCTCAGGACTCGACTTGTGGTGAGTGCAGCTGTACAGTCTTAATTTTAGCACTTACATTAGATTCTGTTGAAGAGAAAGCACCTCCTGTGTTAGGTTAAACTTGGAAGAAGGCAAGGCAGAAGTTCTTGCACATCCAAAACATGCAGTGAGACTTTTTTCCAGCTCATGTTTTCTGTCAAAATTGGTCCATTGCCATATGAAGTTTAACCCTGCATTTAGCTGGAAATTTATTGTAGTTGATGTCAAAGGATTTGGAGATAATTTATAGCTCAAGTAGGAAAAAGATTCTTGAGGTATTTCTGAGCTTTGAATGTCTCCCTCCCACTCAGCTGGTTTTCCAGCCAGGGCATTAGATTTCTCAGGCTTTGCCCCAGTATTTTCGGGTATAAGTCTCAAAGAACCCCTTTTAATTAAATGTGTGACTAAGTAATCACACAGTTTTAAAGTACACCATTTAGGGATGAGCAGATTTCTGTTTAAATCAGGGAAAGCCCAGCTGCTTCTTTCTAGATTTCCAGGAAATTGCTTGAAAAGCTGTGCACTGCTAACCCGCTATTGCTTATAGGTTGGTACATTTTTGCAGAATACATCCTGCGTACTTTGACTTTAAAATAATCACAGCCTCTTGGTGATTTTTATTTTTATGTGAAGCACTGGTGGAAGAGTGTATTTTGATACTTGCTTAAATTGTAGGAGTTGAGTTGGTCAGGTCTGTTTCTGTAATTAAAGATCTGCTCATGTGTATCATAAGGATTGAGGGTGCTATTGTTGTGCATGGAAGAAGTTTTAGTTTTATTGAGTAAGAATGTCAGGAAGTATTTTGTACTTGAACTTTGTTCAGTGGTCTTCAGGCAAAAGGCCAAGATTCAGTTTTTCTAATGTTCTCAGTGTAACCTTGAATATTTTTTTTATTTTGTCCCTCATTCTTTGCCATTTTGACTTAAAAACACAGAAGTCTGTTGCTCACATGTTGTTGCACCAAAACATTGTTTCTTGTTGCTGCAAGCCAATGAGAAATAGCATTGCTTCTACACAAGTCTCATCTGGCATTAGAAAATGGTTTTTGATGAAGAAACAGCCATTGGAGGTTGTTGGTTTTATTGTTAAATACTTTGATATACTAACTTTGGAGCTCTGAAGAGTTTTTCCCCAAGTTTCCTCACTTATCTATTTATGTGGTTCAGAAATTCTTACATTTTTACACTGAAACATCCAAACAATTTACTGCCATGTCTGTGACCCCCACAGGTCAGAATCTGGTCTGAGATTCACTCCCCACGGTAGCTCAGCCTTGTCCAGAACTGCGCCTTTGTGTTTCTGAGCTCACTGTGTAGAGTATCCAGCATTTTTATGAAAAACAGTGCAAGTTGCACATTTCTGACCATTCCATGTTTAAATGGGGTATCTAGAGCTGCTTATTTATCTCTGGCTTGCTTTGTCTCATATTTCTGGTTCTTAACAGCACCGCCTCCGTTGTAAAAATTCTGCAGTTTTTGCAGGTCAGATGGTCAAAATCCCAATACTGAACTGTGCTTAGTGAGACACAGTTGTTAATACAGCTACTCTTACTGGCTCCCCAGCTTGGTTTAAAAAAAAAACCAGAAAACCAATCTCTTAGTGTTTAATCATCCCAAGAAGACTAAATTTAGTTTATGAAGGTATATAAAAATATATATGAAAACCTGTGGCTTTGGTTATTGTTTCAGATGATTATGCATCTTTTTTTTCTTTCCCCAGGGCCGATTACTGGAAATCTCAACCTAAAAAATTCTGCGATTACTGCAAGTGCTGGATAGCAGACAACAGACCTGTACGATGGTCTACCATACTATGTCCATTATTTGAAATAATAGGAATTTGAATTGTAGGCTTTTAACATCACTTTTTGATACTAGTCTGTTGATGCATGAAACTTGTTTTATAAAAATGCCTTTGTAATACCTGTGATGCTTAAGATACATGGCATCAGAGCTAGATACCCACATACAAGATGGTGTGTGCTGTTCTATTTGGCAGTACAGATAAGGACTAAATATTTGACCCTGCTTTTTCTTTGAGTTCTGTAACTTAACGTTTGGTCTGTCTTGAAACTGTCTGTGTCTGTCCTTCGCCTTCATGTGCAAGTAGAAAGCAAAACCTGGCGTCTGTGCTGTTTGTATGTGGTAGGCACAGTACAGCCGGTGCTCTGAGCTCTTAAAGCAGGTTTCTTTCATTTCACACAGCCCATAGAAGCATTACTGGGTTACAGAAAGGCGTTTCAGACTTGCAGATGCCTTTTGCAGACTACTAGACACATTGGTGTCTTCCTTAGCAATAAGTTTTGCATTCCTGACTGGATGCCAAGCGTACTCCTAGAGCTGAGCTTCCTCTGGCTTACAGTAAGATACCTAATTAGCTCACATGAACTGCAGGTATCTTCTTCAGAGTAAGTGAAAAGAAATAACGTGTCAAGGGAGGGATTTGAGCAACTTATAAAGTCTGTCTGTAAAAGAGATGAGTCATCCTGGGATGTGCATCCTCTGCACATCAGGTTGTGCAAAGGTCAGGCTTAGGCCTCTAACATCTGAACACCTAAATGAGCACAGATGTTATTATGTGAGAACCACCTGAGGACTTCCACTGTTGCACCTGTCAGGAGCTTCTGAACTCCTTCCATGCCCTACTGGCTTCAGTCTTTCTGGCAGCTTTTTGACTTGCAGACTGTTCTGTTACCCTTCGTTATCCATCCCTCCCACTTTGCTTTTTCCTCTTTCTCTTTTTCAGATTTTTGAACCTGCAGACTAGTTAAAATTCATGAGATGTTTCTGAAGCGTAGCATAATATAATTAAGGGCCGTAGCTGATACTTGGAACACTAAATAACCCATATGGTTTTTAAAAGTTTGCATGAGAACAGGGAAAAAAATCCTGATGATACATGGAAGGATAGCATGAAGAGGGAACCCAGATTCCCTGTTATTTGTCTCTAACTTGTGTGCTGAGCAGCATTATTTGAAAAAAAATAAATCTTATAAATATACTATGAGATTTATAATTTCTCTGTTGAATGTTTCTCAGTGTTCCTCTATTCCTGTAGCCATTTTATAGCTGTAGCATTTTTTGTAAGTGTTCTCAGAGCAGGTTACATTTAGACTTGTTCAACTATCATTAGTCCGACTAAATTTTGAGTAACTAAAATTAACTGTTTTAAAATTGTATAATACATATTACTTTTCTTGGTTTTTTTCTTACTTTGAAGAGCATTGATTTTCATGAAAGAGGAAAGAATCATAAAGAAAATGTGGCAAAGAGAATTAGTGAGGTAACTCAAATATCTTAATTGTACAAATGCTTATTTTTACTCTATTTCATTATCAGATTGGTTTAATTTATTCTCTTGGGGGTTTTTGTTTTGTTTTAGATTAAGAAGAAAAGCTTGGAAAAGGCAAAAGAAGAAGAAAACATGTCAAAAGAATTTGCAGCAATGGAGGAGGCTGCAATGAAAGCATATCAAGAGGATATGAAAAGGCTTGGAATTAAGCCAGGTAGTTCATATAGCTGCCAGAAGATTAAAGACAGAATTGAAAGAATATTGAATACGAAAGTTTTGTCTTAAATTAGGTTTAGGAACAAGAGAGGAGGCCTGGTGTTGCTCATTTGAAAAAAAATAGAAGTCTGCATATTGCCAGCAGTAGAAGTTGCAGTACAGAATATTTATAGCTATGATATTCTCTGATCCATGGAACAATCAGATTTGGAGTAGAAAAATTAAACAGTGTGTTAACAGAAAACTAGGCTGTAGTTGATGCTTTGAGTCAGCAGTGCGGCTTCCTTTGATTAATTTTATGTTTCATTTTTGCCAGTTGGAGGCAAAAGTTCCTATGAGTAGGAGAGGCTGGGTTCCTACTGGTGTCAAGCAGTGAGATGAGAATCTCCTAGTCAGCTTGCAGCTCAGCAAGTACCTCTGTTCTGTACATTGAAGACATATTATCCTTTAAAAACAAGTTTGTAGTTTCAGGCTCCTTTAGAAACTGTCTTTTTCATAATCCTTTTAGTTGCTCTTTTGTTATTTAGTTAGAGTTCATTGGTCCTTATAATTTTTCTGTTTGTTACTCAGCATTTTAAATTTGGACTTTGTTATGATGCTATAGTGGTGCTACAATGCAAGATTCTTTTAATATAGTCTTTCAAGTGCTCCTGCTATGAGTATAATACTAATGATTTTCACTCATTAGTGAAAATACTCATAAGAACAAAGTTTCCTATTTTCTATTGTGCAAGAGTGACTAGTATTTAAGTTCAGAATAGTTCTCTTTTTGAAAGGGTATTATTTTCTTTAAGATGATGTAGGTTCCAGTTCAACACTGAGTAAAATGCAGAGTAACACAGTGGAAACTAAAGAAAAAAAGGAAAAGAAAGAGAAGAAGGAAAAGAAAGAAAAGAAAAAAAAGACACCTCAGAACGCCTCAATGCCACCTAAAATTGAAACGAAGGAGTGGGTGCAAGGGTTATCTCCCGAAGGCTATACATACTACTACAACACAAAAACTGGAGGTAAAAGCTACTGAGGAGCAAGTACAGATGTATGTATTGGATATAAGTGAGAAAAGGCTATCTGCATTTCTTTACTTCTCTGCTCTTTCAGTAGTAAGATGATTGTTAAAATGTGAACACTTAGGTGGAGTTTTGGTATTTAACATTCAAGACTTGGGCATCCAGAGTTTCAGACTGGTTTTGCTGTTGATTAATAATGGAAGAATGCAATAATTCCACAGTTTCTGGAAATGTTTAGCCTGCCAGGGGTTAAGTATACAAAAATAGCCGTGTTCTTCCTGAAGAAGCTTTGTGATCAGGAATGTGAAATAAACTGATTGTGTCTTTCCACATTAACAGGATTTATCTAACTGATTCCTCTTGAGGAGGTTTGTGTTGTGATTGACTTTAGAACATAAAAGCAACCCTCTATTTTGATTAGTGAGAATGTTACAAACTGTATCTTATAAATTTAAGGCTTGATATCAATATTTACTGTAGTCTTTCATTTTTTTTTTTAACTAAAAGTCCTGTATCTCTCTATCAGGCATAGTAATAGAGTCTGGAGGGTTGTTAGCTCCAGTAAAGCCAGCTGCAATTGTGATACTTTGGTTTATTGTTCATACCATAATTTGGTAAAGGAGTGTTCATATTCCAGTGAGGTGTGCATGTGTATATATATATAATTTGTTTATATGTGTGCACACAGCAATGTCATATCCTTTAGATCTGTTTTTAGTAAAGATTATTAAATGTAAACCAAATTGAATGATGGGTGAAATATGCTTTTGTTTTTTAAGAATCACAGTGGGAGAAACCTAAAGGATTCCAAGGCAACTCTCAAAACTCACAAACGGTAATGCAATTATTCATATTTTTCTTTGGAAACACTTAAATAATCTAAGCAATTTGAAAGTCTTCTGATTGCAGAAGATAAATTTTTTGCCCTTCTTAAACTTAGGAAAACATAATTTGAATACATATAATCTTGTATGGTAAACTACAGTTTTATTATAGAAATCCTATTTGGCTAATTTGTCTGTCAAGGGAAGAGAAGTAATTAGTGGTAGTTGGGTTCCTGCAGAATATACTTCTTTTATGCTTCAACCCATGAAATTGAAAGCTTTTGGGAAATTCTGAACAAATTCTGTTAAGCCTTTTTTGAATGAAATGTAATTATAAAAGCTAAATATTACACAGTTGAAGTAGTTAAGCCTTTATCTAAGGCAACACTGAGACTGCATTGTCAGATAGTTGAAAAAAAAGAATGCCCATTTTTGTGTTTGCTTTACGATACAGTTACATAATAAATTGTATTTTTACTGGGTTTCTTAGAATCGTGGAACCTGTATGCAAGCAATTTTTCAGCAAAATTAATAATTTCATATGTTACTTAATTATCCTTGTATGAGGCACAGAAAAACTTGCAGAATAGTCCAAAGGCAGAAAAATTTCTTATTATTATTATTAATGGGTTTTGCTGTGATACTTACCACTCCAGGATTTTTGTGCTTCACGGCATTAAAACCAGGATTTTTCCAACACTCCTGTGATGTTACGTTTCCCTGTTTTCAAGATAGGTGCCATATATACACTATAATTTGATGTCAGTTTTGTTGGGTTTGCCAATGTTGGATTTTACACTAGAGTTAAAAAAAACGTGGTGTTTTCAGAGTGTTTGATATTCTTGTAGCTCTGTATCATCACATTGCCACTCTGGCTTTCTGATTCCCTTGTCCTGTGGGTTTGCACAACTTAATCAGTCCTTCAACTTTATCTTTCCAGTCAAGGCGTAGCATTGCAATATTTAAAGTCAGTCTTACTGTAGCCTTCCACTGAAAGAGGTGGTCCTGAAACTAATCTTGTATGGTCCTTGGCACATATTTACCCTGACAGTGAACTAGTTCAGGCAGTGAAGGCATCAGAGTTTAGGTTAGTGCTTTGGAGAGTTATTTCCTTGCTATCAGCATTCTGAATAATCAGAAAAAATGCCAATGTGGGGAGAGCAGATTGGGGGGGAAGAGGCACTCCCTTCTTGGCAACAATTTGGAGCTAGCTTATCCTAGCCCTATCAGAAGCACACACCTTCAGGCCCCAGTATCTCTGACACCACACAGCTGTGTTTTGCCATTCCCCCCTCACCCTGCTCAGTGACTTCGTCCTGCCTCGAGTTATTTTCGCTATGGCTAAAAACAAGCATTTGATTGCTCCCTTATTTAGTCTGAGCTAAGGATATTGGGAACGTTCCAGATCTCTAACAAGGACTCACTGCCCAGAAATTAAAGGACATGCTTGCAATATGTTGTGTGATTGAGATTCAGGAGCCCTCCTGGTTTTGCAGCACGTTCGGTTGTTGCTCAGACTTGGTAAGGGATGGGGAGAACAGAGTAGTGGAGGGGCACATTGAAGGCTACCTATAACCAGTTAGACTGACAGTGTGCTTGTGAGCATTTATGTCATGGGACACTCAGTGTGCCTAGTGTCAGATGTTGGCTGAAAACCTCTAACCAACAGGTCTACAATGCTCAGGACCTAATTCTTAAAAAGAAGATAGGTTATACCTAAGGCTATGGGTTTTTATCTTTATACTTAAAATAAACTTTGCTTTTACTTCTTTTGTCAAAAACATCACACTGAAATGTCTGAGGGCAAAACCATGAGAAAACGTGATTCTGAAGGCTTTTGTGCCTTTGCCTGCTCTGAACCTACCAGTGCAATTTTTTTTGTGTTTACCCAGTGGGTGCAAGAACTTTAACTTCTGATTTTATTGTATTTTTATTTTAAAAAAACCCCAAAGTTTTAATAAGAGTATTAAGCAAATACTTGTGCAAAAGCCTGTCTAAATATCTTTGTATACACACACACATTTATTAATGCCAAAATAACGTATGGTGAAGTTGCCCAACATGGAGCTGACAGTATTGGTACTTAAGGAGCAGGGAAGTAGTTATGTGTGTAAGAAGATGTTAGGGCACAGGGAATGACTGATTATATAGCTGTAGCTAATTCTGAAAAAAAAAATTACATATCCACAAAGATATACCAGCAAGTTTGGCCACATTCCATGTTTGTTTGTTAGTAATACATTTTTAAAAAGGGAAAAAGAGTGCATTGTTGAAATTGGTGCTTTACTAAAGAAGTAAAATTGTTGGCATGCAAAGTTTGATTCTATAATTATTTGTTGTAATGTTCTGTTTTGGGATAAACTTTTATTTGTTTGTGTATATTTAATTTGTGATAAAATGTAGTGGTATTGATTTTCTGTAGCCCTCACAAAGACCTGAGTCTCCCCGAGAATTTTTTCAGCAGTCTCCACTAAAGACAATGACAGAAATAGGAAATTACAGCCTCAGGGGTGAATACTTCAAGAAAAAACCAAACATGTAAAATAATGGCCTGTATAAAAATTTAAACCGCATGGTAACATTTATTATACAGCCTCATACTAATTATCCACTGTTTGAGAAATAATTGTATATGTGCATTTGCAGTATTTCGAGTTATGGAATTCCATCTTACTGTGGTCAAAGGGAGTACTTTCTAATAACGTTAGGGGTTCAAGCTTTAAACCAGTAAGATGATCACATGCAAGAAGTACTCAGGGGTTGAATAGACTTAGAAGTGATGCTTTGGCTGATCCTGAAAACTTCTTTTCATGAGCTCCTACATCTTTTTCCTAGGGAGCAGAGTGGGTAGAAGGTGTCACTGAAGATGGCCATACCTATTACTATAACACACAAACTGGAGGTAAGGAGAACTTTCTTTCTGGTTAAGTTCTGTTTCGGGAGAAAGGGCTTTCAGAAAAGCCTTTTGTTTTGCAAATAACTGCATTTTTTACTAAGTTTTGTGTTTTTTAAGCTGCTGTCTTAGTTAAAATAAAATAGTTTCTTTAAGTCAGCGCTGGCTTTCTGGCTGCATTGTCAGTGTGCATACGTTTTTGCTTCAGAGGTATTTTTGGACAGTCAACTTGTAATTCTAAACTAGGCATTCATCTTTGCTACATATATATTGAAATGACAGTTTGGAAACTAGAAGGGAGCAGGATTTTGTGTTGACGGGCACGTAGAACTGACTAAGAATCTCCTAAACTTTTCCTCTTACTGACATAGCATTGATAAGAAAGTCCAGAATCTTACCTCCTACTTCTTTTCCCCGTTTTTTCCCCCTACATGGAGAACTTTGTGGTAACTCCCTCAGAATAGCATCTGTTTTCTAAATCTGTTTGAATCTTTTTAAGGTCAATGATGCCTCTCTGGAGAGCAAGTGATTTTTATGCTGGCTATGAGTTTTCCTTCTGCAGTTGGGTACGAAGTGGCATTGCTAATGATGCCAAGAATAGGAAAAAAACACCCAAAACCCAAAAAAACCAGTCCAAAACCTTTCAGTTTTTCAACAGGCCACTCCTCTGCCCAAATGATTTGCAATTTCTTTTGAAATGGAAAGGAGATGTCTGTTATTTTTAAATGTTGCCTTCCAAGTTCAGATATATTTTATGCCTATATTTGCTGTTCTTTTAAGTACTTCATATGACACTTGTAAAGAATATGTTTCTAATCATCACATTTGGCAGAATTTTGGCTTTCGAAATTTCAAATTGAACCCTCACTTTTATATAGCAGTAAGTAAGTGTCTTGGGGATGCTTGAAAATTATTTCTCTGTTCTGTTAACAGTAATGCCATCCTCTGAAGACAACACAGATTTTTAACTGATATAAATGGTTATAAGTGTCTCATGTCAGACACGTAACTTAGGGTACTGATGGCTCCAGGCTTGGTGCTATGAGTCTGGGAGGCTGCACCTACTCCACTCTTCATGTGGTGCCTGGGAAAGTGAACTTGCTCAGTTCCTAATCTGAAGCCAGGTGACAGCAGTACCCTTAAGAGACTGCACTGTTCATGCAGTCATTCATTGCCAGTTTCTTACATCTTTGCTTCTTCTAGATACATCTAGGCACTTACATGTTGTGTTGTTCGCACTTAGGAAAAAGAGTAGGGTTTTTTACAGCTGAAAACTTATATAAAAGTATAGACTGAAAGTTGGTATACTTTTGCCTTGTTCTTACTAAAACCAGTTTTAAGACCATTGAGTCTGCTTTTATTTAAATATTTCTTCTCAGTATATTTACTGGAATACTACTTCTAAATTGAAAATGAGGATATATGTGTATGTACATATCCTGCGTGTACTTCCATGTCTTTTCAGATTGATGTTTGTATTTCCTTGTTTGCTTGAGAGCTCTTTTAATTAGAAACCTAATGTTACCAGGCAAAGTAGCACTTGAAAGGGGTTTAGCTGCCTGGAGACCTGAGGCTTGCAGTTATCATTCTTTACTTTATCCTGTCTTTGTAATCAATGAACAGCTCAAATCAAATAGGCACGTCAACAGGGCAATTAATTTATTTGTCTGTCTTGTGTAAGGACGAGAGGGACCACAGTCTTGTGGGTCACAGTTTGCCATGTGTGGTGTTTTTTGTAAGAGCTAATTAAAACAAGCTTTATCAAACAGTGAGCTCAGCTGTCCTGACTGTGTCTCTGCTGGGAAGAAATGTTATCTTTCTGATTATGCTTATTAAAACAAACGTACCAAACAAAGGCAAAAACCTTTTACTAAATTATTTGCTGTATTTTTGCATAAGGCAGCACTGCTTCTGAAAGGTTACGTTGTCGAAGCAATAACAGATTAAAATGAGAAGCATAAATAATGTGACTGTTTAAATGTCTTGGACAGTATCCACATGGGAGAAACCGGATGGTTTTGTTTCATCTTCAAATGAGAAGGGTCAACGTGACAAGGCTGCAGAAACAGCATCTGAATCAGACTCAGAAGATAGTGAGAATGAAGCAGAGAGTTCAGAAACAAACTTCAAGGTAAGTTTTCTTCAAATTTATTTTACATACACTATTTTATACTAGAAAATTATAACTATATCCTTTGTATTTTGTGGTAGGCTGTACTTACTGAAATGAGATAAAAACATGTAACTGAAAGTGAAATTTTGCACTCCTTAATAAAATGAATCTTTATTCAGTTATTTGGCTCATTAGTGGCACTGTTCCAGAATAGAAAGCATGATCTTTCCTTCAACTCACCCAAAGTACCTTGAATTCTGCAAGAAATGTGATGTTCTCTGAGAAAGGTCACTGTCATCTCTCTGAAATAATCCACACAATGGTTTGGATTTCAGTGTGAGGATGACTTCAGCCTTTCATTGGTAAATGTGACTGCCAGCAGACCTTCAGGGAATGCTTTGGACTGAAAACAGTGTGGTTGTAATTTCCTTATTAAATTGAGAAAAAACATAGCACATAGTACAAAATCTGTATCAAATACATATTTTAAACATAAATTTAAAACTTAAGATAAAGGATGTGATAATGTCTTTGGTTGGGTTAGATGGTTTCCCTGGAGATGGTAATTCAGAACAGAGAGAGTTTAAGTACAAAATGTATTCCTAGACAGGTGTTAATTGTAAAACACGTATTTTTGTATCACTGTGCATCATTATAAACTGTGACCAGGTATTAGCAATAAGTGTGTGCATTTGCACGTAGAGAAAGTTGCATGTGAGCTTTTTCCTCTTTATTTTAAGATATGCTAAGTTTTGTTTGCAAGTGCGTTTCTAAGTTTGTTAACTTCAGCCTTAGTAGATGGGATTTTCCTGCTTTAACTTCTTGTAACATTTAAGACTTTTTTCATCTATAAAGCTCAAGAAGAAAAATTAATAGATGATATCACAATATGAATTTATTGTTTCAAGTTACTCTTGGTTGAAAAGCATGAATAGTAGATAATAAGTAGATAATAATAGTAGCAAATAAAAGATGTAAAATAAAGCTACATTATGTTTTTATTTAGGCATTTTTGCTTAAGATGGGTTTTTTCCTCTTTAGAGGAAAGGAGATAATGGTGAAGAATCAGAGGAAGGGAAAAAATCTCCTAAAGCTAAAAAGTTAAGCCCTTATGGGAAATGGCGAGAAGTTAAGTCAGAAGAAACCGAGGATAAAGAGGAGAGTACAGCTTCCCAAGAAACCTCTAGTGATGGATCCAACAAGACCAACCCTTATGGAAAATGGAAAGCACTTAAAGAAGTAGGGGATGAGCAAGAAGCAGAAGAAGAAGCAGGGTGAGTATCTTTTTACTATCTTTATTTTCATAATGTTTTTTTCAAGAAGTGAAGCTTTTTCCTCTGAATTCTGGCAGAATTAGCACAATTGTGATTGAAGATGTTGCCCAAATACAATTCTTTTCACAATGATTATTTTAAGTAATAGCTCTTCATTGTGGTTAGAGGTGATGTTTTGGGTTTTGTGTAGAAGTTCACCATGAGTACAAAGTAAATGAAGTAATTTAAGAATCATAGCCATTCACTGATTTTTTTCAGAGGCTGAGTATCAAATGTTTAAATATTGTTACTCTAAGCTTATGTTCCTTAATATCATCTCCTTCAACAATCTGATTCAGCTGCCTCAGGAGTTCCTATGATCTCTCTCTCTCTCCCATGTCAGACCAATGAATTGCAGATGTTTTCATGAAGTGCATCTGATCAGAAGGGTTGTTTTGTTTTTCTGCATAATGCCTGAGGTGGATCATTTTTTTTTTTCCTTGTGAAGTATCCTCTTTTATTGTCAGGTTCTTGTGAGTCCCTCAAGGAGTCTGGTGAAAATAGGTTTTGGAGAATGAAAAGAGTCTTCTTCCTTATGCTTACTCCATTCTCCAACATTATTGAGCAGGTTGACCTTGGACAGCATTCATACTAAATTAAGCACTGATGCACTTCTTGGAGACAATAATGTTCATGTAACACTCCTGAACTGGACCAGCTAAACTGCTGTTTTCCTGAGCTGAAAAATCCTTTTGAGTTTTGGAAAGCACTGTGTAGTAAAAAGTGCTTTCAGCCACTGCACCTGATAGATCAGTCTGTACTTTAACAGACAGGTTTGAGATGAACACATGTGTCAATGAGACAAATGCAGTTGTTCATTATTTACTTTAAATTCAGTCTAGGCAAAGTACCAACCACTTCCAGGAAGTTTACATTTTTGGGATACTGCAACAATCGCATTTTCTTGACTTGTGGTCATTCTTGTGGCTCCTGTTTGGGTGCTTGAGCAGATCCATGTCTTCTTAGAAGCATGGGACCTCAAACTGGGTATAGTACAAGAGCTGACATCAGACTAACACTCGGTAGTGGCAAAAGTATTCTTGTATGCATTGGCCAATATCTCTGCAGCATGTTGTGCTGGTGTGATACCTGTGATTTAGGTAACTTTCTGCCAGCTCTTCAGTTCTTCTCCGTCGTATGTTTGTGCCACAGATTATCCTTGTGGAACACAGTGTTTTGCTGCTGACCCCTTAAAACTGATAGTTTAGTCAATGTCTTTGATTTGTTTGGATCAGTACTGGCTGTGATCCTGCCCTCCAAAGCCACCTCTCCCAGCTCTGGGTCACTGTCTGCTTTGGTGAGCTGGCTCTCTCTTCTGTCATGCAGTCCCTCCAGGATGGACACTTGAGGAAAACTCTTTGGTGTTTTGGCAGTGAACCATTGCTATTATTCACTGTCTTTCAATATTCTTAATTTCACAGACATACAGCCCTGCTATCTCTTGCAGGACTGTTGACATGAGGAGTGCTTGGGCCGTGCTATAAGCTCTGTACAGAATGAGGTGTTAGTTTGTTACTTTTTATGGCAGCCCACACAGAAGAAACAAAGAACATGGGTTTTTTCTTGATGCCTGTCATGATGATGACTAGAAGACTGCATCTAGCTCAAAGCTGTTTTGGCAAATAAAAATAGCTGTTGCTGTCTGCAGTACACCATGTTGCTTTCTCCATGTAGATTAACCCTTTTACATTTTCCTTTCTTCTCCCAGTGAACAAGTGGACCTGGAGCTTCCAACTACAGAGAATGACAATGTAGCACCCCCAGTGCTAGAGGAAACAGAAGAGGAAACAGTGATATTTAAAGAGAAGACAGTCACCTCCCTTGGAGACCTGACAGAAGGGGTGCCAATGTTTAAGAAGAGGAAATTTGAAAATGGAAAATCTAGAAACTTAAGACAAAGACTAAGTGATCAGTAATACTTAACAAATAATTTTAGATTCTGTTTAAGCTAGAGTGAATCAGAGTTTAATATTTTAAACAGGCTTTTATAAAGAAAATGTTGGATAGAAGTTAAGGATTTATAGGTATTAAAACATATGTGAGTTTAATATTTTTTTGTTTTATTTTGATGTGATTGGTTTTGGAATGGAAATTTGTGTTAAATTACTTATGCAATATTGTAAATACGTGTATTCTTTATTTTAACCATGCCATCCAAGTTCTCTTTGCTCTGTGTTTGCTCTTTAAATACATTTCATAAGGCTTTTTACTCCTTTTCTAAGTGTGTGAGAATTTAGTAATCCTTAAGCTGACGAAAATGGAGCAGACTTTTTATTTTAGAGAGGAACTGGATCAATAGCATATACTGGAGAGTAAAATCATCCCCCAAGATTGTTTATGTGGCGTAGTTTCTCCACTAATGAGTAAAATATTGTGCTTACTAACCTTTGATTGCTTGCAAAAGAGTGGGTGGTGAGACTGCCAACATTTCAAACTGATCATTTGGAAACTGCTTTTAGAAGAGTTAGTCACGTCAGTGCCACTCATTCCAAATGATGTTCTGAAAAATTATTTGTGTATGTGCGTGATAAACGTATTAAACCTCTGCAAAAGATTTACCCCTGATGAATCCTGACTTGTAGTAACAGCACCAGAGCCACCCTGTTGGAGTAGACATTTCTGTGATTCTTTCTGTCTCCTGCTTTATTGTTGTCTACTTCAATTTTTCCTTCCTTTTACTTGTCAAGTTTTCTTTTTTAGTCTTGCTTTCTTTTTATCTTTTTCCCAGCAGAAGAACACTTGCCTGATATTTTAATGGAAAAATACTCTAGAGACTTGGCCCTGCTGCAGCATACAGGACTATTTTTGAGGTGGTTGTGTTTTTCTCTGTTGATAAGAAGTGTGTGTTTTATGGTTGCAGTGTTTGATAAGCTGAGAGGGCCTAAGTGTGTTGAAGCTTCATCATTCTCAGTACCATAGGGGAGGAAACCAAAAGATCAGCAGAGCTGGTGGCTGTAGTGTCCAAGATGACTTGGATGTTTTCTTAAGGATTTTAGATTTGATTTCTTCACTTGGTGGGATTGGTCTGCATTTAGCATCACCAAGATTCATTGTCAGAATATAGCTGCACTCATTGCTTCTCTAGCCATCAAACTGAACTATCAAGCTCCAAATAATTAACCTGTTAAAAACTACATTTCTATTCTTAAAGTTTACACTGTTTTGTTCAGGAGAGTCTCAGTAAAAAGAAAAGAAGTGCAGTTAAGACAGTTGTCAAGAGTCCAGCAAAATAAGTGCTGAGCTTGAATTTCTTTGAGAAAACAACTATTAATCTGTTGGATCAATTGAGAAAGGACTGCAAGACAGGGAATCTGGTTTATTGTGTATTACAATGGAAGTTGAAGTCCCTTTTTCTATTCTGTGACTTTATGTTTAGAAGAAAATTAAGTATTGTATTTAATCCTATGCATTTCCTTGGCTTCCTCAGGGTTGCTGTATTTTGTCTGATGTTTGTTCTGATAAATTTGAAGGTTTACTGCAACATCTGACCCTGGATTATCATTTAGAGATGCAGGACACATGCAGGATGCTTCGAAGTATGAGATGGAGGAATGTACAACATGTACTCCAAGGAGAGGGTTTCTTAAAAAGATTTTTTAGGGTTTATTCTTTCTTGAACATTACTCCAGCATGCAGGAGCCTGCTTTAACTTGTGTTTGTGGCCAGTTTACACAAGTCCTGCCCTCGAGCTAAGTAGCTTTCCTTCATCTTGAATCCATCACATCTTCTCTCTTTGAAATGACAAACAGCATCCTTGTGTGACAGGACCTTCGGTGTCCCACCAGTGCTTCTCTTCACTCATTCCATCCTGAGCCTGCCTGGACTACACTTGTCTGGATGGATTTCCCTGGGCTAGTTCACTTGATTAAGGCCATGCATGATGTCACCAATACTTCCTTAGCGTTTTGTTCGTAATTCTTGATATGCCCCTAAACCTTATTTGCCTTTCACACGACCCCATCATGCTGTCTGTCACAGGCACCCTTACCAGTGACTTACCACTACATCTGATTCTCTGCTCATTTGCTTTTGCCAGCTGCTGAGTTACCAGCTGGTCGTGCTTTTCTTTCAGGCACAATTTTTTTTTTTCTTAGGCATATTTTTGTACTGCTGTACTCATCCTCCTTCTGTTACTCCAAGTGTAAAGTAGATGCATTTCATTATGATTTCTGAAAAGTTTTTGTTTGTTTGTTTATTAGTACAGTTTTAGCGAGTAATATAGGTGTTTTTTGTAGTCTCCACTTCTGATACCCTCTGAGAAGGACAGTTTTCCTCTTTTAGTGAAGATTCCAAAATATGAGCATCTTTCTTTTAAAATGTATTGTCACTTTCAAGTAGACACAGGCAGTGATTTAAGATACCTGTAACTAAATCCCTTGAATAGATGTTTAAAGACATCGGAAAATGAGTGTTCAGAACTTGTTTCGTTGTGGAGCTGCTGTTAGTTGTAATATGAACCAAAGGTCTTTGTATTGTGTTAAATAGACAAACTGAAACATTGGGAAAAAAAGATTAAAAATTTTCTTTGCTTACCACTAGAAAAGTTAGTTTAAATACCATATGTGTGGTTTTAGCTGATGTGACTTTTAAAGCCTGCATTTCACAAAGAAATACAGCACTTTGCTCTCCACTTCCTCTGAAAGTCAGAGACCAGTTAATTCTTTGTTCTTAAGTGTAAGTTATAAAAAGGGCCAGTAGAATGTTTTTTGATATATCCAAAGCCATTGTTTAATTTTGCACCGTGCTGTCATTCAGTTTCCTTACTGTGTATCTAAACCAAATATTTTCTGCTCTACACAAAAATACTGTCTTGTGTGAGATTTAAGGTAGATGCTGCTTTTCCAGGACATCTGTCTTGCACAGATGTCTCTCCCTTCTGTCCTATCTCCCTGCAAACTCTTCTGCTTTTGGAATTTGCTATAGGAACCCTATAGGTATTGCCACAGTTACGCTCCTCAGCTGCTAACCCTTCTTTGGGCTGCACTGGCTTTTGACAAAGTAATGTTCCTTTTACTGTTTCAGCTGAGTGTTTTCTTTTTTGGCTGATCTGTTTTCTATCACAGTGTGTTTTTATCTGCTTGCCTGTTTTTATTGCAAGCTCCTTGAGTGAGGACTACACCCTTGGTTTTATATGATGTCATAGACATCATAAGCAATATGAGGAGAGCCAGAGAGCAGGGGGGAGTCATTGCAATTTCTGGTGATGATTTCTTCTGTGTGGTTTTGAGCCAGTCATTTCACTGCTCTGTATTTTTCTTTCTTTGCCTCATGTTTTCATCTGCCTTGTGTGTTTAGAAAGGCAGCTTCACAGCATAAGATTTGTGTGTGTTTTTACAGCAGGGCTTGCCTGAAGTTGGTGATGCTTTTATAAGCAAATATATTGCATATACAGAAAAAAGAAAAATTATTTTGTTGGGCATTTGCTATCCCAGGAGCCGTGCAGAGACCACTCAATTTTACCCATGTTACAGAATAATCCTTGTTCCTATTTAGGCTAAAACCCATTTTAATCCTTCACCTGGGGATACGAGATTACCCTTTTAGCAAAGTGTGGATTTCAAAGTTTTGTTTGACCCTCATTGATAAAATCTGTGCCTGCAGAATCATCCAGTTCCAATATTCAGTTTTAGAAGTGGGAGGGCTGGTCATGACATGGATCCTAGTTAAATTCACTAACCTGTGCATGTATAAAGAAATTTTATTTCTGTGCAAATTTTGGCATCTTAGAAAGGGAGTAAAAAACTATTTCATGCTGCTTGGTTTCTTTGGTCTGTTTTTTGAGTAGCGTCTCCCCTTTTTTAGTAGTTTTCTTGTTATTGCTGTCTTCCTCGAATTGTCTTCCTCCAGTATTCCCAGATATGCAAATCTCTATCACCGCTGTGCCGTGTTTCTGGTGTCCTCCTTCACCTTCTCCCCTGCTCTGCCAGGATTTCCAGAAAGCTTCGTGTTATTCTGTAGCCACCGTGTGTCCAGGTCCCCTCTCCTGTGAGTACTTCTGCAGGAAGCACTTCTGTTTACACCTTGCCCTGAAGAACCCAGTCTGTTTTCCAACAACACACAAACTATTTCAAGACTTAACTACATGTGCTCTTTTGATTTCCTTGATAATTCCTTTTCCCAAGACTCACTCTATTCCATTCCTCGTACAGAGTTGGCAGCCCTTAGATCCTTTTGCTTGTTGGTGCAAAAGCTGTCTCTATGCCTCCTTCTATCAGCTGTGGCAGCCCTTGGGTTCTGTTTTGTCAGCAAGACCTCTTCAGTCTCTCTTCTATCTACCTCTTAAGTCCCCCTTCCTTCTACCTGCTAAATTATTTAACTTAGAAATTGTGTTAACCATTTGTGTGATTTAACAGCTTTAGCTTTGTGAAATGTTTCAGGGTAGAACTTGAATAAAAGTTTCTGTACAAAGCAAAAAGTGTTGCAAATTATGATCTCAAAAAGGCTAAATTTGCCCAAGAGGATTCCGAGAAAGACAGATTTCAGAGATTCCTAGAGAATTTGGGGAATTTCCAGGATTCCCAAAAGCAGATTTGATTTTACCTGTAAAACCAGAAATAGCCTATGTTAAAAACCAGCAGTATTCTACAGACCATGGGCTGGAGACAGTGGATTTTAATGACTTGCTTGGGGTGATTGAAAAGCATTTGTTTTAGTTTGTAAGTGAAGTGTGTGAAGTTAAACAGCTGGTTTCTCTTGAACTGCTTCTCAGTTACAATTGCAAAATATTGCAAGCTCTTGAAGTGGAATTTATATGAAAATACCAAATAAAGCTTTCATTTGAACAATCTGCGTTACCACCGTGCATCTGTTCAGGGGGTTTAGGGCAACCTGGGAGATTTAGGGGTGCAGATTCTGTTCAAAATGGAGCCTGGAGTTAAATATAAACTAAAATAGATCTGTAAATATGGAAATGCTTCTTGAAAATAAATACTTTTATTTTGTGGCTACCAACAGAGTGTCTGTGTGCCTTCCTGTAGTGCCTTAAGCAGTAACTGGAAATTGGTTTATTCTATGCATCAGTTATGAGTAACAGAAACCCTGGGTTTAAGTGTTTAATTTAAAAATTTTTAACTGAGTTCAGGTTAAGATTTGTTGCAGTTACTGTTAGTAAGATTCAGAATAAAGCAGAATATATGAGCTTTTTGCTTATAACCGACTGTGATTCAGTATTACATATTCGCTGGCCTTAGGATCAATGGGCAGTGCTCTGAGGGTCAGATACAAACCCGGTGACTAAATGAAAGCAATCAAGGCGAGGTACCCGGGCTGCCCTCCTTTTGCAGAGGGTAAACATCCATCTCTGCACTGCCATGGAAGGGCTGCTGCTTCCAGGCACACGCGGCTTTTGTCTGGCTTCCCTCCTGGCTGTGTGAGACCTCAGCAGAGAAATGAAAGAGATCCAGGAACTACATCTCCTATCAATCAGCAGGATCTGCACAGTGGTGAAGTTGGTGCCTTGCACGAGCTGTGACTGGACGTCTGTGGGTGAGGTCTCAGTTCCCCAGACAGTGCTGAGGCAAAGCCAGGCGGAGGGGGGAGTTTATGTTTGTTGTAACACTGTTTGGCAAGGAAAGCTGCAGGAGAAGGCTGTTTTTAGCAGAGGAACCTCCTCTTGCTTTGTCGTGCTGTCCCTGGAGCTTTTTGTTTCTCCCTAAGAAGCTGTTTTCCCTTTTCCTCCCTGTGCTTTGTTACTGTAACTTTTCCTGCTGTTGATTTCACTGCTGAAAGTCCTGATGGCCTGTAGGAACCAAAAAGCCCAAGTTGAAATAGTCCATCCTGAAAACACCTCAGAAATAGCAATGTTATGCGGCACATCCCTTCCTTGAGGACAAGTGCCAGGCCATGGTCAAACAATCTCTCAGCTCTTACATCCCACAGACAGGCTGGGCTGGAAGACCTTAGAATAAAATAAGGCTTCAAGTATTTTAAGTTAGGAGAAAAGTTTCAAATAATGTGTCCTGAATGAAGAGAAGCAAATATATCTAGTTTTAGTAAAGCAGAGCGTTGCAGGCAGTAGCCTCCAGTAGAAGTGTTTCCACTCCATCCTAAACTGTCATAACTATTTTACTGACATACACATGTATACATGATTGCAGGAAAAGCTTAGGAGCTTTCAGGATATCCTGGCCCAGAGGCTGGCAGAAGGGGCTTAGCTTCTCAATTTCAATACCTAGATTTGGGACATCCAAAACTTAGTAAAGAGGGGAGCTGCTGTCTGCTTTCCCTCTTCTCATCACTCTGCACAAAACCATCAACAAAAAAGGGCTACAGAAAATTAATCCATCGCAAATATCCATAAGGTCCTACAGAAATATCACTCTCTTCCTTCCAGTAAAATAAACAAAGCTCATATTTCTAAATGTTTCAATAATTTTTCATAGTAAAGAATGTCACAGGCACTAACTAATCCTTGAAGTGGAATCTTATTATTTAAATTTTTAAAGAAGTTTCTAAGATTGTTTAAGAGTTAAAATTAATAAAATCAATTAATTAATTGGTTAATTTAATTGCATAATGAAAGTGAGCACGGTAATTGGATAACCATGTTAGCTGGATATTCTCCTATTACAGCTGATCATATTAGTCATTGCCAGTCTGTTGACACTGCAAGAAGTATAAACTCAGTTGCAGATCTTTCTGGAGGGTTCTTTTTCTGGACTGCTTACTGAAAGAAGTCAAAGTCCAAATGAATCCTGAATTGCATGGTAATAAGTTTCCTGATTGACTTGCAGAGCTATCAGTTTAAAAAAAAACGAACAACCAACCCAACCAAAGCCCCAAAGCTTTTGTAATTAAAGTGTTGGAAGCAAGAAATTGTAAGACAAAGCCTGCTGATAAGAATACACAAAAGAATTGAAAAGTAATTGCAGAATGGAGAAACGGAGTATAGTTTCCCTGCTTTCTTTCTGTTACAAATTCTATCTTTCTTAATATAGCTGAATAATATTACAATTCTTGTTATATATACAGTAATAAAAACTACACCCTTTAGAAGAACATTTCCTCATACTGCATCATTCCTGATTACAAAATAAATATGCAAATATAAATTCAACCACAAGGCATAATTTAAATTGTAACAATGAACTGGTTCTTCTCATGCTGAACACAGAGCAGAGCAGCTTTCCAGCAGAACCTGGGAAGAGCAGGATGAAAAGAAGATGCTGTGATCTGGCAAGTGAACCCAGCTGAGCAGAGCACCAACCTTTGTGTCACCCTGAGCATGGAGCACTCCTGAGCCAGGCACACGAGGAGTGCCTGCCTGTGCTCAGGGCTGCCAGCACCACACGTGTGCAGGGCAAAACATCAGCATGAGTCCTGTCAAAGCCGAGTGTGCCCTGCAGACATCTGGATCCCCTCAAGGGCAGGCACAGGCAGACATTCCCAAAGACAGGAGCTGAATTCCAGAGCTACCTGGTTTGCTGAAATGGATCTGTAGTACGAACTTGTTTTCTCTGCCAGGAGGCAGGGAGCTGCCTGTTACCTCATGAACTTAATTGAAAACCAGAGCATGTACCTCTACGTGCCACTGCAGCACGTGGGCCAGTCCCACCACAAGCTGACCCAAGAATGCCTGGAAGAAAGTTTACAGGCTTCTCTTTTAACATTCTGGCCCCTTCACTCCCCTCGCTTTTGTATATTTACTCTAAAAAAATAAAGCATCATAATACAAAGTTATTTCTAAGGGATTTAATCTAGAAAGCTCATACAGGAAGTGGAGAAAAAAACAGTATTCATGAAGCCAGGTTCAAAACTATGTTAAGGGAGCTCAGTTTCTTCCACCTGGAGAGGAACATCTCCCACCACCAAACACAAAGTACACTATGTGGTATTTATTCTGCTCCACCACCACCATACTGCACCTTCCCAGCTGTGATATGGTCAAGACAAGGACCAGCTTAACAAAGCCCAGCTGCCAAGACAGGAGGAGTGTGCACACAGAACTCCAAGCTGGTGCTTTTCTGCCAGGGCTGCTCCAAGAAGTTCAATCCACTTGCACCAAGATACAAAAAGAATAGTATCACATGACTGAGAAACAAAGGAATAGATTTTAATCAATGTATCATCCAACAAACACATCTGTTCTGCTAACAAACACAACAATTCTGTTTTAACTCTACTCAAGATCTTCACCCTCCTCCTTCTAAAGCCTGCAAATTTTCTAGATATTGGGTGACAGCCTCTATCTCTGCAAACTCCAGTAGTCTGTTGATTAGCTTATCCAGTGCTTCTTTCCCACTTAGAATTTCCTATGAAAAAAAAGCAGGCAAAAGCATTATTGACTATCCTTCAGCATTATTCTGAAACACCAATTAAAACCCCCGAAATGCACTTTGCCTGCAGTCCCTCTGCTTGCCCATCCATGCAGGTCCCCCCCATGTGAAAGCAGCAGTGGTGGACAGCAGCAGGACATCAGCTGCCTGCCTGTGCAAGGTACATGGATTCTGGCAGCAACAAAAGCACCTGCAGCCCCGCTTTCCTGTAATCCATGCACTTATATGAAAATCCCCTGCAAGAACAATCAAGGATTGAAGAATCTCATTCAAACACTGTTGTCCATGGCAAGAGTGAGGCTGTTCTGCAAGCAAAGCTCAACTTTTGTTAGGCAGTTTATGGCTCCAGTTTCACTCAAGGAAGATCCAAATGGTAAGTAACTGACTAACAAAATCCACTTTTATGCAATCATGGAACTAGTTCCTCTGCCATGGTATTCTCCACTCCATTACTATGAACCATTCCATATTCAGTATGCCTTGCATTTTCTGGAGTTACCCAAGACACCTGTGGGTACAGTTTGAAAAGTGTTGCTCCACATGCAACAGCACTTACAGCAAACTGAAAGCCAAAATATTCAGGCTAAAATATTGAGGGATCACCCTAAACTTTGTTTTTCATAAATTCAATACAAAAAATCCATTATTTGGGTTTTTTTTCCCAAAAAAAACTGTAAAAACCCCCAATAAACAGAATCACAGAATGGCCTGGTTGGAAGGGACAGTAAAGATCATTGAGTTCCAAACTGCCCTGATATGGGCAGGGACACTTTTCACTAGACCAGGTTGCTCAAAGCCCCATCCAATCTGGCCCTGAGCACTTCCAGAGATAGGGAATCCAAAGCTTCTCTGAGCAACCTGCCCCAGTGTCTCTCCACCCTCACAGTAAAGAAATTTTCCCTAGTATCTATTCTAAATATATCTTATTTTAGTTTGAAGCCATTCCCCTTTGTCCTGTCACTACATGCTCTCATAAAAATCTCCCTCTTTCTTCCAATCTCCCTTTGAGTACTGGAAGGCTGAAATTAGGTCATCCCAAAGACTTCTCTTTTCCAGGTTGAACAGGCAGTAAGATTCAAGCCATATGTAGATATTTACTCAGAAACAAGATGTCAGATAATCCTAAAATGAAAACATTCCGTTTCAGTTTCTTTTAACTGTGGCCTGTGATGAAAACATAAAAGTTTTTCTTGTTCTTCACTCCAGCATTAGGAGGAGGAAAGAATGGCCTAACAAAAATAAAAAGGCCTTCCTGACAAGTTTTTGGTTTGGATGTAGCATGCTTCAAGAATTTCAAAAGTCATTTGCCCAGTTTGGCCAAGGGACTGATGGATCTCATTGAGGACATCATGCTTGGTCATTTTCCACTCATATAGTAGGAGAAAAATACAAAGAAGTAGGCCAGTGAGGTACAGCCTATGCCAGTAATCTCTGAGACTACAAGGCAGGAAAGAAAGTTTAAGCTTTCTAAATCTACAGTGTTCTGTCAGAGCACAACTGGCTACTTTTTTCATATATATATATCTTCTATGGATATATATCTTAAGTTGTGCTCACTAACTTTATGTTTTCTTCTTATGGTAAACATAAGTATCTAAATACTCACAAAAGCAACCCTTACCTTGATATTGCGTGCATCATATGAGATCCTGTGGTCAGTGACTCTGTCCTGGGTGAAGTTGTAAGTACGAATTCTCTCTGACTGGGCTCTTGTTCCCAACTACAGCAAAGCAGGAAAAAACAAAATCTATTATGCTGTGTTTTAAAAAAACCAAATACTTCTCTAAAACAGGATATTTAAAATAAACTGTAATGGATCAGCCTGTTCCAACTACCAACCTAGTGGACACTGGCTCGGCACATGAGGTTTCTTAAAATATTGTGACATTGCTGAACTGTATTGTTCGTGATACTGTATCACAGACGTAAGTTTTTATATCCTCCAGCATATTTCTGTTCCAGCTCTGCAGCTGGAAGAATCACACAACTCTCAAAGGTCATGTAAGGTACGAAAGTCCTTACTTCAAAAAATATACAAGAAGGGTATTTTGGGGGGCGGGGTTGTAGCTCCCACAAAAAAACCAATGAAAGTAGGCTCCGTTAATAACAAGCAGCACAGTCAACGCCAGGCTGTCGGAAAACAGCTCCAAAGGAGACTTAGATTGAGTAAGAAGTTACCCTCTAGTGGTGAAGTGGGAGAGTGCAAACAGCAATTCTAACTGGAAGCATAAATCCAAATGTAGTGCTGCTGCGGTTAAACACATTACTAAACACTGTGGTCTTCACTAAAACGGAGAATTAACTGCTAAAAAACGCTCAGAGAAATAAATGTGTGTCTGCTTCAGTGGGCTTTGGTGAAAATTTCACTCAACATGTATATTTCAGAATGTGGAATTTCTTGAATAAATTCTGAAACAGGAAATGTAATTTACTTTTGTGTGATTTTTCACACTATTCATATAAATGTACATAAATATAAGTCCTTTATGCAGCTTTGAAGGCTCTCAAACTGAAATTAATAACAAAAGATAAATGGCTCACTGCTTACCTTGATGGGGTTAATAATCTGCAGGGACAATACGCCTAAATGCAACCTAAAATAAGTGATTAAATAGCTGAGCTGGAAAATCTGGAGCACTGAATAATTCTCTAATTCTGAAGCATTTTTATTCCAATAGATCACTGTTGAAGTTTGAACTAGAAATGGGAAAATACTCAAACAATGGGGAAAGAATGATAGGACATTTTGAGAGAAAAGTGCACTTTGCAGTGTGTAACTTGAGGTAACTCTTCCAGAAGCCGTTTCTTCCTCAAAACATTATGTAAACTGTATCAAATAAGCTGCTACTTAATTGCATAATAGCAGGATTGTTTATTTACTTGTTTCAGCCAAAAGCCATGTATGCCCTTAAAATACTCTCCTTCAGAAACTTCTGAGATCTCCTGATCCTAGTTTTCATTGAATGCAACTTTTTACTGATGTTTAATTTGCATAACTCTGGTCTCAGCAGGGGCATTCAGAACACGATGTTGAGTTTTGCATTTTGAATAATTTCAGCCAGTCTTTTGACTCTTTTCTTTCCAGCCACAGTTGATGTCTCTTCTCATTGCCTGAGAAGTCTGAACAGGGATGAGCGAAGGCAGACTTACCATTTTAAACTACATGATTCTTCTCCCTGGGAAGCACCCCTGGTTAGATACACACTCTCACTTACTCTGGCCCCCTCACCCAAAGAGATCAGAAACAAATCTACAGCACACCACCCTCTCCAGCTCTCAGCCACCACTTGTCCTCACCTGCAGTTTCCTGGCACTCTGCTCCTGACTGAGCTGCTTTTCAATGATCTGCTGGTACAGCTTAGCTCTCAGCGTCCGCAGAGCTATTTCCTTGTTCATCTGCTGTGACCGCTCCTGCTGGCACTCAACTGCCAGTCCTTCACAGAGGCATCCATGAGCCCATTATAACAAAGAACAAACAAGCTAAATTAATTCTAACACATTAGGCAAATGAAACCTACTGGAGTGCTGCTTTGCAGGGCCTTTCAGCCGTAGGATAAAAAGTCATTTTAACACGCTGGCCAGAACCATTAGTGCGTTTTTAAACTTGTCACAGCTGCACCGGGGGGCTTTGTTCTGCGCCACAGAAAAGTCAGGGATATTTTAAAATTTCATGAAGCAAACAAGTTTCTGACAATGCCTATAGAAACTAGGTTCACTCCAGTTAGCTGTCATATGTTAAAAATGCAATTTGAATAGTTACAGGAGCATGTTTAAAAGAGTGTAACACAAGTGTTTAAAATCTTAGTCCAGATAAGCTCTCAGAGACTGGAAAATTCATTATTCTAGTAGAAACAGGTGACTAATCAACACTGGTGAGTCTTGAACTTAATTATGAAAAACAAGATAAAACAAAATAAAGGTCTTTAAAAGAAATGTAGTACTTCTCATTTGATTTCTGAAAGAAAAAGGCATATAGGGAACAGCTGTTTTCAGGTCATTACTGGAATTTCCCGTGCCTAAAGTGATTCTGCATCTGTACAGAGAGAAGTTCACTGAGTTCCAATAAAAACAAATCCCAAAAAGACAGAGTGGTCCAGTCTACACAGTACCTTTCCATCATATACATTTTCCTTTCTATCCAACATACGATAGCATTATCTAGTACTGAACGAAAATCTTCAAGCTTTCTTTTTAACCACACAGATTCCAGCTAGGCAAAGCATGCCCATGCTTGCCAGTGGCCATTATTGCTGAAGGTACAGAGAGCACACAGTGCAAATTATTCACATCTTCTGCCCCATTCCTGTCACCCTCCATTTGTTCTTTCATACTTCAAAGACAGTGTATTCATTAAACACTCCCTCTAAAGACGAAACTGGCATAATCACTGTGCCCCTGGTACACAGCCCCTTCCTCACACTGCCTTGCTACAAGAGGGGCAGAACCAGAAAGGGCTACTTCCTTTTCTTTGGTATAAGGCCCAGCCCTTCAGGAGACAACCTGCAGGATCACAACCTTCCTTTCCAAGATAGAGATTCAGTGTGATTGAAAGTACAAAGTACAGCCAGACTCACCTGTGGGAAGGTGCACAATTCTCACAGCACTGTCTGTTTTGTTAACGTGTTGCCCTCCTGCTCCTCTGGCTCTGAATGTATCTATACGCAAATCTTTGGGATCCACTTTCACATCAACCTAGAATCAAAGAAAATTACTACTTCCTTCTCATTCTAAAAGTATTTGGAAGACACTGACACTCGGTATTAATAAGAAATCACTTCTCAAAAAATTGCTCCTTTACAACTGTTCCTAAGTAACAGTCATAATCATTATAATTTAGAAAATGCAGTGTCAAATATCTCTGAAAAGCAAATGACACCTTAGAGATTTCACTTAGTTTTCCTAACTCTCATTTCAAGTCCTTCACAAAACAGTGCATGTGTGTGTGCAAAACAAAACAAAATCACTGTTTTGTGAAACCACTAGCTTTGACAGAGAGACTAAGAAATAAGCAAATATTTAAAAACCACTTCTAAACAGCAGTGCAAGGATCTTGTTCATGAGTCAAGCCTGAATGATTCTTGCAACAGTACTTAGAATCATCTGAGGAGAAAATATGTATATCCAGATCCATCCAGGTAAGGATTGCCACACTGGAAATAGGAGTCCATGATGACCTGGACCATAGTTTGAGCTCAGTGGATAGGAAAGGAACATTCAGATCTGATCAATGTAGCAAGGAAAGTATTACAAAGAGGCAGGAGAAGGTGCAGGAAAAGCCTACAGGATCTGGTTTTGTTTATTTTTTGTGTAAAACTGGCAGTCTAAGCGAGAACTGTCTGTACCAGTGAGATCTCAAACAGACTAGCCAACACACTCATTCACATCCAAAGGAGACTGTCCTTGATTTAACAGAGGACACCAATAATTTAAATTATACAAAAAAAAGTCAAAAGAATTTACAGAATCACATTACTATGCAACACTAAGTATTTTCTTGGGTATATTCTGTGTCTTACTACATGATGTAATTTAAAATTGGCTTACTCATAGCAGTGAGCCTTGTCAGTGTTGGGGCAGGAACACTTCATGAAATGATCTTTCATTTACATGCCATTTCAGGCAACAGCAAATCTCTGTAAAGTTGCTTCTGATGATCCATTTATACATGTAAGGTACAGAGCCAGGGACCATCACCTTCCAGAGTCAGAGCACTTGTGGTTCATTTGCTGGGACTTGCACAAAGCACTTGGTTATCAGTGAAATCCCCAAAACAGTAACATGGTTTTAAATAACACCTACTCCAATGCCAAAATGGGTGAGCAGGGGTACAGCACCACCTTACCACACCAATGAACAGTTTACCTCCTCTGGCTGAGGGAGGACAATGACTGACATTGTCCCAGTGTGAATACGCTGCATTCTTGATGACAAGCCCGTCTCGGGGATTCGCTGGACTCGGTGAGTCCCTCCTTCATATTTCAGATGCCTGTAGACATTCTCTCCTGAAATATGAGCAGCAGCGTGATGAAGGCCTCCTGGAGAGACAAACAGTGTGTGACAAATACAGCAGAGAAACGCTGCTTTCAATCTCATTGTCTTGATGGAATCTGTGAAGAACTGCTGTACCTATCTCAGCTGGTGTATAGTTCACAATGTCAAAGGTCCAGCGTTTGTAGTCGGCATAGCTCTGGTACATTTCAAACATTTCTTTAGTGAACTGCTGGCAGATGTCCCCTAAAAATTAAAAGGCATTACCACATAAACAGCAGTTTTTAGATTTAGCCGCAACTCTAACCCCAGTCATTAGGCAGGTTAATGCTCATATTTACAAAGTATTACTTTATGCCAATAAAGAAAGCATTAAGAATAACCCGTAAGAGGTTTAATGGAGTT
Source organism: Eopsaltria australis (assembly GCA_034509425.1). Lineage (NCBI taxonomy): Eukaryota > Metazoa > Chordata > Aves > Passeriformes > Petroicidae > Eopsaltria > Eopsaltria australis. The sequence goes on along the minus strand of JAVTVJ010010674.1, from coordinate 2,303,648 downwards.
GGATGGAGGTTGGAAGTAATCTTCGCTGTAGGGGTTTTGCTGACCTCCAGTTGTTCTGCCAGCTGTCACTTCTAATATGACAGGACTTCTATCATATTTTTCTTTTGGCATTAGAAGCTGGAAAAGCTGAAAAAAAAGAAAAAAGAATGCCATTATCTCCTTCATGAGATCTTCTGGATCTTCTCTTAATCAAATTTACAGACAGCCTTCACAATTGGCACAGACTGAGCACACTCAGCCACTGATTTCCTTTTGCAAACTATTTAAGTAGGACTAAAAACTGTCCAACTACCATTGCAACTCAGTGCAGTCAGTGTGGAAATGCAACATGCTAGTGCATCCACATGAAATCTAGCTGAAAATCCAGTCCTGCAGCCAGGTGCCAGTCACCCACCCCAGCCCCAGCTACCTATGAAGACAAAGTTATTAGGCAACCCACTCAATCTTTACATTAATCTTATTTTCCAGGAAGTCCCATTTCATATTATTTCAGTCTGAACGTAGAAATGAGCCCAAACACAGTGGTCTCCACTGAATCATTTCAACTTCTTTGCTTATATTTTCCCCCCTCATGGGGTGCTGTCAGCTGAAGAGAAAATGAAGGACTGCAAGTTCCAATCAGAAATTCTTTGTGTGCATGCTCCACTGCCACAAACAGTTACTAGGATGTCATGTCAAGTCTCAGTAGCACAGACTCACCACTTTTTTAATCCCCTTCAGCATTTGCAGACAGACAAGCAAGCAAGAGAAATTACTCAATTAATCAGTTTCTAAGACACAATTATCACTAAGAAGCTTACTAATAATTAATGTTGCCATTTCTTTTCAGGGAGAATACAGAAGATGGACTTCTGTTTCATTAAACTCAAGTGTCAGTATCTATTGGTAAGATCATAAAGGAAAGTTTTTCTGACATCTTTATTTACAAAACTGTAAAATTTTACCTCAGGCTCACCTTTCTGCACAACATGTTCATTTTTTTAACCAGGCCTTCCTTCTCTTCTAAGGCAAGCTCTAGAAGTTGTTTCTCATCTCTGCTGTCTAGGTCTAAATTCAAACAACAGGAATAGATGTTAGCCAATCTCACCTAGAGCAAATTATAACACATGTGTCCAAGGACATGCACTGCAGCACAGAAAAGCTTGCAGCATTTTGCCAGCATGAAATACTCAAGTAAGAGCAGCCCAAGCCAGGAGGCACACTGCTAACTCAGTGACCATACTTTGCAGGTGTGCTGGAAGGAGCAGCAGATATTTTACCTGTGATTATACTGCCTCATCCCATATTTTAGAGCTTACTGACAAAACAAGAAACATTATCAGGTAAAGCTCACAAAAGTTCCAAGTCTTTTCTCCTATGGAGGCTCCAGTTTACAGTAACAAAAAATGCTGATCAGTTAGCAATAGATTATACACAAAGTAGAAACTCGGAAGACAGTTGGAGTCAAGAGGAAAACCTGTCACTGCTAAAATAGAGAGTTCCCTCTCCTTTTCATCTTTCTTCCCACCTTTCTACTCATCAGAAAGTAAACAATTCAACTCACTGAAATTAAAAAAGCAAATCTGGTGGAATAAACACATGTTTTTACCATGTCAAGTTGAACTAGATTTAAATTACAACTAGACAATTACCAGCACAAATGAAGAGAGAATGGCTGAAGCCATCTTTGAGCAGCTGGGAGTAAGAGTGACGGAACAAAGCAACAAAAGAGGTTAAAACCTTTTGCTTTGTGGATGGCATGGAAACCATAGGTTTGTCTCAGATACAGCATAAAACTGGACTCTCAATCACTAGGAGCCCCTTCAAATAGTACATTTATTGATCAGTTAGATAAACAGTACCAAATTAACTACTGTCAACAGAAGTGAGAGATGGTCTGGTGGTGACCAATGAGCTTAAGATTCTAAAGATTGGTATCCCATTCCCACCTCCCTGCAAAACAGAATTTACTTAACCTACCTCATGACTCACATCACGAGAGGGAAACTGGGAAATATTTTTCTGCTTCACTGAGTGTTGCAAATATCCTACATCAATTGTCAGGAATTCAGGTACTAGAGAGAAGAGGGTCAGTTAGGGAGCTAAGTGGAAAACAGTGAGGAGCCAAATGAAGGGGACATCCGTGTTTTAACTTGGCCACAGGATGGTAATGTACAGACAGAATAATTTGGCTCTATTTAATTAATTTATTGGCCGTAATTTTTTACCATTCTTTTCCCTTCTTTCAGCTAGAACTCACTCCATCCCTCCACTCCATAATTTACGGAGTTAGAAGAACTCTTCATTATATTCACTTGATCCAAAAACAGCTTTTCGAAGTTGAAATATGAATTTTCCAGAGTTTTCTTAATACTTTTTAATTCTTTCAAGAACATTTATTTTTCAGCATTAAATTTTTGTACCTTGTCTCCTTCACTCTTTCTCTTTTTTCTCCAGTAAAGAGAATTAGAGAGGGTTGAGGATTAAAATATTTTAAATAACCATTTTTTGCCAAAGGCACAAACATCTAATTATTTTTAAAACTAAAGAATACAAATGTTTTCTACCTGTCTAAATAAGTTACATTTACGTATATTTTTTCAGTATGGCTCTTACTGTTTTGTCCAGATCCCTTGGCTGTCTCTGAAAAGCACTATGAAGTTTTGTCCTCCTCCATTTACACTGCTGGGTACCAATTTCTCCTGCCCTTTGATCTTCCCCTCCTTCACTGCTTTAATGTAAACCTCATCCTCTCCAGGTCAGTGTTTCCCTCTCTTGGCTTAATACCTACCACTGTTGTAGAATGGATGCCATGTTTTCCTTCCTACTGTTTGCACCTCCTCACACTTGTAACAGTGCTGGGTTTTTTTCCCAAATATGGTACCATTACTTATTTTGTAAATTCTTTTATTCCCTTTTATTTTCAAAATGGTACAAAAACCAGTGACAATTTTTAATTCTTTTTGCCCCAACTTCTACTGTAGCAGACTATTGAAAAACAGCAGCTTCTTAAACAACCGTAATTTTTTATTCCTTAAAGGGCTGCCCAAATATTTTCAAAGAAATATTAGCTTTTGCCATTTAAATTGGAAGCTGACAACTCAGAGCCTAATGAAAGTTCATGTCATTTGCTCAATAAATGTCACTGATCTGGTCAGAAGGAATCCCATTTTAAATAACACGGCTGAGGTCTGCATCTATCAAAGGTTTTAGGCTCGCTAATTTTTTTCCTTCAGTTCAAACTTCTCTCAGTTCTACCAAAAAATAACCTCAAAGCAAATGCTTTACAACTGTTTTTGTTAGATGGATATGCCTAAGGTTCCAGACAATCCTTACTCTCCCAAAATTACCATATTAAGACCTCAAACTAAAGTGAGGCGAGATGAAAAACAGAATGATGTGGCTGGATGCAGAAAGCCTTCGCAGCATGCAAGCTCCTGGGAGCAGGGAGCACCAGGGAGTGTTCCAGGGCTGGCTGAACTTTACTCACCAGCTTTCCTTAAAAGCTGGGCAATGAAATTCGTCAGAAGCACAGCTGCTGTTCTGAAGCAAGCAAGTAGATGTGTTTTCCTTTACCTGTGCACATTGCTTCTAACTCCTGAACTTCTTTTTCAGCCTCTTTGATTTCTTGAAATGCAGCTGCAATGGGGGATAGATCAGCATATCTTCTCCTCAGGGTTCTTTGCTCAAAGTCATTCAATGAGTCTGCACTTAACAGCTGACTAACCTGCTGGTATTCCTTGCTTACAGTCTCCAGATACTTCTGCACAGCCTCATGCTTCCACAAAGCTTGAGAATCCTGATGGTTTTTCCTGTGCCAACTGTTAAAAGACAGAGTGAATCTAGCTGTGTCCAATAAGGGCTTTGGCCTCCAAAATCCATGGTTGTGCAGTCCCACCATGCAGCATATCTTCTTTGCAACAGCAGGGAGAAGGCAGCTGTCAAGTTGGCTGTGACAGCAGCAATTGGCAAGCAGGCTCTTGAATAGACAGACCTTATGGAAAGGTTTCATTTTGTTCCTTATTTTTCCACCACCTGAAATTAAAAATACACAGGACATGGGCCAGTGTTATTATCTAGAAAAATAAAGCTTTATATATAAAAAACCCCACAACAAACACGAGGACTGACTGTATCAAGCCCATACCCTGGTTTTGATTACACTGACACAAATGCAACTGTCATGAACGAAACTATTCCTGTTTCAGTCCTGGTTTAAACCAGAAGCTCTTATCACCACCATTGTTCTGACTGAGGGTTGGAAGAAGTCTTTTCTCTCACCTCCTCAGTTTATTTATACTATGGAAAAGCTCCTGTGGATGAGACTTTCCAGACAACAACTTCATTTTGCCATATGTCTCATTGGAAAAATCCAACCATTTCATGCCTTACTGGTGAAAGAAAAATGTTGCTGAGAAGACAAAACAATACTAGAGGTAAAGAATTCTACATAGAGAATGTAAGAAATGTCCAGAATTATGTGCCAAATTATATCCACCACCATAAAAGAAGGACATTAGTAGGTGACCACACAACAGATCAGTCAATAGGACTGCAATGCACTTGCAAAAAATCACTCACTCATATATGAAGAAGACGGGAGAACTGCTTTATGTTTTTATGTGCTTTATGTCCCCTGAATTCTCCTTACTGTGAAATATTTGCACTTAAGCAACATAATATTTTCCATCCAAAAAGTTAGCAAGAAGCAGGTCCTCTGAAATACAACTCCTGTATTTTCCTGAGACACTTGGCCTACAGTTTTATAGGATCCAGGCTCCCCTTAGCATTACTGCTGCCTGTGAAAGATCGTTTCCTCTTCATTTTATATCATCAACATTGCAAACTATGTTATGAATTACTACTGTGCTCTAAAATTTTATATTGGAGTGCAAGGCTCTACCAGGAAGACTAAACTGAGATCATACTTATTCTAGGACTACTCCCACAGAAAAGGTTTACCAAAGAAAGAAGCATTCCTAGTAACCCTGCCAGTGCCATGGTCCTATCTGCCCGCTGATTTTTACGAAAAAGTGGATTTTGAGAAAATAAGAGCATGAACCTTTCTGCGACAAGATCTCCTAGAAACACGCATTTCAGTTTCCTGACACAATTATTTTTTACTCATCAGTGACCAGACTTTTTGTGCATCTTCATGAATTTTATTAACAAATTACTGTGACACTCTAACTACTCAACTCACCCATCATGCTCACCTATTTATTTTAATCCATTTGTCCACAATGAAGAAAGAGCAACATGCAGTAAAACCAAAGTGTTGCATCTTGCTTGTCTGAATGCCTGTTTTGCTACCTACAGAAGGAGGCAAGGACCTTTATTCTACTTCTGTATCCTCCCCAGATTCCCCAGCCAGCAGGTGCTATCAAATCCATAGCAGCAATTTCAAGACTGCTCTAATGTACAGAAATCAAATGATACCCTCCTGGATTGCTCTAGTGACTAAAACCAGCTGTAGCAGAGGGATCCTGTTCCCTTCACCAGGAACACAGCAAAAAGCACAAACCAGGCTCATCATCTATGATGCTGGATTTAGTTGCTCAGGGGCATGAGTGGACTCAGTTCCAAAAGACCTAATTCTGCTGATGAATATGGACTTGCTCCAGATCAGCATGGCCCATTGTTGTTTGGCTAAGTGCCGACCATCATCAACTCAATTTAAAATATTAATGCTATATTTTCCTTTAATTAATTAATTAAACATATTAATTACAACCATCTAGCTAATTTTTATTGGTGTAGTTAAGAAGCAATGTACTTAATAACAAATTAGTTGTATTGCTTTGCCAGAGCTATCAGAAATAAAATTATTGGGTTTAAATGCCAAAAAAGTGAGTAACGAAATGACACAGACCTTCAAGGAAGTCAGAAGTTTCAAAGTAATTTTGTTACGTTAAATAAAAAAGGTATTTCCTTCTCAGAGAGGGGTTGCCACATCACATTTGCACAAAAATAAGCACACTTAAAACTTTTACAGAGCTATGAGCGTTAGATGACCTATTAAATGATCTCCAAACCAGATTTTAATAACTTCTTAATGTGATTAAAATTACCTCGCGCACATCACAAATCAAAACCAGTAAGCGAAAGTGACAACTGTAATCGTTCCATTAAAATAATAATTAAAAAAAAAAAATCAGGATAGGAAAGAGTTCTCAACCTCGCGAACACTTTCAGAGGTCATAAAATGCATTACGAACAACCGAAGATGCTACCGGCGCCATGCAGCAGCACAGCAGGAGGACGTACTCCAGGGCACACCGGCTGCATAAGAACAGCTCCCGGCACCTCCCACACACCTCTGCCTCCCACCCCGAGCAGAGTCTCCGGCAGCCGAGCAGGAAGCGTCCGGCAGCTCTGCCCCAATGCGGGGCTCGGGGCGGACGGGGACGGCAGGAGCGGGCAGGGAGAGGCAGGGAGAAGCAGAGAGAGGCAGGAGCGGGCACGGAGGGGCAGGAGCGGGTGGGGAGGGACAGGAGCAGCGGCGGGGCGGGGGCGGCGGCGCGGGGGCCACGCTCCCCGGTACCCGGCGGGGCTCCGGCACTCACCGTGCGCACCCCCGGGCGCCGCATGGATCAGGGCCGGCTCGCCAAGCACGGCGGACGGGAAGTGGAGCGGGCGCACTCCCGGTCCCAGCATGCCTGCGGGAAATACGCGCTTCCCGTCTCGCCGCCGCTACCGGCAGCGCCTGAGCCACGCCGGCGGCAGCCTCTGCCTCCCGAATCTGGTTTGTAAAAGATTCATTTCAGAGAAGCCTGAATAAAACAACATTAAGTTCCACCTTGTGTCAAAGCTCGCTATTTAATTCTATTTAAAATGAATTATTAGTATGCTGCTAAAGGCGAACAAAGTATTAATAAACATTACCATTCTGATTATCACTATGCTAGTTAGCTGCAGCTTCCTCATAAAGTATGTTTCATAAAGTATTCATAAAGTATGTATGTGGACATTTTAAAAGATATTATCAAACATTATACCACTAGCTCCCTTATTAAAATTTTTCAAATACTTAAGTGATGTTTTTTTATACCTATAATAAAAAAAAAAAAACCTTCCCAGAATCGTCGTTCTATAATTTTTTTTTTTAAAGGGTAAAATGTTGGTATTTGGCAAGTAAAACATCACTGGGATTTGATATGGTAAACACTCCAAAAGACTGAAAACTGGACTGATCTGTGAGTAGGATTCGGATCAAATCTCAGCGCCTGAATGACAACTGACTGCTTGTTTAGACCTGAGGACAGCTTCTGGCTCTGCTCCACCCGTGGGGACAGCAGGCAAGACAGACATATGGAAAGCCACTTCCAGAGAACAGGACCCAGCCCAGAGCTGGTCCAGTCTACGAGAGGGCCACAGCAAACAGCACCCTGAAGTCCAAGGCGCTTCCCCAGGCTGAGCTCGCAATGCTGTGCCATGAGAGTTGCCATCAGCCAGACACCATTCCCACCGTACCTTACTCCTCTTTCACTATGGCTTTTGGGGCTCAGTGAAATGAAATAATAAAATTATACTTGCGTTGATACTCTAAATATGCAATTTGATACTTAAAAGTCTTGGGAAGGTACTATCTGGGAGGACAACCAAGAACCTAATAATGTGAAACTGCAAGTAGACCTCATGCTCCAAAACTGGTTTTAAAAGAGGGTAGGCCAAGGAAAATCAAATCAGCTTCTACTCTAGACAGTAATGGTTCTTGCATTAAATCCTCTGATTAAACACGATCATGTTCAGTTTTTATTATGCCTTGTAGGTGAATGCTTTAACTTGAGTGTGAAAATAGAGATAGTAACAAAGTCCTGCTCCCTCCCTGCCAGGCAGCAAAGAATGCAGGGGCCACACAGTCAAGACAAGGGCTGGACCCTGCAGTCAGCCAGGTTGCCAGGGACCATCCACCACAGGACCTGTCCACGCATCTCATATTCAAAACATGTAAAATACACTCTCTACTGTGTGCTTTTAGACTGCAGTATGGGAACTGAGTATGAAGGATGTGAAATCCGTGCTTCCACCCCTCTTACAATTCGTTTCAATGCCTTAAAACCTGCATGGCTGAAGCAGCAGCTGCTGATGGAGCTGGTCAGGACCAGGGGTTATGGGGCACGGGCTATTTGCCACCACCTTCCTCAGCAGCCCACAGTGACATTGGGTGCAGGAGGGAAGAGTGACTGCGGAAAGACAGCTGGGTTCCCGGGCTTTGGGATAGATGTGGTGGTCCTGTGCTTTAAAACTTGGCACTCTTAACCTGCCAATTTAGAAGCTGGAGGCAAAGAGATGGTTCATCAGACAGAACAGGCTCCAGGCCTTACAGCGTCCTTGGCTTGAAGGCAGGTCCATGCCCACGTGGGGCCCTTTTTTGCCCAGGGGGCCCTAACAGGGTTTAGTGGCGTGCGAGCATCTTGCCGCAACTTCCAGGCGAGTAAAGCGACACACACGGCAAAAATAGCAAACTTGTTCCAAGTATGTAACACTTTAGTATTGCTCCCCCCTTTCAGCCCAAACAGTTCAGACTTCTGAAATCTTTCTGTTTGAAGGAAAAAATGGTGTCAGAATCATACGCGTCTTGAATACAGTCCTGTTTATTAACTAAGCCTGTAGAGAGAGCTTTGTTTTGCCCAGCACAGTGGGATTAAATGACAAGAAGTTTTCTTGACTGTGCTCCCAAACCTCACTTTCAGTTGGAGCTCTGCCTTCCCACAAAGCTAATTTCTTTGTTTATTCTCTCTCAGCTAGCCTAAAAATGTTTCTTTTATTGCCTTCCTGCTTTCCTTTTCTTGCTGCTTTTAACACAGACTTTTAACATGGACACATCTAGATGCAAATGGAACCCCTGCCTCTTATTTGCAATTTGCCTATTTTCAGACAGCATTCTTTCCAGTGTTTGGACTATCAGGAAACAGAGACCTTTAGCTGTCAAGAACAGCCTTATAGCTTCAGACCAAAGGTCCACCTAGAACAATATTTGCCTGACCCTTCTGCATGATGCATCTGTTTATCATTCAACCCATTCAGAGGCACAACATGTCTTTTGCTAAGACAGAAACTAGGGTTCATAGAGTCAAGGCTTCAGCTAGTTGTAAAAAGTGTTGAAGACATGCCATGGTACAAATAGGCTGTGAAAATGATGCTGGAGGGCAAAGCCAAGGCTGCCATCCCTGTCAATAATACTCCTGCTTTGTAAAAATCGGGTACCCAATACAGCACTACTACAGCATATAGCAGAAAGAACAGTGATTTGGCTACTGCATGTGGAAATCACACATACTGTGATCAGTGACCCATCACTGGGTGATGACTGACATCATTAGAAGCATGCCAGAATAAAAAAGTGAGAAATAAACACAATAGAGATTTCCTTATGACAGACCATACATCTAGACAGATTATCAAAACACTATGGAAACCAACAACCATTCACAAAAAGTGTCCATAAGCTACAAAGAGCTATAGGAAAACATAATCCTAATCTTTGCTCTTTTCATCTCAGGAGACTTCCTAAACATACCACTTTTTTTTTTCTTCTTCCTTTTTTTTTTTTTTTTTTTTTTTTTTTCTGTTAGCCAGAAAGGAAAGCAGCTATCATGTCATCGGCTTCAGCAAGCCTTGTGTCAAGTCAAGGACATGCTGCTTGGTTTCTTCAGTCTCACAGCCATCCACTTACGGAGTTCCAAATAAAATATATTAAGTACACAGATTTTCTAATTGGCTCTTGTGAGTTACTGTTCCACACATACTTCCTTTACTTGAGGATATCTATCATAATCTGTGACTGTAGGTGGGTAACCATATTATTACTGAACTAAGATACTTTGAAATAAATGCCAAAATATAATTAATATTTTAAAGGTTAGTTATGTAAACAGAGATTTTAATTGAAGTCGCCTAGTTTATTTTCCCTGTAAGTTGGTCTTTTTAATTGGTTGTAACCTTGACAGCTTAACCAGTTTTCCTTCTAAGTAATGCCTCGGGCCATGTAGTTTTAGTGTTCCTGGTTGTTGGTCGTTTTGGTTTTGTTTTGTTTTTAAGAACGATTTCTGGTAATAACAACAACAACAAAAAAGACCTTAGACCTCCTTCGGTGAAGGAGCCAAGCGATGGATAAACGCCGCGGTTCTGTGGGCGCACGATGGTGTCGGGAAGTTTTACATAACCAACTGCTGAAAATGCCTTAATGCGACGGGGGCCGTCCCCGCTCGCTCAAAGCCTGGCTGCCAAGTTTGCTGTTGTTTCCTTAAATACCAGCCAGGGCACCGCAAGCCCGCAGAGCCTCTCCGAGCCGCGCCGCCGGCAGAGGCTGAGCTCCTTCCCAGCGCCGCCTCCCTCCCGGGCTTGCGGGCAGCCTGGCTCTCCGCAGCGGCTGCTTGAGCGCCGGGAGCGGAACGCTGCAGCCGCCACGCCGGGAATCGCACGGGGAATCACGGAGGGAATCCTCTCTCCGTGCCCCGGGGCCGGGCGGGCGGAGGGGGTGTCTGTGAGGGGAGCGGCGCTGCGCCTGCGCTGAGGAGACCCCGGCGGCCATTTTGCAGCGTCAGGCGGGCGGCGAGGCGCCCCGGCAGCTGCGCAGAGGGGCCCGGGGGAGCCGGCGGGGAGGGCGGGCGGCGCAGGGCTATGAGTTAAAGAGCCACCGCCGCCGCCCCGCCGAGTTCGGGCTTTTCCTCCCCGGCGTTCCCCCCTCCTCCCGCCCCTCGTACCGACAGCCGCCCCTCCCGGGCCGCCCCCACCCCCGCCAGCCGTGCCTGTCCTAGGGCCGCCCGCGCCATGCCGTCCGTGCCGCTGCCGCCCAAGGAGAGCAACCTCTTCAAGCGGATCCTGGTGAGCCACCGGCCCCGCTCCTCTCTCCTCCTCCCGCTGCCGCTTCTCCCTCCTCTTCCCTCTCGCACGCCGGCCTCGCTCGGTGCCCTCCGGGTCACTTCGCCCGCCGCCGGAGTTGTCCCCGGCTGAGCGCACACGGATGCGGCGGCCGCGCTCGCCCGGGGGGAGCCGGGCTGCCGTCGCCTCCTCGCCCCGGTTCGTCCCCGCTTCCTTCCTTCCTTTGTCTGGGGCCCGCCGAGCAGGCCGGGCGAGCCGCCCCTGCTCGTGTCGGCGGCCGGGAAGGGCTGGTGTGGCCCCCGGCCGGGCGAGGGCGGGAGCCAGGCAGCCTCCCCGGGCCGCCGAGCGCCTGCCTCCCGCCCGCCGTGGGAACTGCGGGGCGAGCCCGGGCTGCGCCGCCGCTCCCCTCCCCGCGCAGCGCGCAAGGAGAAGACCTCGAAGCACAGTGAAGAGCCTAGCAGGGGTTGCTGTTGTTTGGTTGGTTCCCATCTGTGTGCTTCATTTCCAGCGAGAGCGTCGCTTTTGGTGTAGGGTCCGGGTTAAAAGTAGTTCGCTCGCTCAGCAGTTTTGAGTGTAGTTGAAGACGTGCGGTGGATTGAAGTATCCTGCTTCTATGCGTCCTTTGGAGGACTTGTCTCAACTCTTTTGTGCTGGGCAAATGATGCTCTTTGAGACTACATGCTGTAAAGGACGTTTAGCGTTTGTGAGATGACTTTAAAGAAGGAGCTCACTTTAGCTGTGTGTTTCTAACTCAATCACTGTATACTTTATCATGCTAACACTTTATGGAAAGAAAAAGCCCCACTCCTCCCTCCCGAGACAAGAAAACACCTCACTCCCCTTTTCATGAACTTGTCAGCGTGATAGTAATGGAGTTCCAGCCTCAACAAAACTGAGGTGTTTTGTGTCAGTTTGCCAGTCTGCAGGCAGAGGACGTCTGTGCAGCACACGAAGTAATCCTGCTGGCAGACACGCATTTCTTTAGTCCTCTCTGACTTGGTTAGGTAGTTTCAATACTTTGTGGCTTAGAGGTGGATATTTGGGCTTCAGGAAGCTGAGCTCAAGCAGTGTGTGTAAGCTCTGTATACTCTGTATGGAGCCTGGTGTGTTTCAGCAGGTGCTTCAGGGCTGCTTTCTTTTGGCTGCTTTATATAGTATGCAGGTTTTAAAAAACTTAATCGTTCTTAATGGTGATTTGTTGCTTACTGCATGCTTATGGTATGCATCTTAGTAAGTCATTCTAGCACTCCTCTTTCTCTCTGCTAAAAATAAGTGACTAATATTAGAACAGTTAAGTGATTATTCTTACTAGCAGCAGACAAGTTCACAGTAGCAGCCACTTCTGAAATTGTTTTGATTGGATTATAGAATGGCTTTTCTGGAGATTGTATTTTAGACTGTTTCTTTTTTTTTTATATATATTCAACAGTGGATAAAACTGTTGGAAATTAGTGCTTAGGCAAGGAGGAGAAATACATAAAACTTCAGAGAAGTTCATACAGAAATTCACTGGCTTTCTAAAACTTTCAGAAGCCTTTAACTGGTGCTGTGTAGTGGCCAGTTGCAGTTCCTAAAATGTTGATCACAAAGTTACTGGCTTGCCTCTTCATATGTTGTTACTTCTTGAAACTTAATTTCTTCTTATTTTTTTCTGGCTAGCTCTGACTCTTTCATGGTGCACTTCTTTCTGGAATACTAATGTTGGCATGCTGCAAATGGAACCTTTTGGTTGCTTGACATGTCTCGGAGTATTTTTGTGTAGTAGTATAGCTTGTGGTGCTAAAGGCTCTCTAATTGAACCAGCTTTTGCTTACTTTGGCACTGCCAGAATACTTAAAATGCCAATGGCATCCCTAGTAATTTCAAACATGGGGAGCAGGGATTATGTGAGAGGCTGCATAATAAGACCCTACAAGCATGTAGTGATTTAATCACTTGTAACAGATGCAAGGAAACTGTACTCATACATTAAGACTTAAGTATTTTTATGAACACTCTGCAGAGAATTAGCAGTTGTGAAAGGGGAAATCCATTTGGAGATGATGAGAAATCCTTCACAGTGACTAGATGTGTGCATGTGAATATGAGACAGGTTATCAATGTTCTGAACAAGATGCCCACGTAACAGCAAAGCTGTCAGAGCTGCCCTGGCTACTGTGGCCTCTTGGAGTTCAATGTAAGCTGGAAAGGCTGCTTGAGAAGCTGAGTAAATAGTCTTTAAGCCACATCAATTTGTGTGCTTGCATGCTTGGCAGTGCTTGAACAAGCTGACTTAAAACTAGCAGCTGGGTGATTAGGGAAGTAATAGCAATTGTAGCACAGGTGGTAGTTCTAGCTGATCAGGACTACTGTAAGGTAGTGCTAAAGCTCTTTTCTTGCTCTGTCCTGTCTTCCAGTTCTGTTTTGTTTTTTAGGCCATATTTCCACTCTTCTGCAGAGACTTTCTCAGTCGAATTGCTCTTTCTCTGGAAGATCTGTTGGTGCTTACAGGTGTGATGTTTGGGAGGAAGGAGCTGAGCAGCTTCACGCTCTTCTCTTCTACGTCATAGCCTCACAGAAGGCATGGATGAAATATTTGAATCTGTTCCACTCTCATGGAAGGAGAAAAGGATCATAAATAAGAATCAATAAAGGAGTGCTAGTGTGTTTCTTGCCAATTAAAGTCAGTCTTTAGCTCAGGTGTCTTTATAAGTGAATGGGGCAGATGCAGTCTAAACTAAACATACTCGTGGTAACTTAGAAATGCTTTTTGTTAGGTTCGAAGTTTGGTATCATGTATTTGGTGTGTACTTCTAGTAAGTTTAGCCTGATCTTCTATTTTGTGTATTTAAAATTGAGTTGTAAACTTTCCTTCAGAGTATGTTTTGGTTTAGGCAGCTTTCATATTTTTTTTCCTTCACCCAAGAATCCATACTATAAACTGTCTCAGAGTTAGTCTTAAACATTGGCTTTATGGGATCAAATCAGCTCTATCTGGACAGGGCATGGCAGTAGTCTTTTTAAGTGCTTTAGAGGAAAGCCTTGGGGTTCCTGTCATGCTTTCATGGCTCACTTGCGAAGTTGTTTTTGTTTTTAAGAAATGCTTACTGTCTTCTAATAAGTATTGGTATCATGCAGTGTAAAGTATGCTCTGATGTTTGTTTCATGCCTAGTAGAACTGTGGCTAGTATCATGCCTGTAAATGACTAATCTTTTGATTTCTTAGCATATTCCACATATTGTTATTGCGTAAAATAAGGTTTGCTGCTTTAATTGCAGATGACTTCAACTAATAAGAGACAAAAAAGTCTGCAAATATACAGCTTTGCAGCAGTGACTTGTTGCTGCTCAGTTAATTCAGGCATGTATTTTCTGTTTTTGAGGGTAAGAAATGTTAGAAGTTATTTAAAGTGTCTTTTCTGAGGACTTGCTCATCTGCTTTGTAATGTCCTTCTTGTTCTCCAACTTCTTAAATAATCTTGATATTTATTCTTTGACAAAATATAAATATACAGGTATTTGTAGGATTTAATTAATTCTTACACATAGAATTCTAAGAGGTTTTTAAAAACTTTATTTAATGAAATAATAATGATTTATAAGCATGCAACTATCAGTCTCCTAGGAATGACGTCGGGGAGTTACTGAGCTTATTAAACTCAATTATTGGGAAGTTAAGTTGTTAGGCTAATTAGGGCCTCCCAAATGAGATAAGTTGAGGTAACCATTATAATTCACCACTGGAGTGGTGGAAGTTTGAAGTCTAACATTAAAGATCCCTTCCTTTTAAAGACAGGAGTTTGGAGCAGTCACTTAAAATCTTCTGGTGTAGCTTAAGACTGATTCTTGGTGAGGCTGTTGCTTTTGCTGCTGAGGACAGGCAGTCTAGGGAGAGTGTAGGTGGTTTCCTTGATATGGGCTTTCAAACGAGGTGGTGAGGATGCCTGGCCAGCTGCAAACTACTGAAATGACAGAATTGTGGAGGATAGATGCCAGGCTAATGGTAACAGTCAGTGAGACTTTCATAAGGGAAAGTCACACTTCACATTTATCAGTGGTTTGAGAGAGTCTCATTTGGAGAAGACTTTATCCCAAATAGATGTTGTTGGTTTAATTTTTCAAAAGGAGTTTGTGAAGGTCATCATGCAAGGCTCAGAAAGCAGGCTTCTGTGGAATGCCGTGGGTTGTTTCTTCACTCTGGACTTTTATTCATACTTTCCTTTTAAAAAATGGTGATTTTTCAAAGTTAAGTCCCTTTGTGCTTCATGCTGAATTTTTTTCTTATTTGACTATATGGAACTGAACAAGCACTGAATAGCAAGGAGAGTTCAGTTCTAAACTATTTGTGGCACAAAAAGTGAAGGCCACCTGAAAGCATGTTTCTGGAGGAAGTTGAGTCATAAGAAGTAAAATTGGTTGTCGATGAATGTTAGACTTGGAAATCCTAATTTAATATAGACCTAGTATGGGCTGTGAGATGGATTTTCCCTAAGATTTGAGATTTTTGGAGCTATTTGAAGTTCTGTTAAGACCGTTTTCCTGTACACTGAAAACTGCTGGATCCTGGGAAAAGGAAAATGCTGTTATGCCACTGTCCAAGTACACTGCAAGTCTACATTTGCAGAGCAGTGTGCTTTGCTCTTTCCCATGATCCTGCCCCCAAGCCTCCTCAGAAGGAGTATGAAATTACCTGGTAGAGGGAGAAAGAATTTAACAGAAGATTCAGAAGTTAAGTGGGGACTTGCCTATTTTCAAGCTATCACGATTCATTTTGATTTTGGTAGAAATAGCTGCAAAGTAGCAGTCTCCAAACAAAAAGTTGTTACTGAAAAGGTAGCTATACTGTGGAACCTTTGCTGCATGATGTATTAGCCATGTAAAAAGGTTTGGACACTTTGAGGAGTGTATGGTGGGAACCCTCTTTACTCTTCTAGGGTGTGTGAAGGTAGACCCTTTTGCTTGGAGTGTTGGTGAGACACAAATAACTGGAGGCCGAGAACATTCTAGTGAGAACTGCAGTAGTGCTTGTCTTACTCAAAATCCTCTCTCTGCATCCAGCCCTTGTATCTTACCCCTAGTGGCCTGTACCAGGTGTGTCTGATCTCAGCTCTGATCTGCTGTGATTCATGTGATTTTTGGCTGAATCACTGTGTTAAGTGTGGAATGTCAAGATTAAATTAGTATTGAAGGCTTGCATTGGCAATTGTCTTGAATTTGCTTGAAGATGCCTAAAAAATTGTAACTTTTAAAGCCTGATGTTTATTTTAGTGTGTATTGTATCAGATCCCACAAAACAGCACTGTTCATAGTTTCATTTACTTAACTGCTCTCAGATGCAGTTCCACTGGGTTGTGGAGCCACCTGCTTAGTCTGAGTTCTTGCTGAGCAAATTGCAATTCATCCCAGGTGATGTGGCAGATTGGTCTCCCCAGTATTTCTGCACAAAGTGCAGGTTAAAAACTAGTGGAAAATGTCTGACAGGGCTATGACTTGTCTTGTTTCTAGTGTTGCTGTTAAGGTTTTTGCTTTGCAGGGGCACACAAATGTTCATAAACAGGAGAGAACTGTACTAAGTCAAACAGTGTAAAAGTTACAAATGCTACGTACTTGTCAGCAAGACCTCTTTCTATGCTGTTTTCTTGTTTCTGCACTTTTGAAGCAAAGGATGTTCTAGGAATTCAAATTGTATTGAGTATGTGTGCACAGCATGAAATTATACTAGGTCTTAATTGAACACAAGCTAATTGATAATAGCTTCCCCTTTTAAAAGAGGTGTAGTTTATAGGGCCGTTAAAGAGGTCTATGACACTAAATGGCAAAAAAACATTCTCTTTTCATATATGTTCTTTCCCATAATAAATACAGTATCAATTTTATTCTGCCAATAATAAAGAATTTAAACAGCAGTGATTGCAACTGTTACTGCCAGCTGCATTATGTACCAAGTATCTTCTGATGATTTGAACTTGAATAATTGTGAAAATCTGGTTAAGGCACAAAAATGCTGTTGTATACAGAGTATCATGATAGTGAAAACTTAGATATTACTCTGACATTAATACATTCAAAATGTTACCACCATGTAGTGCTGGCTGCTTGTTCTGTTGTACATCACTGTCTGTGTTCTGACTCAGCACTGTTCTGCATTGCTATGTACCCAGTCTGGGGAAGAATAATGTAGCTTGTCCATTTTGACGGTCAAAGCAAGCAAGGCTGTATCTAGGTTGTCTTGCTCTTTTTATTTCAGATGATGAGGTTAACTGCTCTTACCAGCAGAGTGAAGTATGCATGCATATATAAAATCCTGGTATGGAGAATGGGTAGAAGAACATGGTGATACTCTGGAATGGTTGCTCTGGGACTAGAAATTTAAGATGCTTGAGGCAGGGCTTTCTTGGCCTCCATGACCCGAAGCCCCTTCCAGCTGATTTTTTTTTTTTTCATTCTCTAAAATATCACTGAACTGAAATCAGTGTGGAGAGAGGGATGCTGTTTGGGAAACCTCATGGAGAGGTTTATATTCTGTCTCTGAACTTTAGTGGTATCATGACACTCTTTTAGTGTATCAGTATTGCAAATATCCATATATTTTGTAATACAAGGAACATTTCCAACACAGAGGTTGAAGTCCTTCAAACAAGATGGGAAGACCTTGCTATCAAACTGGTGATTAATTTAATAATTATTTATCAGCTTAGAAGCAGTAGCTACTGAGTATTGCCTAAAATCTGACTATGGTACTTAGACAACTAAGTTTGTCAGGTACTATAACAAATAGATTGTTTTATGCTGATGACATTGTTTTATAGATGTGCAGTAAAACAAGGCTTTCTATAAGGTCCAAGAGTTAAATGCCAGTTAAGAATACTGACAATGTACTGGTGTTCTTGCATTGATGGTGCCTGGTTTTGGTCAGAAATGTGTATCAGTAATTTGATCTGCCCCAAAGTCCTTGTCAGATAGCTTCCAGGAAAAGGTGTTGATCTCTGATGTTCCACATTTAGTCCTTGGTTTCTTTCCTTAAGCAGCACTTTCATCAGTGTTATGAAACACTGAGAACATGAGTAATTTTTTTTTAATGAATCCTAGGTGTTGCCAAACACCCCCTGAGTTTTACACCAAAATCTTGGCAACAGGAGCCACGACACTACCCAGCTAGAAGATTGTTGAAACTGTTGAGTGCTGAGAGGTCTGCAGGCAGTATCATATGGAAGTGCAGTAGCAGGGAAGACTAAAACAAATGATGTCTTAAAGACATCTTATCGAGGAGTGCCTGAGGGAGCTGTGGTTGTTTAGCCTGGAGAAAAGGAGGCTTAAGGGAGACCTTATCACTTGCTACAACTGCCTGAAAGGAGGTGATAGTGAAGTGGGAAGTCAGTATCTCCTCCCAGGTAACAAGGGACAGGACAAGAAGAAATGCCCTCAAGTTGCATCAGGGGAGGTTTAGATTGGGTCTGAGGGAAAAATTCCACACTGAAAGGGTGGTTAAGCTCTGGAACCCACTGAAAGTGCTGCCCAGGGAAGTAGTTGAGTCACTAATCCTGGGAGTATTTACAAAGGCATGTAAATATGGCACTTGGGGACATGGGTCAGTGAGAACATGGCAGCTGGACTTGGCAATTATAAAGATCTTTTCCAACCTTATGCTTCTATCATTTGTTCGTCTAATAAAAGTTGAATCTGTATTTATTCAGCTGTATTAAAATTGTTTAATTGGTTTGAAATGCTTATTTTTCTTATTGGTGGTTCTATGCTTCATCATGTTTCTGGTAAGGCAGCCTATTGATGTGCAGACCTGTCTTAACAGAATGTGAGCTGTACAGGTAGGATCAGAGAAAAATGTTAAAATGTTGGTGGTGGTTTGGATTTTGTGTTTGATAAGTTCTTGTCATGAGCAAAACCAATTTTTAAATTGCAGTATTATTGTTAAAGAAATTGCACATAGAATTTTAGAGTAGCTTGGTTTGGAAGGAGCCTTTAAAGGTATAGTCCATGTAGTCCAACCCCCTGCCATTAGGAGTGGCATCTTCAACTAGATCTGGTGGCTCAGAACCCCTTGAATGTTTCCAGGAAGGGGTCATCTGTCACCTTTCTAGGCAACCTGTTCCAGCGTATCACCACTGTAATCATAAAAAATGTCTTCTGTGTGTCTAGTCTGAACTGATCTTTTAGCATAAAAACATCACCCCTTATTCTGTCACAAGAGGCCCTGCTAAAATCTTGTCCTCATCTTTCTTACAAGCACCCCCTTGCATAAGCTCACCATCAGACAGGTCAGTGTACAATTTGGATTGAACTTCACTGCAGCTTTGTTACAGTCACAAACCATCTTAAACAACTTTAAATTACTAAAACAGGGAAGGGATCAGGGAATCCTGATTGCTGTGTTTAACCCTGCTATTTGGTTTGATGCAATAGCTGTGGTCAGTCTTTGAATGTGATACTACCCTTTATCTAGCTGTCACATAAAAATGCTTTGTGAAATAATGCATCACTTGAATACCTTCAGAGGTACTGGGGCCATGGAGTGAGGAAGGGAATTGGTTGCTGCAGCTGCAGTCTCTCTTTGAGTTGCTAGTTGAGATGATTTTTTGGAAGTGAGTGTTAATGTCTAAGCTAATGGGATGTTCTTCAGCCATAAAATTGCCTGACTATGTATTAAACTATGTATGTGAAAAATGTAACTGTTCTCTCAATGCAGGGCCTTTTTCAAAGCAGCAGATGCTACGTCTAGGGAGATGTTGTTTGCAAAATCATCCCTGCAGTAACCTGATGTTATAAATAGTTAAACACAAGTAAGATGTAAATGACATATGTGACTGAGTAGCAATATGTGAAATTCTTCTGTTTTACAAGTAATGCTAGTGATTCAGATCCTTGATTCTGTTTATATTTAGTAGTGGAAGGGATTTTAGGTCTTTAAAAAATGACATCATACATAAATAGAGTTTATGAATGGCATTTTGCTAAGTAGATGCAGCAAAGCACTGTAATGCAGGAATCAAGTCTTTTCTTGTTTGTCATTGTTGTATGCTTGTTAGTAGGATTTTTTACTTTTACAATTATGATTACTTCTCAGATGCAGTGCCAGTTTGACATCTGTGTGTAAGCACTTGATACTTACCTGAATGTACATAAAATGGTATCTAGCTTAATTGTGTGGCAGTCTACAAGCAGATTATATCTTTGAGTTAGTGATGAAAAAGGGAATAAATTTGATTTTTGCCAGATGAGGTAGCATCCTTCCAGGAACATCTGGTAGCACAAGTTCTGGATAACATTTTAGCCTTGCCACCATTTCCCTTTGTGGTTTCAGGTGTGTGAACATTCATGATTTGGCTTTAGATTTAGCAGGAAATGATTGCCATAAGGGGGTGATGGGGAGCATCACATTAAGCACTACAGATAAGGCAGTTAAAAAAAAACAAAACAAAACAGCTCAGCTAATTAACTTGAGCCTTTAGTGTCCCAAAGACTAAAGCAGTGGGACAGATACTAGTGAATGCGTTTCAGCCACATTTGTCCTGATAAGTAAAAAAACTGGAGAACACATATGGAGACATCAGGCTTCCCAACTATGAAATGTCCATCTGTGCTACAGCTGCCTGAAAGGAGGCTGTAGTAATGTAGGGGTTGGTCTTTTCTCCCAGAAGCTTCAGGATGAGGAAATGGCCTCAAGTTGTATCAGGGAAGGTTTAAATTTGGTATTAGGAAAAATTCCTTCACTTGAAAGGGTTGTCCAGCATTGGAAGAGGCTACCCAGTGAAGGTGTTGGATCACTAGCCCTGGAGGTATTTAAAAGATGTGTAGATGTGGCACTTAGGGACACGGTTTAATGGTGGACTTGGCATTACTGGATTAAAGTTTGGACTTGGGGCTCTGAGATCTCTCAGCCTAAATTTAGGATGCTGATTGTGTTATCAGCAACCCAGAAAACTGTGAATATTGAATTTACGCTTCCTTTCAGTGTGGAGTGCATTAATTTCTCTCTCCTATTCATCTGTTGGGATTTAGAAAATGTGATCTTGTCTGTCCTCCAAAAATCACATTTGTCTCTAATTATCTTCAATTCAGTTCTTTTTCTAGACCTGAGACTGAACTCTATAGGATAAAAATATCAGAACAAGGATAATGGATCTGATTTTCTTCAGTAGTTAATCTATTTTAAGTGCACACTTGACTCAAATAGCTTCTGGTTAAGCACTGCTGTATATTTGGGGTTTCACTCAACATCGCAAGAGTTGTAGAACTGTAGGTAAATGTTCACTATTGCTACTTTTTTAGGCATGCTTGAATAAGTTTAGAAAGCATACTTAGCACATTGTTGGTATTTTCCTAGAAGTCTTTAAAAATGGTACTAAGCATCTTAAGTTAACAAAGAAAGTAGATGAATAGGAGAATTTCACCTTCCCCTAGAGGGGACTCCAAGTTTTGTCACAGCCTGGGTTATTTCTGGTAAAAGATGTTTAAACTAGTTCTCAGTTAAAAAAACCTGAGCTTTTCTCTTGCGGTTGTTTAAATGTGAATTCCTGTAGTATAACTGCTTCTGATGGGAACTCTCTGGCCATCCTGCCAGTAGTCAGTCAGGCAGATCAAACTGATCTAATATCGAGGTTAGCTCTCTTTTGTTTTCAGAGTTGATTTTGGTGACCTCCAAGAGTTTCTGCTGATCTAAATTATTCTGTGATTTAATCTGCACTTAATCATGGTTAACTGCCAGTGTCTCGAGTTTCAGGCAACAAGAACCTAAAACCCGTCTACAGTTAAGCCCTTCCTCATAGACTGGGGGAGGACCCTTGTTTTGCTACCTTAGCTAGTTACCCAAAGTGAGCATAGGTATGTTTCTGTATTGCTTTTACCCTGTGAAGTAATGGGATGACCTGTTCTGATTGCAAAGGAGTTACTCTACTCCATATTAATTTAACACGGATTTTGCCTTTGTCCTGGAAGATTGATGGAGTGGGAATGATCTATGACAGACTGTTAAAGCACTCAAGCACATAACTGAAATGACGTATCTTCTCGTGAGAGTAGCTGTCTAAATTACAGCAGGACAATACTCCTTATTAACTGAAAATGGTGCCAAGTTAAGCCTGGTTTGGTGGTTTTCCTACAGTTAAAAAGCTTAAGTGTCCTCAAATCACTTTCATGCTTACTGACACAAGCATACCTTTAACTGATTTAAACAGATTTGTTTTAGTGATCCACTGTAGTGATCAGTAGTTGATATAAATTACTAAAACCTTACTGATTTAGGTAGTATATTCCTAAAGAAGAAGAGGGACTCAGGGTCGCATTTTGTTTCTTCCACATGTTCCCACAGTTGAAACACATTGTTTGGCAGTTTACCTAGTAATAAGGTAAATTGTATTCTAAGTAAATCTGTAAGTAGCCCTTAGCTGTACTATTCCAGGTAGAAATGCTGGAATAGTTAGATGCTTTATTTTTTTAATACCCAGGTAAATTCTCCCACCTCTGTATCAGTTTCTGAGGTTACAAGTCTATCCTACTTCATGGTTTCTCTCTTCTTTCCAAAAGTTTATATTGGCAACTAAGACAGTCGTGTGTCTTGAGATGGCTTGTTCCGGGAAGTCACTAGGTCAGGGAAATGGCATTTTGAAAGGAGTGTCTAGACACTGAGATCAATCCTCCTCTAAAGTTCTGTTGAGTCAAGATTTCTAACTCTGCTTTCTATTGTAAAAATTTCTGGATTGAAGTAGGTATTGCTACTTCCCTTTCTTATTTCTGTTGAAAAGGAATTACTTTTTTGTAAAAAAGTAGACGGTGAGGTACAGTATTGGCTGCATGTTCTGAATGCTGAGAAGAGGCAATTTAATATGAATAGGTATATTTACCTAGAGTTTGTTAGTGATCTGATCACTATACCTTGCTGGATGAATGACTGCATTTGTAATAGTATGTTATGGTACTGTGGTTTTAAATGCATTTCGGTGATTGTATTTAACCTCTTTTACAGAAATGTTACGAACAAAAACAGTACAAAAATGGACTCAAGTTCTGCAAGATGATCCTCTCAAACCCAAAATTTGCTGAACATGGAGGTAACTGCAGATTCAAAATTTTTTTTTTTTTTCCTGTCACAAGCTTAATTGTATCATTAGTCTATATCATTCTATTGGGAAAGAAAGGAGCCTGTTGTTATGACTGAATAATTACTCTGGATTTTCAGTCTTTGTGCATTCAGATCAGGTTTGCACTCTGCCTCAGTCAAACACTCCTGTGCAGTGGAATGTTGAAGATTAAAATATATGATGGAAGCAACACTTCAGTGAAGCTTCCAACTTGCCTTTCTAGGTTTCTGGGTCAGAGTGCTAGTGTTGATTTTTCTTAAGTTCCTATTTCAAGCAAGCCCAGCCTTTTTTTGAATATTACATGAGCATGTTCTGCTAATAAATTAAAAATCTGGAGGGTTTTTTGTCAAGTTCATAGTCTTATATTTTCTGTGTTGCGTACCAAGTTGCTGCTTAAAGGGAACAGAATTAAGTGTAATACTATTGCTGTTAATACTTGAAGCCGAAGACAGACTCTGGTGATCCTGCTTGGATAAATATTGTAGGAAACAGGGCAGCAGAATGTTGCTTCTATTTACATGTGTTAAATTCTGTTTACATCCTCAATAAGATACTCTACTCTTACTGTATTACAGGTTTCTGTCACATTATTCAGACAGTCTTTCCTTCTGATACAGTGAATTTTTCTTGGTCTTTTTTGCTGTTGAAGCAGCCTAACACTGAGTGTGCCTGTACTGTGTCCGTAAAATTTTTTTGTATTTGATGTTGTCAAATCTTGTCAAAATGTTTGACTAATCCTTTTCATGCTTCCATCGATGTCTGCTGTTTCTTTGTTGTCTTCCTTACTTCCCTAGAGATAAAAGTAGTTTTTTTCGTTCCTTCAAAGCTAGAGTGATTTGTTTGGCTTTGACCTAATGCATTTGTCTCTACTAGTACTCAGTAAAATCTCAGTATACAGATCTGTCTTTTCTGCTCTTGCTGCCTCTTAAACTTTTCCAGGACAGCTAGCTGCCTTGGCAATCCACATACTACATGGGCTTTGAGCCACTAATGGCTTTGAAGCTTGGGAGTAAAGCCTGGAATGAACAGCTGAAGCAGAACTAAGCCAGTGAAATGGTCTGATGGAAAGCTGCACTGTTGTCACACTTAGCTTCAGAGAAAAGGAGTTTCAAAAGTTGGGTGAGAAGGTGGCAAAACAGATGGATAGGTGTGGCTGGGCAGTTATCTCCCTGGTGTGGGAAGGCAGGGTTAGCTGGCTCCCATTCCTACAGTGGGGGATATTCTATTTCAAACATCTTAATATTATTCAAAAGGTATCATTCTGGCTTTCTCTGTTCTTACAGTGTGAACATAGGACAATTTAAAAACAACAGAAGAAACCTTGACTAATTTTGGGTCCTCATTCACTTATAGGTGTACAGAAAAAGTGTTAAATGAGTGCATCAATAAAACTTCAAACTGCTGTTACGGCTGACCTTGACATCACGGGCTGCTGCCATTAATACTGGGGGAAGAGGTTGTAGTTGGAGGAAAGCCACAGCATTATGATGAAAAAAGTGACTAATCTTCTGGCAGGGACCAAAACAAGTGGCCTCTTACTTAACAAAAAAACTGAAATATGAATCTTGAACAGCTTTCAGGCATAGTGCATGCATTACATGCAACTTGCTTGCCTACTGTGTGCCTTGAAGAATGGGGGAGGAGGGAGAGAAATAGTTACGCCAGTGTGCTGCCCGAAATCTTGTGCCTCTCAGAATGTTGATTAAAATGTTACTGCATTGAGGTCTCTTACACTCCAAATATGGTAGCAGGCAATATGCTTCCTTTAACTAATGCTTTGTAAGAAGTCTGTAACAGGGGGACTGACTGTGACAGAGATTTGTGTCTTGTGGTATGACAGAGCCTTTTTTCCCTCGGTCTTCATATCTGGAACTTTAATACACATTGAGGAGCTCTCTAAATTTGCTTTAGCTTATTGCTAACTCCCTTGAAGCCAGCTAAGTGTATTTTTTAATTAATAAAAGTTTATGTTGTCTGTGTTCATCACATCTGTATTATGCTCTACAAGTGGTCTTTTTTAGACCAGTTTTAAGAAAGGAAATGATTCCATGTAAAAGTCTTCAGCTGTGCTAGGCTGCTGTCCTGTTCTAAATTTATATTTTAATGGGGGACTTCACTGTGTAACAAGTTCAAAGGATATCTGCACTGTGAAGCTGGCATATGGGAAGTCAGAAACATAAGTATCTGGTACTTGTTACAGAGACACTTGCCATGAAAGGCCTGACCTTGAACTGCTTAGGCAAGAAGGAAGAAGCGTATGAATTTGTTCGTAAAGGACTTCGTAATGATGTGAAGAGCCATGTCTGTATCCTTTGCAGTACAAAACCTGATCATTTTACTAAGACACACTATTGATGGAAATCTAAGATGCTGAGGTTGTGACAAAGACTTCTGGTGCACGAAATGCTAAGTTTCCCTATTGTCAATGAATCAAGTGAAGCCCTGTGTTTATTCCTTACTGTAAAATCTGGAGTCTAATTGAGGTTACAGATAGGCAAGAGAGGAAAAGTAGAACTCATGCGCAAATTACATTGTTAGAATGAAGCATTTCTATGAGTAAGAATTATGGTAGCATGTTTTAAACAATAAATCTCTGTGACTAACTCACAGTCTGGTGGAGTTTGGATAATTTAATTTGTATAACAGTGCTCAGGGGGTTCTGAATGTGACTTAAGCAGTAACATCTCATTAAAAAAATAATTTGGAAGTATTTAATATTTTACGGTGTGTTAGTGAAGTCTGACTGCAGTAATCCATTCTCATTTGTAAGGATACTGATCTTCAAGGAAGATGTTGTTTGGTCTGTAACACAAGTGCACTACAGTTACTTTGTGAAAATTGTAAGTGTATCTTACTTAACCTGCATTAGGTTGGCATGTCTATGGTCTTCTGCAGCGTTCGGATAAGAAATATGATGAAGCCATCAAGTGTTACCGGAATGCACTCAAACTAGATAAAGATAACCTACAGATCTTGAGAGATCTCTCTCTGTTGCAGATTCAGATGAGGGATTTAGAAGGATATAGAGTAAGTATTCTCTTTGAATTCTCTCTTATTGCTGTTAGCCTTCTCTTGTTCTATTCCATTGTAAAGCCTTTTATTGGTAGTATTTCTGTTGCTACGTTTTTTTCTGTTTCAAAAATGTTTTAAGCTATTGTTTAGGAAAGCAGGAAAAGATACTGCAGTAAAACTCTCTATAAGGTTAAGAACAGAAATAGAAATATTTGTTCTGTGCAATTGGATTCACCATCACCTTGTAAAAGTAGTTCTTAATTCATTTTTCACTAAAATAGTAAGAAAAAGGGACAGTACTTATATTAGCAAGTAGAAGTACTTAACCATGCTATTGTGAACCCTTCAAGTGGTGTTTTGGGTGCAAATGCTGGAAGTGTTTTTGGTAAAAAATACACTATCATGTTTCTTGCGAGTATGTGGGTAACTTGCCCCATGGTGACTGATTCTGGAATCCCAATGATGATTATTACTATAAATAAAACCTTAAAATTTGTCCAGAAACAGTGAGTAGCTTCAGAATGGCTGAACTGATTTGTCTGTTTCATGTGAAGTAGAGGACTGGACTGAGGGCTTGGCATTAGTTGATCTCCTTACTAAGAATGTTAATTGCCATGAATTTACTAATGCAAAGGGAAGATAGAATCGCTGACTGGATAGAATTATTTGAGTCGGGAAGAAGTTCTGAGAAGTGTTCGAGTGTTGTGTGAGGACCTTGTGCCTAGGCATGAGGAGAGTGAATGCCACTCTTTCAGTGGCAGTAGGCTCCTATTTTCTAGTGGAAAGAGCTTTCTGAGATTTTAAAGCTCTATCTTTGTAAATAATTTAGGCCCTTAGGAGGTGCTCTTGAAAATGGCACCTTCTATATCTCCACAAATATATTTTATGCTTTGTTCCATGACTGGCAAATTTGGAACATAACCTCCAAATTTATCGAACAGAAATGTGCTGCTTTTCCCCATGCTGTTAGAGTTTCAAAGGTTGCCTAGGGCTTTTAAAAGTTCTTTAAAAATATTAGCTGTCTTGGTGTTAAATCATGATAAATGTGTAGTAACTCTGGTTAAAAATTCTTCTTTTAAAATTGCTTTTCTTTTACTGAAGGAGACAAGATACCAGCTGCTTCAACTGCGTCCCACACAACGTGCTTCCTGGATTGGATATGCCATTGCATACCACTTATTAAAAGATTATGATATGGCCTTAAAATTACTTGAAGAGTTTAGGAAAACCCAGCAGGTAAGAAGAAACACTGGTCTGGAAAGAGCACTTTTTGTTAAAGGGATAGAATCTGAAGAATTAGTTCATTGGAAATAGAAATCAATTATGAATTAGGAATAAATTTGTTTTTTGTGGAGCTTTCTGCTTTGAGCAGAACGATTTCCGTGAGTTTAGCAGCAGACACAAATTATATAGGAATGCTTTTCCTCCTTCTTGATAAACTTAGGGTTGAAGATGCAAGAGTAGTCTCATGCAGAGTAACTTAATGTTTGTGAGACTTGTAGCTAGAGAAAACCTGTGACGATCCTGCCTCTTTTCAGTAGGTGAGACTACAGAAAATGGTTTAATATTTTGGATGTATTTATTTGCCCTGTCTCCTGCCGTAGTCCAGATGCCATTACAGCTCTTCAAAGAATGAAATACTGTCAATGGTTTGTGTGCATCTGTATATAGTACATTTAAAATCAATGCTTGGTTTCAAAGTAACATGCAAGTGTAGCTGAAAATTCTTTGATCAGATGTGGTGTTGCTGAGACCTGAGTAAATCAAATGGTACAATGCTAAAATCACTGAGTATAACCTTTTTTGAGAGAGACTATTCCCTTGTACTTTTAGTGGTAATGCAGAGCTATAAAGTCTAAACTAGCAGAAGAGAGTGGATGTGTTGATTATTCTGCAGTGTGGAAAGAAAAAGAAACATGTTTGTAGATCCATTCAGCGGGGGGGGGGGGGGGCGCATCTTGAAAGTACGGTGTAAAAACACTAAGATGCTACCAACCTCTAGACTGTGTGTTTTTAAAACAAAAGTCTCATATCCTTTCTGAGTTGTTATATTTGGGATTAACTGTAAGAAAGGAAATAAATGGCTAGGAGAGACCACTCTTCATCTTGATCACATATCATGGTCAAAAAAGGATGTTGCAAGCTGGGTATGTATAGCTTTGATATTTCAAAAGAGCTGTAACTTTCAGTAAAAACTGAAAAGCGTAAGTTTTAATCAAAATTGGGTCATCTTCTGTGAGTGTTTGACAACCAAAAAGTCGTCATTCTCAAATGAGTCAGCAGCGCCCAGTTTGGTGTCAAAATGACTTTTTGAGTTAGAAAGAAAGAACATGTAGTAGATGGAAAAACAGCAAATGTTGCATAAGAAACTGAGGCTCTTCAAGGACTAAGAGAGATTAGCAGTGGTATTGGCCCTGTGGAGGGAATGGAAGTGATGCGTTAGTGTTGTCTTTTCTAAAAGGTTGTGTGTAAATATGGTTGTTTGAGAGCTGTCATGATACACTGCTCAGTCTAGTGACTAAGCCAGATATAAATACTGTAGATGAATGCATTATATTGGTTGAGTCTGCTGTGCAAGTTACCACCATCTCAAATCTCACCCTAAAACAAAGATGATCCTAAGATGAGCACAGGCACTGATGCCATTTTCTGATAAAACTGGAGATATTTGGGAAATTCTCATTAATAAGAAGACTGCTTGCACAATGAGCTGATTTAACTGTTGATAAGTGTCCTGTCAGTCAGAGGCAAGTGGTGGAAAAGCTGCTTTAAGCATCAAAGGACAGAAATGTGCTACAGATGTTGGACAACACAGTTTTATAGGAAATAAGTCCTGTTAAGTGTGTCCTCTTTTTTTGAGATTGTTAGAGACAGTTAAGTGGCATATTGTCTTTTCTCTGCCAAAACACTAAAAATACATATGAATACAGTAGTTCCATTTCTCTTGAAAATAGTCTTGTGCCTTGTTGTGCCAGCTCCTGATGAGTGCAGGCCCAGGTAGAATCCCAAATGCTGGAAGAGAGAATCAATGTGTTGGGTCCAGAACAGTCAGGAGAGCCCAGGCAAACTCACAGCTCAGTATTGCCGTGCATTGGCTCTTCCGCAGTACTCCCCAAATGTACTGGTGTTGCGGTGTCTGGATTTTTCAGTCCTGCAGTTAAAATAATTAAGTTCAGGACATTCCATGCATCTCTGAGGAGGTACACATCTTGCTTACTTTCCATCCCAAATTTGCCGTCTTGTCCTGTAGTCCATGTAGTTCTGTCTACTTGATAGATGAACTTCTGTGATTCACTTCACAGAATATTGTGTATGGCAGTTTAAAAGGAGGATTGAAAGACTGAAGCATCTCCAAATGACTCATAAGCGGGACTCTTCAACAAACAGATATTTTTGAGGAGTTTTATGGCAATCTGATACTGTTTTCCATTCATGTTAATGAATAGACAAAGAAATGTAACGTTACATAAAATTCTGGTGTCATAATAATTGATAAATAATGGTAATTTATGATGATGATATTTATTTACTTGAATTACTCAGGCAGCTCTGTCCATTCAGATGTAAATGCAAACAGCCAAGACCAAGCAGTAAAACTAAGAAAAAAATCAAGGAACTGTCATTTTAGTGATTGTAGATGAATACCTGAAGATGCAGTATTACAAAATAATGCAGTTAATCTAGCTACAAGCTGTTGCCAAAACCAGCAATCTGAGTTTTTCCTGTGTGCTCACACCACTTCCTTGTGCAGCACTGGCTGACTTGTGGAAGGCTGGTTCAGGAAGCCAAAGTGCCAGAAAGATAATCACTCTTTGGAAGGATTGATTGGCTGAACTGAACAGCTGTGAGGTGAGAGGGGAAAGAGGAAGGGGAATAATAGAGGGAAGTAAGCTGCCTTTGTTGATCTAGGCTGCAGTGAGATTGACTTAGTTTATTGTAAAACTGTCCCTCAGGGCAAGCTTGTGGGTGAAAAGTAAAATATACTCTTAGTTCTGACAAGCAGGGATTTTATCCATGAGGCACTCATTACTAAGAGATCAAGACTTACTGATGAGCCTGTTGTCAGAAAAAGTTAGAAAATGAAAAGAACAATATGGCAAGATAAGACGAGTTGAGGAAAGCTGTGAAGGGCAGAGAGTCTCTTTGTTTACCATAAACAAGAAAACCTGAGTGATTTTAGTACAAACTGGATGCTGGGTTTGGGAAGAGTAAGAGCTAGGAAGCTTGCTGGGCAGGGAAAATAAAGGAAGGAGTAGTGTCAGGAAGTGGATCAACAAATTAAAGTGATAAATTGCTTTTTATCATTGACAGTTTTAGTCTAGTGGCTAAGTTATCACTGGAAATGGTGAATTTTCTGTCTCTTAGTGTATTAAGATCAATGTTGCCTGCCACCTGAGAGCTGTAAATTGGCCACATGCACAGTATTTCAGTCAAAAGCAGGTTATGAGGTTAAAGGTAGCCATCACTGCAGGAAATGTAACAGCTTGTCCTGTCGCAAGTTAAGTCAAAATTATTTAAGAGTCAGTTCAGAATTTAAAATTTGGGAACTGAGGTGTAAAACAACTACGCAATTTGTTTTACTGTTGTATGTCCCATTTTTCCTTTATTTTCCAGAATAATTTTTTATTCTTAATTGTTATTTTATTCCTAATTTTCACATCAGGCCCACAAATACAGATATGGACAGAAAACCTCTGGAGGTTTGGGGGTCTGCTCTTAGGTATGTTTTGGCTGCATCTTGTCACATGCTTTCAGTGACAGTTGTTAGGGCATCTGTGATTGAAAAGTTAATTCTTTTTTGGTCCAGGAGGAGAGGAAGATGTTTATTCTGAAACAGCAGAATTGAGTTCAGGAGGAAGTTGGACATCTCCTGTGCAAGAATCGTAACTTTTCTGGGGGGAAGGAGTAGTAAAGATGTGTTGAGTAGCAATAGCAATGGTGTGGACATTCTCTTTATAGAATATCTTTATAAAACAATCTGATTATTCAAATTAACTACTGGGGTTAACTGCTTGCCTTCTGATGAATTATGTATTTAAGTCATTACGTTGATGAGATTTCAAAATTTCTTTGAAAACAGACTTTTCTTAAAATTACTTTTAAAAATATCTTTTTAAATGGAGTGATAGATAGGAAGTGCAGGATCTTTCTGGTGGGTTTGGTGTACGTGTAAGAATAATGTAATTTGGGGTTTTTTTTACGTTCCTTTTTTCGTTTGTTGTCCTGCTGAGTCAAAACAGCTGCGTGGAGATCTGTTTATTGTGTTTGTATTTTTTATGGAGTTTTGGGTGTTCTGTGTTTTGAAGGCTTAAAACCAATTCATGATGTGCCAATAAGCTGTGCTACTTGAGGAGTTTGGAATTTAGATATGTGTATTGTGTTGGAGGAAAGGATATTTTTAGGAGGAGGTGAAGGAGAAAGAACTAAATTGGTGCTCTGCAGTTTTGTTCCATGGTGTTACAGTAAGGATAAACAGGAAGACATGCTTAATGCCTAACCCCTGTTCTATGAGTACGTTCTGTGAAGCAGTTAAAAATGCTTTCCTGGTAACAATGTTTTTATTAGTGATTTCTAGTTGGTAATATAGACTAAAAATTGAGCAAAGGTGGAAATGGAAGTGGAGCTGTAGATAGGAGAGGTACTTTGAGAAATAGTAGAATTTCATGCTGCCTGCTGACTAGTATGTGTAAGGTATAGTCTTGTTCCATTAGTCATCATTTGCTATACTGTATTAGCTGCTAAAATACTTGAATGGTTTTATTTTCATGGTAATGTTCATTGTCAGATACACACATCTTTACAGTATTTTATTTAGCCTTACTATCTTTCAGAACACTTAGATGTGAAAGCAAATCTTTCTAAAAATGCCCAGCAGTACTGTGAAAGTTGCTTCTCAAAATCTGAAGAGCATGTAATCAGAAATGTTAAATCCTATAAAATCAGTTTGTGCTTAGGGAAGGCTGGAAGTAGTGGTTTAGGACAGTATTCTTAATAAGAATGTTCCTTTCAGCCTGTTTCATGTTTTAGCTTTTTGTGTTGTTTTCTTATTAAATTATTTGTCTCTTTAAAGACCAAGGAAAAGCTTTTTTCAGGGAACAGAAAATAATAGTAAACTGTTTAGTGACCGACATGACTTTGAAGTGTTGGTTACTCAGTAAGAAACAAAATATGTAGTGTCACAGGAAAAAATATCATTGACATTTGACAAACTCAACTGCTTCTCATCTTTTATTATGTAAAAAATCATGCTAAATTATAAGTCTCTCCTACATACTCTTTTGGGACAATACATTTCACATAGCAAACCATATTATTGATTTGCTGGGCATTGTCTGGAGATTGCATTTGGTCTCTAACATTCTTGCAGTTGGAGTAGCTTCTTTGTATATTAGTGAAGAGCATTTAGTAGGAAAATAATTACTATAACTCTGGCAAGACTTTTCATTGCCTAAATCTGCTTTAGGGAGTTACCTCTGAAAGGAATAATTCTAAATGTCACACTGCTTCCTTAGCTGTTGTAGCACTGCAAGGTGGATGAGCCGTTAGTTGTACTGTAGCCTGTAGAAAGTCCGAGGTGTGCAGCTGGAGACAGACCTAAAAATAATTCTCTGTTGCTTGAAAACTCTCCATGTGCTTGTGTGCTGTATTTTCTGGGGGATTGAAGTTTTTTACAGAGATCACTTGGTTAGAGAGAAATAGTGGAAGTTTTCTATCTGAAAAACTCCAGTTTTCAAGCTATGGGTGGGGCATTGCTCTTGGAAATAGTTTGATCCAGAATTCTGGTATGCTGAAAATTATTCTGTTAGACCCCAGGCATCTGCTGTAGAACTTATGTCGAAATAGTTGTGTTGTGCACAAGTCCTTCAGAAAGCAAAGATTTTCATGTATTTTCTTTCTCTCTTATGATTCAGTTTTTAATTAGCTTGCCGCAGCGATAAAAAAAGAGAAATAAAGGACTTCTTCTGAAACATTAACTACAAAGGATATTCTTAAATGAATCTGATTTGATTGTGAATAATGGAAGTTTTACATTTTAAATGTGTGGATAGTGTATATAAACAGACCTGATTATGTTCCATAGCTTAAATCTTGTTTTCTGTAATACTGCATGCATTTGAGGTACAGGGAAATGTTAACTAATGTATTGTTTTTTCCCCCCCCAGGTTCCTCCTAATAAAATAGATTATGAATATAGTGAACTGATTTTATATCAAAATCAAGTGATGAGAGAGGCAGATCTTTTTCAAGAGTCTTTAGAACATATAGAGACATATGAAAAGCAAATATGTGATAAATTAATAGTAGAAGAAATCAAAGGTAAGTAATTATTGTTCTTCCCTTGACCAATTTTGTTAGAAATTTTTGCTAATGGCTTTCAGATATGATAAAGGAGTAAAAGGAAAAAAAAAACCCAGCATGTAAAGTCTTTAATTTACTTGTAACAGTTACTGTAGGAAGACTGGTACCAACAGATTTACGCTTTTGTGCACAAGTAAATAACTTCTCCTACCAAAGTGGGTAGTGGATGCAGGAGTCTGTCTTGGGTTGACACAGGAATAGAGGAAATCTCTGGTTTATTAGAGATTATATTATTATCAGAGATTACACTGCTACACTAGAGTAGCTTTCCATAAATCAGAACTATTATAACCTAGTTTTAGTCTTATGAAAAAGAATTTAATAAAGAATACTGTTTGAAGTACAAACACAATTTTTCTTCTTTTTTGACTGAAGTATCAAGGTCTTGTTTCCTTTTCAAGCTTCCTAATGCACTTACTTATTGGAGTGAATACTGAAGTTGACTCTTTTGGTTAAAAATAACTCACAGTTGTTTTGTGGATTTGAAGTGCTAATACTGAATTCTGAGTATGTGTGAGTAATGGCATGTGTTCTTCAGCTACTCCTTGCTTGCACAGTTGTGGTGGGTGACCCTGAGCAGTGGGGCAATCCCCACACAGCTGCCCACTCACTTCACCCAGT
This sequence comes from Eopsaltria australis, assembly GCA_034509425.1. Taxonomy (NCBI): domain Eukaryota; kingdom Metazoa; phylum Chordata; class Aves; order Passeriformes; family Petroicidae; genus Eopsaltria; species Eopsaltria australis. Next base: position 2,269,779 of record JAVTVJ010010674.1, on the reverse strand, counting down.
CTCGCTTGTCAAATCGGGAGAGAATAGGAAGAACAAAAGCAAGAGAACTTGTGCATTGAGATGAAGATAGCTTCAGTGATGGAAAGAGGAAGGAAGGAAAATCAAACCCAGATCCTCAATTGATGCAGTCACTGTACTCTTCCCACAAACAGACTCAGCTCAGCTGGTCTCCAGGAAACGGCTATCTGCCTTGAAACTCCTCCTCAATTTTTATTGCTTAGTATGAAACTGTATAGCATAAAGTATCTCTTTAGCCAGTTTGGATCAGGTGTCTGGGTTTTGTCCACTACTACCTTATTGTCCACCCTGGTCTACTGGCTGGGTGACAGAGTGGGAGTAGAAGGACAGAGCCTTGATGGTCTACAAGTACTGCTTAGCAGTGGTGGAAACGTTGGTGTACCTATCAGCCTTTAGTCACAAATCCTAAAACACAGCCCAGCACGAGCTGCTGTGAAGAAAATTAATTCCATGCAAGCTATACCTGGTAGAACCATTTACATTGATGAACGTTCCAAGCTCTGAGCTCTGTATGTGGTAGCTTCAAGTAGCATTTACAACACACGGCAAATGTCTTTGGGAAAATAAAGCTTCTTTTTAAGAATCTGTGTATGCTTAAGCCCCATTTATTATATCTAGTCTTGTAGACTTTATTTGCAAGTATTTTCTCATGTAAGTCATACTTCTGTACTGTGTTGTTTCTAGGAGAGATGTTACTCAAGTTAGGAAGACTGAAAGAAGCTGGTGAAGTATACAAAGAGTTAATTGAGCGTAATGCAGAAAACTGGTATTATTATGAAGGCTTGGAAAAGGCCCTACAACCCAGTAAGTTAAGCTACATGGATACAGTGAAAATACATATGACCTAGGATACACTTACAACTCCTGTTTGATATGGTACTGCTTTAGATTAGAAAGTTCTGCTTGGTGGAAAATTATGTACCTTCTGATCTTGAATATTATATAGTGTGTCAATTGATTTTTCAAGTGTTCACTGAAAACCTTGTATGCATGAAAATATCAACAACAAGTATTTACCTTCTTGGAATTAAGGGTGGCATTTACAAAGATGCTTACACAAACAACATTCCCTTGCCACATGTGAACTTGGAAACCAAATGGTAATTAATTCCTGTCTAGTAGATGATTGTCAGACTGCTATCATATGCCACAACATAAAATTGTAATTTTGAAATTTGTTTAGGTGGTACCCCTTTCTAGGGGCATGTAGAGAAATGCTTCAATACCCATTTCACATGGTCTTCTAAGGCAGACCATGTGAAAAAAATACCTTTTTTTTCCTTTTCTTTTTCAAAGTTGTCACTTACCAGGTAAAGGTGATTAATGTGTTAAAACCTTTGTTACTTCAATGCCAGCTCATGTTTCTGCTATTTTGTTTTTCCAGGAAAAACAGCTCATTTTTTAAAATTACAACATTGCAACTATTTATGCTATATTAAGGGTTTTGCAGTGATAACTTTCCAGAGTGTTTATATTTACACAGTAATGGTTTATTTGTATTTAGTTTTTCACTTATTAGTGGAAGTTTCTTGGAGTTATTCTGATGACATCATAAATCATAAGCCCACAATTACATTACTTGTAGATGTTATGGCTGCATTATGTTTCCCAACCAGCTTTCTTCTAGAAAGTTTTGCAATTAGGTCTCATGAGGTCTGGGAATATGGCTAGTGACTGGGTAATGAAAATAATTTCATTTGTTACGTATATATGCAGAGTGTGGTGTTGCCGTTTGAGTGGTTTTCCTGGTGTATCCATAGAGTTGAATCACGTGGTTATTGTCTCAGAAATTAAGTTACTCAGGAACTCAGTTATTCTCTCTGATATAACAAATATGCTGCTGAAAGAATGTAGTTTTTAACAAAGAACCAGTCTAGTAGTTTTTGACATATTAAAATCCTATGTAGACTAAAACTGTACTAATGCTATAAAACTAATAATGCTACTTTATTTTTTAGGTGGTCTTAGGACTATTTCCTCCCCCATGGTAAGTTCTGGAGCTCCAACTTGTGACTTCAGTTAGGGCTTTTATATGCTTTAGTTCCAGTCCAAACAATATTCTAGTATTACTTTTATAACTCTACATCTCTTGGAGACACTGGGTAATAGATTCCCCCCCCTTCCCCAACATTTGAGCTCAGTGATGAGATAAGCTGTTTTTCTTACGAATGGAAAACAGATATATTTAATATATATGTCTTATAGTCTTGATCTGTACATTCAGTTTTAAATTGTTTTATGAATTTAATATTTAAGCAAATTTGATTTTGTTTATATAAAAATGACATTTTAAAGCAAAAAATTAGTGTTATTTAAGTTCTAACCACATTGGAGCTCCAAAGCATATTATGGGGGAAAGGGGAGGAGTGGGCAGGAAATCTTCAAGTAGCTTTATTTTTGTTTAGCATTAAGATGTAAAGAGTTCTGGTGTTCAGTACTTACACTGGCAGTATTATACCCTGGTTTTGCTGTCACCAGAGGACTTATAATAGAGGTGTGTTTGTACAGTATGCTATTTATATACCTATAGTTTAGAAATGCAACATATTTCTCTGAATGCTTTAAGTGAGTCTGAAATGGATGCATAGTGAACAAATGTTAATTGAAGCTATGAATGTCATACACTGTGTGAATGGGTCTGCACAACATGTAACTGAAAGAAACCAAACTCCAGCTCTGTGTGATTGAATGTGGAAGGTAATGGTCCTGTTTACAGTTTATCCTTAGAGTCATTAATGCTGGTAGTTGTGTATTGTATGTACAGTGTGTTCTCAGTACAGTTTTTTTCATGATTAACTGGAAAAAATAACATGAAATGTTTACATTGTTCCAAATCCACATAAGGAATCTAGCTCAATTAATTCTCAACACTTAAATTCTCTACATTTAAAGACATTTAAAAGAATAGGTTTTTATGTCTGTTACTTATATCTATTGTATTTGCTGATAATAGGCACTTTAGAAGAGAGGCTTCAGATTTATGAAGAAGTTAGTAAAAGACATCCCAGAGCAGTTTCACCTAGAAGATTACCTTTAAACTTTGTTTCAGGTAACAAGTTGCATATCTGTTCTGTAATAGTTTTTTTTTCTTATTTTTTTCTGAAGTTTTTGTCAGGCTATTTAATGTGCATTTAATACCTATTGAACATGTAGATAAATCAGATGTGTGCATTTCTCTTGGAATAGACAAAATTCTTTAATGTTTTAGGAGCTGATAGAAAAGCTTCATACACTCAAATACGGTGATATGAGCTATGTATAATATTTGTGTTGATAAAACTGCAGTACAGAATGATATGTAGATTGTAGGAATTCCTGTACATAATTTTTCTGCTTCATGCAAGTTAAGAATCATGAGTTAAAATGTAGGGTATAGTACACTTTAATTCAGTATGTGAGTGTATATATGTGCATGCCCCTTCCTGTATCTTTAATATGCTTACTTTTGCTGTAAAAATGTATACCTACTTTCTTGTAGAGCCCTTAGAACTTAATTTGACAAAAAAACCCCAACCTTTGTGCTGCTTATTTGATAAGAAAAGGGATGAAAAGGTCTGCAGTATTATGTAGCACAAATTATTTAATTTCCTAGCTAAGTTCTTTGTGACTTTGCCCTTTCAAAATTTGTTTTGAAATACAGTGCACAGATACCCTCACTTTTGGAAAGAAAATGTGTATATACTTGTTAAATAAAAAGCTATGCTCTTGCAAAATAGAAGGAAGGAGACTAAATGAAATGGTAAATACCATAAAAATATGTAATTAATGTGTAGCTGTCTAACTGCTCAAACTCCAGTAGAAGACTTTTGGAAAGTACGTAAGCTAGATATCAAGTGTCAAGAAATTTGAAGTCAGCTGCAAATTCCCAACATATCCTCCTCATGCTTTTAAATTTATAAGGTTAGTTTTTAGTTCAGCTCATTTGCTGAGCACCACATTTGTTGGTACCTTTAAATGTTCCAGAGCATAGCCAGTCCACTCCCCTGTTGTTGCTCATGTGTCTGAATGTGCATACACATTGCCTGTGTAAAATCAAAAGATTTTAACTCCTTTGTAAGAAGTTGCCGCTTGGGCCTTTTATCATCCGATGTACTTCAGTTTCTTTGAAGGTACAGGGGCAAATTTTAAGGCATTTCAGCTAGATTTGAAAAGCTGGGTGATGAGTAATTGAGGTTTTTTTCTGTAATAAGATTGTTATGGTAACACAGCAAACAAGGATAAGCCTGCAAAATGCTTTCCTGTATCTTTATTAATAGTGTGGTTTGCTGTTGACTTGATTTCCCTGTGTGTTTTGCTCTAGGTTGCCTTATATCTGACAGTGTAGTTTCACAGCTTATGTTCATTTAAGTAGAAATATGTATAGTAACAAGGATTAGTTGCTCATGCTGTAACAATAGGATAATTGAAAGCAAAAGCCATTATTAGATTGGTCAAGAAAAATATCTTGCCTGCTTTCTGTAGCATTTTATAACAAATAAGAATTTTTCAAAATTAAAACTTTTTTCTGTTACCTTATTTATTAAGCTTATCAGACATGAATGTGTAAGACTGTTTTTGATCCCATAGCAATTAATCCATTTACTAAGTGTTTTTCTGTGTTTACAAGTACAGGAGACAAGAATTTCTGCAGGTGAAATTTAACAGTGAGAAGGTGTAGAAAGGAACATCTTTGCAGAAAAACACTTGCAGATTTCAAGAGGATAGAATTTCTGGTTAAATGCAGTTCCTGTTCCAGTGTGGTCCCTGACCAGTTACTCTGTCACTGTTTGATTCAGAATTAAATTACTCTTAGGAATTAAAATGCTCTAAAATGCAGGCTTACAGTAAAAGGACAGTTCCTGTCCAGACCTTGCCATGCATTGCATCCTGACCTTGTATTTGACACATATCAGCTCCTTAATCGAGCTGGAAATCATCTTTATGGAGGAAGGCTGTTACTATCAATTTTACTGATAAAATGTGTGTGGTCATGCCGTTTTAGAATTGTTTATGCTCCTGTGGTCGGGAGTGTGCCTCAGAGATGAAATTGCAACTTGCCTTCTTGTCATAGGTGGATGCCCAGCTTTGTGCTTTTTTTTTTCAGTGTTTATGTCAAAACTGTTCGGCTTTCTATAAGGAAATAGGTATTTAATGGAGACTTGAATCTTACTTTCCTAAATTTTAAATTGTGATTATTCCAGCAAGATAATAAATTAGAATAATTCAAAAGGAGAAACTGAGATGGACTTTTTACTTATGTAGAAGAGTTTCTGTTGTGTGAGACAACACATTTTAATTAATCCATCTGTAATAAAGCATATGCTTACAGTCCAGGTATGGATCCCCATCCACAGGTAGTAGGAGTTTCTATATGGTTTAGTACAGCAAGGTGAGAGAACATAAGTTACTTTCATTAGTCTCTGTGTTTATTAGCAGCAGGGCTGGTAACAGTAAGTGTAGGATAATTGAGAATTGATGTTGTATACAAAGCAGTAGGGTCTGCATTTTCTGAATATCTAAAAACCATTTGTTAATCAAACTTTTAATGTGTTCTTATTGAAGTTAGGTTTATTTCAAGTTTTGTGTCAATTTTATGGGTGAATTTCCTTGTTGAGAAAGTTGGAGGAGTCCACAACAGAGGAGATACTGAAGTGTGGAAAAAAGTTCATCTCTATGCAAAGGAAACAAAGTCAAAAATAATAGAAAAACCCAAGCAACCAAAAACAATCACCCCCTCAAGCCCCCCCAACTGAAAACAATCACTTTCATCATAGGAATAAAAACATGGAAACCAGCTATTTTCCTGGCTCAATATCTTCTCTTTGAAGTACTGCTTTTTCTTCAACAGCATTTCTCAGAAAGGTAGCACTTACTTGAAAGTATTTTAATTTTTAACTGAAAATATATTCAGATCAGGTTTTTAGCTTTCTGCAGTATATTTTGATAGAGATTATTCTGACATGGAACTTATGTTTCTGAAACAATGATTCTTGTTTTTAATTCCAGAAACAATCATATTGCAAGTCATGTCCTACTGATAAAATAGTACTAAAAGAGAGGCAAAGGGTTCATTTCATCCACCCTTCTTCCTCAAATAGGATACTTCATATCTGCACTACTCCTAACACATACTTGTCTAACTTACTCATAAAAACCTCCAATGATGGAGTTTTTCAAGATCTCCATTGTTATTCTTAATATTATAGGGTGTTTTCAGTGTTTGCTTAAATAGCTTTTGCTACATCTTCTGTAGTCAGCACTTAATATTTTCCCTTTTTAATAGACTTTGCAGGTTTGAGGACTGTTACCATGTCTGTCAGCAGGCTCCTCAACACGAGCAACTTAAGCATTTTACTCTGATTTTTTTTATATTTCTTTTTAAATCTGGAGCGTATTTGTGTTTTATTAAATAACTGGAAAGATTAAAACCCTTAATTGCAGTTTTTCAGTTCCTCTGTTATCCAGTGTTGCACAGCAGTTAGTGCATATATTTATATAACACTTGCAATCACTGACATATAACCAAACACACTTTTGTTCCTAGGTGAAAAATTTAGAGAACTAACGGATAAGTTCCTGAGGGTTAACTTCAGTAAAGGCTGCCCACCCTTGTTTACCACTTTGAAATCTTTATATTACAATCCAGAAAAGGTAAAATTTAGTATTTATTTGGTTTTAATGAAGTCTTCTATATCGAATTTCTAATAGACTAAGAGTTTTTATGTAGCTTTTCCTGTAACCTACCAATTACAGTTGTTGAACATATTTTTCCCTGATGTGCTATTTTGTCATATGCAAATGATCACTTGATGTCAAAATGCTTGGAGTCAGATTGGTGCAGTGTGCTGAGCTTCTTGAAAAATCAAAGATGATCATTAACTTTGTGTGCTTTGAGTGCTTTGACGATTCTTTCAACTTATGGTTTATGATGTCACCAGAAGTAATGCTTTTAAAATAACAGGTGGCTATTGTTCTATGTAGATTTCTGAATTGCACAAATATGTTAGTATTTACCACAAAGGCTTGTTTCCTATTTCAGTCTTTAGCTGGAAGTCCAGTGTATAATTTTTGTACTTCTAAACATAGTTTTGGTGTGATTGTCACATTAGAACTATTGTTGCAAATGTAATTTTTCCTTCCAAACTTGACTGTAAGGTGTAGCAAAAATAAATTTTTGAACTAAAGCATGTTACTGAAGTGTGTAGAAAACAGAATAATTAAAATCAGTCTCTTCAGATATTATCTTTGCTACAAACATTATGGGTATTCTAATCTGTTCATGACTAGGTAAAAAGGGGAGTTTGTATCTGAAAAAACCCTGAATACATGATGCAGCTTTTCAACCAGCAGTGAATACTCCTTTAATACTCCTTTGTTTGGACTAAAATTATTCTTCTTTCTAAGAGTTTCTTTTCTAGTGTCCTAACATGAAATTTTCAGTACACTTCTGTAATCTCTACTTTTTCCACAGTTGACATAATTTTAGTAAATTCTGGTGTGGTGTTGTTGCAGTTTAACCTCAATTGGCAATTTAAGTACCATGGAGCTGCTTGCTCACTCCACCCCTGCCTGATAGGGAGTAGAATCAGAAACACATAATCCTTTGTGTGTTAAGGACACTTTAATGTTGAATCAAAATCAACTATAATACTAATAATTGTAATGAAAAGGGGAGAGGAACGAATAAAAATCAAGAGAAACAAGTGATGCACAGAACAATTGCTCTCCATTCACTGACCAGTGCCCTGCCCATCCCTGAGCAGAGATTGACAGCTCACAGCCAACTCCCCCCATTTGTAGACTGATCATGACACTGTGTGGTATGGAATAGCCTTTTGACTGCTTCAGGTCATCTGTCTTGGCCATGCTCCTTCTTGTCTTCTTGTGCCCCTGCTGCCTCACAGAGCACAGGAACCTGAGCAGTTCACACCTTAGCAACAACTGGAACATCAGTGTGTTATCAGCATTATTCTCATGCTGAGTTCCAAACACAGAACTATATTGGCTACTAAGAAGCAAATTAACTCTATCACAGCTGAAAACAGGACACTTACATAGTACAGGCTTTCCTACAATTCCTATTGCTAATGCACACTTATCAATGTAAATGAAATGGAATTGAAATTTTTTGTGTTGTGATACACTGGGTATCTAGATAGAAGTACGGTCAATGTTAGGCAAGTTTTACCTCTGCTATTTGAAGTGTGAAGACTCTGGATGTTGAAAGATTATGCATAAACTCATTTGGCATCTGAAAAGCTTTTTAGCAATTAATTTTTGACATGATGGGTAAAAAATGAGTGCCACCATATTTTGGGGCAGACTTACACGGAAAGGTACCTTTCTGCTTGTTATCGTCATTATGTCAAATCAAGGCTGCTCAAAACTGCCAGCTTAATCCTAAAAAGTAAATAAAATCAAGAGCTTCACCTTTTCCAAACATGCTTGGGATTTGTTTGTGCTGCTAACTTCTGCAAAAGCATCGTTGTCATATTTCAAATCATTTCCTTACCAAGGCAGGTTGTCTTTTACATTTCACTTGGTTGGGTTAACCTACAGCTATAAGTGTGACTGAAGAATGTTTGAAGCTAAGAGAAACTTTAATTTTAGTCCCTGACAGTTAATTTTAGAATTACTGAAATTTAGGAGTTGAGGGCAGAAGATTGTGGCAAACTAATGTGTGCTACATCTTTCAGGAAAATACTCTGTTTTGGTATCTAATATGTTTAAGTTGGAGCTTAGTACTAGCTTCTAGCATAAATTACTGGTATATTTTGACTGAAAGAGGACTGTAGTCAGTATTGTTATGCCTAGTAGAAAATACCTAGCAAATTTCTGATTTCTCTACCAGTTGGGGAGAAAGTTCCCCCTGTGTTTCTTTGGAAACAAGTACAGTTTGGTGTAGTCAACTGCAGTTGGATTTGAAGTGGCATAGATATGAGGACTTGATGGCAAGAGTTGGTATTTAAGATCCTTCTTTCTAGAGCTCCAGGTGAGTCTGTGATCTTTCATGAGCAGCAAGGAGAAAAGGGTGGTTGTATAGAAGATAAACACTTGTCAGATATGTTCAGGAAAATGTTTATTATCTAATTGCTGTAAGTTGGTACTCAGCCTTCTGGCTGTGCTAGGTAGGTTTCTTCCCAAAGTATCTATTACATGATCACCTCATATCTATGAAACTAACACTGAGGAAGCTTTCCCAGCTGCTTCTGGAAACAATTAAGGAATGCCCCACCAAAAATAAGACTGAAATCACTGCAGCACTGACTGGGTGCATGGGATGTTATTTTTTCAGGTACCAAATTGTAATTTGTTTACATACTTGTGTGAATGTTGGCGTGGTGAAGGGTATGGAGTGCAACTTTTTCTTCATCACTTCATGGAAGAATAAGCCTTGTTTTGGTTAAGTAGGAAAGGTGTTTTTTATCGTCCTTCACAGTGTAAGTGGAGTTGTTTAAGATCCTTTGGGTGAAGTATCAGAAGGGTGCTGTAAGTGGAAAATGTGGAACTGTTTCATGAAAAAAGTAATCTTAAGGTTATTGCTGGAAGAAACTTTCTTTCAGCAACCAAAGACATGAGAATCTGAAATCTGTTCAGTAAAGAAAGATTGTTAAAAAGCAATGAAGCTCTGTGTATACTCAAAGATTTGTTTTGAGGTAAATAATTTCTTAATAAATAAGTCTCTAATGAGTTAAAATATGCTGTCATACTGCATTATACAATCTATGTCCTTCTTAAAATTCTGGAGCAGAAGAAAAATTGTATGTGTGTTGGCCTTGTGTTCAGTTTGTGATGTGTAGAGGTTTATATTTGACTGCATTAATTAATTGGGTTGAAAAGGAAAACTGTTCAAGATTTGGTGACTGTGAAATTTGGAGGCTTGAGAAAGTAACAGAGATGATGTGGTGAAACCTGGGACAAGCAGTGCTGGATTTCATCACTCCCAGCAATAGTGTTGCCTCCTAGGAGGGAATTGCTTACCCCCTGATGACTATGTTAAAGTAGACTTCAAAAGAACTAGAGAACCTTATGGGTAGAAAGTGTTAGGCTGGCTTTGCTGTAAATTACTGTGTGCTTCCGCAGCAAGATCCAGTTTCAGACTTTGTGGTCCATCACTGCTTGCAAGTCAGTGATCTGACTTACGTTTTTCTCCATAGTTTTAGAAGGGAGTTACACAGGACATGGTTTAATCTTTCAAAGCTCTTCAAATGAGGTTGTGATTTCTTCAGGTTTCCTGCTGTTATGCTACTGCAATAAAGTAGCATGTGAACTGGTTTGCTGTTTTACTGTTTCTTCTTTGTCACACCACCTAGACTGGTAGAGACATAAGTAGTTCAGGCTGAAGAGTGAGAAGCCATAAGAAAAGAAGCTAACAATTTTCTTTTGCCTAGAAACTGTACTGTCATTTTAACTTGATCAATGTATTGTTCTGTAGATAGAACTTTTGATTGTAAAAATACTGCATACTTAAAAAAATAATGCCAGCTGTTCAGTATCCTGAGTGCACTTCTATACCATGCTGTAGCATAAAATTACTTTGATATTAGAATAAGGAGAGGGGCATTGAATTGCAGAATGAACAGTTGGACAAAGGCCATTTGAGTCAATGTCTGTTTACTTTTTTTGTAATATTGGTAATTGATTTTGTACAGGCTATGTGCATGAATAAGGAGTAAAAGGAGATAACTTGAACTCTTTACATCCTATTTCTCAAGTGATAATTGTTACTGTGCTCCCTGTTTGCAGATACCAAAGGCATGCGCTAATCACTTCCTAACTTGCTACACTGGTACACAGCCAGATTCTATGTCTTTCCAACTGAATACAAGGTCAACTGGAGGGTGATAGAGACTGCCAGACTCATTCTTACACTATTTTTCAGTGTCTCATTCAAAGGAAATTTATAATACCATATAGACTGTGTTCAGTCTATCATCATTGCTGATACTGAGTCATAAATCACTTTTTATCTACAAAATAGCGAAATCATTTGATGAAACACTGTCTTGATGGCTTTGTATTTTAAAAAATGCTTGAAGTATAATGCTCATCACTACCTGTCTGTTTCAGATCATTCTTGAAGTAATTACTGTATGTTGTGAAGAAATTGGTTATGCTTTCCTTCTATTTATTATGTGGCAGCCTGAGGCTTTTTAAATGGGAAAATCCTTGGTCATAATGAAGTAGGGTAAATGAGTCTGGTTACATAAAGGCAAAGTTCACAAATGTAAAAAGCATTGCACCAGATTCTACTCAACTGTGAGGTTTGGAGAAAGGAAATGGCTGATCTGAGCAACAGCTGAGAGCTTCCTCTGCAGGTTACTAGCCTCAAAGAATTTGCATTCTGAGCTTGCTGTTAATTTTTCTCACCTAATCTTGAGTTTGGTCACCGCAAATACCAGCATTTGCCTTTTTGTACAATTCCTTGTACATTCTTGATTCTGGCTTTTTGTTTAAGACGTCTCGGTGGAACACTGTGTATATCTTACTGCTCTACCAACTTTAAGTTCATTCCATGTTTGTTTGTTTCTCAGACCTTTTCCCCCCATGGTAACTTCATTTGGATAATTTCTGTCATAAAATGGAAGAATTCTGGGGTAAGAGTTACCTCTGAAAGAAAGGCACTCTGTGATAAACAATATCATGGTGGTGTTGATGCTAAGTCTGCAGTATAAACTTTACTCTTCATGCATTGCATCCATGGCTTTAATTGGCAGATAGAGCATGTGCCTTGTCTTCCTGGAAGGAAGAGCTGTCCGAACAAGTACTTAAGTTTCTTTTACCTTTTCAACCTGCATCTTCATATCGGCCAGCACCAAGGCATACATTCAGTATGGTCATATTTGTCTTTTGGTCTTCTAGGACTCCTTTGCTGCTCTGATAAGACATGTCTTAAATCAGGAGACTCAATTAAGGTGCCTGCGTATATACTGTAATTGAATACAACACAACAGCAGTGGATTGCTCAACTGGTGCCTGTAGTGTTGCCTTGATGATACTTGTGTTTATTCTTTTACACATCCAAGAGTGGATTCCTGTTACATATCAAGGAGAAGCAGAAGATCCCAATTGTCAGTGACTTCACTGACAACATCGCTGTTACGCTAAAAAAAAAGCAAACAAATGAAAATGCAACTCCATACTTCTTTATGAGACAGAATTCAGTACATTTTAAAGCACCTTCCATGCTACTGTTTTTTGTCATCTTTCCTAAAAAGTCTCATTTTGAGCTCAACAGTTGCGATAAACTTTCTGGTAGTCCTCTGAGAGTTGCTGATGAAGTATCAAGTTTGGTATATCAAGGCAGCACAGAGCATGTACACCACTTTTGTGATTTTTGAGGGTATGTGGCTGTCACTTTAATTGCTTTCTTAAATACACGCATCTTGGCAATGGAGGATAGAATGTCTAAACATACTGGATGTGCACATCTGATCAGGATGCATCGCTAACTCTTAGCAGAGCCAGACAGTGTAACTGCACTGCTACTCAGTCTTTGAAAGATCATCGTGATGGATGGAGTTTCCTGAGGTCTGGAGGACAGTGAATGTTCTGCTTTCAGGAAGTACAAAAAAGGCGCATCTAAGGAGCTATGAGCCAGTTGGGTTGATCTTGATCTTTGTGAAGCTGATGAGGAAAATAATCCTGGAAACCATCACCAAACACACAAAGGACAGTAGGTAGGATGGATTTATGAAGAGGAATTCATGCCTGATTAACTTAATAGCCTTCTGTAACAAAATTACTATCAGCATACAAGGAGACAGCGGTTGGTCCTGTGTATCGGCAAGGCTTTTGACACCATCTGTGATAACATGTTGAAGTACACCTTAGTAGACATTAATTTGTACTATAAACTGACGGAGCTGCCAGGCTCAGTGTTGTCATCTGCTGCATGAAGTCCAGCTGGTGTTACCAAGTAGGTAACACTGGGGCCAGTAGTGGGGAACATCTTTGTTAGTGACTCAGTTGATGGGGCAGTGTATCCTTGAAGAACCTTGCAGATGATACAAAACTGGGAGGAGTGGCTGGTCCATGAGAGGATTGTGCTGACGTTCAGGGGCCTTGATGGTCTATGGAATGAGCTGACAGGAAGTTTAACAAAGGGAAATAGCCAGGGCCTGCACCTTAGGAGGACTAAGCCCATGCTCTAGTATAGACTGGGGCCTGACCAGCTGGAAAGCAGCTTTGCATACAAGTCCTTGGGGATTCTGGTAAACAGCAAACTGAGGATGAGCCATCAATGTACCCTGTGGGAAAGAAGGTCAATGGCATCCTGGACAGTATTAGTAAAAGTACCACTGTGAGGTCGAAGGAGGTGATCCTCTTTCTCTGAGCCCTGGTGAGACACACCTGGAGGGCTGCGTCTAGTTCTGGGCTCCCTAGAGCTGTACATACTGGAAAGAGCCCAGAGAAAGGTCATGAAGTTGATGAAGGGACTGGAGTGTCTGGCGTACAAAGAAAGGCTGAGAATTAGAATTGTTCAGCCTGGAGTAGAGAATGCTCAGATGGGATTTGTGTATGTAACTAACTGAAGGCAAGAGTGAAAAAAACCAGGCAGATGCTTCTCATTGGTGCCCAGAGACACAAGGTATTTTAAGCACAAATTAAAATACAAGAGAATATTTGAGCAAAAGATGCTGTTGTCAAAGATGGGAACAGCTTGTTGAGAGGTAGTGCAGTTGACTTCTTGGAGATGATCAAAGTGTGACTGGACATGGCCAGGAATAATCTGCTTCAGCTGCCCCTGTTCTATAATAAGGGATTGGACTGGGCAGTCTGTAGAGGTCTCTTCAAACCTTCATGATTCTTAATTTTTTTACCGTTTCACCTTGAAGTTCAAGACCAGCCTGTAGCCATTTACTTGCCAGCAGGCAAGCTCATCTGATCTGCTACTGCTGTGCCAGGGCAAGTGCATTTCATATAGGTCTGGCAGCACTGAGACACTACAGCAAACAGTGCAGAAAGGCCCAATAAAGACTGACATGCTGATTTACCTGAATGCTTATATACAGAAACACTGAGAACCCTAATCCATATACTGTAATTTGGAATCTTCAGTTGTGATTTTTATATCCATTTGCCACCAGAGCCCTCCTAATCACTTCCCAGAATTTCTTGCTTCAGGCTATTCACAGAAGGAAAAACTTGTCACAGCATCTGCCTTTTAGAAATTAATTAACTTTAAAACACAGTTTAGTAACTGCAGACTCACCTTAGGTTTATGTTAAATGTGAGTAAATGCATGGTTCGCATGTCACATGAAGCACGTGAAACTGCTGCTTCAGGGTACACACTTGCCAAAGAACGGATTGTTTAATCAGGGGTGCAGTGGGGTTAGGCCGAGGATGTGAGCTACAGATCCCATATGATTGTTGCTGTACAGTCCTTCATCAGTCTTGATTTTGGAGCTCTCAAAGTGGCACATATGGCATCCGTCTTTATTTCTGCAAAATTTCACAGTGCAAATTCTAATAGAAAGTGTTGTGCATTTGGTATTTTGTCAGTGATCATCTGCTTGTAGTCTCAATTAAAGAAAAAGAGCTGTGTAAAGAATACTTCTAGCTTAGAAATCAGCAATCATTTGGCCAGGCTGTTGATGTAAATTCTCACGAAGATGAGTTTGCCCCCGTCTAGATGGTGAAGGAAAAGTGGAGGACAAAATACAGATAAATTTTTGGTAAAGTCATAATTGCATCCAGATTAATTTCTCAGGTCAGATAGGTCATGTTCACTTTGAGTAGGTTTTTGGTGATGGAGTCAGTTTGTTCTAGCAAACCTGCTGGTGTTGGTAACATTGTACAGCAGGGACTATTGGTGTGACACTGGTGGGGTCAGTGTGCTGTTGCCCCTGCTGTGATGTGCTGTGTAAATGCGCAGATGTTAGGAGGTGCTCAGAGGCACAGTTGTCTAAGGCTTGACAGTTGCCATGTGCGAGGTTATAAATGAAGTGCTGTGCTTTGGAGATCAGGACTTCAATTTTTAACAACTGTTACCTCTATCTGCTATTCCCAGTACCTGGTGCCTTGCTGTGATCTACAGTGACAACTACAATGGCAGATGTTTAAAGAGAAAGATGGCCTTTAACCCAAAAATAGCTTTCTTTATGGGAGGTGATAACACAAGTCCTATGAGCTGTCATACTCATCTTGGTGTTTTAATATATAGAAATTCTGCACCAGAAAAGTTCTTGCTCTTTCTGTCCTGTGTATATTGAAGGGGAAAATAAAAGATACAGAATTTATAGGACTCCAGCAGATGATGTTCTTAAGGAACTGATTTATGAGTTTCTCATGCAATTCAGAATGGATTATCTATGAGCCCTGATTTGTGGACAGAGTAGTTCACATTCCCAATTTTCTATTCCACCCTGTCTTTCCACCCTGCCATTTTTGCTGAAAGAACAGTGCAGGTGTTTGAGTACCAGTGCCTGAGTCTGTACAGCTTTAAATTTGTATTCAATTTTTTTTCTTTGTATGTTGTGCTATTAAGCTAAAAGTGGAGCTGCTCAACAAAGCATATCTGCAATGCCAAACTTGAAAAGATGCATGGATTAAACACGGGAAAATAAAAGAATACTGGCTGTCGTAATTTGGAAAGTCCACAGACACGGTTTTTAAAAAAGTCACGTTACAAGAGGTGCTTGTGTGTAGTAGGGCCAGTGATGGTAGTGTTTTCTGAAGAACTGTAGTTATTTCTGGAAAAAGTAGCTTCTTAAGAACATTTAAAACATGTAGTTCTCATGTTGCTTTTGGAGATTTAGTCACTTGATATTCTTGATCTTGCCATAGAATACCAAGGCTTTTGCATCATCAACATACTTTGCATCATAATCATACTTGGAGTTAACGTATATTTTAAAGTGAATTTTTGGTCTTTGTGACTTTTAACCAAGGACTAAGTAATAAGAATTGTAGATGGTTAATTGCAGTGAATTAATTCTAAGCAGGAGAGATACATGGGAGAATAGCAGGGAGGCTATAATATAAAAACTTCATCTAACATGAAGAAACTTATGTGTTTGTCTTTTGGGGGTTTTATTAACGAGATAACCTGCTTTCCTCTACAACTTTGAAATCTTACTCAAAATACAGCTCTTAAAAAATATAAATATAGTAGATTTTTTCCTACTTATGGTTGATATATCTGTAATGATGTGAACAATTTAGTTTCCATGATTTGTGGAGACTTTAGGATAATCACTTAAAGTACTACTGTCTGAATGAAAGGTTTTGAAGTGTGACTGTATATATGGGGTTTTTATGTGCTAAGAAACATGGAGCATTTACAAGGAAAATGTCTCAACACATTATAGTCTGTGTCTAAATTTAAGTACTGTGATATGGGTGTCTTAGTCTCCTGTGCAGGGAAAGAGATTTACTGTCTAGCTGCTGGGCTTTTCTTTTATGCTACAAGTGGTTTCATAGCTTTTGTACTTTGCATAGTGCTTTAGTATCTGAAGTTTGTTATTATTAAAATATTGGTATCAGCAAAGTATAGCCATTTTCTTTGTATTTCCTTAAGTGAAACCTTTAATTTAAAAAGCCTACTGTATAACATGGAGAATTATTAAATCTTTTTATGAGTCTTTTTTTTGCTTCTGATTACCAAGAGTACTTGACTATTTAAATGACTATTTATCCTACTGCTATCTTTCTGCTTGAATAAAATTTGCACAGTTGATATAATTTTTATTATGTCAGGTAGAAGCTGTAGGCTTTCTGTGTTTGAGAGGCAAAAACTAGCATTTAGGAGTGCCACTTTAGTGTTAAGAGTTTTGTTGTTTATGCAAAGTTACTGCCTGGAGTCTGTGTAACTGTGGCTCTTGGCAGAATGTTTCTGCTGGAAGCTAATAACCTGAAGTATAAGGAATTACATGAGAAAGTAATTTTCACATTCTATAAGCTTCAGTCCAGATATATTAGAAATATCTCTGAACAGCCTTATTTGTTACTCTTCCTCACAAGAAATGGATCTTGGAGTGCTACCCTCACCTCCTCCCCAGAAAATTCTCTTTGTACTTGATCAATGCTCAGAAATCCTCTTTGGTTCCCCATACATGCTGGTCTCTGTATCCGTGAGATAAAAAATCCAAAGAGTGAAGATCTTCAATTAGTCAACATCAAGGTTTACGTCGATTGTGTTGCAGGTGCATTGGTTGATTCCATTGAAGCTCGACATTAGTGCACATGTGCCCTTTTTCTGAGTATCTAAAATCATGGAGACTGTGAGGAAATACTGGATGAGAGAAAATGTCTGGCTGGAAGAAGCATCAGAAACAACAGTCTCAAAAAAAGGTGTAAGACTGTCTACACAGGAAGGTAGGCTGTCTTCAGTGAAGATCTTTCTTTAACCTTTCTGGAAAGAAGGCATATTTCTTCCTTAATGTGGAAAACTAAAGGAGTATAAAGCAAGTTGCCACTGTTGGTTGATTTTTATTTTTTTTAGTTAGATGTTCTCTGCAGATTATTGGTGGATTACATGAGGAAGTAAAAAACATTAGTTCTGTTAGGAAACTCTATATTTTAAGAACAAGTAGCTTTTAAGATTAACCAAGGACAGCTCTTTGTTCATACTGACTCCATCTCTTCAAGTGTTGGGAAGTGGTGTCTTTGAGTTAAAATTCCAGGAGGGGCGATCTGGTAAGTGGACTTACCCAGGATCTGGCTAACAACTGGTACATTCATAGTGAAAGATAGCATTTGTAGTGTGCAGCTGGATCATAGGGAGCAGTTAGGAAATATTTTAAAATAAGTCGTAGAAGGAGAAGGCTTGGAAATGTCATTGTAGGTACAGGAAGGATATGATGCTTCTACTCTGCAGAGTGAATGGGGAGTGTAAAATATGCTGATGGCTGACCATTTAGGTCTGTGAGGTAACGTGTAAGCCAAGAGCTGACAGGTGTAGCAGCTGGTTTATGAACTACTTTATCAGGAGAGCTTTTTTAGTTTGAGTTACCTATATTGGGATTAAATGCTCCAAATAACCTGTTTGGAGACCCACAAGAAATGTTCTAGTTATCTCTGCTTGTAGTTGCTCCTACTGATACTTTGCTCACGTGAAATGATTTGCTTTCTTTAGTGCAGTCCCCAGATTTGTCCAAAAGCTTTCAGAAAATCAGTTTCTCATTAAATTAGTTGTGTGATGACCACAGTGTCATCTTAGATGGAGTATTGGTTTGCTCTGAATTGGTATTTGGTTTGTACTACAGTTGCTATAAACTTTCCAATTGATTATTGCTTTTGTACATAGCATTATTTTGAAGGCCATGTTGTTTCAGCAGAGCAAGTATACAGAATAGCTGTTACAAGCTACTTTGTCAATGGCAAATGCAAACTAGACACTTAAATAAATGGAGGAAGTTTTTTCTTCTGGAGTTGAGTGTTTCAGATAGCTTGTGTGTTCATTTGTGCTATTGACACTAGAAAATGTATCACTTGTTTTATTTCAAGATTAGTTGTTAGCAGTGGTATCAACAATGGACACAATGGGGTTTTAAATATGGTAGTGCAAAATTACTGCTTTGTGGTTAGCCAGTCCTTACAAGCTGGTAGCTCTGTGGCAAAATTCCTGTGAGTAAATGTTTGCTTAACCACCACACACTGAGAAATGCTGAAGTTGGTGACTAACCTTGATACCATAAGATCTATGTATGTTCTACTGCAGGTTATAGATTTTTGTCTTTCCCTGTGTAACATAAGCATATGCACACATTTAGAAATTATTTTCTCAGGGAAGCAGAAGGGAGTATTGATGGCTCAGCTTAGCTCAGTTGAATAAATTTAAAAATAGAGATGTACCTCCATGTGAATTGCTGTTAGTTTAAATGCAGTTCTTTCATTGGGTGTTACACAAAGCAGTAAAGCTATGTTCTTGATATCTGTATATGAAATTTAAGATGGCTTGTGTTAAGTAAAAGGCTGTTTGTCCTGTTTTCCTGGTTTTATTTTCATGGTTTGAAGGCTGTAGATTATTTTTTGATTGTGACTTTCTTTATTGTATTCAGATGTTAGCCATATACTAATATGTAAGCAATGGAAGTTGTCTGTATGAGGCTGACTAGGCTTTCACAATCAGAGTCATTTATTTGCATATTTTCAGTGGGCTTGTTCATACCTGTTGGGTGAGGGAAATCTATATCTGCAATATAAAAAGTTGTGGAGCAGAAACTTTTCAAGTGAGACAAAGGAAACAGTTGCAAGTGAATTAGTGCATAGCTGCTGTGACTAAAAATGGAAATATTCAGTCATTTGCATACTTTTCACCTTTTACTTTTTACACCGATAAATCTGAGTGTTAATGCCTTACGTTTCGAAGCAGGTAGATGGGACATTTTTTAAATAATGGAGAAGTGCTTTTATAATGCTTTAAAAAAAATCAAAATCAACCAGTTTGAGCCTTGCTGCAGAGTTTTGTTTTGGTTCTTCTCTGAACTGTCTAAGCTTTTAGATGCTCTGATCTTAGATATTAATTTACATAGAATTATAGTAAGTCATAGGAAATGCAGCTTTTTAGGTGGCTGCCCATAAACACCTTCCTGTGTGGATTACGTTGGAAGAGCTTGTACTCAGACCTTTTGTGCAGTGCAAGTGTGCTAGCTAGCTCATGTGTTTGGCATGTTTTGTTCTTTGTCTGGATAAAAAGTAGATCTCAATTCTTGCCAATCACCTCTTGGCTAGAGATGAAGATGCTTCTTGTCTTCATTAGGCTGTAGTGAAACACTTTTCCAGTGTTTATCTGCCATTTCCTCCTGCCCTTTTCCCCTCACGTAGTTAATTGAATTTATGAGCTTTTTTCTTTTTGAGTCTATTGGCAACTTCTTTATTTGAAACTTCCTTCCCTTTTCCATCCAGAAAGGTATGGTTAAAATGCCCTGGACTGAAATAACATTAATTATGTGATGGGGCCATGCTAGATAGAAGGGATTATCAGAAGTGTGCCTCTGCTGCTGTTCTTAAATATTTTTGCAGGCCTGAAAGTTCACATCTGAGCATCAGCATTTGTAGGGATGGGAGCTTCAGATTGCAGATTTACCACATGGGCAGAGCTTAACCGGGTCTGAACCCAGGATCCTCCATCACAGTGTGTCTAGAGACCCTTTTCAAGAAGGGAGTACAAGTTCCTTGCCAGGCTGTATGTCTGGCTCATCCATCACAAGCCATTGAGTAACTCTTTTCAGGGAGGCTGTGTAAGTGTCTCTGTGAGCAACGGGAGACATTCTTGTTTGTGCTGTCATTATGTCAGAGTTTCTTCTAGTGCTAAGCTGTTTCTGGGGAAGGTTCTGTTTATGGAGATCATAGAATCAAAAGAAAAACAAGGAACCAGCTTACTACAGTGGGAATCTTCATTGTTTTGTGGGTTTAGCTTTCAGCTCTGTTGTGTTGGCTGGCTTTTTTGTGTGTGTGAATGATTTCCACTGTCTCAGAAATGGACTGAAATTGGAGACAGCTCAAGGAAGGCTTGATTTGGTGTTAACTCTGTGCCATGGACCAGCTTCAAACCCTGTTCAAAATATTGTCATCAAAGACCTTCTCCAGAACTCCAAACCAGCAACTGCGTTATATTTTTTCAGTCTTAATTTTTTTGGTACTAAGCTCATAAATGTTATTCAGGATGTATTGATACCACTTCTGCATGATGTGATACTGATATTGCTTCATGCACCTTCTTATCACTCTCTTAGATAAAATCTTCTTGTAGCAAAGATTTCAAGTATTGACACAGTACTCTTGTGGACTGTTTTAAGTGTTGCTTCTCTGTTTCCCTTGAGGCATTTAGAATATTGCTTCAGGGCATGTACTAGATGTTTCTTTGTGTTGTGAAAGATATTCCTAATTTGGTCACAAGGACTTTCTGTTAATGTTAACATGGTTTTCTGGCACAAGGACAACATTCAACTGCTGTTGAAAGGCAGTTTGTCTTTCAGTCTCTAGGTATCCCATTTTTTCTAGGTGATGAGGACTGCCTATTTTGAAGTTGCATGGCAGCAGTTTCCTTTGGGTCTTATGTAGCAAGGCCATTTGTAAATGGTTTTTTAAGATCTCAATCTGTTGATATGGAGACATCTAGATGCAAAGAGTTTAGATATTTTGAAAAGTACAGCTATTTTTCAATTTCTGGAATAGACATAAGGGTGACAAATCTAATGGATGCTGCTTCTGCGGTGGTGGAAAAGCAGAGTCACAAACTCAATAAAATCCCATATTCCTGAATAAAGAATACTATTCTTGTGGAACCAGAAAGCTTTATTCAGCACCACTACTTGCAAAGCCAGTGAAGGGAGATACTGTTAAAATACAGTTGTACTTTGAGATGAAAACCAAGGGATTGATTTATTCAGCTTTGAAATGTACTTTTATGCTATTAAACTGGAACTTTTGCAACTTTAGGAGTTGATTTTTCAAGTAAGTACTCATCTGATTCAGAGATTTTTGATTTGCTGATGATAAAACCAGTGCTGCTTTGGGATCAGTTTCTGTGACCAGCAGGGCCAGTGTTGTCAGCATCATGAATTATCTGCAAGAGACAAGTTTTCTTCAGGAAAGATACTTCTGTGGAGAATTTTCTGTTTGAGGAGAAAAGTTGCTCAATCCCTTTGATATAAACATAGCCTTTCCTTGAAGGGCAAAAACACATGCTCTTTTTTTCCCCTGTATGCATCATTTTACCCTAAGAAAAAATGCAATATGCAGAAACATTGCCTTTGCATTTTGGTTTTTGCAGTCCTTCTCCCATTCTAGATCTTCAGAACCAGCTGAGAAATCCAGCTTCCCAGTGGTGAAGACCATCCATATCAACACTTTGAATCTTAGGAAGCTGCCTGACAGCTGAGTCTGATTGTCAGATTCCAGATTAGAGAACATCTGTCTTAGGAATCATCCTATTCCGTTTTCAGCAAAGAAGACCTTCATCCTGTGGAGGATGAGCAAGTTCATGAGGATATCCCTTTCTCCCAACTGTTTTCCCTCTCTTTTTCAGGCTCTTCTGCACTACATGTCCTTTTGCTAGAGTAGAAGTGCTTTATCAGTATAAGATGTTCTTGTGAAATTAATTCCTTATTTTGAAGGAGGAAGAAAAGTTTGGCAGCAACCCATTGCCCTCCTCAGGAAGGACTGCAGTTGTCTTTAAAATTGTCTGTATATTGAAGTTCAGAAAGGTTATGCTCCATGTTACACTGCCTCTGAAATGAAGGGCCTGCCCATAGAGAATATATCTGATTCTTGTCCCAAAATACAGTTAGTGTTTGAACTTACACGCTGGTAACTATTTGGAAGATACCTGCTCAGTAATACCAAAGCAGTTTTGATTCCTGAATGGTACAGATCTTTTTCCTGCGACTGAAGGTTTTTTGTACTTCAGGACTGGATTTCTCAAATGAGGTCAGTTGTGTAGGTGGGGAATAAGAAGCACCCAGACTTTCACTCTTATTTTTCCAGTCTGATACTAGATAGCTTTTGAATACAGAACGATTCTTCTATGTCATCCTTCTCTTATATTTTTGTTCAAGAGCTTTGGGACAGAGGAATTTGAGGAGGTGAGATCCTTGTGAAATTTCTATTTTTCTACTACCTCTCTGCTCTAAGTACTGCCAAATAAGTACCCAGCAGTTTCTTAAGAGATACCTTGTTAGGTCACCTACTGAAAAACTGTTGTCTAGTTTTTTTCCTCTAGCCCTTTGGAGGAGGTTATGAAAAGGATTAGCCAAAGTTTTCCCACATGGAAGAGTCTCCAGCTCAAGGGGGTTTCAAACTTACAGAACCCATTGAATTCTGTTTGAAGAACAGAATATGAGATGCTGGTATTTCAGAAACTTGTAGGCTTGACTCTGAGGTGAGACTGTTTTCTGGGACAGCAGCATTATCTTAGAGATGCTGTTTGCTGTTTAGGAGTAGGCTGCAGTGGATCGTACTTGAAAGAGAATGAAGTGACTTTCATTAAAGTAACTGAACAATTAAAACTACTCTGGATGCAGTACAGAACTGTGAATAGCTAGTCTTCAGAAAGTTTCAGTTCTCTTAAAAAATCCCAAAACAGTCCACAATATGCAAATGTTTAGCTTTTGGTATGTATGATTATTAGGTGTTCCATAAGGAGGAAACATTCAAACTGGATTTCTAAAACATCAGCCTCCTACTGTGTGGTTATACCCAGAAGTGATCCATTTGAAGTATGATGATGGACCATTTCAGTGTTTTACGTGTCACTCACTGTTCTGTGTCCTTTTCACTGCTGGTGGTGTTCAAGGCACGATAATGTGCCCTGTGCCTGAATCAGAAGTGCAATTACGTATGAGTTTTGCAAGAGTAAAATCTTTTTATAAAAGCACACACTAGAACACATATCTTAAAGTATTTTTGGGATTTGCCTGAAGATTTGCCAGTACTAATGCGTAGCTAATTTTTCTAAGCTTAAGATCACTGTTGCATCCATATTTATAGATCAGTAGCATGTTTTCTTGTTTGGGCAGCTTTATGGGTGTGCCTTGAAACTTCCCATCTCAGTACCAGTATTACAAGTTTCCCTTTTAGTGGCTTTGAGAATGGAGCAGATCATACTAAATGTGTCCTCAGGAAATCAAAAGGCAGGGACTCAAACCTGTGCCAAATGTTAACTGGTGGATTGCTTCCCAAACTGCCTTTGTACTGTAGCTTTTGATTTTGTGTTTGTGCTGGAAGTGCTGGTAATTTCTTACTGAATTCTAATAAGGGCAACTGAAAACAAAAATACTTAGATGTTGTGTCTGTAACTGATAAATTAAGAAGCTGAAGCCTTTTAAAAAAGGCTGTTGACACAGCTTAAGTCTAGCCACATTATAGTACATTACAATAATTCAGTTGCTTTTCTTGCAATTGTTTCATTGAAGGAAAGACTGTGTTGATGTTTGGAAGGCTGACATTGAAACACAAGTCTGTTATAAAATATTTTACCCAACTGATGTAGTAATAGGCTATGGAATCAATATAGTCATTTAGGTTCCATAAATAAACAAGAGAATTTAAGCCTTTTACTTGAAAAATTTGCATCCTTGCTTTGTGGTAGTGGGCTGTTGAGTTTGTCTTCCATTATGTATTTCACCTCACATTTGTTACAGATATTTTCTAGCCTTTCTGTGTTGCTGTTCCTTTTGTCATTTCATTCAACTTACTTTGCATGTAGTAACATGGAGTATAGAAAAAAAACTAACTAAAATTTAGGCTACTGTAGTTCTTATCTACTGTTCTTAGCTTTGATGGGCCTCTTTTTGTCTAAAGAAAAGTTTCTGTAGCAGGATTCACTTGGTGTATGGCATAGCATGCAGCACACGTTTCCGTTTTGTGATGGGCCCATAGGTGCCACTGTGATTGCTACAGAAGATGGTAGAAGAATTCTAGTCATCAACTACTTACCTAGAAAACAGTCACTTTCCCTTAGGCTGTCCCTTACAAAAGAGGACATAAAAGATATCTTGGAGTAATCAGATAACTACAAACCAGTGCTCACAGAAAAAAGTATTTCAGAATTGAGCTTCAAGGGAATTGGATTCTTCTTACTTATAATTTAAAAAGAAATTAGGTGTGTGTGCATTATATTTATTCCAGTCTGTTTGTATTTCGTAACTATTCATTTTAAGGCGTTTACTCAAAGTTCACTTACAAAATTGTCCTTTCCAATGGAAGTAGGCTGCACAGGAATGGAATAGTGTTGCGACCTTTGTGGAGTCTTTGCTTGAAGTAGCACCAAGTGTGGAAGATGCTTTTTTAACTTTCAGGATTACTATACTTGACAAGAATATATAATGGTTTGTGAGCGTGTACAATTTTAATCTTTAGGGTATAAGAGAAAAAGAGTGCTACACTTGTTCGTGCAAATGAGGAAGGCTAAAGCCCATTTCCTCCTTTCTGGATTCTTGCTGGCCAGCTTGTTGTTCTTCTGTAATGAAACAAAAGGTGTAGGTAGTTACCTATGAAAAGGTTTGAGGCTTGAATTCTGATTAAGAGGCTTCTGAAACTGGTGACTGAATAATTCAGTCTTTTTGTAATGAAATAAGAGATTTGTTGATGACTTCAGCTACACTTTGTGATACCTTAAGCTTTCTCAACTTAATGGCAAGAGAACAAACATGCTCTTTTTGTAGAATAATTCTGTTTGAAATTAGCTTGTGGTCAATATCACGGTATTTCCAGATGCTTCAGCTCGGTTTTTGGAAATTATAAAATCATGAAGAATGCTGTAGCTTTTAGAAATAGTAAAATATTATTGCCTATAAGATGGCAGTGATAACAATAGAATACAGATAATAGCAAATTCAAGAGACAGATTTCACAACTAAATTTGTAGTTAATATGGACACAGAAATTACTGTTCACATTTCCAGATCATTTGCTCCCTGAAGCAGCACACAAACCTGGAATTATTTTCCTAAATTACTAGCAAGAGACTGAAGCATAACCATAAAAAGTAAGGGAAAAAGATACTGCCATTTTCATTAAGTATGTCTGCAATAATCCAACTATCTCATTTGCATTTTCTTAGCTGTTGCTTTCACTGAATACTTGTTTCTGAATGTATTGTTCATAGTAGCTTCCAGGATGACAGTTATCGCGTATTTTCTTGAGCTGCAAAAGCGAAAACCACTGCAAGCTTCTGAATTTGGAAGAACTTGGCATCTTTTACAACAGAATACATCTTGATATTCTCCATCTCCTCAAGATTCAGAGTATTTGATTTCACTGTTGATGTCAACTGTTTGAAGACTCTCGTAGGAGGCTGTCCCAGGTCTGTCCACTGCCAGTGCCCGCTGCTGATGGAATGAGTAATTGGGCATCGATACACCAATGTGGAGCAATGAGGAAATCACTCACATCCCTGGATACAGGCACTTGCACACAGCCAAAGCAGGAACCAGGCCCGTGTGGCTCAGGGATGGTGCTGCCATTCTTTTTGGTGGTAGCATGCTCTTTGTCCAGATGTGAAGCCATACTCCTGAGCCTGCAGTAATGAAAACATATATATGTAGTTTGGTGGTGAGGTGTGCTTTTTCAAGAAATGAAGCAGTCTTTCTCCCTTTACACACAGTTCCCTGATTATGAGGTTAGTAGCAGCCAGATGAGGATAACTTTGGAAAAACTTGGAAATTGCAGTGAAAATCAGCAAGGAAAGAACGCTTGCACAGTTGCAAATACACACTGCAATCCTGCTACTTGAAGTAGATGCTTCTGCTTTTAAACTTTTTTTAGAGAGAAAAATCTTCAGATCTGGGGGTGTTGATCTCTTTCAGTGAACAGATGTCTAAGGCAGGCCAGAGAGTAACTTAATGGATTTGTTTGCCTTCATTTACTTTTTGTGACTTCTTCACATTCCTTTATCGCTTTGTAGTTATTTCAAGTCCAATAAGATTTTATAGTATTTTATGAGATTTTGCTGCCAAAATTCATTTCTTATGAGGTTTTCCCAGAGCTTTCCAGAACGTGTGTATTTATAAATTTTATTACACTTTTGAGATATTTACAGTGGCTGTGTGACTTGGGTCTGTCACTTTCTCTGCTCTTTTTGAAACCATTTTTGCCTGTTGTGCTGAATTAGGTTAAATAAAGTGGTATCCTTCAAATTGTATACTTTGATCTTCTAGAACAAGGTTTATTCCCTTCTCCCTTCTCTCCTGAAGTATATCTTGAAGTGGATGCATGCATTGTCAATTTGTGCTGTTTTTTTAAATTTTACTGTCTCCCTACAATTCTATTTTACTCTTGCAACCAGCATTTTAAATGTAGGATCATCTTACCTTTATCCATTGAAGTTTTAGGTTTTTACCATCTAGAGATTTCACTTAATGGTAAATGTAGCCATTATCCTGCTTTGCTTACAGTCAGGTTTTATTTTTTCAAGTCCCTTCTGTGTTTTGGATGTATCTACATAGATCATATTTTTACTGCAATATTGTTCTTGTTACTTAAAGAGACTCGTTGTTTACTTGCTGGATATGGCAGGCATGTTTAGAATGAAGCTGCAAAACAGGTTGAGCACTTTGTAAAATGTTTAGAAATAAATACTAAGTGGTGTTTGTGAGCCGTGGACCTGGAATTGGACTAGTTGTCATGAAATACGCAGATCCTAACATTTGTTCTTGTTGTAAATGTCAGACTTTGTGTAGTGTGAGTTGAAAACTGTATTGATGAATTTCGAGTCTTAAATCTAGGAATGATAAGCAATATTGTTGGCAAGGTCTGATTTCAGGAAGTATTAACCTTCAGTCAGTCAATATATACATTTTTGTCAAAAGATGGAACCTGCATTCTAGGCAACAATACCTTTTGAACAAAACAGAAATCATTAATAGTACAGATCAACCTGCCAGAAAACACAGAAGTCTCTGCTGTTTCTTCATTGTTACGGGAAGTTCATGCATGAATTTTTCCAAGCACCTTTTTTTTAATTGGCTCAGTTTCAATGCTTAAAAGTCAATAGCATAAATTAAGTTATGTTTTGGAATTTTTACATAAGATACTAATCATATGCACTTGAATACCTTTTGCTGCAATCTGCCTGAAATTAACCTGTTTCCCTGCCACATCACTAGTTAAAATGGGTGACCAAAAATATATATGAAAGGTGAAATAAACTATAAGATACATCCAATTTAAATGGTTATTTTTGTATAGTTTCTCTAATTTGCTAAAATATTCTTTTCGGTGTATTAGTTTCTGTTAGGATGATAGTAAAACAAAACTTAAGTACGTACTATTTTTTATATGTAGGTTTCTACAATCCAGGAACTTGTTACTGGTTATGAAGCCTCTTTGAAAACTTGTGACCTTTTTAGTACATGTGGTAAGTTTCTATGGTCTTATGTTAATTACCCTGTAACTACTAATACTGTTCATGGAAGTTACCAAGAACTGTTGAAGTGTTGATACTTTTTGCAAAAAAATAGTTACTATATTTTTTTAGTAAAAGAATTCAGTGCTAGAAATATTTGCTGAATTTGCCGAGCTTTATTTTTGTGTTCATTTTTCAAATGCAGTCTTTAGCTTTACTGGTTTTTGTAACCTTTCCCATTTTGTTGCAGAAAATGGAGAGAGAGAGCCCCCAACAACACTGCTTTGGGTTCGGTATTTCCTGGCACAGCACTTTGACAAACTTGGCCAGTGTTCTTTGGCCTTGGATTACATTAATGCTGCAATTGCAAGCACTCCAACATTAATAGAACTATTCTATTTAAAAGCAAAAATTTACAAGGTAAAAGGGGAATTTGGACATGTGGAGTATCTAGTGTATAAAAAAAAGCAACTCATCAAACTGGTGTGAATGTGTGGGTAATATTTCAGTTAGCAGTGGTTATGGGCATCAGTTTTCATGTGGGTTTCTTTTTGGGCACTGTTTTGTCAGGAAGAAAATGAAAACCCTTCTGCCTGGGTTTTGCAAAGCCAGTCACAACTTACAGTGAATTGTAATTCTGAACAAAAATCTGGGAGTGGGGGGGGAGTGAGAATAACACTGGCTTTTGGTTGTGATGGAGGAATACCAGTACGTGGAGGAATACCAATACAAATACGTATTTCAGGAGATGGTCAATAGCAGACCTCTACTGAGAGTTAACTATTTAATTTCTCCCTAACAGCATGTAGGTAACATCAAGGAAGCTGCCAAATGGATGGATGAAGCACAGTCTTTGGATACTGCAGACAGATTTATCAATTCTAAATGTGCTAAATACATGCTGCGAGCAAATATGGTGAAGGATGCAGAGGAGATGTGCTCTAAATTCACAAGGGCAAGTATATTGCTTTAATTAAGAGGTGTTTTGCTTGCCTCTGGTGATTTTTCACTCATAACTTTTGATCAAATATCTTTTATTAATATCTATTTTTATTACAATGCTCTTACGCCTGGTGGAACTACGTAGAATCATAGAACAGTTTGAATTGGATAGGGCCCTTTAAAGATGGAATAGTCCAATGCCACTGCTATGGGTATGGACATCTTTGGCTAACTCAGGTTGCTCCAAGCTGGATCCATCTCACTCTTGAACAGTTCCAGGGACAGGGCATCCACAACTTTCCTGGGCAACTAAAATCCAGTGTATTGCCACATCCTCACATTAAAGATTTTTTTCCTTACATCCAGTTTAAAGCTGCCCTCTTATAGTTTAGAACTTTTGCTCCTGTTGATGTTACTACTGATCCTGGTGAAAAGTCTCTTCCTGTCTGTCTTAGGAACTTCCTTTATATACTGGCAGGCTGCTGTAAGGTCTCCCTGGAGCCTGCCTGCTCTTCTCCAGGGTGAACCACTGCTCTCTCAGCCTTTTGTCACAGGACAGGTGTTCCAGCCTTTTGATTTTTCATGGCCTTTCTCTGAATCTGTTCTAACAGTTCCATGTCCCTCTTGTGCTGGGGGCCCCAGAGATAGGTGCAGTATTCTAGCTGTCTAGACCCAGTACATATTAGAAAAAATGATTGTTCAAAGGTAGTTGTCCCAGAGTATTTTTATTGCCATACTTCAAAATGCCACTTTTGAAATGCATCTGATGGATACCTTGTTGTTTTCCTTTAGTACCATGTGATCTAACTGCACAGGAATGTGTACTATATTAATTACATTTTAGCATTAACATAAATTAATTTAGACTTGAATATTTCTTTCCTTTAAAGTAGTATTATGCACAAAAATTTTGTTAAAGCAGTCTATCCTTGAAAGATGGGATAAACGCTTTAAATTCTATTTTTTTGACGTTGAACAAAATTTGGATTCATAAATACCAGATTTTCATGTAATTTATGGGACTAAACATGAAGACTTCGTGGGATATCCTGGAGCACATAAACAAATTAGGCTCCTTCATTCTTTTTAATTTTAGGTGTGGTAACACTTCAAATTGGATTCAAGCTTGCTAGATATTTCTAGAAATGACTGAAAATTTGATTACTGAAACTCATCACATTTGCTTGTCATAAGTGTTAAAGTAAGAAAGACAGAACTTTATCATAGGTATCTGGAAAGACAGGATAAATATCATCCTGAGTAATTGAGTGTAACTGCATCTTTTTTCTGCTGTGAAGACTGTTCTGAAAATCTGATGATTAATATTTATGATATATGGGGTGTTTTTCCAGTTCACTTAGTCTAGAGCATTGAAACTATTATGGAATCTCAATCCTAGGATTTTTTTGCTTGTCAAAATATCAAGTATAAATCTAACTTCTTGTATTTAGACAAACAAGTTCTAAGAAATGTGTAATTACTCATACAACTTGATAAAGCAGTGAATATTTTGGTGGATTTTTAGACTATGGATGCCACTTACTTGATGG
Organism: Eopsaltria australis; assembly: GCA_034509425.1. Classification (NCBI taxonomy): domain Eukaryota; kingdom Metazoa; phylum Chordata; class Aves; order Passeriformes; family Petroicidae; genus Eopsaltria; species Eopsaltria australis. Next base: position 2,239,495 of record JAVTVJ010010674.1, on the reverse strand, counting down.
GGAAAAAAAAGCTAAAATTGTTTGCTGAACTTAAGGATTTTTTAAAAATAATGTTGTTTTCTGCCCCCAAATTGTATAAGTGAGACTGTGTGTACAAGCATGTGTTAATCTTAAAAGCCTGTCGAGACATTAATCTTCAGATAATTGGGGTTTTTTTAATCATTTCAATCTATTCCTTTCTATCTGGGGGAGCATAAAATATTACAAGTATTATTCTCAGTCACTGGATGTTCGTCATTTCCTCTTGTATTCCAAGTAAGTTGAAGGATTGATTGTTTGCTCCTAATGGCCTGGAACCAGCCATAGTTGAAAGATGCAGCTGGTAAATTACAGTAGCAAAACCTGATAATGCCACTTATTTCAGGAAGGAACTTCTGCTATGGAGAACCTTAATGAGATGCAGTGCATGTGGTTCCAGACAGAATGTGCTGCAGCTTATCAAAGGCTCGGGAAGTACGGTGATGCCTTGAAAAAGTGTCATGAAGTAGAAAGGGTGAGTAGGTGCAAACACCACCCACTGCTTCCCCTGTGTTTCTCATACATGAATGAAGGTACTTGTTGATGTAATGAGCAGAGTTTTACATGCTAGAAGCATAAAACTTGTAGTATAATGGCTTTTAACAACAGGTTAATACTTGATGATTTATTATAACAGGAGATGTCTTCTCTATTTATTCTGTGAAAAACTATAATTGAAGTGAAAAGGATGTCTCCTAACTATGCAGCTATTCATACATTAACATTATGCTGACTTTTGACAGTTGTTTCTAATCAGAACAGTCATTTCAGTTGGCTTTTAGAGTGCCTAAGTCTTTGAATAATCACATTGTAGGCTCTGTTAACTGAGATTTTTCCCTACCTCTTGAACAGTCAGTATTATAACAATATTTCTACACCTGTTAAATATTGTCTGTAAATAATATCAATTGTAATTTTATTCACCTCTGTCGAATGAAAAGTGTACTAAGTAAAGGATAAGTATATGAGTGTGGTTTTTTTTTTTTAAGCATTTTTTTGAGATAACAGATGATCAATTTGACTTCCACACGTACTGCATGAGAAAGATGACTCTTCGTGCCTATGTAGACCTTCTGAGATTAGAAGACGGGCTCAGGAAACATGCCTTCTACTTCAAGGCTGCCCGATCTGCCATTGAAATTTACTTGAAGCTCCATGATAATCCTCTTACCAATGAAAGCAAAGAGCAAGAAGTGAATTCAGGTATCTACACTTTAATGAAGGTTCATATGTTTGTGACACATGTAAAAGCTTAAGCTAAGTAAGTTATGTGTTATAGAGTAAATAGAACACAAGTTTTTCCTCTATTCTGTCACAATAACTGAAAAGAGATTATAGATAATATGCTACAGCTCTCTCTGTTCGCATCCCATTACTTTGTAGAACTAGAATATGAATGAACCTAGCTGTAGTTTTGGAGTATTTGGGGTGGAGTGACATTTCAGAACATTACAATCAGATTCAGTTCAGCCATTAGATAAATATTAACTAATGAATTATGAAGCAATGGATAGGTTTTGTGGAAAAGCAGTCTGAATTGGAAGAATTTAATTTTCATCTAGGGTATTTAATTTATTACATGGTAATACTAGTTATTACTGCATTAAGTTTTGTCACTTTTCACATAACTTGTGGACCAAAGAGTAAATGGGTGAATGTACTAGCAGTATTAATACATTTAGAAAGTTATTTAGAACTAGCATTAAATGGAAAACAGACTTTCTTAGGAAGCCAGTGGGTTGTGGTTTGGAAATCTGAGGATTCAGTGGCAGATTATTTAAGATATTTTTTACTTTAAAATAAATAGTTGCTTCTCCTTTAGTGGAATTGCAGTCTGCCTTGCAGTGGCTGTTGACTAAAGCAGTGAAATTTATGTCTGGATTTTGCAAAGGGAAAAATATTTAACATGGGGAAAAAGGGAAGTGAAACCAAAAATGCCACTTAATATTGCAAATACAATCTTACCTTTACTCAGAGGTGAATAAGTTTTTCTAAACCTGTCTATGTATAATGAAGTACAATATAAAAAGAGGCATACTTGAACAATTGAACTTGCACCTTTTTTCCCTCCAACTTTAATTTGTTTCTGTATATAATGTAAGGTCAGTGTGTGACAGAGGATCTGTCCCAGAGGATAGCAATATTTCATAGTTATAAAGGTGGGCGGTTTCTAAGAAGTCATGTTAGTTCATTTGCCTGCTGCTGTGGGAGAAGCACACAGGCTAAAAAGAACACTTGCTTCCTTGTGTCAGAATAGGGATGACCCAAGCAGAGAGGTCATGGTGCCACAGCCACAAAAAAGATGGGTTGGTCCCTTGGGAGCCCATTTTTCTGTGCCTTGCCACATTTAGCAAAAATCCTATTCTCAGTGAAACACCACCACAAACAGACTGGAAGCTGCAGTATTATTTTGGCTAAACTGATCATTTCCATTTAGTTATCCCATGGCATTTGCATGAAAGCAGTGCAGTTATTATGGCTGTCTCTTGGTCAGACATTTTAATGAAAAGTATCAAGTTCAGCATGTTTTTGGATGGAGTGTAAATCCATCTGGATGTTTCTAGAAGGCATTAGAAGCAAGCTGAGCTACAGTCAAAATGAGACCTTAGTATTACCATTGTTAATTTTCTAAGGTAAAATCTATGACAGATGTAACACCTTTATGTAGCCAGTCTTTAAAATCATTGAGGTTTCTGTAATAGCCATGTAAGACAAAACATGAAAGATCAAGTGTTTTTAGGCTGTAAATAGTAATCCAGCAGCAGTGTTGGCCTGTGTAGTATTGGTAATTATGGAAATTACTGTAAAAGTTTGCCATTGTGAGATGGGGAGAAGCATCATGACATGTTTGAGTTGTTTGAGAGAAACAAGATTTTGAATTAAATACATTAATATGTTATCTGTTACCTTAATCTATAGAAAATCTCTCAGCCAAAGAATTGAAGAAAATGCTTAGTAAACAAAGAAGAGCACAAAAGAAAGCCAAACTTGAAGAAGAAAGAAAGCATGCAGAAAGAGAACGACAGCAAAAAAATCAAAAGAAAAAGAGAGATGAAGAGGAGGAGGAAACTAGTGGACCCAGGGAAGAGCTGGTTCCTGAAAAACTGGAAAGGGTTAGCATGGTCTTTCATGTTAAACTCATGTGATTATCATAAAAAGCCTATAATATGGGATTGCTGTCAGGTTCTCCTAAAATAATCTAGGTGTTTTTATAAAATCATTTTTGCATGCAGAGGTACCTTTTTGTAGCCTACCTCTTTTTACACTAAACAGAAGTAATTTTCCTCAATAAATCCAAGTTCTACATTAATATTATTACTTTCCTTAAATCTCAGGGGTTTTTTTTTCCAAATAGTAGGCCATACTTCATTAAAATAGATACTGAACAAAAATATATGTTTTGCCTGAAGAAATCTGGTTTTCATACAGTGAATAGAGGAAAAACTAACAAAAATTACTGGAATTTACGAAGGTTGAAAGCATGAGCCAGTATTTCACTATGCACAAAGAACTACCTCCTTTATCACAGTAACTTCAAGCTTCTTGTCTAAGGAGGTTGTTTTAATGGTTTCATAAATGCTAAATTACAACACTGAGTCAAGACAGCATGATGCTGTCTTTGTCAACGTGAAATGATGAGTAAACACTTTTAAAAAATCTTGCTGTTTAAGTAAAAATGTTGTGGTGCATTTTAATTCAGAAGGCTAGCTTCAGTTCACCTTTGACTTCTGATTATTTAAATGCTCTGAAAAACAGAAACTGTTGGTGGGTATTATTTGACATCTATTTTAAGCTGTAAATTTCACTGTTCTTTTATTAAAACAGGTAGAAAATCCATTAGAAGAAGCCATTAAGTTCCTTATACCACTTAAGAATCTTATTGGAGATGATATAGAAACACATTTATTAGCATTTGAAATATACTTTAGGAAAGGTAAAGTATTACTTAATTTTATTTTTGCTCTACAAAATTCTAATCCTTCAGCAGCCTGTGTTATCCAGGTGTAGTGGAAAATGATCTGGAATAAATACTTACCTGACTGAAGCTGAGGTGTGCATCATATCCAGTAATAATTGGGTAAATAGTGTCTTTGTTTAGTCACCCTTAAACAGAAAAACCCCTAACAGCACACTGTGTTGAGGTATATACTGATAAATACTGTGGAATTGTATTTGTGGTGTGATCTTTAATTATCTAGAGGAAACCAGAGGTGAACAGGTGGTAACATCTGTGCAGTGTTGCCAGAGTTTGAGCAACAGGAACGTCTTATTAAGCAATTTGAATGGGAAAAGAAACTTCCTTTCTAATTCTGGGTAGAAACTGATGTTTCTAATATTTGTACTAGATTTACCAAAGAAAACAGTAATTGATAATGAAGAGAAAAAGTTTTGTATTCTTAATCTTGGTTTCCTAATATTTGTTTTTTCTCCTTCCCACAGGAAAGTTTCTCCTAATGTTACAGTCTGTCAAAAGAGCTTTTGCTATCAACAGTAATAACCCCTGGCTACATGAGTGCTTGATTAAATTTTCTAAAGCTGGTATGTGTGTAGGAAATATGTAATTATAAAGATACAAGAAGTTACTTTCTTCAAGGACATAATTACATATTTTTGTGATGTATACTCTTGAAACACAAACGGATACAAAAAAAAATAAAAACAAATGGGTTTTTTTCCATGGCAACACCAAAGAAAACACAGGCTGTGCTACCCAGTGTGCGGTCTGTCTTGTATTATGCTCCTTCCTCCATTAATCCACCAGGTGGACCCAACAACTCATTTTGGCTAGATTTCACAGAGAAGTGAGTGTTCTAAGGATCCTGGAAAACCTTAAGTTTTAAGAAAATAAGTGGCAGATACAGGAGAGAGATTCTGACTGAAACAATTTGTGTGGTGAACTTGTAATAGGAAGTTTACATGACAGAGCACCCTTTATGAATGTTTCCTCTGTAAGTTATCAGCAGTGTTTGTGTTGACACATGTTGATCTGAGATTCGTGTTTCTGTGCACAAATTTTAAAACTGGGACTTTTAATAGTGATGTATGTTTCAGTGTTTTCTACAGTTAAGTGACTTTTTTTTTTTTTTCTTCTCTCCCCCTTGCCTTCCCTCTTCTAGTATCTGACCATAGTAACCTCCCAGAAATTGTGAGCAAGGTCCTAACTCAAGAAATGCAGAAAATCTTTGTTAATAAAAACTTGGAGAGTTTTAATGAAGAATTTCTCAAACACAATGCTACCTCCATTCAGCACCAACTGTCAGGTTTGTTTAACTTTTTCATAGTCTTGAAAAGGAGATGATTTAAGTGATGTAAATCCAGAATCTTGATCTGCAGTCTGCAAGGCCAGATTGGATGGGGCTTTGGGCAACTTGGTCCAGTGTAAGCTGTCCCTGCCAATGGCAGGGCATGTAGAACTAGATGACTTTTAAGGTTATTTCCAATCTAAGCCATTCTATGAATTCATACATAAATTCCAATGAGCCATAAAATTGCGTGTTGGGGTGGGGGGGACTTTTACCATTTTTTAAATGTACTTCACTTTTTTATTAGACGCATAAGGAATGTGCTCCTTACCTTCAAAAACTGCAATCAAACCACCATAGATATTCAAGTATTGAAGCACTGTCATCCTTCCTGTTACAGTGTCTTCTTTTTGAAGTATTAGAAAATATAAAACAAAATCCCATTTCTATTAGCAAGTGCTTTTCAGTGTTTTCTTTTCAGCTGGAATGTCTCTGTTCCTACTCATAAGTTTGTCACATAGCAGCAACATCAATAAAAGTACCCATGATGAACTTGTTATGCAGCCTTTCCTTTTCTGCTTCATGGTCAGCAGTGAAAATGTTGAAATATGACACTCAGACACTGTTTATATAGAAGAGCCACAAGTAGCTGCTGTAGCTAAGTCAAAGGAAGTTGGAAATGAATGAGTAAAGAAAGTTTTGGAATAAAAATTGATGTGGCTTGATAAGCTGGTAGAGAAAACAAAATGCATTTCCAGCAGTTAAAAACAAAAGTAAGTTTAGTTTTATCAGGCACCTAAAGTGCTTAGTGCTAACCTCACTCGGTCTTTCAAAGTTACCCAGAGTCTGTCCAGAATAACCAGAAGTTAGCTTGAGAGGATTGCTCATCACTCCTAAAGGAAGGTTAGGTAGAATACTACAAACTTCCATTGGCTTCTGTAAGGTCTGTGTTTCAAGACAGCATTTTGAGAGAAATACTTGCACCCCTTTCCTGCAAGCAGGCTCAAGATTTGAGAAGTCAAGTACAGATACCTCAGCAGTCAATTACTCCCAATTTTTAGAGTTGTCTTTTTCCACTCCTGTAATTGTTGAGCCTCTCACTGGCTGCTTTACAGGTCTTTTCTGGTCCTCCAGTGTTATGGAAAACAGTACTCCGTCACTGGCTAGGTTCTTGGTAGCTTTAGGACTCCAGCTGTGTGTCAGTCTTCTGTTTATGCTGGAACACTTTTGAGGTAATTGACTTACCTACTGTACAATTTTTAAGTTTCTTGAACAGTTGTCTCTAATTAAAGTTTGCAAATGTGAAAGTCTGAAAGACCCAAACCCTAAGTCTGAGAGTACAAATGAGTGTTTCTCAGCTTACAATTACTAGTTAAACATGACAAGCAAACTTCTAACCTCTTTCTAATTTCTGTACCATAGCATCCCTAACTTTAAGCAAAAGTAACTAAGATAATATAAGAGTTTTGGGCAATAATGGCTCTACATTGAGTCTAGCAATTTATTTTCTAAAACCTACAAAATGCAGTAAGAACTAGAAAACTTTATTTTATTAGGGTAATTAGTTGAGCAAAAACGAAAGACAGACAAAACATCCAGAATGAAGGGTTTTAACTTTTCCAGTAACATTATTAAGCTTTTTGGTTTTAGATTACATGGTGGAGTGGGTCTGGACTTTGTGTTTGGACAAAAGATAGTAGGAAAGGAAAGTACAAGAAATGCCAACACATTCATTAAGATGAGATTTTAAATTAAGGCAGCTATGATACGAGGAGCAGAATTTTGCAGAAATGGTAAGCAGTTTTGGTAAAGTGTGGTTCAAGAAGCTGTGTATAGTTCCATAATGCAGTGTTTTCCTTTTCACCGATGCAGTCTGGTCCAGGCAAGGCACCAAACCTGTGCTGCACTTCCCTTGTACCTGAGCTGTGTTCTCTGCTCTGGGTGAGCAGCCGTGGCCCTGTGTTCTGCCATACAGACCAGCCTGAACTTTTACTGGCCCCTATTCCACAGTTGTTTAGTAACTGTTGTTCACTTACCTCCAGTGCTTCTGAAGAGAATTCAGTGTGTCTCTGAGAATTACTCGCTTCTACATTTGTTGGGTGGATTTCATTCACCCTGCTGATTTGAAGGGTTTGTCACCAGTGTACTCCATGATATTTTTCTCTACCAAAGACCTGTCAGTGAAGTGAGGCATGTCACTTTTGCAGGAACAGATCTGCTGTACTATTCAATCCTTATGCTTCTAATAAATTTCAAAATTGCTTTAGTTTCATTACTTTTCAGTTACAAATAAGGGAGGAAGAGATGGAAGAGATGATTTATTAAAACTTGTAAGAAGTCTAATTCATGTTTGTGTATAAGTTTTAAGGTTCTGTGTCTCTGTATACGTGGTATAGCATTTAGAAAAACTAAACATTGTGGGTTTTGTCTTGTGATAAGGTGCAAAGATGATGTATTTCCTGGACAAATCAAGACAAGAAAAAGCAATTGCTGTTGCAACTAGATTGGATAAAAACATGAGAGACAAAAATGTGAAGGTAAAAGATACAGTATATAAAGCCACCAAATGTGTGGCATCTCAAATAGTGTATAATTTAATGCAGGATAATGTGCATGCTTCATTTATCATGATAAATTAATACTTGAAGAACAAGGTTTCAAATTTTTCCTCTAAGTAAAAGATACATGAATACCAACAGAGAAACCTGTTTGCTCAGACTAGCATTGTTTAACAGTATGTGCCTTTTAGTAATAAAACAATTATAAATTGCATTTATTAACTGTTGCTTTTGTTTCTTTAGACATTAACAAAGGTTTTTGAGGCATTGCTTGATGGCAGCTTTGGAAGCTGCCACGCTCAGTGTGAAGAATATCAAGCAGCATGTCATAAACTGTTCCCTTTTACGTCTGCCTTCATGCCTGCCACAAACGAGGACAACAGCAGCATTGCGTCTGTGAATCACACGGCCATTAACCATGATTTGCTGTCCAATGAAATCTGAAGTAGTGTGTGCAAGTCCCTGTGTGTGTGTATACCTACATGCACACATGTACATGAAACTCTGACTCTCATTATATGCTGGCTGGATACAGATCAGGGTTACTTTTCCAGGTTGTATTTTAATATCCTTAACAGGTATCTAAAACAAAATATTTGGGTAGTTAAATGGAGTATGCTATTAGGGTTTTTTTTCCTCCCAATGAAAACTGCCAATATTTATGTCAACATCTTTAATCAGCATTTTTCATGTTTATACTTGTACAGGTTTAAGTCTTTTAATAATTCATCAGCCCTCCCTCACAATAATATGGATATTAAAGACTGCTTTCACTTAAGTGTTGTTACATATGCAGATATATGTGAACATATCTTGTTAATAAATTATCATTTGGGAGTTTTTAGCAGATTAAGACTGAAGTGCTGCTTGAATTGCCCTCTTTGTCTTTACTGTTCTTTAGGGTTTTTTTCTGGGTTGTTTTGGTTGGATTTCTTTTTTAATCTTTGGTGAGTTTGGTTTCTTTTGAAGCAGAGCAACAATGAAAACATTGGGGGGTTGCATGTTTTTGTCAGGTGTGTGTCTTATATGGAACCAGTGTTGACAGATAAGAAGATTAGGTTTGTGTAAAAAAACCCAAGACAACAAATATCTAAGGCTTTTTGAAAACTATTCCATCGACCTTGTGTTCCATAGCTGTTGTTTCATTAATTTTATAGTCAGTTTAACATTTTAAAGTTTTAATATCCTGAAGCAATTCCCTGAGAAGACATAATGAATTTGAATACTGTTGTTTGTCCTTTTATCCATCTCCCCTTTCCTCGTCTTCCTTCTGGTTTCTCCCCATCTGTTCACCTATTGATACTCTGGATGAAAAAAGCTGCTCCAATTTTGGGCAAATGCAGAAGGTACAGTAATGGGAAATACGGTTTTTCTCTACATCATAAAAACTCACTGGTGGGTGTGCTGTATTCCCTCCATTGAAAGTCTTAGTTGTGGCCAATACTCCAAAACTTCTCCTGCCTAAATGGTATTGCTATAGGTGCTGCAAGGCAAAATAGTGTGTGAGAAATATGATTTACATTTTAAAGCTGTTTAAGGGAGCACAGGGAGGCTGACTACAAATCATAATGAACTTTTTTCTTACTTTGTATTCTGGTGCATTAACTATTAAATATACAACACATCAAAATGGAAGTTTAATATACCTATTTAAAGCATAGCATTGCTAGACAAAATGGCTACATATCACATGACAGCTTTACATTCTATAAGAACTGCTATCAAAACATAATTATACTGTGGCTTGTACAGAAAATCTGTTTTCTGGAAACTGTAATGGAATTATTCAATCTCAGTTTGTTTTTATTTCACTGCAATGTAAATAATTTCAGTAATATAAACTAGCCCCTCAAAGGCAAATACCGGTTCACGAAGAGGGGATTTTATTAAGACAAATAAACTGTTCTAATTAAAATTCTCCTTTGTGTGTCATCTGTTTAGATTTAAAAACTGTTGAATGAAAAATTCACTGTAAAATATTGCCAACATATGTTATGCTGTAATAAATTATTTTGTACACATTTGCCTTTGGTTTGGAATTTTTGCATATTTATGGCATCAAACTTTAGCCCATCATTCTAATTTTTTTCTGTTGAGTTGCAACATTCATTGGTTTACTGTTTACTCTGTAAGTAGTTAAGAAAAAAAATTACTATTTAGTAGATTGAGATGTGTATTTATAAGTAGTAATAGCTTCAGACTGCAATAAAGTAGGTTTAGCTCAGATAACAGAGAAATTCTTTCCTGTGAGGGTGGTGAGGCCCTTGAACAGATTGTCCAGAGATGCTCTGGGTGCCCCAGCTGGAAGTGTTCAAGGCCAGATTGGATGGAGCTCTGAGCAGTCTGGTCTAGTGGAAGGTGTCCCTGCCCATGGCTGGGGGGTTGGAACCAGGTACTCTTTAAGGCTCCTTCCAACCCAAACCGTTCTGTGATTCTGTGATGATAACTCACTGCCCTGAGAAATGATAATGTGTTTTTGTCTTATGTATTCACCATGTGCCATCTGCTGTGGAACACCTTGCTCAAGGATGTCTCGGGCAAGGAAAGGTAGTGGGCCATAATGGGATCGTTTTGGCTCAGCAGCACCTGAGAACCACTGTAATGGCTGCATATGGTGAAGACATAAAGTGATAGTGTCTTCTGTCTTTCTTTAGTGATACTTCCTTTGCTAGAGATTTAACTCAGGCCTTCAGAAGAAGGCTGTGGCACTCCAGATAGGACTGCTTATCCAGTCCTATGCTGTTTAGCTTGACACTTGAAGTCAGACTTCAGCAAAAGCACCCAGGGTACCTTTTCAGCAGTGGGTTCCTTGATAATGTAGATTAATAGTTTTGATATCTTGGCTAACAATTGTAGGAGCTGACAAGAATTTTTAAAAATTGAGTCTTCTGTCACTCAGAGCTGCTGGAGGCATGCAGCTTGCTGAGTTTTCCAGCACAGTGAGCTATCATGGCTCAGGATTTATCCATGCTGACAAGCAGGGTATCAAAAATGTTGCACCTCTGGTGCAAGAAGCTGCTTGTCTGACTTGGCATTTCAGTGTGGATCTGCTGTGGCTGTGCCCTTCTTCAGGGTCTGTGAAATCACGTAAGGAGGAGCTGAGAATGATGGTAGTAGCAGCAGTGCTTCCTAAATGCATAATGATGACTGTTGGCCTAGCACCACTGGGATATGTGTGCAACAAGGCTTGGGCCCAACTCTGACTTGATCTTGTGTTTGCTGACCACCCCCAGCAGATGTTCTGCAGCCCTTGCATTCATACAGTAGCCCTGTGGTTGTGTGAAGTATTCTGTGATCTCTTGGTATATGGGTTAATTAGGCTTCATTTGCTCTTTACCAGTCTTAGCAGCACCTTCAAATTTTCTTCACAGTCTGGATGTTAAGCTGTAGATGCCTTGATTATGATTGCTATTAATTACAGTACATTTATTTGCTCAGCTGTCTTGTTTTCTGGATCTTTGAAAATATTTTGTTTTGAGCTGGTTTGTTGTGGCTTTTCTAAAATCTCTTTTGCTGATCCCTACACCAACCAAGTAATGGTGTTAACAGCATAAATGTCAAGAGAACTCACTGACCCACTATCTAATCTCACATAGGGTCCTGCTATCTCACACAGTATACCCTCTTTCCTTCTGTTCCCACAGGTGGGCAGGCAGGCATACCCCATGGCTGACAAATTTCTCATCATGTGAAGTAAGCTTGTTCCAAAACCCAGGCCCTAATGGAAAATCCTGACCTGATATGCATATGGATAGCAAACGTTTAGTCCTGAACTCGCAGTTAAGGTGAAAGGGGCAGTTTCTCACATCTCTGCAGCTGTAGCATGTAGGAAGAGGTCGTGTGACACAGAAGGTTCAAGCATAATCCTGTTGTCATGTGTGAAAGCACTTGCCACTTGCTGTTTCAACAGCAACATTATGTGCACTATTGGCATTTGTTTTTCCATGCCTTATCTGCAGCTCCTAATGAAAAGTTCGTTGATTTTCCACTAGGGGGAAGCCTTGCATCCGGAATATTTTCATAGTAGCAAATTGTTGGAGTCTTATGGATGTTGTTTTGTAGTAGGAGTGTAAGAAAATGCTTGTATTTTTTTCTCTTTTCAGGCGTTGGAGAGAGGTCATTGTTTTGTATGTGCTTAAACGTCTGAATTAACTTGTGTTTGTGTAAGCCAGCTGTCTGTAGCCATTGGTGTGGGGATCTCGAGAGCGCAGTTGGTTGGACTTGTTTCATAGCATCAGAGAACAGACACACTGGGAAAAGATGTTTGATCCCACAGATGATCAGATTGGCTTTTTTGGGAAATCCCATGTCTTGTGCAAAAAGTTTCACTCAACTTCATTCCTGTTTTCTGGCTATTGAAGAGAGGCAGAATGTGTTGGCCTTGAAGATCAGCCTTCACTCCAGTTAATTTATCAGGAACTAAATATGTTGTCCCCCACTTGGACTTTGCTGCTTGAACATATTTCAAGTCTAGACAAAGTATCTGAGAATGTGCTGTTAACACTCAGGAGGAGGCTCAGGTTTTGAGAGGTTCCTAGATGTATTTTAGGTATGCAGTAAGAAGGAAGAAATAAATACATGGTAGTTTTAGGACTGATTTCATATAATAAATGCTCATATTTAAAGCAACATGGAAGGGAGGAAGCAAGGACCAGAGCAGGAGCTGTTTTCTTCTTCCCCTACAGTGCCCAGCACAGCTAACTCCTTGTTTGAGACAAGTGTTTATTCCACTGGTAGTAAACTGTCATAAAGCCTATCTGTAAATGTTAGCAAACTATACCTGCTTGAGGCCAGGCTCTGTAAACAGTAGTGCAGGAGACATTCAGGAGCCCACAAAAGGCATCAAGCACCAAAGGAGCCCGTGAACTGTCACTGGAGACGTTTAATCAAATTTTAGCTAATCTATGCATTTGAGTCTATTTTAAATGAGAGTTCCTGAAGTTGGAGGAACATTTCTTTCTATTAGTAACACATTCCCTGCACGTCTAAATACCTGTCCAGGGAAGTTCAAACCACTGGGATGAAGCTGTTAGATTTGCCATGGATAATTTTTTTGGGATCTGTAAGAGAGAGCATGATTCATTTGCCCAGGGGTTGGAGGGCCACTCCAGGTGGTGAGCTGTGCACTGGTGATTAGCTCAGGCACTGCAGAGCATCCATCCCCAAAGTGATGTAGGAATGTCAGCAGTCCCTTTCTCTTCCTATATGCCAGACATCTAAAAATAGTTACTGCAGTACTGAGATCTGCAAGGCTGATTTTCTTTTTGTTTCTGATGTGCCACCTAGACTATTAGAAGTTGTGCTGAAAGATGTATATCCATGTGATTTCCTGAGCTTATCTGACAATGTGTTGCTAAAAGCTTTTCATTTTCTCCTCACTGTATTTCTCCAGTGTCTTTCTCCACTTCAGGCTCTGGCACTTGCTGTTTGCTTCTGTGAGCAGATTCAAGCCAACAGCTTAGCATAAACCTTATCTGGCAAATGTGAGTTGGTTGTCTACCAATTACAGATGGATAGACAGTGAAAAGACAGCAATGGCTAATCAAGTATTTGAGCAGTCCACACATAGGTGTATCAGGCTATTTTGTACATGGCCTTCCATTCAAGGAAGGTACAAATTCCTCTCGATCACCTTCCATCATAGGAAGTATGTTTTTTCTAGAAGAAATTGTGATCCTTCTGGGTTTGCTATGGCCATGCCTGGCTCTTCCTACCATGTTTCACAGGCAATCTCTCACAATCCCGGCCATCTCAGAGGAGCCAGGCTGGGGGCAGGGGCATTGTGGAACTGGCAACAAATAACTGATTAGAAGAAAATTGTCGCTGCATCTGACTCTTCAATATTAGACACCCTCTCATGAGAAGTGACTGTGTTGAGAGAAGCCCTGGCCTTCTTGAGGAGTAAGGACCACAGTGGCCAGTGGCTGTGCTGGTCTGACCAGCTACATGGCCTACCATGATATAAATTGGATGCAGAGATCCTCCAAAAAACATCTCTGGTGACCACCTCTTTTCCTCTGTTGTCTCATCCTACTCGCTGAGGGTTTGTAATCTTGCTCTAATAATAGGAAACTTGTTTGTGTCAAGTGCCAGGCCTGGCACCCTGCTGTGTAAGCACTGAGTAGGTGTGTGCTCCTTGAATTTGCTTTCAGTAGGACCCATGGCCCAAGTAACCCTGGATACAATGGCACAATGCAAATGTTTCTCAGTGCCATGGCAGGATAAATCTGGATGTGCAGAGCTGTGTTTTTTAAGTGCCTGCAGTGGCAAAACCTGTGTTTTTCGGTGGTATTTCATGTTCTTTTTTTTTTTTTAAACTGCTTTCCTCTTGTGTAAATGCTCTGGCTCTAGTTTTGGATGCAAGTCCTCTGATGTAGACATGCAACTAGTCAAACTGGGCAGTATGGAGTAAGCAGTTCTGAAAGCCTGTTATTTATGAAATAAGAGTTGAAAATAGAAAATGAGCATATGGAAGAAGTTGCTGTCACAGATCCTCCCTCTGGCTGGGAGAATTAGAGCATGGTTTACTTAACTTTCATTTGTGACGAAAACAGGATTCTGCTATGGCTTGTCACAAAAATTATTTGGAGCTGAGAAAAATGGGGAAAAAACCCAGGACTGAATAATTGTTCCTAAAATGAAGTGCAGTTGCCTCACTCGGAGGAAAGGGCTGGATGCAGTACGTGGTCACTGACTGTAACACTGATTCTTTTCTTTCCATCTACACAATCCCCTGTGCACTTGTAACAGGAGAGGCTCCAGTGGCCTCAAACATGGTTATTTCCCAACCATAAACATGCAAATCCCCATCCCTTAAAGGGGGGTGAATTGCTGGCTAATCAAAGCTCAAGGATTACTGCTTTTGTTCCACATTTGTATGGTGACTGACTCAATGGGGTCCTGGTCTATGACTGGCACTACTGCAAGACAAGTAATTGAAGAGCTCCTCTCCTGTTCTTACCTCTGCAGCCACATGCCTTCAGCAAACAAGCAATCTTGGCTTCTCCCTTTGCCTCCTACTGCCTTTCAGCCAACAGAGCATAGGAGGGGAGATAAGGCTTGATTTTTTTCTGCCTGTTTTGGTAGCTTGCTTCAGTGGGATGTATGGGAACAATACCCAGCAGCCTCTGCCATTCCTGACTTCCCCTGTTCTTGTGGCTACACTGGTCTAAGTTTCCTTGAGATTGGTGCAATACGCCATGGAAAACCCAAAATATTGGTTTAGTAACACAAGGACAAGTAGAAACAACAAAATGGAAACCCATGTACATTTTTAAAAACAAACCAAAAAAGCACCACAAAACCCAGAGGCTATTCAGTGTTCCCAGGAAAATTTAATTAGAGTTCTTGGGCAAAAAACATTTTTATTCTTTTAGATGTGGTCAGTATCTTTTTGGCCAGGTGTTTTGACCACAAGTTTTTATTATCATTGTAGTCATTAATTACATCTATTTAGAATCTCTATTTCGTGGCTAGATTTAAGGCTCTGGAAACACAGAGTCTACAAACAGTGTTGGATAGGAAGTACCAGATGACTGAGCCAAACAGGCTCTGTGTACATGAGTATGTGAAATATAATAAAAAAAATACAAAATGTGTAATTTTTAGTCCCAGCAAATAGCAGTGATGTGAATTGGATCTACCAGAAAAATTCACTACCTTTTATTTTACTAATAAAGGAGATGAATTAGGAGAGATGTCTTATTGTTTTAATCCATAAGATCTCCCTTATATATTTTGCTTCACAAAGCTTTAAATTCGCTTCCAATGTGGTTTGTGTGTCAGATATTTTTCATGAAATGCAAGCCTCAAATTCCCATTTTTTTCTTGTATGTAATCACCCACTGTTGAGTGAACATTCCTTCTCCTTTGGACAAAATTACTATTTTTTTCTAAAGTAGCATAGTATCCAGCAATCTTAACTCTTCTGTTTATCAACAATTCAGAGCCAAAATAGGTGGAAAACAACAACTTTTTTCATTTGCATTTGAAATAATACAAATTTCTTGGTGGAGTGGTAGTCAGGAAAGGTTTTGAAGCAAAACTGGCAGAAAAATAAAGAATTCAGCATCTCCAGTTGCTGATCCAGCACATCAATATATATATGGACCCTGGTATGGTGGCAGCAACATAGCAACATCAGGTAGAGGTAGAAATAGTGGTTTACCCTGAGCTTAAGCCCACAATCTAATACAAGAAATTAATTTCTTACATTGCATTCTCATCTCATGTATGCTTTCTTCCTTCCCCCCCCCCCTTACCCTTTAGAATGGATATTTACTGCTACTGGACTTTTTTGGATGACATCTGCTGAGGCAGAACTTAATGGAAGGAGAACAAACCCTTTCCTCCACTCAGCCTTGTGCAGAGTCACGTGTGCAATCTCCCCATGCAAAGGATATGTGCACAACCTTCTTTTCTTGAGAACAGTGCCAGAATGGAGGCAATTTCTTCACCTCTAATTGCCACAGAGCATTCCAAATGCCAGGCTCTCTCCCCCTCCTGGCTTACTGCCATGGTCCCTTTGCTTACATTTTCTTGGCTTTTTGTCCACTTCTCTCTGCTTGTTCTCTGGTTGCTCCTTTGCAGTGCAGGGAAAAGACTGCCAGGCAACATCCATCTCCTTGCACTGAGATCCAGAAACACTGGTACAGCTTTCAAGCAGTGTTTTGGTTGGTTTCTCCTACATCTGAAGCAGTCTCGCTCTGAAAAGGAGCTTCTTGCCTCTCTCCATTGCCACTACTGTATTATCTACTGCCTACATATTTTGCAGTCAGTGCATGCTCTGTGCAGTGGGATTTTGAGGATTTTCTGATGGACATTGAAGTTTTACTGTGACTTTCAGTGAATTCAAGATTGATGCTTCCCTCAAACCTGGCTGTAATATCTATTACAGCCCAGTAGCTCTTGTGACTCTAATTTTATAATGCAATCCATTCAGTTTGCTTTGCTCCTACACATTCTATTTTCAGGATTTGGCTGATGTTTTGTACTAGCTAAACAAATACAGGCATCATTGGAAAAAACTGGTGACCAATGAGGAAAAGAGGAAAAGGTCTTGTCATGCAGCTCAATATAGAAGGTGTTTCTGCAAATGTGACCAGGAATTAGGTTGTCAGCAGTTGTCTTTTTTGACCCTAACTGTTAAAATTTAGGTTCAAGTTACACTAATGTGAAGCAATGCAGATTCAAGGAGTATTTTCCTGAGTGCAGAAGAAAAAATCTTGTGTTTTCAGGTCCAAGATTTTGGTTGGACCTACATATCTCTTGTGGATTTGAGGTATATTTCGGCTGGTCTTTCAGTTCAGTTTATTCTGAAAGAAGTCAGCTCATGCACAAGAAAAATGCTTAGAAACTGAAATCACCAGAGGTCAGCTGGAGACAAAACTATTATGGTCTCTAGTCAAATTTGTAATATGAACATATTTCTCATTAAGAGACATTAATCCTTTCATTTTCTCTCAAGAAACAGCAAACAGTTATTTTTGAAACTTCTTTATCTCTTATTTACTCACTAACATCCCTCTCCTTACCTGAACTTTTCTCCCTTTCCCATGCAGTGCTCAGCCAAAGTCCCCTGACCCAGAACATTCAATGTCTTGAGTGGTTTTGCATCTCTCTTTATTGTGGACAGAAGCTCAACACTCAACTCTATATTCCAGTGATGTCAATATAGGTTACAATTCCACTTTATTAGTTTAAATTACTTAATCCAGCTACAACAATAGTGATTAAATCCAAACTGCCATAAGTATGTTTTGGCATCATTCACTTATTTAAAAGACATCCATTCAAAACTCCAAGAGATTCTGCCTCTAGTTACTGAAAGACAGAGGAAGAGATACAGACCATATTGCATTCACATTTAGGAGGTTAACTTGATAAGCAGAAAATTTAGAAGGATAATGGGCCACACAAAGTGGGTTTAGGTTTTTGCAGAATTCAGCAGGAAGGTGTATGATTTGCTCACAAGGCCACAGCTGTGAACGGCTGTGAGCAGGTCCGTGAGTTTGCATCCACTGTGCATCAGTCAAGGGCAGTGAGAAAACCAAAAGGAAATGCATCAGTCTGTAGTAACTACTGGTTTCAGTTCAAGGTCTACAGAACCTGTCGGGAGAAGAAGAAGTAAAGTCCTGTGAAAGACCTCTGGCAAAAGATTTTTTATTTTACAATCTTTCAAGATTAATATATCGCTGTAAGTCACTCACTCTTCCCATTGGTGGTGTGGATTGAGCTACAGATCAATTTTATTTATTTATTTATCAAGACTTTTATTTAGCCCAGCTGGCAGCAAAAGCAGCAAAACACCTTGGCTGGTAGTTAGGCAGCCTATGTAGAATGCATGGCTCATCTCTGACAAGGTTTAATTAGGCAGCTCTCCTCATTACAAAACAAGTTTAGCAATTAACTCACAGAGGCAATTCCACTTGCAGTGTGAAGGATAAAATAGGCTGGAATGTCAACCACTGCCTCCCTTCAAACCCGAGGGCATCCCGAGGGCAGGGTTGTGATGTGCTGCACAGGGAGACAAGTTATGCTGGTGATGTTTGGTCTATTCCTGCTCTACAGCCCAAGGAGTTGGGTTTCCCTGTGTGTCAGTCTGGCTGGCACCTGTGCTTTTTCATCCTCTGGCAGTTTTCATTTTTCTCTTTGACAGCTGTCTTAATTTTGGGTTCCCTTGCTTCCTTCAGCTAGAAGTTTGGCAATGATGGGCTGTTGTTTGCCATTCACAGGTTTTAAATTATCTGCTTTAACAACTTGGTATTGTTACTTATGTAAATAATTATTATTTTCACAGACTAATAAATATTAAAGGACTTGTGGAAATTAAATATTCAAAACTCCAGGCTGCTTCCATGGGCAGGGACCTGGCACTCTGGCTTTTGTCTAGTATCAATACCAAAGAGAAGACAGGTGTAGGTTTCACAAAGCATCTGTTTTTAACTGTGGGAATATGGTACTTACTCAACAGAATTGATATTTTGGGTTATTCTTGATCTTTGAAGTGGTGAAAAGAAATTATTCATTACACAAAAACTTTTCAGTCATTTCAGATTTGCAAATTCCCCCTTCTGCAATTCCAGTTTCTGTGTATGTGCATATGGTGCTGCACATGTACTGTGAATTTTAACATAATGACAGTAAATTTCTCATTCTGTTTTTTTTCCATCCCCTCTTTTATATGAATGCCTCAGAAGTTTATCATGGATCTGCAGGCATCTCTAGGCCATGCTTTGAAAGCAACTAGATTATTCAACCTGCAGCCTTTTTAAGCTCATCCTAGGAGTCTCTTTGGTGCAGCAACACAATGCGTTGTGTCCCAAATTACTCCATGTTTTGTTTAGAAAACTAGTACTACATGAGCCTTGCAGCTTGGCTATATCAAAGTGCCTGTTTTAAAAGCCTTCCCCTGAAGCATATTTACAGGCAGGATTTGTTGATTTAAATAGCTGTGTGGCTCACAAGTTTGTGAGGTTAAAAATGCAGTAGGAAACCACTGTAAACATCACGTCACCAGCTGAGGAGGATCTGGAGACACTGTGGCGAATGGTCAAAAAGAAACTCACTTTAAATACAGCTTGGACGGCTGCCTAGAAAATGGGAGGGATTCAGTAGCTGAGGTTTACATTAGGAGTTGTGTTGGATGTTTCTCCCCATAAACATGAGCAGCCAGGCGTGTCAGCCTGCAGCGTTTCAGGGCACTGCACTTAAAAGCGACTTCGTTTTGCCAGATGTGGGCTGCTGCTCCTGTTGGCATCTGTGGCAAAAGCGCAGCCAGCTCAGCTGGAGCGTGCTGGGGCCTTTCAAGAATATTTATGGATGTGCATGGCTACATGGTCTATGACATAGAATAAGCATAAAAGTCAATCTTTGTTTCCTCTTGTATAAGCTAATGGTTTATGTGGAAAACTGAAATTCACCAGCTGTCTTGGCTGCATTCAGCAGAATCAAGGCTGCTTAGGAGAAAACATGAGTATTTACTGAAAGAAATATTAAGAGATTAGTCTGTGGAGCAGTAAACACAACTAAGTAATTTTAAGCCCAGGTTGTCTTAAGGAAAGAACATTTCCCAAACACATGGCTGTAAAGAAGGGAAATTTATGGAATAATTTCTTCAGCGTGCCTAGAAATCATCCTGAAAATGGTAAATTTGGGTGTAAAATAATAATTTAAAGAGAATGCCAGGGACAACTTCTTATATCACTACAGGGAAGCAGTTGGGTTTTTCCCCTACCTATCCATACCCTCCTTTTATTAGCTCCCTGAGCTGAGCCTATTCAACTCAGTTTGACAGAAAATCACTCACTTTTTTGCTGGATTAGTTTTCTGCTGTTCTAATGTATTGAATTGGCTCAGCAGCAGATGAGAAAAACCTGCTCAAAAGACATGCAGAAGATCTAGGCCAGGAGGACAAGAAGAGGGAAGTAGGCAGATCATTCCCTCTTTCGTGCCAGGCCCCAAGCAACTCAGCTTTCTTGTACAGCTTCATCCTCCTTTGTGCTCTTTCTTTGTGACATCTCAAACCCCATCCCAAAAAGCTGTGAGATTGCTTGACCATCTTTACAAGAAACAACAGAAAGAGCACAGGAAGACTTTTAGCCTTTGGTTATTTTGCCTGTATTCCTCAGAAAATGGACTGATCCAAGCCCAACCTCAAACACCTTTTGCTACAGACCAAGCACCAGTGCTCGGTGGGGATGTGTGTGCTGCAGGTAAGGCTGATCATATGATATTGAGCAAAAGAGATTTGACACCAGTTGCAGGGCCAGGTCCTCGTCTTTTTGGGCTGTGAGCTGTGCCTCGTCACATCCTCAACAATTCCCCTTTCTGCCTTGCATCCATTGTCTTTCATCCTGCTCGTGCTATTGACGTCATGCCCTTGCATCTCCTTGTCCCCTACTTTTTAACCTCGCTTTCCATCTGTGTCTCTGTGGTCTTTAAAAAGGATTGTTTGTAGACACTTTTATTGGCAGTAAGAAAAACAGAGGAAGACCACAGAGAGGAGGAAGCCACAGAATAAATAACAATTGAACTTTGCCATGAGAACTTCTTTTGATTCACTGCAAAAATAAATAAATGTCTCCATATCAGCTGGTAAGGAGAGGAGGACAAATCTGTTTTATTGTCTAGAACATTGTTTTTCTCGTTTTGTATCTTGATGGAGGATGACAGCATGTCTGAAAATGTCGAAAAGTTTCAGAGATGTTATTTCTTACTTGCCAGTGACTCTTCTAATTCTAAATATTTTCATCAGCACACAGACATAAACACAGCTCCTTACGCATTCTCATGGAATAGCACCTGATTTCTGTTTTCATTATTTCTGGTCATAACTAGATATGACAGAGTCTTCCCCAATGAGCACTTAATAGAACTGGTATTTTAGCTGCTCAGACAGCTTACATTTAAAACGAGCAAGAGACAGCACAAGAGCAGCACTCCGTAGCTATGGCATGTATAAACATCAGGTTTACCTGACTTCAGGACAAGTGCTAGAATCTTCCTCCTAAGAACAAGGAAAGCACTCCACTGGAGAACACCCTGGCTGATGCACCTGGGGCCGTGGCTCCCTGTGCCTGAGCATTCCCTGCATGTCCCCTGCCAGCTGCTGTTCTCCTCGGGTCACCCTCTGGAATTACCGGCCCAGCTGCCCCCATGGCCGTGTCTGCTGCTCACCGATGTACAGAGCAGGGCAATAATCACAGACAGATGCTAGCACAATGCCATGGGGATGGGGAAGGAAGGCGATCCCGGGGGTGGCCGAGCAGCAGTGCTATTGCACGCAAAGCCACGGGCTCAGGGCAAGCGAGCTGCTGCCTCCTCGTCACGCTGTGTGCCCTGTCCTGCCGGCACTCATGTGGCTGGGTAAGGCTGACCCGGTCCTGTGTTCCCCCGCTCCTTGCCGCCCGCTGTGTCCTCCCTCCGCAGCGGCCCGGCACACGCCCGGTGCTGGGATCAGGGCAGCGCGATCCTCCCGAGGGAGCCGCAGTCGCGGTGGCGGGCGGAGGGCGACGGGCGACACTTCCCGCTGGCGGTGGCGTTGTCGGCGGGACCGCGGCCGCGGGGACACCGGCCCGGGGCACCTGCACAGCCCGGGGCCGCCCCCGCCGCCACCACCGCCCCGCCCCAACCCGGCCCGGCCCCGGCGCGCTATAAGAGGGGCGGGCGGGCCGGGTGCTCCGGCTGGCGGCGGGAGGCGGCAGCGGCGCTGGGGCATCTCAGCCCGCCGCCGCCATGAAGCCTCCTGCAGCCCAGCGCCCGGCGGGGCAAGGTGGGAATGAGCGGCGGACTGAGGGGGCGGGCGGGACCCCTTCCTTCCCTTCCCTCCCTTCCCTTCCCTCTCTTCTTTTCCCTCCCTTTCCCTCCGCCGGGGTGGGGGCGCGGGGGCGGGCGGGGTCAGGGTCGGGTCGGGCAGGTCCGGTCCGCTCCTGACGCCGCTGCCGCCGCCCGGCAGCCCCGGGAGAGGACGGCGAGGGCCTGGCGGAGGCGCTGGGAGAGTTCGACGCGGTGCTGGCCGAGTTCTCCTGCCCCGCCGGCCGGCGCCGCTTCTTCTACGGCGAGCACCTGGAGCGCATGAAGCGGCGGAGCAGCGCCAGCGTCAGCGACGGCAGCGGCCTCAGCGACTCCGAGAGTGAGTGTCCGTCTGTCCGGCCGTCCGTCCGTGCCGCCGGTGTCGGTCCCGGGGGCTGGGTTGGCCGGGAAGCGACGCTCCAGAGCGGGTGTTAAACCAGCACATCACCCTCTTCGAGAGAGGCAGGGACCCGGGAGCGGGAACCCGTCTGTTTCTGTAAAGGCAAAGCCTTCTCGTTTACCTTCTGGGTTGGGATGCGGAGTCTGGCCCCGCTGGTTTTACTGTCTGGTGTTGAACTGAGGGGGGGGTTGCTGGAGGGGGGGGTCTAAAAAGCTGTCTCTGGGAGAAGGTCGGGCTGCCAGCCGCCTGCGGGACACAGGGACGTCCCGGCATCTGCAGTGAAAGTTGTGTCTTGGGTTCACAGGGACTGTCCACGGTGTCCAGAATTATCTGGGCAGAGGGAACGAGCCAAAATGTGCTTTCTACAACAGGTGGAAACTCACCCAGATTTCCCGTTATAAGAATGGTCATCCATCCATCCATCCATCCATCTGCATGAAGGACGGTGTTATCACTGTTTCAGAGATTTTTAAGCTACCTTGCACCCTGGGACACTAGATGTATAGGATTAGTGTGTGCAGAACGTGGAACAGGAAGGCTGGAAAGTTGCTTGGAGCAAGAAAATGTAGAATTGGAACTAATTTTTTTTCTTGCTTACTTGGAAAGAAGTTCAACCCCTCTTACTAGCTTTACTAATCAGGAAGAGAAAACATCTTTCCTCTTCCAGACCGTGAGGCTGGAAACTGCTGTTCTCTTTGGGAGCAGTAGGTGACTTTCTCAGAATTAAGTTATTCTAAAAGCAAACTATAACCAGTTTTGTTGGTTTGGGTTTTGTGTTTGGTTTGTTAAGCTCCTAACTATATGGGAAGCTTGATGAAACTTATCTGTTTTGCAGCTATTATAAGACTGCTCCTCTAATTTCTGTTCTGTCCCTTTATCAGTTCAGGGAATCAAGGAGGAGTTCTGTTGATTTAGTGCTGAAACACTAGTGCTATCTCCCTAGTACTTGAGCTGTGAGAGCATAGCTTCTCCAGATTATCAGAGCCCTTTATTTCATCATCATGGATACGATTCATTCCATTGACAGGTATTGTTTTACCTCCCCTGAACTTGGATACCTTGCCTAGCACTGCCTTTGGGTTTTTTCTGTGGAAGTACATGGCTCAAGATGCTACTTTTCTGTTTCATAATGTAGTGAGTGTAGTACTCCTTCTAAGAGTCTCTCTACCTCCAAGGTGGTGCTGTGGATGCCCAATTTAGAATGGACATTTTTGTTTAGGATGGCTGAGGGGTGTGTAAGGTGAAATCTGCCTTCACTGAGTCAAGCTGGCAGCCCTGGTGTTCCTCTTTCTTGTGCAGTCTTCATTAACCTCTCATGTACACTTATTGTGTCTCACAATTGAGACACTTTGAATGACAGAGTGAAATAATCTACTGTTGAGAAAATCATAAAAACCCCAACCCAGTATCAAAAACTTATTGTATGAGGAAATGCTAAGTAACTACAGATAGCTATCTGCTATGGTTTGAAAGACTTAAATCTTGAAAGCTGCTTAAATTTGCTCTGTTGGAATTGACAAGAAGGGTCTTTGGAGGAAAATGACAGTGTTCTCTAGCAAGGCAGAAGGCCTGGTGAGAAACAGCATGCTCATGTAAACAGGCAGATCAGATCTTCAGGATGATCTGGAAAATAAGAATCTGTATTGCAAATCCACACGGATTTAGGCTGAAGACAGTAGTGGGGTAATAGGATAGACAAGGTTTGATGGCTTTATACAAAGTTCTCAAAGATCTTGCATGAGAAACTTGTCAAGTTTTCAAATCCCATCCCATACCTGAGTTCCTCCCTTGGTGATGCACCATGTGAAAGGTGGCTCTGGAGAAATTAAAATCACTGTCTCCTGGACACTAGCATATAAGGGACCAGGAGGGTGCACCAGAGTCTGAGGATATGTTTAAGGGAAGGGAAACAAAACCAGCCAGGTCTGCTTATGGCTCAGGAGAGGCCTGGTGAAACACTTCTTCGTAAAGGAGTCATTCAGTGCAATCAACTTTTTATTTTGATGTTAGAGTAGGATTGGAGAGGAATTGTGGATTTATGAAGAGCTCCTTTTATAAAATAGGCTCTAGTGTCTGATGTAATCCAGCTACACTACCTACATCTATTTTAAGAATAAATGCAGGGAGGTGCCTGCCTACCCAGGTTATTTCTGCTCAGACTCAAGTATTTATTTTCCCCCAGGTTTATTTTCCCTTTGATTTCTGTAATTTAGTGTTAGCCAGTGTAGTGCTGAATTCATGACCTTGCTTTTCCTGTGATAAGGCTTAGGTTAAAATACCACTGCAGAATCAAGGGGTAACTGGGCTGAAAGAGCAAGCTCTGATAACATGAGTCTCTAAAACCGTATTATCTGCAGGTATTTTGAATGATCATCTTGTTCATGAAGATCCTTTACATCTTTGCAAAATCTTGTTATCCAGTGCCAAGACTATTGCAGGTACACTTCATTGTGTGTGTACAGAACAGTTCAGACTATTGTGTTTTAGTGCTATCTGTTGTTAGTTGTTTAATCTAATCCTCCTAACTGATGTGATGTGGCTGAAGGTTAGGCATATGTATCTTTTGGCCACTCCTGCAGTGATATCTTTCCAGTCAGGGATGGAACTGTAAGGGGAGGAAACATTTTAAACTGTTGCAACTGTTTGTTTCAGTGCTCCTGAATCAGCCTCAAATTCAGTTTCATGAGAAGCTGCTAACAGATGTCAAGTGGTCATACTTGAAAAATATTGTTTAGTAGGGTAAGGAAAGCATTTTTCTCCTGAGGTTTCTGCCATGAGGATAAGCCCATTTAATTTAACAGGAAAATTTTACAAGAGATCATTGTCAATGTAGTTAATCCTGAAAATATTCTTTTATCCTTAAAATCCTCTGAGGGACCCATCTCCAAAAAGATTACTTCAAATTCTTACATTACATATTTCTGGCTCTCGAGGAAAAGCAGGGTTTTGAAGACACTGCTGTGGAAAATGACTGCACTAGTACTTTGTTCTCCCACATCTTGTCCTGTCCTTTGACTAAACGATCTTTGGCCGAGGTCTGGCTTGGCTGTGGTTGAGCTCTGTACGTGCACAGCGGACTCTAGACCTTGCAGTAACAGAGAGGCTCGTGTGTGCAGATGTGTGTGATGATCTTGACCCACGAGTATTGCATTAACCACCACAGCTGACTGGGTCAGTGCTGGAAATCGTGATGCAACTGCTGAGTTACTCCAGCATTCCAGAGCTGCTGGGCTGTGAGTGAGTACCAGTTATGTTTCAACCTGATGTACTCAAACAAATTGGAGCCGAGCAGCTTCGTTCTTTGGGTTATTAATCGTGCTGGAACTTCTAAGCTACTTTATAACTCTTTGCTATTCACAGCATATCTTGGCTGTGATAAAAGAGGATTTGTGCTAGAGAGTGCTGTGCTGGCAGAAGCCACCAGTGTGGATGCAGCTGCATTAATGAACTTACAGATAGCTTTGTCTCCTTGTGTTGGAGTAAGCTTGCAAGGAGGAGTGCAGGCTTGCCTGTGTAAATTGCATGCCCAGTCAGTGTCAGTACAGTATATGGCAGTGTCAGGACAGCCTTCCACATTTAGGCTTAGGATAATGAATGGGAAGTTGGACTTTGTGAGGTTGAGAAGGGAAGTGTTTTAGTGTTTCTTGGGCCAAAATTACAATAACACTGAAAAGCTACGTCATACTCTGTTGTCAGACTCTCAGAAATGTTTGACACTTGTGGCTCCATGTTTTCTTGAGGCAGGTTCAACTTTCAGCCTCTCTGTTAAAAGCATTGCAAAATAAATGCATCAATTCCATTCTTGTGCTCATACAGCCAGCAGTATTTCTTTGTAGTTATTTTTTAGGAGTAAGTAAATGGTTTCTGAGCAATGCCTCCTGGCTTTTAAACACAACACAGAAATCCTGAGTGCATCCAGAACTCTTAATTTTATGATTTTAAAATCAAGTAGGTGCAGGGATCTGTTAACACTCAGTGCCTGGTGTAGTGCCAGCACTTGTGTTTACATGGATATGGCTGTGGATGTCTCCATGTGCTTGTGCTAATGCCTAGGCTATCCAGAGATGAAGCATCAGCCACTGTTGTTACTGCAGCACTCACCCTGAAAAACCTGTTTACATTGACAGTCTTGTAATATATGACTGTGTAAAAGGCAATAGAAATGATTGAAGATGTAAAATATTTTCCAAATGCTTAAAAGGTCTGGGATTGTCAGGCAAAAAAGAGGTGTTTTGGGTGGGCACAAGACAGTCTTCCAGAAAATCCTAAGTGACATTAAGAAACTGACTGCTACCTCACCAGTATGAGGAAATCAAATTAAGCTAGCATGTTTCAAAGAAATTAGGTGTTATTTCCTTCATGAATAGTTAAAAATATTGCTTTAAGGCATTATGGATATTGAGTTATACTCAAAAATAACTTGCTAAAATCCCAGCAGGAGGGTTGGGGTCATTGAGGGCTGCTTGGGCTGATGCCACTGCTGTCCCAGGAAAGAGTCTGGTGTGTGTGAGAAATGGGTAGAGCTCAACTTGCAACTCTCAGTGTGTGGCTGCACCACTCTCAAGCTCTTCTGCAGGCATCTGCCGTGAGCTGTTGTGAGAGACAGGATGTGAAGGAGATGAGCCTTTGGTCTCTGCAGCAAATGCCAGTCTTGTAACAGAGGAGAAAAGGAGGTAGATTGCATCTGTGAACTTCCGATGGCTTGTCTCAAACAATAAAATGTTCATAATGAGAAAAAGTAAAGTGAGACTCCTCTGGAGAAAGTCCCTTTTATTAAATGACCTGAGAAATAAATTTTTATTACATTACTGGTATGTTCACGGAGAAGAAAAATTGGAAGTTTCAGGTGATAGCCTTCTCTACAGGCATTTCAGTGTGCTGAGAAATGCACTTCTCTGTAAGATTTCCCGTTCTTTCCCTCTCAAGCATACCCATTGCTCTTACTCATTAGAAAGGGGGAAAGCTGGAGTTGGAAACTGCCTCATAGATTGTAAGCATAGGGGGGAGTGGAAAGGTAAGCTTTGTATGTAATGAGAAAACATGCTTGGACATCTGGATTTCAGGCTTCCTAGATCACTTTTTTGTAGCTATGTGATTTGAAATCCTTTTTTAATAATGATGCTTAGATGTGTCAATAGAGAAAATGTGTCATTTTTTGGTCAGCATTGGAACAGATGTTTGTTTGCTAGGCAAAATCCCCACAAAAATAAACAGTGCAGCCAAGTGATGATGATGATGATAAAAATAAACACTGTCCTTGGGGGCTGAAACATACGCATTGTGAAACAGGCTTTTTGTATCATGAATATTTCTCACTTCTACTGGGGACATTATGGTTTCCAGATTATTTTTCCTGATATTTTAGCAAGTAGGCTGTGTTCTGTATAGGAATTAGCTGTGCAATCTGCTCATTAAGTGCTTAGTTACTGTTTTATGATAAATTGATGGTTTGTAGCCACTTGAGTGGACTTGTGAATCTTCTTTCTGAAAGCTTCAGGGATGTGCTTTAATTTTTTCCCCTAAAACTTTCCCCATTGAAAACTGCAATAAAATTTTTACCAATTCCAGTGCTCTTCAAAATTGTATCTTGAGCCATGGTATTAGAAAGATCATGATATTAAAGATGCTAGACAGCTGAACTTTTCCGTTGTCTGTTTTTAAATGAAAAGTTTGAGGTTTTCCTCCTTCAGTCAATTACTGCCGAGAACCTTTCAATTGCTCATTTTGTGGGGACATTTCTATATTTACATGGTGTTGCCATGGTTTATTTTGTGGTTTAACCATACACTGGAACAGCAAAGTTATACTAACTACAGATTACTTTGCCAAAGGAAAATACACCCATATTTATTCCTACACCCTAATTTTGCAGTGTAGCTTGACTGATGTAAATCAAGTCACTAACAAAACTCTCAGATTTTAAGGCCTTTTATTTTAAAAGGCAGTTTGTGTTTTGTTGTTTTTTAAACAGCTGAAGTGGCATAGTTATATGTAAGCACAGGGACTATAATCAATGTATGAAAAGAAAAATAAGTAATGAATTATGAACTTGCAGTGGGAGAGAAGGAGCTGGATGAGGAAGGACAGCAGCACTTAGATCCCTGGCATTAGCCTCTGGTTATTGGGTTGCAAAGGATGTTGTATTTGTCTGGCAGTGGAACTCTTCCAAGGGCCATTATTGGAGGTGAATGAGCAAATCCTGGCTTTGGCAGCTGGTAGGGAGCAAAGACTGGAGTGTCCTTTTCCCAGAGCTTTCTGCCCTACAGCCACACTTTGCCAAAGAGGATATTCTTCTGTGGTGGATGTCATAAGTATTTTTTAACAGTACATTGTTTTCAGTAGTTCTGGTGACCTTGCTGGTGGAGTCAATGCATTCCTCCTTACATCAGTAGAATTTCTGGTGCTTGGTGGCATGAATAAGCTACAGTCAGTAGCTAAAGTATATTTTTGCTTTGAGAAAGATAAATATTGGTATTTTCCTGAAACTATTACAACCCATCAAAATATAACACTGTTATGTGAAAACATTTCACCTTTTGAAACTGGAAGAAAAACATTCAGAGATGTAAGCAACAGTTTTGTCATATTTTATCTTTGCCCAATTGTAAATATTTCCCAGCATACGGTTTGTGGAAGCCAGTATGAAATAACATTTTCTGGTGTCAACCCAGCCTTGCTACATTTGGTGTCTGGATGCTAGTAGCATAGATTGAAAAGTAGACTCAGATTTATAACCATAGTTTTCTGTATTTTTTATTAATTCAATGAGCTGTAAAACCTTTAAAATATGAATTAGTTTGGAAATCCTTGTTCTCCTCTTTTCAAGTAAATAGCCTGTAAAGTGTTTTATCTTTGGTCTGTTCTGTCAGTGCTTCAGTGAATTACAGTCTTGGCTTGTTTTGTGTGAGCTATTACAAGTTACTTGGCTTTTTGGTGATGGTAGGGGTTTTGTCCTGAACAGCTAGAATTTTCCATGCTGTGTTTCTTAGTCACTGGGGTTTGCATCTTGGCTGAAAAAAAAAAAAAGTGACCTTAGTAGGCAATTGTTCTGTAAGCTGATTTCAGGAGGAAATTTGGCATGCCTTTAGTGGAGAGCAAGTATCAGCTAATGTACAGGGTTCATGTGGTGTAGTACAGCACTGGTGACACACTTCATTGCAGAGCTCTATCAGATTTATTTCATCCTTAGGTTATTCTTAATTTTTTTTCCTGTTTTTAGGAGCTACTTTTAAAATGGCATATCTTTTTCCCCATTTTTCTGTCTAAAATTATCACAGTTCTGCATTGTTTTCATGAAGTCTTTATTGAATTTAAAGTTTCAAGTAGCTTGGTTTTGATCTGCTGAAGTTTAGAGAGAACAGCACTTCTTAAGGGTGAAGGTAAAGAAATTGCAATTAGAGGGTAGCCTGAAGAAGCACACCCATCTCTGTAAACCAGAAATCCCAAGTGGTGGCTGGCCAGGTGGCAAGAGCCCCAGGTCACAGGTGTCAGTCACGTCAGTGCTCACGCTTGTGTGGTGCTGTGGATAATGTGTGTTTGCCAGAGCAGCATCCAAGCTGATGGCAGAGCAAACTGAAAGGTACAGCAGAGGGCCAAAATGCACGGGAAAGAGGAAAATATTCTAGGCTGATGCTTTTCCCCCAAGCCTTTTCAGTGTGTGTTGTAACAGAGGTGAGCTTGGAAGCCAGCACAGAACAAAGAAATCAGCTTTTATGGCTGAGGAAAGATCTGAGAGGCTTTGTAGGTGGAGTCGTCTGGTCTGACTTGTCACTGTGCCTGTGTGCTCCTGTGAAAGGTGCTTTGGTGTTGGAAAGGACAGCAGGCTGAGGAGGTGGGGTGTGGACACACTCTTCTTCCCAAAGACGGCTGAACTTGAGGCACAGGAGTAGTCTGCAGGAGCATGGTCTCAGTGTCTGCTGTCTGGAGACATCCTGGCAACCTTCAGTGGAGATGTAGATGTGCAGATCTTGGCAGGGCAAGCTGTGCTCCTGCCCCTTTTGCCAATTCATCCAGGCACCCTTAATTTAACTAAGGCAGTCCTCTCCTGGCACAGCAAATGGGACAGGCGTCCAAGGAAGTGTGACAATCCTCTCTTGGATGGACTTGGTGCTGCAGTGCAGCCACCTCCCAGGCTGTGGCTCTAGGGACAAGTGCTGTGTGTGCTGCAGTGAGCAGAGTTGCTGGCCTGAGTGGCAAGCAGTGGTAATAAATAAAACATACATTTATGTCCTAGGCAATGTGCCGAGTAAATGGAGATCATGGGCATGTTTGTATCAAAATGGTGTCTTTTTGTAGAAGTACAGTTTTTCAGGTCACTGGCTTGAAAGTGCAGCACCAGCAGTTTCAGTGTCTCTAGCACGATGCCAATGCCTCCTCACAGTGCAGCCAGCACTAATACTTGGGGTGCCCAGTACATTGTGCAACTTGTCACATGAAGAAAGACAAGATAAAGATACTTTTTGATACTTTTAGAGTTTAGGGCCTCCTCTAAAATACAAGAACATCTAAATGGTATTGGAACCTTTTCTGTTCCTTTCCATGGCATATAAGG
This sequence comes from Eopsaltria australis, assembly GCA_034509425.1. Lineage (NCBI taxonomy): Eukaryota > Metazoa > Chordata > Aves > Passeriformes > Petroicidae > Eopsaltria > Eopsaltria australis. Next base: position 2,208,433 of record JAVTVJ010010674.1, on the reverse strand, counting down.
CTTCCTTTGAAAGCTCTCCTAAAATAAGATTGCAGGATATCTTGTGTACCAGTGTACTGCTTCATAAACTCCAGAGAGTCACAGAATAAAAGAATGTAAAAGGTCATACCTAAAGCAACAGAGTAGTGTGTGGAGGAAGGGGTGTGTTTGCTTTGGGGATAAAGGACAACACTAAATGTGTTCTTTATTCTGGGGGGCAGTTCCTGTCCTGGAGCTCTCTATTCAGGGTTTTTTTGTAGCTTTTGAAAAATTTATGTAACAGAATTTCCCAGAATATTGTGAATTAGGCAGATCCTACCAGGTCTAATTTAGCTGATGTGGGATAATTGTTATTTCTATATAATTTTTCAAATGGTGCTGACTTCAGGGAAAGCTAACTCTTTCCTTACTGGGGATGAGGATTGAGCCTAGGGCTGCTTTCTTTTAAACAGGAGGAGTGGGAGCAACAACCTTCACACAATAGAGGGTTTATTTATTCATTTTTCTGGTTTTGAAGACTGTAAATTTGAGTTCTGTATAGAAAGGCTGCATTTTGGGTTTCAGTTGAATTGCAGATTTGCAGAAGGTGTCAAGTTTACTTTATAATGTTGCTTTTTTACAGGTGCAGACTCCCTCTACAGAAATAGTTTCAGTCTCAGTGACGAAAAGCTCAACTCTTCAACTGCATCTACTCCAAGCTTGCCGTCCCCTTCAGTAACTCCTTGTAAAGGTATCTTAATTTTAACTCTTGGCATTTCTTTGTAATCCTCAATTATATGGGCTTCTTCCTGGGAGCCAGGATTCACATGCTTGTATGGACTTTTGTTTTCTTCTTTTGGTGTTTTTTTTGGTGGTTTTTTTTTGTTGTTTTTGTTTTGTTTTGTTTTTTAATGACAACAAAAGTAAGGATTACTGTTGAGCACACTACAGATCCAAATACTATTGTATTGGTTATAAATGGGTAATAGCAAGATGTATCTGCACTTTGCAGGTGGCCTGGCAACTCTTTTGGTTTTGAAACACTGAGCTAAAATAATTCTAGTTTTCTGGCTGATAAGGATTAAGTATTAACTCATGTATTAAGTATTAAGTCATGTTACTTCTTCACTGAAGCAACTAAGTGGCTTAAGTGTCACATCTGTCTATAAAAATACTGAGCCTGAATGCAAGGGTGGAGGGCCTCCTCTGAAGCCCTGTGCTGCTGTTTAAGTTAACACCATTGCTCAGATTCATCTAGACCTTACACAGTGCTGATACAAGCCCTATATTAGCAATTCCTTCCTCCTTTGAAGCAGTGCTGTTTCAAAGTGCCTTCTGCCTTGCAGCTGATCTGACTTCCCAGGACAGTGTTTTGTTCAGGTTAACTTGATTTAACTCTGGAGCAGACATGTCAATAAGTGGACACATACATATGTACTACATGGTGCTTTTGTTACAGGTGCATGTTCAGTAGCCTTTCATGCTTTCATATCTTTTCCATAGTGACTAGTCACAAAAAACCAAGTCAAATGCTTTCTTTTCAATTAGTGTGGTATTAGGGAGAAATGATGAGTAACAGTTTCTATGAAGTAGCAAAAAAAGAGCTCAGTTAAACAGACAGGAAGTGTTTGGCAAAGAATTACACTGAAGGACAAGATGCTCTTCCTGACGAGAAGACAGAAGGAGTTGGAACTGGCTTGGAAAAGACCACAGAAATGAGATAAGGAGGCAACTTGCAGTAAAACTAGATTGAATGGAACCAGGGGTGTTGCCAGGAGTGGAAACTTTGGTGGATGTTTGGTTCCAAGTTTATAGTGGATGGACCAATATCAAAGAATCTGGCAGCACAGCAAACCAGTGATACTGACATGATTTTGAGGGGCTGAGATTTGAGTAAGACTGGGAGCTCATTGGGTGGGATTAATTAGGGCCATGCATGCAATATCCGAGTAGGTGAAACAGGAAAGTTGGCTACAGTAGCAAAGACATGGATTAGTTGATATGTATCTTTTATTCTCCACTTCAACCCCTTCTTGTTAAGGAGACTAAATGTAGTATTGCTTTGTTCTGCTTCTGTCAAACAGAAAACTATAAAAGCTAGAATTTCAGTTCAGTCTCCCATGTTCTCTAAGTGCTTTTTGGACATTCCAGCAACCAAACTGAACTTTGCTGACAATAACCCACGGCGTGTTTGGTACCACTGAAAATGATTTGAAGGCTCCTGTGTTTCTAGTGTTTCTTCTAGCCAGAGAAGCATGTCATGTCTAAGCAGTGCTGGCCCTTATTTTGCAGCAAAACTTGGAGACACGAAAGAACTGGAGGACTTCATTGCTGATCTTGACAGGACACTAGAAAGTAAGTATGTTTTTATTAGTAGCTTGCATCTCACTTGGTACTTGTTACAAAGTGTTGAAAGCCAATGTATGGGGAGAGAAGAAAGGGAAAAATATGAATAGTTTATATAATGCAGCTTCCTTTTAGTTTGCTAGTCCTGGATCATCATACAGATAAGAAGGTAAAACAGACTAAATTCTGATCTTTGCCTGAATGTTCAAGGCATGCAGTTTAGCCTGTGTGACAAAGGCTGAACTCAATGAACGTCTGTTCCCACCTCTCAGTCAGCTGCAATTCACCCCTCTGTGACAGTGGATTGATAAATAAAAATCAGTTTCTTAAACACTCAAAACTCAGCTTAGAAACTGGTGATCTATTTCTTCATTATAGAGCTAAGTAACTGGAGGAGTATCCATAGGTGAGGAAAAACCTTTTTGTTCTAGCCTTTGCTTTATGAAAGAATTAAGGAGCAGGTATCTGTATCTGTTGACTTAAATGAAATGTCAAAATCCTGTTTGTGCTTGTCTTTACAAGGAATGGAATTTAGATCACTTTTTCTGCCACAATCTACAAATTGTGTCTTTCAGCTGCAGTAATGAATTCTTCATTATGGTTTTTAAAGAATAACAACCAAAAAGCTGGCCACCTATTGCCAGCCATGTACTCTGCCTATACCTTGTGGTTTTTACTCTTCTGTTGTGGACATAATACCATTTCTTTTGTGTTTCAGTTTGGGGTGGTTTTTTATGTGGAACTAAGCTATAGAGCCCAAACCAACAAGTTGTAGAACTAGACCTAAATGGCGGCATAAACAAAGCCCTCTCAAACTATGAACTGAGAGTTTCATGTATTCATTATGTATTTTCCTTTCCCTGTATTTCTTGAAGATATGGACTCAATTCAAGACAGCTGCCCCTTATGAGCTTCCTGCTTCCCTGCTGTCTTACTTGTATCTTAATCCTGGTTTCACTTCTCATACTTAAAATACATTTTCTAGTTTCCTGTGTTCTGTCATGGATGTAAACTTGAGCTAACTCAATCTTGACCATTGAAATTTAATTGACCACGCTTCTAAAATAATTCCAAGTTTTTGAAGGTTTGTGTAGGACAATGAAAGCCCAAACTGGTAAATATTTACATTGCTGTATCTTGCACAGCTGTGTTGCAGCTAAGTCTAAAGGGGCTGCCTGTGAAACATAGGTTTCATTTTTCCCTTGCAAGGTACATCAAAGGTGAAGGCAGGAACTACCACCTGCTCTAGTGGTTTTGTGCTTTTTTTTTGGTGCAATTTTTTTTATTTTTTATCCCAACTAAACAAATCTCCAGTGATCTCAGCAGAGTCTCATTTGTACAGCATCCCTGTACAGTGAGGAACAAGTCCAACTTTCATCTGGTATTTATCATCACATTTTTGAGAAGTTGTATTTATAAGCTTGAGGTTGCACAGAACTTTGTACAGATACTTTTTCAAGCCTGATACACTTGTTAGAACAGTACTCACCTTGTGTTTTTTGCACACCAGCATTTCAACTTTCATGTTGACCCAAAAAAAGACGTAATTTGGCTTGTCAGGCAGTCTAGCAAGCTGGGCGTAGGCAAGTGTCTGATTTGTCAGCAACATGCAATCTTATTTAATAGAGAGCTTAATGATCTTCCTTGTTCTGTATTTTCAGGTATGTGAAATGAATTTTCAGCATTGTGCTTGCAGGTGAATGTCCTCTGCAGGATAAGTGGCATCAATCAGTGAGAACCGCTGCCCTTGTCTGATAACTTCACTCCCCAAGATACTCTCTGAACATAACCTTTGTGAACTCCTACAAGTATTTAACTGGCAACATTGGTTGTTTTTTTTTTTTTCACTTTGCAGCAGATGGAATAAGATAACTTAAACATTAGAGCTGTATTTTGCTTTAAAATATAGCTTGAATTTTAATTTTAATTTAAAGTTGCTTTTATGCAAATATATTTGTAATTTTATATAGTTGAAAACTTAAATGCTTTTTTCCATTATAATATATTTTTGTATGCAAATAAATCCTGAACTGAAATCCAGATGTCTGGAAGCTTCCTATGGACATGCAAACTCTGAAACATAAGTCCAAATTAAACTCTTATTGAAAACAACATGCTTTAAAATATCTTGATAATGGTATATTTCCTGTTAGGCTAGTTTAATGTGATTGCTTAAATAAGAGAACTTTGTACTGTGTAAAATTAATACAATCAGGAAAACAATAAATTTGGTCGAACTGTTACTTCAGATTTGTGTTTATACAAGTGAAATAACACTGACTTATTAGACATCTGAACAATAACACCTATTTTAAGCCCTATGGAAAAGCTGGTTTTAAACTCTCAGACCATTTGACATGAAGCACCCACTATTTGGGAGGTCAGACATTTAGGCCCATCAGTTTAAAGGTATGGAGGTCCTGCACCACTGAGAAAATACTTGTGTCTGGATGTTTCTAACACCAGGCCCTTGGGTCTGGAACAGTCAGCCACTCTGAAAAGACTTCCTGGCCATCAGTGTGATGAAAGAGGGAAGGTGAACCTGTACTTTTACAAGGAACCTGATTCTTTCCATATGCATTAGGCACTGGGAATGTCATTATGTGAGCTCTCCTCCAGCTGCTGCAGGCATTACACCTGGCTCTGCTGTCTGAGCTGTGCTCTCCAGTCTGTTCAGACCAAGTGAGTTGGGGCTGGGCTGGTTTTAACTCTTGCTTAATTTAAGCTGTCTGGTGAGCAGTTGTTTGAGTGGTTCAGTTATTGTGCCCCCTTGATCTGTTATGTTTGAGTGTGTCTGGAGTGTGACACAGCTACCTGCTTTGGGGACCTTAAAGGACAGATTCAGACCTGCCTTCTGCAGCTTGGGTATTTCCTAATAGGAACACCATAAGGATGGTGCAGATCCATCTCCCTGGTTTTTAGATTTTCAAGAAATTGACTAAAACATTTGGGTGTTATTAAACACCATATGATTTTCCCCCCCAGTTTTATTCATTAGTAAGGAAAAGAAATTCTGAACTGGGTACCTTTTTTATCAGTCTGAAACAGTCTTGAGGTTGTTGTGTGGGGTTTTTTTTCCGTCTTTCAGGCAGGAGGGCAATGTAAAGTGGAGCAGTGTGTGGTGGAGTGTTCCTGAAGAGGAAACATTCCTTTCAGCATTTCCTGCTGCAGATTATGTTGGTAAATTATCCCTTAGAATAGAAAGGGAGTAAAATTATTTAGGAGGGTAAAGTTTCTCGCTTGTAGTAGGTTAACTTTCAGATCTGTGAAGGAAATAGTTATGATTCAGGTTTGGGACAGTGATGTGCTTCTCCTTGCCCTGGGACCTTCTCAGAAGCTCCTGCATCACAGGAACCCCATTACTAGCAGTGTAAAATTCACTGCTACTATGCTGTAAACATACAGGAGCAATTATTCCTTTTTGTTGCCTCTGTGGAATTTGAGAGGGGGGTCTGCCCCTCCTCCCCAGTCCCAGATGTGAAGGGATGTATTGCTGTGCAAGCCAGCAAGGGGGATTCCTTTGGCTGGTGTAGGACTTCTGTTAAATGTAGAGACACTCTGCCTTTCAGCAGGAGCTGAGGGAAGTGGAACCAGGACAACAGAGACAAGTTTGTATTTCCCTTTTAAGAAACATCCTTAGCATAAAGAATGTTTTAAAACCTGCTGGAATAGCAGCAGCAGCAATTTTAGCTGTTTTTCTCTATTTTAATGCTAGTTGATAGTGAACAAGGGGGTGGCCACTTCAAGTGATCATAAGGTGGTGGGAGATGGACAGCTCTTCGTTCCTGTGTTCCTCAGGTTGGATTGTTTGAGAGATGAGTTTTCCACTTCACTTCGGCATGTTCAGCTGTTGCTTGGTCCTGTTGAATACTTTGTGCCTATAATCAGTGTGCCTATATAAAGTTAGGTGTCTCCTTTTATAGTGAAATCACCACATTAGTGCAGTACTTTGGAATGGCAATACTTCGTCCTTACAGACACCCAGTTTTGAAGATTTTTCCAGTGTAAGCAAAGGTTTTAGCGAGGCGTGTTCTTCATTTTGTCTAATGTCAGTGGTGATGGAGTTGGGGATTAAGTCACCATCTGTTTGGGTTTTTTTGTCTTGTTTATGCATGAACAGGTGGAGACTTCTTGCTTATACAGCAGATCTGGGGATCGTTAGCTGCACAATCTGGGAGTATCTTCTGTGGAGCTGTTTATCTGAATTCCTGCCAGTTTATGTTCAATTTTGAATGTGTCAGAAGGATGTCATTTCACTGGAGGATGCTTATGACTTAAGTTCATCATCTGATTACATATGGCACTGAAAAATTCATTGCTGGAAAAAGTTCTGTCATATTTTAACCCCAAGGAACATTGCTGGAGACTGCACTGTCCTTAGAGGCCTGGCTGGCTTTTCAATCCTTGTTTTAACCTCCCTCTTGTGCTGCAATGCTGAATTTGAATTCTGAAGAGTCTCAGCACTGTTGTGCCAACACCATGCATCCAGAAATGGAAACGAGCAGCTTAGACTAAGCAGATGTATTGCCACAGCTTAACCTGTGTAAGGCGAGGTGAAACAATTACCTGCACATGTGCTCTTTACCTACTGCAAATTCAGGGTTAAATGGATTAGTTTAAACCTCCATCACTAAGGCTTGAGCTGATGTATCTTATCTTGGGTTTGCTGTTTACTGCACTGCCCAGGCCCAGCTGACACCAGGTAACTCATTATGCTTGGTAACCTTAATAAGGGAGAGTGACCAGACAAAGAAGGGATTTATGTTTTTCCTGGGCTGCATGTGCATCTGTAGCCACTTCTGATGCACTAGCATCCAGGTGAGCTTTTGGGAGGGAGGAAAACAGTTGCATTGGCAGTGATAGAACTTGGTTGTAGAGGGGGGCTCAACCCCTGCTGGCTCCCATCACCCTTGTCCTGGTGCCTTCTCCCCTTCTTTGTTACTGCTACGGGCTTTTTGGTATATGCTGGGTGTACCAGCATGTACCCAGCAGCATTGCCTAATCTGAAGGGTCAGAGAGGGCAGGAGAATCCATATTCAGAGCTTCACAGATTCATTTAAGCCTTTGTTGCAGTAGTGGATGCCTGCAAAGAAAACTGACACAGAAAGTTTCTACCTGTGGGGAAACATTTGGAATTCACTGGTGGGAAAGGTCCACCCTGCATGGGTTCCTACAGGGGAACTCTGGAGCTAATCTCAGATGGCTCAGGTGTACCCATCTGACCCCATTTGTGGTGTTTGCACCACACTGGAGTCATCATGGGAGATTTAATTTATCTGAAGGTGCCTAAATCTGAAGGTGCTAGACATGACATCTGCTGGGCTGTTGGAGAGAAACTTCCAACGTTGCAATGTTTGGAAGCAAAGCCAATATGACTGCAGCAGCTCTTGAACTAAAACCAGCTCTGCATACTGACAGCACGAAATCCATATTCTCAATGGGGAAATCTCCTGTTTTCTACGTTACTTCCTACATTACTGATTTTTTTGCAGCCTGGCTGACAGCTTTAGCTCTCTAGATACCTTTACAATAGTGTAAGATGATCCTGGCTCCCATTTCTCATCAGTTTAGATTCTAAACTGTAAATCAGATTTGTAAACCAGATCTTTTCAAGGTTCTTTTTGTTCTTACAGGTTAAAAGAGCTATCAGTTAAACCCCGTATGTTGACCTGTGGGATTCAAATAGGCCAGTCTTCACAAAGGCATCCCAGTGCTTTGGTTGCTTTTGTTCTTTCACACCTATGTTTGGAAAGCTAAAGTATTTATTAGACTGGAGGCCTGTGCCTGCATTCTCCCAAGGCATCAGAGCTCACCATCTTCTCTGGGAGGCCTGAGGATGCTTTAATGGACTTCAGACTGGAGGGGAATTTTGCCTTTTCCATAGCTGACGGCTGTAACACAGATTGCCATCCTTTGGTTCTGTTGATAATACATTTCAGATCATAAGTTTTAATTAAAACTGTTGTCCTTGTCTCAAAAAAACCCAAAACAATTAAAGTATTATGGTATATATGAAGTCTTCACATTAAAAAAAACCAAAACTTGCTACTCTATCAAATCAGGTCAGGATCAATTTAGCCTGAATTAAGCACTTACATAAACCACTGAGGTTAGGATGTTGCCCTTGGCTCCTTCAATAGCTATTACAGAAAGGAAAGGGAGGCTGAATTATCCCCTAATGATGGTCCTTTGCTACAGCAAATATTGTAAAACACTGCAGTTAAGCAGATTTTTCACCTGGGCTTCTTAATCCACTGACTAAAGGAAAGTGTAGGTGTCAAAATAAAGCTGCCTACAAGTGGCCTTAGAGTGTAACAGCTGGTGGGGCTGGGAGGTGCTGGGAGCACAGCCTGGCACTAAGCCCACGTGGGATGTCACAGGATGAACCCAGGGGAGCTCTGTGTTAGGAAGCAGAGTTGCAGGACAAGCTACAGGAGAGCTGCACTCCTCATCCTCACCACGGTGTCAGGCAGGGTGGGAAGCTCCACTGCCTCCTTGGGCAGGACCCAGGAAACAATGGGGACTCTCAGGCTGATGCTTGGGTGTCACAGTGCTGCCCCCAGGCCTGTGCCTTTTGGCTTTCTGCACCCTCAGTGCATACTCTCTCTTGCCTTTTGCTGCTCCCCTCCAGTCCTCCCCACCCCAGACCAGCTCCAGTCCCTTACCTGCCCACCCCATGCTCAGTCAGGCCAGCCCTGCTGCTGTAGCAGGATATCTGGAGCCATGGGTTTTTTGTTTGGTTTGTTTTTTTGTTGTTGTTGTTTCTGGAGGTTTTTTAAAATTTTTGTTGTTGTTGTTGGTTTCTTTTTGGGGGGTTTTTTGAGTTTTTTTAAGCATTCTAGAGCCATGCCAGGGGCTATCTCAGCTGCAGAGTTTCTGGGTTAATTATCAGCAGCGTGTGGGTTAATGGCTGAGGGCTGAATGGACGCCTCTCAAGTCCATGGTAAAATTTTCAGGTGGGCTGGGATTTAACTCTGTGTCAGTGTGTAGCTGGGCTGATGTGGCTCCCTCAGAGCTCCAGAAAGTCTGCAAATTTGGGGCGTGTCAGCTTTCTTGTGCCACACAAGTAGGAGTTTCTGAACACTATTCAGAACACCTCAGGAGATGTTTAGCCTAGTATCTAGGTTAAAACTGAGTGAGTGATTGTGCTGTCCCCTGTTTTTTCTCTGTCTCTCTGAGAAGCAGAGTGATTCATGAGGGTGGATGGGACTTGTCACTGCTCCCCCCATGGGGTTTGGTAATGGGGTGGTGCTAAGAGTTTATACCCACAAACATTTTGTGCTTTCAAGCTGTGACTTCAGTGGACTCTCATGCAACATTGAACTCTGATGCTGGCAATCTGTCTCCATAGGCTGGTTCTCAAGGCTATGTATTGTTTAATAGTTTTATGCTCTTGATTTATGAACAGTAGCTTTATGTTTGTTTATGTGTAGAGTTTATGATGTGAAACAAAATACATGTTTTTCTCAGAGGCCAAACAGAGCAGCTCAAGCTCTCAGTCTCCAAATAGCATCACAGATAATTTATTTTGTTGACAGCTGGTACAATGTGCTGCTAATACAACAGTAGTTACTACACATTAGCAGCCATACATCAGCTGCCTCAAAGCACTTTGGCATGCTCCAGTAAATAAATTCCACTATAAAGCTCAGGGCAGATCTCTTCAGCATGCAACAGCCCCAGTTTGGAGGGAGAGGTGAAAGTTTGGTGCTTGGCCAGAGGAGGCTGGCTGTGTCCATCAGTGATCCAAAGCCTGCATTAGTGCTGAGTTTAGGATTAGGGCTTCTTGCTCACAGCACTTCATCTTTAAATAATCTTGTAGGAAATGTCTTGCCATAGCAAGTGTGTCTGACATTCCTGAGTCCTTGTTGAATGAAATTAAGAGAACCAACGTGGTGGGTTTTTCCTGAGCTTGCTGCCAGGTAACTCCAGCCCAGAAGATTGCAGAGGAAAGTTACAGAGTTTTGAGAAACTTGTTTGAAATCCATTGGTATCCTTGTTTAGTGTTTTCAGCACTGCATTTCATCAGGGACCATGTGTTTCTTTACACCTCCACCAACCATGAAGATACAAAGGAACACATGATCCTCAATGAAATGCATTACTGAAATGCACATCCACCAGCTGTGAAGGTACCTCTTAACACAAAACACTTCCCACAAACTGTTCTCTTCCTGCTACATTTTTTCATAACTAGCAAAACCCCTTTTTATAGTGATCCCTTCCCAAATTGGGCCGAAAGATGGGCATCACAGCCTGTCTGACAGCTGGTCCGTCCACAGAAAGGCAAAAGGAAGGAAGAGAAACACAGTTAGAGGTTGCAGACTTCCTCCATCATCCTCTTTCGTGGCTCAAAATTCACATGGTCTTCACATGGGAAAGAATTGTGAGAGACATGAGCCCCTTGCCTGTAACCTCACAGACAGAAAACAGAGAGAGCCAGAGCTGAGCCAAGTGAGACCCTGCTCATCTCTCCAGGTTTCTAAAACTCCTGCATCCCAGCTGATCCCATCCCCCTGATTTGTGGGGCCATAGGAAAAGTGTAGAAGCATTTAGACTGTTGTGTCCTGGGCTCTGGCCTTCCCCAGCATCATCAGTCCTTGCTGTGCATCGAGGGGCAGCAGCTCCCTCGTCGCATCCCTTCTCAGTGGCCAAGAGGGGCTGTGGTGTGACTCTGCTCCTGTCCCACCCAGCCTGCCTGGCTCAGCTGCAGCCTTGCACATGCCTTGGCTGTGCTAGAGCAGCAGCAAGCCCCAAAACACAGTTTGTTGGGATCTGACATCTATTGTTGTTTTTTTAAATTTTATTTGTTTTCTTTTCTTTGTTATTAAATGGTTCAACTTCAGAGAATGGGCCCTGGTGTATGTGCTACTTTATTTATCCCTATCAGGGATAGGGATGGAGGGAAGAAAACAAGCACCCAAACAGTGGGCAATCTGGATTGGAAAACATTTAAATATTTAAAATGTCAGATCTGCTTTAGTGTTTCCTTTATAGGATGCATCCACAATGGCTCACAATAATTTCCAGAGTCTATGGACTCATGTTTAAGACTAAAACAAGCATTTCTCACAGTGATGGCTGGACCATCTGCCACTCTTCCCTAGTCCTCATGACTGAGAGGTTAAATAAGAAGGAACCATTCAGCATCTGCCAATTGTTCTTTTCCAGTGACCTTTCAAAAAACTGACTTCTTTTTGACTAAAAATAAATTTTACATTACCAAGCCAATGAGGCAGACTTCCCTATGTATTTTGAATAACATTGTTGTTTTGAAATGTCTCCCACGTAACAAAAAGCCAGATGCTAAAAAAAAAGGTGGTTTAAATTGGTTCTGATTATTGGCTGATATTCAAAATACAGTAAGACAGTTGAACTTCTGTGCTATCCTGTGTCATGCCGTCATTAGCACCTCATGAAATGAAGGGAAGGGAGAATAAAAACACCCAAACATTTCTGGAAAACTTCTTTGAGCTACTTTTTTATTCAGGAGTTTTTTACTTTCAGAGCACCTCTGTTGCAGACCATTTCCCTGTAATGATGTGTCTAGACCTTGATGGAAAAATTTTCAGGCAGCTCTTATTTCTCAGTCCTCTTTTCTCTTTCCATCCAGGGGTGAGCAGTTGGTGTGGTGATGACGATGTCCAAAATGGGAAACAGACTCTGAACTGAGCCAGTTCCTCGAGGAAAGCCTTTCCTTTTGGGGTTTGATGTGCACAGCTATGCATATACATAAAAGCCTGGCCTGAAGCAGGATGGTGTTGGTCCTTAAAAGAAGAACTCGGTAGCAGAGGTGAAGTTGCAGAAGCAGGGAAAAGGCAAGGTAGGGTTTAGGGATGCCAGGCTGTGATGATTTGCATTCTCAGTTTCTGGCACACAAAAAAGTTCTCTGAAGAGCTTTCAAAGGCAGAATTTTATGAGCTGGTGTGTCTGCATGCAGTACCATGCTAACAGACTGGAAACTGGGATCCCCAAAGTGTAATTCCTACTTTATATCTGCACATAAAAATGCATTTGCAGTACGTGTCTGTTAAATCACTGATACAACTTCAGATGTTCCCTCTACAATTTACAGACCATTTCTTAAGCCAGCCCAGTTCTGTTGTATCTTTTGAAAGTTATAAATACCTTCAAGATAAAGAAATTTTCCTGGCATTTGTGAGAACCAAATGGCAGGATGACAGACCTGCCAGCCTTGCAAATGCAGATTTTTTTTATCAAGAAGGAACACTACTACATGGTAGCAATGTGTGGTTGCAAACTGGCCATGCTAAAGGAAGAAGGCAGGAAAAGTGACCTCTCTCAGCTTTGCTCAGTTAAGAGCTCAGCCTCTCATTTTCCCATTCTTTGGCTTTTCTCCAAGTCCTGTGTTTTTGAACATTAATTTCCCCCCATAATCAGACTGATATCATAGGGATTTGCATGGAAACTGATGCCCTCAGCTCAACTCAGTGCCAGAATTACAACACTCTCTTGTTCCTAATGGAAAAAAAGATGTAAAATCTCCAGACACCCCCAGTTCATGTGGTGAGTGATTTGCTAGCCTATATGCAGAGCCTAGTGTGATGTCTCCATCTAATTTCATGAAACCAGATGAGAAATAGGAAAAAAGTATATGTTAATGTGGTGTGTGCATGTGTAAGTGTTAACCAGGGCAGTGTTTCTCTGCTGCCCCATGAGGCCTTGCCTCTGTCACCTTGGCTATGTGAAGAAAAGACCCCAAGATGCTGGGTTTTCCCCAAAGGGAGAAAAACCACTGTTGATTTGGGGCCCTGCAGTGACTCTGCTCCAGCTCCCTGCAGACACAAGTGTAGGCAATGGTTTCTAAGTTTTGCTAGAGTTGATTGGTACAGTATCCAGTCCTCTTGGGGGTTAGCTTGTTGGTTTAAAGGAAGGCTGACCCCAAATCCTACTGTCTGATGTGAGCCATTCCTCCTCCACCCAGCAGCAGGTGAGGGGAGGTTCAGGAGATGGTAGGACTGGTAGAATGATGCCGCCCCTAAAAGCCTTGTTCCCTCTAGCTTGGATGCCCTCATTTGGAACCATCAAAGACGGGCTGACAGAAATGGATCCTGAATCATGTTCAGATATGCCAGATGGATGGATTATAGTGTTAATGTCATTCATCCAGAGGGAAGAAGCTGATGGGTAGGCCATGTGTGTCTTGGCCCTTTCAGCATATTTACTTCCTTGCCAAAGCTTTGGGGAAAATAAACTGCTTTTAATGGAAGCTTGCCCAAACAACACCCAAACACTGACACAAGTCTCTGCGTGGCAGGTTTGAATCTACCTGGCTTGTCGGCTCACTGCTTCAGAAACCGAGCTGCAGTGCAAGCTGTGAACAAGAGGTAGTGTGACCTCCTGCCTGATGCAATGCGAAGCAGCCGATGCAGGAATGTGCTCCAGAGAGCCAGCTCAATAGAAATCAAGACCTACTTTAGCATCAAATTATGTATTCTCAGCCTTTAGAGGCTTGGCTTCAGGCCGTTTTTTCATATTTAGCTCACTCAGTGCTTTAACTGGAGCTGAGAAAGCTGCTGACTCTGTCCTGTGAAACCTCAGCCGCTGGTTCGAGGAGCTGCCCTGACTCACTGCCAGCGTCAGGCTCAGACCTCCTGCCTGTCCTAGAGACACGGAGCTCCTGTGCCTGACCCCACGTGAGAGCCTCTCCCCATCTGCAAGCCAGATCAACCCAACTCCCTACCAGTTCTAGGAAAATTACAATGGCTTGAAATAATGGGCTTGACATGGGTCCTTTTCCTGGGTGCCTAAGCTTGAGCTGATGGTTTTTCCTCCTACGTGCACACAGGTGCTCTCTCTTTGGAAAACACGCTGAAACAGGAGATCACATTTATGGTTTTTTGTTAAGCTTCCAGCCTTGAGGGTACAAGTTGCTTCAGTGAAAGGAAATAGAGTTTTGAGGTGTGCGTGGGCAGGAATCCTGCCTGTCCTCGGGGATGCTAAAGTTGCCCAATATCTGGGCTTTTTTTCTGTTGGGTGTGCAGGAGCTGAGGGAAGGAGCAGTGGGTGGATGTCTGCAGGTCTCTCTTTGCCTCCATCCTGACGTGAAAGAAGTGTCTGAGGAGTGTGTGCTCCTCTTGCAGCTGCCGAGATCCATCCCCAGATCCATCAGCATGCACAGCAAAAAGGTCAATTTCCACATGTGTCAAAATTAGGGACAGGAAAGTATTTATTTATAAACCATGTGTAGGTGCTTTCTGGCTTTCTTTGGAGACCCTCTCTGCACCCAATTCTTTTTCTCCTCTCTCACCTCCCATGCTCCCCCTTGCTGCCCCTAGCACCTCCCCTCTCCCCCCTGCCCCTGATGAATTCCTCCTGTTCCCAGGAATCGGGGCTGGCAGGCTCTTCTGAGGCTGGAGGGATTGGCCTTGGCAGCTGCACAAGAACTGGGCTGGTGCAACTTGGGTGCCCTCCAGGCCCCTGACTCACTGCAGGGGGGCAACCACAGCCCTCCTGGGGAGCTGAACTGGTCCAGTTTGAACTCCAGGCCTCTCTCCACCTCTTTCCCGTCCACTTGTGGGTTTTGGGATTCAGAGAGGAGGAAGGGTTCTCTGAAAGGGACCAGGGGTGCAGATGGACATAGTCACTCTGCTCTATGGCATTTGCCACCTGCTCTCCTTGGGAAAGGCAATGTGGATATTTTTCTCTGCCTGATCATCTGAGTGGTGTTGCTTTGGCATGACTCAGGAGTTACTGACTTTGCCCAAAATAAAGATTCCTTGCAAGCATGCATCCCTCTTCCGGAAGAATGTGACTCACTGGAGATTTGCCTCCACCCTCTTTGATTCAGTCCACAGCTGTGGTTCCCTTTGGAGCCTTTTTTGTGTTTCTTTCACCCCAAAACACAGGTTGACTTTGAGATGTGAATTTGTGTATCCTGGGCCAAATTCTGCTCCCATGCAGCCTGTGTGGACCAAGTTGCTCAAATCCCCATGGGCCACATCCAAGTCCTCCATTTTGTATTGAGTTCACATTTCAGATGGGTTAAAAGGCACTGTCACAGGCATTTATTCTGATTTTCTGTGCTTAGCATACACCTAAAACCTCAGGGTTTCCTCCATTGTTCTGCTCCAAGCCCTTGGTCTGTGGCTGGTTGGGAACGTGGGTCTGTATCCAAGGCCTGAGGTGGAGTCTCTGTGACTGAATATTGGCAGCAGCTGATCAGAAAAGCTTTCCAGTGCATGGCAAGGCTTCCAAGGAGACTCCAGCTGACTCCACCTGGTCATCTCCAATGCACCACATAGAGGGGACCTAAAACTGCAGCTTATTTTGTTATCCTTGTTTCTCATACTTGCTTGACTTTAAGAAATTGCATCTCATTTAATTGTGTTTTTCTGGATAGTTGATCAGATCATTAATTTATGGCATGCCCGGCTGCCTTTGCTGAGCTTTTGATGCTGTGTCCCCTCATTTTTATCTTCTGATGCTCACTCTCCAAGGACCTGCTTCTGCCTGAATAACATGCTAACCTTGGACACCAGGTCCCAAATCACCTCTGGCAAAAGCTGACATTGTCTTAAAATGTCTGAGTCCAATATAAATGATGTTCTGGACTTGGAAACACAAGGCTGCCTGCAGATTAGGCCCCAAGCTTCTCCTCTTCCCCATTTGTGATGAGAAATGCTCTGGTACCTTCTCCAGCCCCCCTCATCAGCTGTCTCAGATTTCAATGCATCAGAAAGGAAGGAAAAACAGCTCTCCAGACCATCCCAGCAGCCCAGCTATAAAATGTTCCAGCCAGAACCAGTTTGTACTGATTTAGCAAAGCTTTTGAAAACCTTAGGAACTGCTGGTCCAAGGCTTGCCCTCTGTGCTAAGGAGATTCGTGCAACCAGGAGCCTTTGAGGACGTGCCCAGCAAAGAAGGTACAAACACTTGATGGTGAATATTATGAAATCTGGAGAGTATTTTAAAAGGACATTTAAATATTTAATAATGACAGAGTGGCTCAAAGAATTGCCCGGGGAGTAGCTCCCAGCCCCACTGCTGAAGTGCTGTTTGCTAAGAGAGGTCAAATAGCAAACTGCTGAGGACACAGACACTGAGCCAAAAGTCATGTTCTCTTCCAGGACGGTGTATCTGATCTGCTCAGGTCAAACAGTCATCCATGTTTTTTTCTGCCTTGCTGAGACAAGAACATTTTAGGAAGCTAAAGCTAAAGCTATGACAAGTATTCAAAACACATCAAGGAGACTCCAAACTGTCTCAAACCTGATTTCAGGGCAGACATCAAAAATTATTACAGCATTTTAATCCTTTGTTTGACTTGTGTCATATTTTTAAGACTTTTCCTGAAACCAGAATGGCTGGAAGCTTTGCTTAAAAAGAAGACAGAAATTTCAGCTAATGTGATCTCAAAGCAGACCTCTGACAAAAAAGTGAGGGCTCCAAAATCAATGTTTGAGCTCAGAAGTGAGAAAAAAAAGGTGTTTCTTCAGTTATAACCAACTTAAGCATGTTGGCTCCGACTTTGCCAGGTGTTCTGTGTTCTGTCTTTGTTGGTGTTCACTGTCTAGACAGGTTCCTTTCTGAAATGCTGTAGGAACTTCTCAGTTTCCTCTCTTTTAGCCTGGCATTTAAGGAACTGGACAGTAGGTCATTCTGGACTTCAAATAAGCCTTTGATTTCACCTTAGGCTCCTCAAGCAGACATTGTGACAGGTATGTAGGTCCATGGTAAGCAATGACAGTCATACAGATATTTCCAACTATTTTTGTAGCCCCTTTGCAGCTCTTCCACAGTATTATAAGCTAATTCTCACTTTCCCCTCAAATATTCCCCAATGATGAGACACTAATTTTGGATTCAAGATTTAGATCGGATAACAGGAAGAAATTCTTCACTATGAAGGTGGTGAGGCACTGCATAGGTTGCCCAGAGAAGCTGTGGATGTCCCATTCCTGGCAGTGTTCAAGGCCAGGCTGGATGGGGCTTTGAGCAACCTGGTCTAGTGGCAGTTGTCCCTGTCCATGGCAGGGGGTTGGTGTATTCCAACCCAAAATCTTCTGTGGTTCTATGCTGCAAATCACATGCAGCTCCTTCTTGCATTCCCCATAAATACAAACCAATGCCTCCCACAAGCTTCCCAGAAGGTCAGGAGCTGCACTGGAGTCTCACAGGAGCCCCCTGATCTATGAATCTGTTAATGAGGTTTCACAGCTTTTTCCAAGCCCAGGAATGTAAAACGACCTTCTGTGAGTCCTGCTCTGTGCATTCCTTTGCAGTGTTACCATTGCCTCGATGAAGTGCTTTGTTAGAGGCCAGATACTTGTCCACATGCAAAGGCAGAAGCTGAAAAAGCTCTTGGTAGGAGAGAGTACTGGGGAAGGGGGGGAAAGGCTCTGGTGAAGGAAGACTTGGTGGTAAAATTATTATATTCTTACAGGCAGGAGCAGCTGACAAATCCATCCTGCATGTGCTTTTTGTGTGGCATTACAAAATTAGAAAGTTGTTTTTCAATGAACATGAAACTGCTGAAGAACAGAAACTGAAGTGCTGTAAATAGTGCTGGGCTCTTTGAAGCCACAAAGAGGAGCCTGTTCTGCTGGGAGATGCCAGGCCTGGGAACACGGCTTCCCTTTGTCCGTGCGTCATTATGCAGCAGCTGGCGTGCGCTGAGCACGACTCCCAGATCTGCCTGTGCTGCTAACTCAGGACAAAGAAGAGACAGTGGCTGCCTGGGAGTGGTGGCCAAGAGAATTCCAAGTCCTCCAACCCACCTGGCTCAGTGGAGCAGTGGTCTTCTATGGATACACGTGGTAGGGTAAAGAACCTGCAGTAAAGTCTGCAAGTAAAATTTGCTCAAATTATGTGAGATAATTGTTTCTGTTTTGTCTTAGGAGGGATAAAGAAATCCCAAGTCTTTCTTTTAGGGGATACAGCTTAGTCTCCAATGTCCTTGTCACCAATGCCAGAGGGTTTTGTACTGGGGATGGTGGCAGGTGAAAACAGCATTCCAGGGCCCTCTTTGAGCAGTTGGGTTTAAAATGCAGCTGAGGAAGCAACAGGCACTGATGGGGTTAGTCCTGAACCTGGCTGAAACCTCTCCGTGGATGTTCCCCAAGGGCAAAGCACAGAGTACTTTGACTGGATGCAACTCCCCAAAAGCGTCACCTACTAAGAGATGGTTGAACTGAGCCCAAACACACGAGACAGCTGTAGAAGCCCACTGTTTGGTGCAAAATCATGTCTTCAGGGAATCCTACATCCCTGTCTGATTTCTGAATGGATGATGTCTTGCCTTGAAACACGGAGCTGTTTTCTTCCACCAGGTGTCTGTGGCTGTGCCTCAGCTTTGCACAGCCCTGGCTCGGCTTTCGGTGTTGAAAGCAAGGATGGTCATTAAATCCCACTGACCTTCAAAAGAGACCCAAATGAAACCCTAACATTGTTTTTATAAAGGTGCTGGCTATGAAGGGTTTTGTCTCATGTACCTCATGCCAGATAATGGCACAAGAGATGCTTGTAAACCAGAACTTCATTAAACTTTATTAAAAGAGTCATAGGAGAGAGGGCTGCACCTTTCAGCCTTGCCATGGGAGAACCACTGCAATAAAGCTTAGTTTTTAAATTAAGCTATGGAAAACAGGTTTAAACACTCTCAGTGACTTTATCACATGTGTATGCATGGAAACATTTTCTTAACTAATGAACACATGGTGAAGTCGTTAATTGATTGTAGGTGCCTGAGAGCCTCCGTGCATTGCCCTGATTAATTGCCTGCTCAGCTTTTAGTCTGTGAACGGCTGCAGGAATGAATGCCCCGTGGAGTCAAGCCTGAGGACAGACAACCACAAAACAAGAGGGTTAGACACAGTTCCACCAAGGAACAGTAGCCAAGATCTGGGGGAAAAACCTGCCAAGATCATCAGCTGAAGTAAGTAACTCAAGAAGGAGCTGGGCAGGTTTCCAGAGTTGCAGAGTATGAGGTAAAGCCATTAACAGGATTTTTGGTTTTAAGATAATGAGAGATTGGTTAGTGATTGGGATTTCCTGGACTCCTGAGGCTTAGGAAATACTAGAAACACAGATGTGGAAGGTTGGCCTTGGGGAAGTGGGCTCAGGGGCTGCTCTGTGCCAACACCCAGCCTCTCCTGGCCCAGTGCCCTGCAGAAGGAGGTGCCTGGCAGGATCTGCATCGTGTTGGTGTTCCCAAAACCAAGGGAAGGGTGAGCTGCCCCATTTGGCCTGGCACTTGACAGCCATGGGGTGGCAGCTGGTAGTCTGCACCCAGAGGAGGATAGAGTTACCTCCAAGGCAGGGGGTCTTTCAGCTATTTTTATTATATTCCTCCTTCTTCCTGTTGTTTGGACAAAGGAGTTTGTGCTTTTCAGGGACAAAACTGACAGAACTCAGATAGTGACCACAAGAGCACTATGGGATGCCTGCTTATAAATTGACTCTTCTGGGGGTTTAATGACAAACTCTGTCCTTACATTTGGAAAAGCTGCAGAGAATTTTTTTCATTGTAAGAGTTTTCTGACAGTGATGTGGTCAAAAGAAGGATCGACCACTGACTGCGGGTTCTAAGTCCAAGCAGAAATGGTCAGTGTGTGCTGGCACCCTGCTGAACAGCCAGCAGGAGCTTGGATGATGATGGATTAGCCATTTTATTGAGCTTCTTACTTGTCTGTGCCCTTAGGTTCCTCCTGTGTATCTGCAGGCTGGGGGCTGGAGCTGACCCTCTCAGATCCCACCAGAGGTCTGCCATTCTGCTACCCTTTGGAACATGGTGACCCCTGAGTCTGGAAGCCAACATGTTTTCCATGCCCACTAGGAGAAAGAAGAGAGCCCTCAAAATCCTCTGATAGCTCTCTTCTTGCTATTTTTTTAAAATATGCATGAGATACAAATAGCACAAATCAACAAAGCCCATCAGGCTAAATGAAGAGATTTATCTTCAGGTGGGCCTGCAAGATGGATCTGGACCTTTCCTAAAGCACTTTTTTGCAAACAGATTGTGTCAAACCTGGCACAAAGTTGTACCACTGCCTCTGGCTGCACAAGGATTAATGGGACTCACAGAATGTCTCATGCCTTTAAATTTTTCCATACGCAAATTATCATTGCAAATCACTTGAAATGCTTTACAGTAATCAACAGATCAAATCAGTGTTAATAAAATAACTAGCTTTTCAGAAAACGGTTAAACCACACTACCAGCTGTGTCTTCACAAACAGCATCTGAACTGAAAAGGTAATGTTCAAACTCCAACTGTGTGTAAGGGAATGAGTTACTTTTATGCCTATGCATAGAATTTCTGTCCTTGAC
Organism: Eopsaltria australis; assembly: GCA_034509425.1. Lineage (NCBI taxonomy): Eukaryota > Metazoa > Chordata > Aves > Passeriformes > Petroicidae > Eopsaltria > Eopsaltria australis. The sequence goes on along the minus strand of JAVTVJ010010674.1, from coordinate 2,187,837 downwards.
TCCCTGAGGAGTTTGCTTCATCTTGGCATTTTTCAGTGTTAACCAAAGCTCCATGAGTGATGGATACTCGGCAGTTTTAGTTACTAGAAAGGGATACTAAAACAATTAAATATTTGTATGCATTAGCCCTAGCTAAATTAAAACTGTTTTAATCATGGGTTTGTTGCAAGAATCTTAATTCCCATCTTGACCTAATGTAATCCTGTACCATAATATTTTAATGCTGAGAAAGCCTCTGCCTGCTCCATTTGCCCCCACCCTTTCCTGTAGGAGGCATTCCTGCCTTACAGGGCTTGGGAGCACACTGGCACATGCTCCTTGGTGTGGACAAGGCTGGCTGATCAGCACCCACATGAAAATAACCCAAACGATAAGGTTAAAACCAGCTAATTCATCCCATCTGCAGTGATCCTGCTAAGCAGGAGATGGGAAATGGGAAGGAATGGTGTATGATGGGAGCTGTTACCCTGAGGCAGGGCAGGAACACGTTAGTGGCTACATCACTCCTTAGGTACATGGTGCAAAGCCAGCAGCAGCGAGTTCTGCAGCCTGGAGGGAACTGGAGATTCAGGCCTGGAGACTGGTCCCTCATGGTTTGGGTCCAGATCCACCCAAAACTCTGGAGATTAAAAAAAAACTTTAAGGGCTGAACAAACTACACTTATCTAGTTTTGGACAGAGTGTGAAACTTGAGCAATTCAAAGGGGGCTGGTTAGGTTTTTTTTAAAGCCATGAAGTATTGAATTCCTGTTTTGAGGAAAAATGACTAAACTTTGACCTTAATTGCCTTGCCAGTCCAAGTTTCCCACATTCACACACATGCTTTTCCTAGAAGAAGTCATCCAGAGGAACAACGTGCCTTTTGTTAGGAGCAGCTGGCTGAGTTAAATAATGCTGCTTTCAGACCCCTCCACTGCATGGAAAGAGCCCAGTGCCCTTTTGGTTTGCTGTCTCCCATTATCTCCAATAGGCTGGGCTTTGCAGGCTGTGAGCTGACAGACAGGAGGCCTCAAGGCCTCTGAAGAGGTGTGTTTGTTTTCTGAAGCGTGCACTGAGCAGGTCTCAGCTGAAAGCCCAGGGAGATGCTGCCCTGCAAAGCCTGGGCCTCCAAAGGGTGGCTGGGGAAGAGCTGCTGGGTGGGATGAGGAGACACCAAGTCTGGAGTCTGACACCCACTCAGAGCTACTCTCCACAGCACTCGAGAGGAATAAACAGAGAAAAGAGCTCTTTTTAGGGTCTCTTCTGTCTCAATCTGTGCCTGGGCACACTTATTCTTGGCCATTTGTTTTTGTTTGTCTCAGTTTGGCTTTGACTTGTTTCTTCCCTCTTTCTAGCCAGCCCTCTCACATCTATTTCTGCTCTCATTTATTTTAGAAAAGTAACTTCTTTCCTGGTTTTCCTCTTCATCATTTTTGGTGGTGGTGAAAGGAAGGATCTTTTCACTTTTTGTTTTTACAGAGAATCATTGCTGCTTCCTTTTTTTTTTTTCATCCTGCAAATGAGGCACACTAATGAGGGCACACACCAGTGCTTGAGAAGTAGGAAGCTTTAAACCCCCCACGTGCTGGCTCCATTTGTGTAACGGATTTTGGGGCAGGTGTGCCCCATGGAGGGTGCAAACAACACCTCAAGAGGCTCACGTGACAGTTCTCTGCAAGGGTCATGCTTGGGTGTTAATGCAGTGACTCGCTGCAGATGCTTGGTGTGCATCATAGTGTCTCGCCTCAGCAAACCACTTGTGCAACCTTTTAGCCAAACCATCTGGATAAGGCTGAGAAGGGATTGCAGGGTCTCATGGAGGGGACTTGTACGTGCCAGTGGGTGAGATTTAACTTGTGTTAAGTGACTGTGCATCTGCCTGTCAATCCTCAGACACCCCTTAGGAGCTGCACTAAAGAGGAAGGATGACTAAAAAAAGATAAAGAAAGGCTAATGGACTGTGAGCTGCTTTTGACCAAACACTGGGATCTTTCAGCTGCTTTGTAAATCACTCAGATACATTTATGGAAATGTTTTGCTTGTATTTTGTGATTCTAAGTACTGGATTAACACTCTAAGATGCTAATTTTGAATTATATTTTGGCCTTTGTCGCTATCTAGTTCTAACTGAATGACTTATCTGTGATACGCATGTGGATAAACAGTTGATGAACTGAGGAGAAAAAGCAGAGGAAAAAGGACACTATATTTCCATTGCATTATAAACACCTTAATGACTTCAGAGCTTTACTACCACATGATTAATGCTTTAATAAAAGAATCCATACTTCTCTGCGTCCAGTACACAAGCAGCATTAGTGCTGACCCACGTTTGGGTATGGATGCTGCAGCTCAGGGCTTGGCTACTGAGTGTTGGGTTGTTGGGCTTCTGCTGTGTTAATCCAGATCTTGTGTATTTTAAGATCTTCTGCTTCCAACCTGTCCTGTCTGCAAAAGACCAGACCCTACAGGCTCCCTGATCTGATGGTATTAATTGCAGCAGAGAGAGGAGTGATTTGAGGGGATGATGATTTTTTTTTTTCTGAGCTGGCATTAAATGTGAGGTGAGTTTTGAGTTCTTAAATGCACTATAACACAGAGGGAAACCTGCTGTTTCGTGGACATGGAAACCTTCTTGAGTGCCATGGCAATTGAGGGGACTTAAATACGTAAGAATGAGGAAAATAAGGCAACTTCTTAAAAATTTTTTTCAGTGGCACTTCCAGTGACTGCCCCACTTCACTGCCCCATCAGTCCATGCCTGTTCAGTGCTCAGCTACAACCTTTGCAGCGAATTTCTGAAATCACAGCAGGAGCAGGAAACAATCTCTATCCTCTTCAAGTAAGAAGATAACAGCAGAGGAGAAGTCAGGGATGACACGGGGAGCAGCTGCAGTGTGCCAGACCCATGTGCACCAGGTCAGCACGGCCCCGGGCGAGCATGAGCTCCACTGTTTGCTCTTCCAAATGCAATTGCTGCTCTCAGACACCAAGCTGACAGCCACTTTAGAACATCTCCTCACTAGAGGCTTGCTTGCCAGTCTGTGCCTGCCTGCTCAGCCCTTGTCCCATGATATCTGTGCTTAAATGTAAATATGGTCCTTCTCCAGGGTTGTAGTAGCAAATGTGTAGATAAATCTCAGGTCCCTTTTCATCTTGCATCTGGCTTGCTCTCTGGGAACTGTGCCACACTGAAAGTGGGTCATGTCAGAAAACTGAGGGAGTGAGGAGAACTATGGCAGCTGTACCACTATTCTAATTTTGGTGTTTTGGTCATGTCATATGACTTCTTTCTAAAGGGATGCAGTGAGGTACTCAGTCCTCAGTACAGCAGAGAAGGAGGATAGAGTTCCAGTGTTTCCTGTTCACCTTCCTGAGGAATGCCAAGGGAACTGGGGACAGCAGGGAGTGGGGGACACCTGCAGAGCAGTTTCAGGTAATTCTGATAGAAAAAAATGTATGGTCATTTTGGTCCATCAAAATTCTGCCACACTTTCTGCTGCTGACTGCAACGCTCAAGGGGAGCATCCTTCCTGCTAACAAAATGCATTTCTTTAAAAACCTCAAACTTATTTGTAATTAAGTTGGAAACCAAAGTAGGTGACCTTGCAGATGTTGAACCAATCCAAGCTGAAATGCAGATGTTGGTGCAGATGGCAAGGAGCATGATTTAGTTATGACGACAGCAAAAATATGTGGGACACCATTCCTCATATCACCCTTCAGTATAACACATTTTCCTAACCAGGAATGTTATTTGTGGACTTTTTCCAGACCACAGTCTGCATGTAATATTGTCTTCTTACTCAGCCTGGCCAGAAAAGTTCATATAAAATATTCATTTAATGAGCTGAACTGAAAAGGCTGTTGCTAAGATTGGGCTTTGTATCAAGTCCTGGTATAAAAAGAACTTTTTTCCTTTGTATTTGTGAGATGTGTTTAGTTTATAGGTGCTGAGTGAATATTTCCACCCTCAGTAAGAGGTTCCAGGGACTAGTAAATTTTGGCTTGTGCTAGAACAAATTTGTATGTATTTAAGAAGAAAGCAAGCTCATGCAATTTGTATGCAGGGAACATAGATGTTGTATTCTAGTCCCCGTGCCACTGTTACATGAGGTTAACAAGCCTCAATTCATTCTGAGCACGTGCCTGGGAAGTTTATTTGATGCCTGTTGCTGATGAGGAGGCTTAAGCACAGGAGCTGAAGGGCTGAGGCCCTCATGGCTCTGATGTGGTGCCAACTTTGGCAGCTGAGCTCCATCTCTGAGCCTGCCTGTCCCGAGCCAGGGTGGGTTTGTGCTGCTTGGCCATGGCAGCCCCTCACTGCTGCTCTGTGAGCTGGATGTGCCTCCCCTGACCACCCCCTCCCGGCCTCACGGGGTTTTCACTGGAGGTAATTTTACTGCTGTGGCTGTGCCTGGTAGATCTTACTGGCTACTTCATCTGCTTTTCTCACCTCCATCCTGATCGTGCCTGCTTTGGTGCTCAAGTCAAGCTGTTCAGAAAGACGAGCAGGTTGAAAATGAGGAATTTGTCTTTTTTTTTTCCCCTGCTTGCTCTCTCTCCTTGTGTTTCTTTTGGAACTGAGGGAACTCTGGTGCCAGATTACACCTAGCTGGTAGGAATCCACAGCCTCAGGCAACCAGGGTCTGGGTCTAGTTTCCAGCCCTACCTGGGTTCACACAGCTCAGCCTGTCCAAAGAAAAACTGTATGTGATGGCTGGAAAAACCAGGGTCAGTATCTGAGATTTTTTTTCACATTTCCAACTCTCAATATATTTACTGCAATGAGGTTTTTCTTGACTAGGATCACACTACAAACGTAGTATTAGATATTTGCTCTAATACACAGAGTTTTTCTGCATGCAGTCACACCAGATGTTCAGACTAAGGATGTTGTGAGTAATGTTAAAGGTATCTGGTTTTTAAAAACAGATTTTCATTTTCATGTGCTTAATTGTCCTGTCAAAAGGTGGAGAGTAGATGATCATGAAAATGAAGTTATTAAAATTTTATAATTTTGTCCTTGTCCTTGAAAAAATCCCACCATTACTTTCATCCTGAAGAATGTTGAATCTCTTCTGCAATCTTGCCACATACACTTATTTCACAGAAAGTGTAGTTGTCTTTTAAACATTTTATTCAGTGACAATGCTGTTCACATTGACACAGCAATCTCAAAACCAAAACTAGTTCTGAATTAGGCAATTTTTTAGCTGTTTATTTTGGTGGTGTAAAGCCTGTCTCCTAGAAGATGAAATCCTTCACCTGAACAGCTTGCTTTGCAAGCTATTTTTTGTAGCGAAATTTGCTACAAGTTGTTGTAAACAATCTCACATTCTTGAGTGAGAGATCACCTGCATTTGCTCTGATTAGAATCTCATCTGCTTGGACTTTCTGGTTTCTTTTTTCTTTGTTTTCTATTTTTGCATCAAAGTTAAATTATAATCCTAAATGACTGTGTAATGTTACTAACAGGCTAGTGGGTATGAACACATTAGATATAGAAACAGAATTAGACCAAAATCTGCATTACAAGAGGTAATTAAAATCACTACTGCTGATGTGACTAATGCTATTAAAGCATTAGTGATAGGTCAGGCCCTGCTTCAACTGGCAGCTCTATTCATTTGCTGAAACAGGGCCTTTCCACAAAAATGGATGAGTGCAGGAGTGCCTTATTAAACTGTGAGAAGAGATGAAAAACACCTTAATATGCTTTCAGAGGGGATGAGTGACACACAAAGCTGGTGCCTGCATTGCAATGAGAGCAGCCACTGCTGCTGCTGTTAGGCAGACAAAGCCATGTTACTCTTAAGCACTCCACTAATTAAAAATAAATGCACATTAGGAAGCTCTGCAAATCCCAGGAACATGAAAGAGGAGTGTTTGCTGAATTTTTGAGCTGTGAAATAACACTCCCAGTCCTGGTGAGACAGGGAAAAGCACAGTTGCTGCTTTGATTTCCTTGGGGTAGCAATGGGCATTAAGGCAGGTGAGAGATGTACGGCCTGGGGAAAATTTTGCCCTGAATTTTTGTAATTTAGAGAGACACTGTCAGGTCAAATATTGCTTGGCAATGAAATGTTACTGAATCCAAAACCCAAACCCCTTCCTTCTGAACTGAAAATTTTAAAAAAGGTTCTCTCATTTCTTCTCCCTTTCTCTCAACATCTACTGAAGTACCTCTTCCCCTCCACTCCTGACAGACCCCACTGGCAGTGCTGTATCTGGCTCGGGGCTCCAGCACAGTAAGGACATGGCTCTGTGGGAGTGAGCCTGGAGCAGGGACACAAAGATGGTTAGAGAGCTGCAGCACCTCTCCTGTGAAGACAGGCTGAGAGAGCTGGGGTTGATCAGCCTGGAGAAGGCTCCAGGGAGACCTTACAGCACCTTCCAGTACCTAAAGGGGGCTCAGGAGAGCTGCAGAGGACTTTCTATAAGGGCATGTAGCGATAGGACAAGGGGGAATGGCCTTAAACTGAAAGAGGGGAGGTTTAGAATTCCCACCCACTCCCACCCTCCCTCGTGGCCAGGCCTGGCCCTGGACATAGCTGTATCATATGGACCCAAGGAACAAGAACTGAAACACAACAGACATCTCCTGAAACACAGAATAAAACCAAACACTACAGAAAGGTAACTGTAAATGACATAACTGTAACGAAAAGTAACTGTAAATGATACTTACACATGAAGTATAATTTAGAGGCATAATCAAACAAAATATTAAAAACTGGATTTATCATAGTTTTCCCCTTAAATAGCACTTTTTATGATAAAGACAGCAGTATTTTACTCCATGTAAATCTGAGGTGAGAAAATTTATCCACTCAAGTCATGTAGAAAGTGTACAGTGCATTTGCTAATTAACTGCAAGGAAAAGTTTCTTTTTTTTCAGGACTGCTGGCAATAAAGGCAGATGTGCTGAAGGAATTTCCATGTAAACACACATTTAGTAAGAGCCTTATTAATATATAAATTCTTTATTGCATTTAGTATCTCGTCATATGTTTACTGGACCAAGATATTTTTATTGTGAAGCGCACTTCCCCTTAGTAGCAGCATCTGTGTGTATGTATGTACACGTGCATTTGTCCCAACCAGGGATAACCTTCTCAACCTTCTCCTCCCAATTCCTTTCTCTCCAAACAGGAACTGCATCTTCAATCTCTTTGTTTTCACATATATAGTTATCATAACAATGCTAACAAGACTTTGAAAAATGTCTTCCGTCCCCTCTTGTCATGAAGAGTTTGACAGCTGACCAGACTTCAAAACTCATCCTAAACAGGGGATTTTTGGTGCTCTGGGAAAGATTTTTTTGCAGGACCGATGGAGTAGAGAATGACCACCAAAAGGTGGACCTGTTAAAACAGCAATGGTTGTATTTAATGAGACCAAATTAATCTGCCTCCTCTCTTCCAAAGATACTGCTCAAGGTGCAGCCTGATCAACTGCAGGACTAAGAGAAATACTAAAAGAACTGAAATTACTCCTTCAGATTTTTATAACTCTTCTTGAATGTTCTTCTGTTCAGTTACTCTCTAATTAATATCAGCAGAGTATGTGATAATGCACATCCCCCGCAACAACTTAATTAAATCATACATTCAATTAATTGAGTATTCTACTGTTCCCAAAGAACTACAAAATATCTCTTCTTTAGCAGATAAAGAGGAATTATCACCTCATGGGACAAGCCAAGCTCCAACTGACTGAATCATAAAAGAAGTCTTTATAACTAACTTGGATATTAAATACACTTTAACACAGATATCTCACTAAAATACTCTTTCCTCTTCCTTTATAAAAAATAACTTATTTTTTCATGCCTAAATCTCTTTTCCAGTTTCATCTTCAAAGGACCCAAGAAAAACAAACCATGAACAAGCTCTAGCAAAGCACTGGTAACCTTTTTGTCTCCTGATTGAAGAGTCACCCCCATGTGTCGAGGCCGTCCCAGGGATGCTGCGTAACAATGCACTGGGTGCAGCATCATTGGCTGTGCAGTGGAGGCACAGCAGGAATTCCCTCCTTGGAAATGCTGCCTCTTGGGTTCTTAAGAGCATTTTGACCCTTTCTTCTTACTTTTCATAGGCAGAACTGAAACAATCTATTTTTGTGCTGTTTGACTTCTTTACAGCCACTTTCTCTAGATCTGACAACTCGGAGCACCGTGCCTGAACAGATAACGAATGTTTACACGTGACGGTCACTGTTTCCAAACTGCTCCATTGTTCCCAGCATCAGGGTGAAGCCCCGATGCCCATCAAGACAAGAAAGCAACAGGAGAGGAAGGAAGGATTTCCTGCCTGGTAAGAGCAGTCCTGTTTAAATCAGAGATGGAGTTAACCACCCACTCCAACATATGCACGTGAAACACTGACACAGATTGCCTGGATCTGCCTTGCACAGGATTACCAAATCCCAGTGAAATGTGTTTAATAAACAGGGTGAGATGATCCCAAAGTGCTGGCAACATGGCAGGCAGAGGAATGATCACAAACTGTCCTTTGTTTGTTTGTCCCTCCGGAAAAACATTCGTTCTGTTGCCATCCTCTGCCCCGATGCAGCTCTTTGAATGTTCTAAGTTGCTTGAGAGATTCTGGGGGAAAATTTACAGCCTGGCTGTCATGTAGATTATGGTTGCTTTACTGATTAGAGAAGGGTATGTATTTTATTAATAATTGTGTTTATCCTCAGCTTTAGGGTTTGTACCTCCAGCAGGAGTGGGTTTCCTCTTAGAGTTCACACCCTGTGACATCAGTGATGCTTAGGCACTTGACAACATGGTGGATGTGAAGATCTGCTGCAGAATCTGAGGGATCTGTTTGGTATCCATAGCAATAAAAGACCGACCTGCTGGCAGCATCTTCTGCAGCCTAAGGAGGAGAATGAGGGACAAGACACAATTACCACCTCAAATTATCTTCCCTGCCACAGGACAGGATTCCTCTTGACTATCTTCCCAATCCATGCCATTCACATTGCTGTCACCATGCAATTAAAGGTTTGGGAAAGCAACACAGGGAGTAAACACTGAGAGCAGCTAGGGCAGAGTTCCATTCAGCAACACAAACAAGAGTGTTTCCAGAGATTTCTACCCATGTCCTTTTTCTGACCTGCCAGAACTCCATTTTGACCAGTGACCTCATGAGGTGTCACCATAACTGGTTTGCTGAGGGCAGCTACAGATTTACACTGGAAATGAAGACACTTACCCTAAATTGACTACCATGAACCCACAGCTCTTTCAGTTCAACAAGTCCAATGATTTTAACTGTGCTCTTTGTATTTCTTCTTTGACATTGATGCAGATTACATGGAAATGTATTTTTCTGCCAGTATTAACCTGGCACATTTTTAAACACAGCTTAATCCACCCTTAAAAATTAAACTAGATGCATCTCCCTCATGTCCAGTTAGCAGGCTTTGGATTTATTTTTTCTCTGCTTTTTAAATGAGATTTTGCTCTATAGTATTCCTCCAATGCTAAGTAAACTCTCACTTTTAAAATTAGTTTTAAAAAAAGCTGCAGCAGAGAATTCTCTTCTCCTTCCCCCACAGCAGTTACAGGAAGGCTTTGTCTAATTCTGCACTTCCACATACATAGAAATGCATTTCAGTGACAGCATTGTGTGCATTTTCCATAGCCAGTGAACTAGGCCATTATAAGATCTCCTCTTACACAGCAGGATCCAGTCAAAGATTTTTTTCTTTTTTTAATTCCTGTCAAAAGTAAAGGGACTTTCTGTAATTATAATCTTTCAGAATGAATTCTCTTTTGATGAATAGCACAGCTCTGATCCAAAGACCTGCAGCCGCAACTTACGATGTCCTGTGCAGCTGTATCTTTCAGCTCTTTTCTGCTTAGAATTATCTACTGAGGACCAACTCCCTTTCAGATTTCTCTCCTTCTCCTCTAGCAGAAGACTCAAACAGAAACAGAAAAGACACTGTTGATATTGGCGGCTATACCAGCTTTTTGCTGTAGGTACTGGTCTTCAGTAGATGTGGAACCTGGAAGAACACCTGGGACAGAATTTCTTTTTTATCCCCTTGTGCCCAAACATTTTAAAGTGAAGTTATGTAGTAGAACTAAACCCAGGCACACTGTCTCATACACTCCAAAGAATTTGTGTCTCTAACACAAGCAGACTATCTGAGTCAAATTTTTGGCTGTTTTGAAGACTGTTAAAGTCCAGCTTCTTTTGTTTTAATCTCTTTTCTTAGGCCTACACATGTTGGAACCATATCCTGGGCAATAACTAAGGCACCACATCTCTGTTATCATTACATGGCGACACTACATAAGGGTATAGTGCAAATCCTGCAGCAGGAGGATGGCTTCAGCTGCTCCCTTTGGATGCACAAGATGCTCTGAACTTGCTGGCTATAACGGATGTCTGCAGGATCCACAAGCCAGTCTCCTCCCTGACACAACTCAGGAGCTACAGCTTCTTGACAGTACATTAATAACAATAGTAATAGTAAAAAAAAGATAGGTGAAAACTTGGACATGACCCATCAATGTGCACTTGCAACCCAGAAAGCCAGTTGTACCCCGACTTTCTTTCATCAAAAGCAGCACAGCCAGCAGGGCGACGGAGGTGATTCTGCCCCTCTACTCCACTTTGGTGAGACCCCACCTGGAGTGCTGTGTACAGCTCCAGGGCCCTCTGCACAGGCAAGACATGGACCTGTTGGAGTAGGTCCAGAGGAGAGCCACAAAAATGGTCAGCAGGATGGAGCACCTCTACTATGAGAGGCTGAGAGAGCTAGGCTTGTTCAGCCTGGAGAAAAAAGTCGAGGGAGACCCTACTGAGGCCTTTCAGTAAATACAGGGGGCTCATAAAGACACAGACTTTTTACTAGGGCCTGTAATGATAGGATAAGATGTAGCAGTTTTAAATTGGAAGAGGGTAGATTTAGACCGGAGATACGGAAGAAATTTTTACAATGAGAGTGATGATGCACTGGCACACGTCATCCAGAGAAGCTGTGGATGCTGAATCTCTGGAAGTGTTCAAAGGTGACTTGAATGGGGCTTTGATGGGCCTTTGAACAATGTGATCTAGTGAAAGACCTCCCTGCTCAAGGCAGGAGGGTTGGAATAGATGATATTTAAAGGTCCCTTCCACCAAACCATTCTATGATTTAATGATACTATGAACAAAACCTCACTGCCGAACAACAGCATGGGCAACTCACTGTAATAAAAGCAGAGTTTAGATTTATGTTGAGTGAAAGCAAACAGTACCAGGCATAAACCAAACACACTTACCTATCTGCCTGGTCTCCCAAGGATCCTATAAATATGGCGAAAGCATTGACTTGAGTATTGGTGGTCAAGACCTGTGCAAACCTTGATGGCGGAATTCCGTACCGCTCAAGATTCGCATCACTTAAGACGATGACAAAATACTCATCAGCCTCCTCCTTGGCGATTTCCCGAATGGCGTGCTCTGTTCCTTCCAAGGTATGGTCTCCACTCATGCAGAACTGAGCGTGGGCATGCATGGTCTGTGTGCACAGCATTATCATGTGGAAACACGTAAGATGACTTTAGGAACAAGCATTCATTTCAGCTAGCACAGGAGGGAGTAAATACTCAGTACTGCTTGTATTAGTTGGTCAAACAATCAAAACCCACACAGGGACCTAATTAAACTGGGCCTTAGGGAAGGTAAAATACTTTGGTCAGCTCAGTTTGAGTAGCTGCATTCCTATGTATTTTAGGAAGAAAACAAGGCTTAGTTTCCTAAAGCTATGAACTGCATGTTCGTAATTTGCACTGGACTTCCAAATCCTACTAGTGTCTCAGTTATTATCAAATACCTGATTCCTGACAGTGGCAGTCACATTTAAAAATGATAAAACATTTTGTTTGAGCTGTTACAAAATAAATACACCATATTCATCGATGAAGCTGTTACCTATGTAGAAGGCCAGGAATTTTAGATTTTATTGAATCAGGTTATTCTAATCAAAGCAGCTACTTTAAAAACAGTTTTTGAAGAAAGCTTAAATACATGCTTCTAGCCCATCATGCTGCCAACCACGTAAATCCTACAATAGACTCTATTTTTCTTCATCCAACTACAGAAAAATTATGGTGAATACACTCACTTGGCCATTGTAATTTAACATGTTTCCAACTTAGCATTGACACATTTTCCCAATGCTACTGTGATGCATAACTTCTTGAAGGCAGCAGGCTAAATCATTGACCTGGGATCCCTCTACAGTTTTGAATTAGTCATTTACACACCAGTAGTATCACATGATTTGGGCAGAGCTATCTATATCACTGTATAATCTTTGGAACTTCCCCTATCCTTTGACAGGTAACCAAAATGACACATTTAGGGCACAGCAGTTCAGAACAAGGCATACCCAGCTTTCACTATTTTGGCACAGTTCTCTTTCTGCCATGTCTCTTCAAGGTCCAGTTTCAATTTTATGCAAATACAGAGATTTTGCTTTCTTGCCTTTTATTTTACTATCCTCATGTTTTGCATTCCGTGACCTGCCTACAATTTTATCTTTGCAGTCATAAAGTCCTTAATTACCCAGCATCACTTATCAGTAGGAGTTACCTTAAGAATCTCTAATCTTTGCTTATTGTTCTTGGGAACTTTGTTACTCCCAACCAAGGCGATGTTGAAGCCATCTCCTGAATGTCCAACAATGTCGTACTACAAGAAAGAAGCATCATCAGTCACCTGTTAATCACAAATGGCCCTTGGCTCACAATGACATAAGACAGATCAAAGGCAATTTGCAATTTTCAACAAAAACCCCAAGTACTGTTCCCCATTTCTGTTTATGAGCTGCTTAAGGGAACTACTTGCAATTTCTCACTGTCACGAAAACATAGGAAAGAATTGCTAAATAATGAAATTAAGGAACAGTTCCTTATTTCCACGGTCTGTTTTTCACATCATCCCACCAACTGCAGAGTGGTGATGTGTAAGATCAAGACCTTGCCCTCTCACATTGTCCACGTATTTCTTTTAAAGTAGCAATTTTCATCCTCTTGAGTCTGACAAACAAGAAGCACATTGTTTGAGAGTAGCTCCTATGTTTGATGAGTTTTTTTGGTGACCTCATTCTGCTCTGAGAAAAAAAAAGTATTACAAATCCCCTTTCTTGAAAATCAGCACTCCTTATTTTTGTGCATAACAGATCAAAGCCATTGCTGAAAGTATGTAGAGAAGCAAATTCCAAGAGCTCCTGTATGTTTTCAAAGGAGATGGTGTGCACATCATTATCCTGTGAGATGCTGCAAAACTGACATGTAGAACTGCAGTAGTTCAAATATCCTGTTGAACAAATAACGCAATATTGCAAAGGCCTCTGTTTCATGTGAGAGTTTCACTGCTGTCACATGAAACCAAGACCAGCTGAGTTATGGCAAGGTCCTGACCTGCCCTTTGTGTTGTGGATGTGGCAGTCACCCCAGGGGGAATTCATGAGCAGGACAAAAATGGATTTAAGAGCTGTCTACACCAAGCAAGAGAGCACAGTGTACAGAATCTGAGCCCAGAGAGACCTGAGCTGGCAATTCCTCAGTGTGACCATGCCTGTATTTCCCCCTGCCTTGCTGACACAGACCTGCCTTTACTAAACAGGGAGCCCTGGTGCAGTGTTTTACCTTTCTGTTTTTTTTCAAGTACTGTTACAGGTTCCTGCTGGGCTCACCATCCCTAATTCCCACATAATAATTTGGTAAAAGGCAGGTCTATTCCTCAAAGTTTTTCTGTCTTTTCTTTCCTATTGAAAGCACTTTATTTGGTGTAAGTCAGGTCCAAGAAAGTGGAGAAATGGCATTCTTTACAGACAAAGCTCTTTTAGTTTCCACATCACTAATTTGCTTAAAAAGATATCAAAAGAAAGCTAGAGCAACTGGAACAACACTTTTAAAGGTGATACCTCCCTCTGTAAAAGAGCAAACATGCCACATACTGTAGATTATTTCACCCAAAGTCAGATCATTTTATGACAGCCCCACATAAACCAGACTTCCACTAGGAAATCTTTATATAATCTAGTCCCCACACAATCCCATTTTTTCTGCTCTGTTGGTTTTCCCATTTCTGCACTCCTTAGCTCTTACATATCTTGTATTTGTTACCCAGCTTCATGTAATGCTTTCTCTTCAAAATGTATTTCTTATCACCATAATAATGCTTCAGACTCTCTCTTTCCTGATGAATATGAAGACATGGCAAATGAAAATACACGAATTTTGAGAATAATGCTGAGGTTACATTCAGGATACTTTCTAAATAAAACAGGAATAAATCCTGTTTAATAAAACAACACACAAAGAATGGTAAAAGAATATTCTTTAAAAAATTAGAGACTATTCAATTCAGAGGGACTAAACAAAGCAGTGGTTTAATGGAGCAGAAAATATCCAGCACTCGTGGTTCTTATGCAATGTTAGAAATGCCCACACATCTTCAGGGTAGGCTCTCAATTATGAAACCTTGCACATCCTCTGCTGAGCAGTTTTGTATTCGGTATAACTTTTAAAGTAACAACCCAATGATGTAAAGCAAAATGCTGCCATTCTCCTGTGTAAAAAGGCTGATCCCTTTGTAGAAGCCTCCTTCCTGGCTTCCTCCCACTGGGTGTCCTTGTGTCAGCTCTGCCATACTTTGCCATCATTGTGGGTCTTGACATACACCAGAAACAGACCTAGCTTTCATCTCAAACAGTCTGAGTTTAAACTCAGTGTGACAGCCCGTGTAAGGGGAACTGCTGCATCTCCTAGATGAAACTCTAGATGTTGACCCTACAGTAGGGCCCCCTCCACATTCCTGCACAAGGCGGGAACAGACAACCTGGGTACAGGCAAGGCGAGGCTGAAATGATCTGAGTAAACTATTGCAGGCATGGAAAGGCATCCACCTGGGAACATCATGTCCTGTCTGCTCCTTGCCCAGAGAGCTGATTATTGTTCTTTGTGTGTGCCCATGCATGCACCCAATATGTGTGCTTATCTTTAACAGATGTTATCAGTTTCCTTGTTTCTTTGCTGAAAGCTTACTATGCTATTTGTGATTTAAAAATATTTGGAAGCAGCAGGGAAGAAGTGGTTATTTGATTCATCCTGACCGCTGCATTCTGGGTCAAGTAGGGCCTTCTGAAAAACAGTGAGATCCTGCTGTACTGTGGAAGAGAAGAGCTGTGGTCAACAGCTCTCATGCGCTGGTCCTCATGGTCCTCCGATCCTGTCTGGAAGCCAAGTCAAGGACCAGAAGTAGTCAAAATCTAAGGAGTGTGAGTTTGCTTTTGGGAAGCTCAACTCCCCAAACTCTGAGGCTGGATGTGTTCACAGCAAGGGAATGTAGCTGCACTCACTTGGATTGACTCAAGGCAACATAAGATTGCAAGCTGGGAGACCCTCCCTGGCAGGGGAGATCGAAGAAGGTTCACAGCAAAGCCTTTGAAGTGACAGAAGGGAGATGTTTGCCCAGGGAAATGTATGGAATCTGGCACAATTCAGGAAAACAGAGTTTGGGAGAGGAGCAAAACTGGAGCAAAGAAGCTCACTCTGAAATGGCAAAGAATTAAAATCTCTCTTTCTCGCAAGAAATTATTACCTCCCCCTGATTTGTGATCTAGTAAATGAACCCTAAGTGATTTCATATTATCTTGGTGCAGTCATTGTAAAGAAAAGGTGCAGACAGCTCCAGAGTCCTGGTCGACTGGGAACCCCAACACATGCAGGCACATGCAGACTTTGTCAAAACCAGTTTCCTTCCTTTGCAGTAGCTAAAGACAAGCACAGAAGAAGGGCCTTTGAAAAGCAGGGATCCAATCTGATGCTTTTTCCCCATAAATTCCCTAAGGAGGATTTATGTGGATGGAGTTACAAGTGAGAGAAAAGCTGTGATACAATCTTACTTGGAACTGACTTACGTTTTGTTTTACAAAATTGCAAGCAAAGACTCTTAGGATAAATCCAGCAGCAAAATACATTTGCCATAGTGCAGTTTAACTGAAATAATATATTATTGTGGTACACAGGAGCTTGTTTTCCAATAGCCTCAGGTACACTGAGACAAGGACTCCTCTATTCAGGGCACACAGCATGTAAACATGTATCTCGAAATAGCATAATTTTGTTGGTTTCTTTCCACAGGGAAAAGTTAAAACAATCTCTGTTCCACTGTCACATTTTGCACTGAATGGATTGTTGCTGCTGCCTAAAATGGGTAAAATGGAAGACTTTGTCTTCTGCAGCTGCCAAGCCAAAAGGCTTCATTTCTGAAGGCATTTAAAAAGCTGAAAGAAGATGTGTGCTGAATGTAAAAGGCAGTGAGAATTAGACCCTGCTGGAGGGCTAGATCTTTATAAATTCATCTCTTCTTTGGACAACACTAAACATTCTATTTTTCTGAATTTATTTCAAATCTTTTTTTTATTATTTAAAAGAAACTATTCTGCCAAATGTGTGGACCATTTCTCCTTTTTCTGAATTAGCAATGCTGCCTCCACAGTAAATTTTACAAACACAAAATGCTAAAAGAGGCATATAAAATCTGCAATATCCCTTTAATATAGCTATAAATAACAATTCATGCTGTTCCTACCGGTTACATAATATGCTATTTATTGAGCAACAATATTTTTAAGGCTTCATAAAATTGCTGTTGTATAATTTACTGGACATGCCTCCTCAACCTGCCATTATGTGTACAAATCACGCTAATCAGGGATGATATAAAACCCTACAGTTTGTGACAGACATAGTACTACCTCAGATAAACAAGAGAACAAACTGCCCTTCTATGCATTTTCAAACAACTGGCACCTAAAATGGGATACTCAGAAGATGGGCCTCTTGTTTCCTCCTTGACAAGGAATGATTCACTGCCTGGACTTACGGGAAATAGAAATAGGGAGGATGTCCCACATGAGCATAAAAAGCTGAAAAGTACCTGCTGCTCTTGTCTGACTTTATAAAAGGTAACTTCATTACCTGATTGGTGCAGTCATGTACCCAATACTCAGCTCTTCTGTATAAGAAGGCAAGAAGAAATTATTTTCTACCTTCACTTGGCACCGTTAAGATCATCAGACAATCAACATCATCCCTGATACCAAGGGGTACCGCCCACGGAGAAAGCTCAGCTGGGTAGGATAAATCAGCCAAGGAAAAGCCCATCTGATTAAATCAACTGTATTTAGCAGAGAAGTAAAACAAGCACCATCAGAAAAGTCATCCTGAACAAAAGCCAGGAATTGCTTTCCAAATTCTGCACTGCAGTTAGATAGCTGAAGGGAATTTCACTCTGTAAATCCCTGTTGCTCAACAGGCCTGACGATTCCCTTGGTTCAACACGTTTTACAAGATATCCCTCAAATTTGCAGCATATGTTGTTGTGAGCCGTGCAGATGGGGCTACAACAGGAACAGATAACAGCAGGCATATTTGAAGGCCAAAAAAGTCTGTTTTTATAAAACCAAGCAAGAAGAGAATAAGGAAAATGAAGAAAGAAAAAAGTGATAAACTGCAGATTTTTAATTGCACACTACACAGTTGTGCGTTCTATCTTTTTCAAATGGTTCCTCCCTTAGATATGAGAAATATATGCTGTTTTTGCAGACATACCAAACCTTCAGCTTTGTCCTGAGAAAAATCAGCAGCATCTTGAAAAGTGTCAAGAGTTGTACAGAATGGAGTCAGTGATATTTTTAAAAAAATCACAGCCTCTCCTGCTCTCTAAAGCCTGACCCACAGATTTTAAAATCACAGAAGTGAAGAGAGTTTGTTATGATCTTAACTGATTCTCCACAGTGTGCTGGCTGTGTGTCTAGCTCTACCTGTTACTCCTTTACCATGCACTTAAGGGTTCTGGGTTCTCAGCTTTATAGAATGCACTGGAAATAAGGACAGGTGCTTATCTGCCACTGTGTTACATCTTTCTCCACTGTTACCACTTCCTAAGCCACTGTTCTCAGCTGTGTGAATGTAACATAATTTATTGTTCAAAATAAGAGCAGAATGAAAAATTGTCCCCTGGTCACCATTTCTGTTGTAATCAAGATTTTATTGGCTCTTTGATTTTTCTCTCTTCCACACTGAGCAGTTCTTAGTAAGTAACTTGTTTAGTTATTTAATCATTCATTGTATGGGGACACTTCCATACCCTTTGCAATCTTTGTTACCTTCTCTTCTTCTTCAGCTCTATAAGAACTTTTGTGAGATGGGGGAGTAAAATGGAACACTTTACCCCTAATGCAAATGCACTACAGATGTTTACAGCAACGTTCTCATGACTTTTTGTTTCTTCTCTCTTTTGCTAATAGTTTGGAACATTTAGAACCAGCTTTTTTGACAGCTGGTGAGAACTGAGTGTTCAAAGAACCACACAACATAATTAGAAGACATCTTTGTCAGGCACCTGTCTATAGCTAGGAGTGAGGACTAACAGAAAGCTGACTTTCTCACTGTGTATTTAAAATCAAAATTCTTTTCTTCCACCTGCAGCACTTTACATCTAAAAGCACTAAACACCGCCTACCATTTTATTTCCCAGTCACCACTTATGGCCAGGTCCTTCTGCAGCTTCTTGCAGCTGGATTTCCCTTTTCATTTTCCCAAATAACTTTATATAATTAGCAACTTTTGCCACCTCACTGTTCATCCCCTTTAACAGATCACTCATGAATATACAGAACAACATAACAGCATGGACTCTGGCACAGATCCCAACACAGCTCCACCACTGACCCACTAAAAAATGACCACTCAATCAGTTTTCTATATTTTTAGCAGTATTTTGTGTATCTAAAGGATTTCCCTTTTATCCCCAAAAGCCTCTGGCGAGGGACTTTGTCAATTGCTTTTGGCTAAGGAGACTCTACCGACCAACCAATCAACCTTGCTTGTAACATACACAGATCCCTTATTTCCCTTTACAAAACCATGCTGACTACACCACAGCATATGATATTTATCCTTGTGCCCACTACTTTTCTGTGCGGATGATCCTGCATTTTGTCATACTCACATCTATGTTGCTCAGATATGCCTGTTTTACCAAGCTATACAAATCGTGCTGTGTAATTACACTGTCACTGTAAATATTTGTCCTTAACTTTTCTATTATCAGTGAGCAGGAGATACATGAGCAGCTGAACCATAAAAGCCTTGATTTCCAATTAATTTTTTAATTACATTTGAGTTCCCACATGGTTTCTCTGGGCTAAGGTGTAAGTTTATGGTTACAGCATTTTCCTTCAACAGGATTATACAGCATCACTCTCTACCCAGTCTATTTTCATTACATTTTCAGGAATGTAGTGACTTTGGGAACAAAACCATAGTTTCAAATTTGTTTGAAATTCTGCAACATGCTACATTTAACAAAGTTTAAGGGCAAGAAAGCATTGCTGCCAGAGAAGATGGCAGCACATTCTTAGGCAAACAGCCTAAAAACATAATGTCTGTCTCCTTCTATAGACTTTTCTCCTGAAGGATAGAAGTGTGCATGATCGTACTTTAGAAGATATTCTAAAAGCACATGCCTGATTTTGTTCATGAGATTCTATGGAAGAACAGAAACCTGTAGAATTGTGTTGTTGGAGGAAGAAGGTGAAGCAGACCTGACTGAGTTGATCTGCACTAAGTTGCTATTAATTTTGTTTAGGAGACTTTACATTTTATTCAGAAGTATTTTAATTCTTATGTTTGATATGCTCTTCAGCAAAGGTAGTGGACATTTCTATTCCTCCATTAAACACGGGGTATATCCAGAATAAACTGGAGACTGCCATTCCTGTCTTCTTTATGGCTAAAGAAACATGGCCTAGACCTTGTTTAGGCTTACTGAGACAAAAAGAGTATTACATTTATTTACATTTCATTTACAGGCTACTGTTAAATAACATTTGGAACCTAGTATGTTTCAGTACAAGAAATAATTTCTTGCTTTCAGGTAACTAGAACAGAGAAGGGACAAAGAAGTCTGGCCTCTTCCCAAGACCAAGTATTGCTGTGTGCACTCTGGGCAGATGGAAGGACGTGGTATCTCTGCGTGTCCTGACGCTCATATTTACTTGTGTTCTGAAGGCTTAAGTGTTTCTGCTCAAAGAAACCAGAAAAAACACCAGCAAATCTCACCAAATCAAAGCCTTGGATTGAATACTCCCCTGCTGAAATGTGTAATGTTTCTTGTCCTTTCATTGGTATTATTTTTCACGTTGCTAGAAATAGATTAATGTCTTTATTTCCTTGTGGGATTGAATAATATTCTTTGGCTAGACTGACTGCTGAAACACTTTTTCCACTGCTGCACACAGCCTGTGCAATAACCACAGAGCTCCTAGCCGAGCTGCAATTACCTTGAATTTGTGCTCATAATTCTCAAAAGCCTCCATGACCATGCAGACGGCCTCCATGGAGCGCTCCAGGCGCCCGTCCACCCCGTTGAAGCGGTACATGCTGCCGGACACATCCACCACCAGCCGCAGGCGCTTGGGCTTCTGCTGGGGGCTCCCCAGCTGGCAGGGAAACACAGCACAACAAAACCCAGGAGAAGTGGGAAAGACAAACATCAGTAAAGATAAAACATTCCAGAAACAGCGCTCAATGCACGCTGCAAATCAAGAAAATTTTATCCAGCAAAAATTGTTTGGTTTTGTTGGGTTTTTTTTCAAGCACAAAAAACCCAATTATTTTTCTATTTCAAACCAGTTCTTTGACAGGTAACTCAGCTCATTGTTTTCCCTCACCTTCAATGACTGGAAACAAAATATGTCAAAAAATTCCACAAATGCTTGTCAGGAAAATACTTTTTCTGTTTCAGTTTTGATTCTTAACATTTTATTTCAGTAAAGAAACTCTCAAATTTGCTCTTTCTGCCAAGGCTCATAATGGAAATGCTTTTCCTTGGCATGCAGTACTAACAGGGACTGTATACGACTGTAAAAATTTGTCTGCTGAGGTTAATAACATTCCAAAAATGTTTGAAATCTTGTTCTGATTAACTACTAGTTCCATCTTCATTCTAATGCTGAAACCATTATTTTTTCCTAAAAACAAATCCCATCTGTTCTTACAATTTTTGGCACAGTACATTCAAGGGAGGTGTTTTATTTAGCATGCAATGAGATGTGTCTGGATTCAAGTACGAGGCTATTAAAGATGATCTGACAAAAAACCAGTCACAATATAAACAAATAGCTAAAATGTTCCTTTGACCAGTAAAGGATTTGTGTACTTTATTCTTTTAATTATTCTTTTAATGTACTGTGGCATGCCTGCCCTCCCAGAAACAAAAGAAGGCCCATTAAATCCTACATTTATTTTGGTTTTTATGCACACACATAAAGGTGTCCTTTTTTTTCCTGACTGAATTATTTTTATAAAGCCTTAAAACTGATACACTGAGTAAATACATTTTGAAACAAATGAGAATTGAGGATTCAATAACTTTTCCCTTGCTGATCTTTCACACAAAGCAGTGCCAAATTCCATAAATCATTCAAAGCAACACAAGGAGCAAACGGCATAAAAAATAATACCAGGAATTTATCACATGTGGATAGCTGACATGCAAAAAGATGCTGCACCCAGCCATTAAAAAAAACCAACTTATTGTACTTAAAAATTGCAATCTGTCATTAAGTATTACTGTTAACTATTATGGACTAGCCCCACTGGTTTTGGCCAGGTTTAGTTGATCTGAGTCAAGTGGTTTCTCTGTTGCTGACTCACACAGGTCTAACTGTAAAGCCTTCTTTAGAATGGCTGAATTAGGCTATAGGACAGTCAGCTTCATCATACCTTAATGGCTTTTCCTCACACTTTTTTTTTTCCATCATAATTTTTATTCTTGTAAATCCAAGTATTTGTGGAAGTTGAAATTATTTTTGTATTATGTAATAAGGAAAATACGTTTGTAAACCACTTTTTTTTTTAAACTTCCTAGGGGAACAGTATATTTGCTAATAAAAATTAAGTTAGTGAGAAAATATTTTCCTTTTTTCTAGAAAAGCAAACAAAATAAATGTTTTCTGCTAATTACCTTCTGGTCATTAAAATATGAAATATGATCATAAAAAACTGTTGCATTGGATCAAAACTTAGCACTGCCTACACTGGTGTACTCTCTTTGAGGGTGGCCAGCAGGAAATATTTATGCCAGACTATATGAAGAGGTACAGCAAATTTTCCAGCCTGTGGTTGCCTCTGTGTAAGGGACATCCCAAGCCAGAGATATTTTTCTGAGTTTCCATGTTTCTTGTGGGATACTTACTTGTGGCTCAAGTTCTCCCCGTCGTTTATATATGGCTTTTTCTCCTGTCAGCCCATCGATGATTTTGGCATCATCTAGCTCTCCAACAGCTTGGTGTCTCAGCCATTGTCTTTCTTTACCCTTGGCCTGCAACAGAAAAGAAATCTTCCTCAGTGATGAGAGTGTGTGCTAAACAATTTAAGACCTACTGCACATGACATACACATTAATTTCTGTGTAATGATGTGATAGTTTTGGCGTAAGTCAAAGAAATCCAAACACATGTTCACAGCTGTCCTGTTCTTCTCTGAAAGAAAAATCAACTCTAACAAAGAACATGTTCCCTCTGTACCTTGGCCCATTTTCAGTAGTTTCATATATGGGAGTTTAACTGTGAACTGCAGAAATGTTAACCTTTCTTCTTGCAAATATGCTGAAAATGAGTGTGGCAAGCCTGTTCAGAAATACATACAATTGAAGGGACACACATAACTGACCATTTGTTAGGTGTTTTCAATCCACACAGAACAAGAAAAAGTCATTGGGTGACTTAAAAAACTAACAGTATCCACTTTATCCACTTTAGGCAATGGGAAATGGTTGCTTTTAAAACAGTATTAACAGTATAAACTAATTACATATTTAGAAAACCTACTTTTAAAATCATGATAGTCAAGAGACAGTCAAATAAACACTTCTTTTCTTTTAGTTAAAAGGACATTGGTTATCAAGCCTGACTTTATGAAAATACATTACAATCCATGAACTCAAATATTCATGGAACTCCTGTACACAGACCATGCAGTTAAGATTGATGACTCAAGTGTTATATTATAAGCATGTTTTCAAAGGATAGCTTCATCATCATCATCATAATATGTAAGATCCCTCTAAAGACAGCAAAGTGGGGTTTATGGTTTATTTAATTTGTTTAAATCTTCATGTTAAAATTGCTCATCCTAGTAAGCCCTACAAGGAAAGACAATTTTGAATTTGTATACATATGATGCTTTTGCCCTCTCAGCAAATTGCTGGTCAGCAACTGGAGAAAAATCAAGTATCCAGCAAGACACAAACTGCCTCAAACATTGATTTTCAGGAATGAAAATCAATTCCTCACTGATGAGTAGGAAGTATTACATTACAAATCCTCAGTGAACTGCACGCCTGGGATTTGAAAGGATGAGTCTTTATAGTTTTGTATAGTCTGAGCAGGCAGGTAATGACTTCTTCAGGTTCAGAGAATTTTTGATTTTGCTTTGGACAAAATGTATGAGTTTTTCTTTCCATGTGTAGAGAACAAGTTCTGGATTTCAGACTATTGCCTACAATTACTCAAGATTAATGGACTACTTGCCCATGAAAATAAGTGGGCAGAAAGACTACAAAGCCACAGAAAAATGTTTTGATTAACAAAATCAAAAGCTTTACAGATGCTTCCTGATAGGAGGCAAAAACTGTTTTCCAAAAAACAAGGAAACCTCAGCCTTTTAGTAAATCACAGAAGGGAAAGTGGAAAACATTTCTGAGGTTGTGAATTCAGCCAGTTGTGTTCTCTGATACGTCTCCATGGGGCTACAGTCAACCCAGTTTAAGCCACTTTGGCAGTGGGGCATCCATGAGTCATTAAATATGCCTGGGATGAAAGTTAAAACCCTTCTTCCATAGGATTATTCATTCCTTTGTTGCCTTCAGAGTTGTGTAACATCACAAAGAGACACCTGTGAATTCCCAGTGACCTCTAAATGTCCCACCAAAATGTCACACTGTAGGAGTTTTCCTGCTGTGAAAAGCCCAGAGGTAGATTTCAAATTTCACTCCAATTTAAAAAGTACTCCTGGAGAAAACATGATGCTGAGTAAGCACAGCCTGTCTAAAATGAATCATGCACCTTCCAGGGTGATGCAGGTGAGATGGCTTTGTTCCTACTCAGTCACTCTAAGTGGTGGAACACAGGTAGATCCTTACCACTTCCCTAGCACTGGTGTTTTGTCAAATTTTTGTCATTTGCTTTCTTTCAGTAGGCAGGAAGGACAAACAACAGAAGATTATAAAGTTTCAGCTTCACTAAGCAAATTCTCAGGTAGTTTCACTATTCTTTTCACTGACAACACTTTAGCTTTGCAGATATTTAATGTTCAAGGAACAGTAGTGTGAGAAGAAAATGGCTTTTAATTATGAACGTAGCTAAAAACAGTTTTATACCTTCAGAAGTTTATTCAATAAAAGCCAGAATTTGAGCTGAAATGTTATTGGAGGAACATGGAGTTGACATCGTCTCCTAAAATAGGAAAGAACATGGACAAAATCTGATCTCACCTCCTTCCAAAATAATGCTAAAATTAGACAGGCTACTTAGTGTTTGCCTCTTCCATGCAGTGTTACTAAGAGTTTATTTCCTTTTGTAAAAGCTGAAAAAAAAAATCCCCTTAAGCATGGGTGTTATACAAAGCCCACATTCTACATATTACAGAGAAACTTCAAATCCTTTTTAATATGCAATTTTCATATGTTTAAAACCAAGTTAAGTTTAAAAGCACTTAAAATTTTAAGAGAAAACCATAACTAATATATGTACCTTGCTTTGATATTTGACTAGAAAGGACAGACAACATATTACTATCTCAATATACTGCAACCATATTGATGAAAAAATATATTCATTGAGCTGCTTTTGAAATTAGAAAAATGTGCTAGATACTGTATCTTACCAGTAGTGCACCACTACAGTAATTCTTTTCACTGGAAGATGTCAACAGGCATATTTACACAACAAAATATAGCTGTTATATCTGTAAATGTCAGAGAAAAATTTGTGTATGTGAAGTTATCACATCTAAATATGTAACTTGTAATGGTAGAGTATGTATTAAACCCTGTCAGTTGTGGTCTGCATTTGTTTCTGGGAAAACATTACACAAATGTTCCCTTAGTTGCTGAAATCACAAAACTACTACTGACAGGGCACAGGGTTTTTCATATTTCCAGTTCTCCAAGCCATGTCTTTTAGGACTGCTACTATTCTATTATTGCTGCTATGATCAGACTGTTCCCACATGGTCTAAATCAGGCAGCCCAGCAGGCTCAGTAACTCAGGCTCAGGTTTGCCCAGTTTAAAGGTAGGGACTTAAATGATGCTCAAAACTACAGGGACAGTTGCTCCTGATTCTCTCTGCAATAATCAATAAAGGGAGAAATACTTTCTGGAAAGCAAGTCACCTAACATTAAAGAAGGTCTTTCTGAGTGACTGACTGACCATAACATTTTGGATTTGGAGTTCAGACAGACAAGCTTAAAGGGACAGAAGAAAGAGCCTATCAGTGACAGGATTTCCTGGACTTCTGGCTTTGCCGCTTCTACAGAAGATAAACAAAAACTCCTAATGTTTTGATAATGTTGTTCAAAGAGCTGACAGAGATCAGCGAGTTATAAAAAGCAAAATGAACAATGAAATTACATTCTCAGACTATGTTTATGTATCACTTTCAAGGATCTGCCCATTCCAAAAATCTCTTTCTGCTACTACTAACTTTTAGACAACTGGACCTGAAACCCAGCCTCTTGGTTCTAGGGAGGTAAAATTTAATCAAAGGAATATATTTTAAACAAACCCACAAAAACAGTAATGAAAAGGCATACACTGAAGAGAAAATCCAGGTTAAATAAACATGGGCAATGTATTTTGAATATGTGAACACAGTTTGAAACAAAGGAAACTTAAACATTTTAAAAAAGCCAAACACGTTCTCTATTGAGAAGGTAATTTGGGATTTTCACGAAGTTAAAAACACATAGACATCTGAGTTGCAAATTTTACTGCAATGAACTTTGCCATCGGTTACTTATTTGAGATATGAGGAATGACTGACTGAGAAAGAAAACTGTTCTAGTTGAGAGCTCATGGTGTATACAGGACTATACAGAAAACAATGGGAGACAGATGCACAGTTTTTCATGAGGGCTGGATGAATTATCATGCTGAAGAATTCAAATAACTTTTTTCCCTCTCAAAAAATCACATTGAATGTGCTTGCACTCAACTTCCCTATTAACAAAAGGCATTTTGCAACTAAGTAACTCCTATTATCACTTATCTTCATTTTCCTAGTTCAACTTCTAATAAAATCCCTACCAAAATCCATCTAAAAAATTATAAAGTTAAAAATTTTCTTTCACTATTGCTCTTATTCTATGCCTAGCTTTCTCAAATTCAGTAATTTGTTTTTTTCATCATAAACTACATTTCCTAACTTTGTAGTTAGCTGTTACAGGTTTTGGCAAGAAGTTAGCAAAGTCTCATAAAATACTGCGGCTTATAAGACTTTGCCTTGATATTAAAATGACCTTTTTTAAAAAAGCAAGAGGATATGCCTCCTTATATTACAATATGTTATATTTTGATTGTGATTAACACGATCCCTGAACATAAGAATTTTGGGTCCAGGGGAGAGATAAGGCAGACTCAAAAAAAAGACTTCAAACTGAAGATTAACTTATTGATTTCACACCAGAGTGTGCTTCCAACAGCATGTGTGCTAGAAACATGGCAAAAATCCCACCTAGATATAAACAATGTAGAGAAAACTGAGATTTATATCCAAATTTTTTTCAACAGAAACCCATCTTTACAAGCCAAAAGCCTGAACTGAGACACATATTAAGTGCATTAATCACCTAATCATGCCCATCTTAAATGTTCATTACATGAAGCATTCTCTGAATTGGTAATTCATAACAAAACTGGCTAATGGTTTTCTGTGTATATATGTGATTATACTAATGCTGTTGTAGCTACAAAGGTATAAATACCTTAAAGATATAAATAAGGTAAAGAAATAGTATCCTTCTTGCAATACCAGGGGATTGGATTTCTTTGTCCAGGAGGAGGCTGTTTATCATATAGAGTGACTTCTTTCTGTATTTCAGTTTTATTGCTTAAGACACAGCACAGTGACTAATAAACTAAGGTGTATATACATTAGTGGTTAGTAGCCCTCAACAGAAATATTTATAATCAAATACGTCTTATAAGGACTAAATCACTTTTCCTTTCATTTTCACTGAAGACTAGCAGATGCCTCCTAGAAACAATGCACTTAAAATTTTATTTACCCTGTATAAGAACACCAGTATTAAAAAGAGCCAGAACAACAACCATGCCAGTTACCAGAGGAAGGGCAACCTGGTGGTTTTAATGAGTTTCCACTAAGGAGATTTGGTTTATACCTATTTCTATTAGCAAGAGTTAAAAGCAAACCAGAGAAAAATCCATGTTTTCAGCTGCAAAAAAGAAAAGCTCCTACCTCAAGTGGGTGCCTCTTTTAACATCTATAGCATTTGCACTTCTCAGCTGAAAAAATACTCTTTTGAACTGGAGGTAAAGACAAAAATTGTGATCTACACATCTTCACAAATTCTTTTCATATCATGTTGTAATATTTTCTGTCACAAAACTGCTCCTGAATAAGTAATCTCTGTAAGGTATGGGATGGGACTACTGTAACTTGCAGAGATGAGCACTGGGATCCACTTGTAGGCTGTCTTTTAAAATAGTAATATGATACTGTTTTTCCTAACTGATTATAAACTGAGCCTGCTTTTAGCCCTCAAAGGTATGACTACCAGATGATAATAGGATATCAGCAGGACAGTATTTGGGCCTAAAGTAATGACCTCCCTGTGTTCCTTTCTCAGAGAATCAAAGATTACCTGCAGATTGTCCAAGATGATGCGGAGTGACTGAACTTGACGTCGGACTGCTCCAGAGAACCTTTCGTAAGTTGATGCATCATACTCACTCATCTGAATCTCTTTCAATCTAAAGCAAAGAACAGAGAACTAAGAATAGTTTAGGAAACAAGCATATCTTACATTTACTTATGTAAACTAGAAGTTTATTTACTTGATAACAGGGAAGTTTAGACTGCAGCAAGCACACAGATGAGAAAAATCAGAGAAGTGGCAGCTGCTCTTGTGAATTTTAGACAAGGCAGATGTTCACCAATGTCTACAGGGACTGCATAACATTAAAACTTACTGAACTTACTAATACTATGACTCTCTCCTAATCTGCTTTAAAGTTTGAGAAGTAAATCAGAGGTTCTGAAAAATGTGATCAAATTTGAAAGGTTTTGTTGGCTCAGGTGTTGCTATCTGCACATAAAAGGATCTCGAGTGTCTATTCATTACTTCACTGTCGGAGTATTTTAAACATATCCTGATTCATGCTTTAACACAAAGGTTAAGTAAAGACACACTATAAAATCTGTCCTTGAAGACCTACAAATAGTAACTGTCTCAAATACTTATCTATCTCTGTGCTTCATTAAATGAAGAAACCTTGAAACAAAGAAGTTTTAAATGAACATTAACAAAAATGTGCTCCCCCCATAGAAAATGAGTCATGCACGATCCTGTCCAGAGGCCTGTAATAGAGAGCACACCTGCACCATGAAAACAGATACATGCTTTCTTTATAAGCAAAGATGTGTCCATCTCAAGTTCTGTATCACTCTTTTAAACACCATAGTTAAGCAGAACAGCTGAAATTCACCACTGGAATGTAATTACAGAAGTCCAACAGTGAAGAACGAGCTAGGGGACAGGCGGATATGCCAGGAGTGTGCATCATTCAGTATTTGCCATGACCCAAAATAATGCAGAGAGGCAGCAGCTGGGTACCTTCCCACCCCATCCCGCAGCGTGTGGCTGGGTTCAGTCCTGAGATAAAACATACTGGCCTATCTGTGCCCACCCCACTTCAAACAAGCACTTCATAGCAGCATAATCTCACTCAGTGTTTCAAAACTACTGGGCTTTTAAGTGAACTATAAACGGATAGTAAAGTACGTATAGGCTAATTTTATTTCTAATGGCAAGTTTTTATAACACTATCACAAGTTAATTGCCTGGACCACAAAGTGTACCTTGGGAACTGCTGTTTAGACTAGCCCTTTAAAGATAATATTAAAATCAAACAGCAAATCTTTGTTGTCTCTATCATGATTATGTCTTTTTCTATTTGAAGTTTTGCATACACATAGTCATCATAGCCAACTATTATTCATTAGAGGAAGGAAAAAGTAACTTTCAGTGCTGCACATTTATTTTCATGAATCCTGCCAACAGAATTCAGTATCTTTAGATCTATAAAAGAAACATTTTGTTTCAAACAAAAAGAACCTCACATGCTGTTTTACTCTGTTGCACTCCACATCAATCCACAGTGAAAGGTAGTTCAGAAAAATACCATGAGAAAAAGTGCATCTATTTCAGAGTAGTTATTACTTTCATTCTTGTCAAATAGGGCAATTTAAAATGTTTACCACTAGAATTACTATCTAGTCAGGAAAGCATCAATAACTTTTATATGAAATTTCTCCCTTCCAGATAATCCCATATAAACAAAGCAGTGAAAGCAGCAGTTTCCCTTTTTTTATTTTTTTTGGTCAGCCTGAGGACTCCAACCTCCCTTTTTTTATCTGTTAGTTCCCACAACTATCTAAGTGGTACAGAAAAATGATCCAAGTCAAATGTGATTTCATAATAGGCTACATTTGCAGCTGGTACATGCCAGCCCACTTGGGTTTTGCAGGACAGGAGTTGTTACCTCACGTACAGGTACCGATTTTACAGGGCATAGCTGCACTGTTCCCACAGCATGTAGCAGTAGCCAGGAATTTCCCCTAGCACTAATTTTACCACACAGGCAGTAGGAACGCATCAAAGCATGCCAGGTGTGTATATGGACATATGCACAGAGAGATGTACAGTATTCAAGACCATACATATAAATGGTTTCTATTATGAAGCAGCTCAGAAGCATTTTTGAAGAGGGGGGATGCTTTTTTTATTACAAAATACCAGAGACTGACTTGAGAGTTCAGTTGGTGGAAGAAATCTGAATCTCTGTGCATATTATGGAAAAGAGTTCCATCAGTAATCATGGATTACACTCATGCTGGGAAGACTTGTTCATGTTAATTAGCTGCTGAAGTTTAATAGTTCAAATTACAGAATCACAGAATATTCTGAGGTGGAAGGGACCGACAAGGATCATCAAGTCCAACTCTTAAGTGAATGGCCCATACAGGAATCAAATCACAATATTATTAGCACCATGCTCTGGCCATCTGGCTACAGATCTTTCGAACAGGAGCAATTTGCTTGCAGCGGTCCATTTTGAAAGACACTTGTTAAATGATGAATTCCTAACAACATATAATCTGGATTCATCACAATTCAAAGAAATTTTCATATAACTTACTTTTTTTAAAAAAGATGAATATGCACATCAATCTCCTCTGTTTAGCTAAGTTTTACTCTACCAAATCACACAGTCATTTTAACACTGTGGCTTCATTCAGTAAAACATTCTGCACATCTTATTGAGAACGGCTAAACATGTGCTGGTAATCTCTGTTAAGGAATAATGAACAGGGTAAGGTAGCTGATAAATGTAGTTACGAAAGAAAATTAGTTTTAGCCATCTTTTTCAAATTCTTCTGGGAAATGGAAAAGAAAGTCTTTTACATTACCTCTGCTTAAAGGCCTTCTCAGCCATCTCTCGAGCAGCTCTCTTAACCTCCTCAGGAACAGCATCCTTTTCAGCTTGAGACACCTGGTAAACCCTGTGGCCAGCGTCCAGTCGATACGGCCCACCTTTGCCACCTAACCCAGCAGTGTCTCTCCCACCTAAGATGGTTGAGATGAAAAACCATTAAGAATATACATTTGATAAAAAATAAGAAAACACTTTCTTTAAAGCTTCTGTTATCATTTACAGATGTTCCAAAAATGTTGCTAACAATCCCCAGCTGAAATATTTATTGCCAAAGGTTTTCAAAACCAAACAGCTATCATGGTAAAGAAGAACTCCCAGGAAATACTTGTGTTTATAGTTCATTGAGACAAGATTCATAATGGTGTCTAAGCTGTACAAAGGAGACCACAGAACATATAAATCTTGTACATCTCAAAGCTCCTAGTCCCAGACTCTGTCTTCTCCCTAGAATTTGTTGGTTTACACTGCTTCCAAATCACTTTATCTAGTGATCACCACCATGACCTATTAGAATTAGGAGGTACTTTGCTGGTTCTGTGTACCTCTTGTCTACTTAAATTTCTGAAGCTACAGAAGTCTAAGAGAACAGCAAATGACTCAGCCTAGTTTCTGTGGCTGAAATCTTCTTGTTCTCTGTATGGCCCGTAAAAAGAAACAACAAAATATAATTGAAGAAGAGATCTGCTACATACATACATACAGACACTGCGAATACTTCTTTTCACCGGTAATCAAGCAACCCTGTATTGGGGAAAATAGCTCTAGGCAGAGAATAGCTTTGTATATTTTGACTGGCACAGCATCTCCCTAGATATTTGTCAATGATGCATTAAAAAAAACCACAAACAAACCTGTTCCACCAGCCCACACATTTCCACCAACATGTGGCATGTTGTCTAGATCTGTTTTTCCATGTTTGGGGGAACTGACATCCAAACCACTTTCCCTCTCAATGGTTATCTGTAAAAGAGAAAGAGATGTAAATCTCCCTTTAGCAAAGAAAACACCTTAACAACATGATAACATACTAGGTGTGCTGAGTAGCTGTAGGACCAGCATTAGTTCAATGAATGCAACATTCCATCTCAGAACAGAGGAGAGTAAAACCGGGCTTCTGAGTGGCACATTAGACCCACACCTGAACTAACACTACTGCCACATCTGAAACCCTCTGCATTCTGTTCATACCCACACTAGAAATTGCTTCCTGATAACTGCCCAACATAATTCAAAATCCCCTTGGAGACAGAATCACCTGCAGTTCAAACACTTCTCAGAGTATTGCATATCCACAGCACTGCACATCCATTTACACATTTCATGTGCACCCAACTGCAGTCCCACATTCCCCATTGATGGGTAGACTGATGTTCCTTTCATGAACAGGGACTAAAGAGATGAGACTCATCAGTAAATGGCCAATTCAAATGGCAGGCTCATGCAATCCTCAACGTCCCTGCCTGGACCACAGAAGTTCTGCCATGCTGCGTTTTCTAGACCTATCCACTGACGGCACTTTTGCCTCTGATTCACGGCACAGCTGAACGCCCAACAGCTGCCAGATGGTCAGGGCTGAGTCACTTCAGGCTGGGGCTGAAATTAGGTGGGTGACTGAAGGCAAAAATACTCCTTCCTGTTACGAACTCTGAGTCATGTAGTAAATCAGTGATTCATGTGTAAACTGACCCTTACTAATCTTCTATAATGTAGTGTCACTTTAGATTTTTTTAACAAAACCCAGTGACTGAGATGGAAAATTAATGTCTCTAACCACTTAAAATTAACTTTCTTCTTATCTACTGTAATACATTTAATTCTCCAATGAATTTATGTGTCCCAATAACTACGATTTATTGCCTTCTCAGAAGTTCACTGGCATTATCTGGGTTTTCACTGTAGAGGAGCTTAATCCTTGAATTCACTGTCTTGCAGACTCACTGCTGACATGAATTCCACACATGTTTTTGAACTGAAAACATGTGCTCTAACAACACTGTCCTGGCAGCTATTCAAAACATCATTTTCTTTCCCTTTACAGAATTTATATCAATTCAGAGTGGTACAATACAACCTCTATGAACCATGTCATTAGTGTAAAATCAAGATCTAATCTGATAAATTACATCCATTTAACATTTGTATAGGGAGAAACATGTAACCACAACAGCATGCTACCCTTAGGGTTATACACTTCTTTAGTTTAAAAGATTTCTTCCAACATAAACCATTCTTTTTTTTGCATACCTGGTAGATTTAAAAACTATCAGAAACACTGGGTAACAAAAATTGCTGAATTTAGTTTAAAACAAAATTATAAAACCAAAATCATAGTTTCAGCCTCATGAAACAAAACAAAATATTATTCTATAATGAGAAACATGAAATTCAGCAAAAATTTTACATTTTCATGTTTATGTATTCTTTATAGAAAAATATTCCTTCTGCAAAGGAAAGCTCTATGTAATAAACGTAACTATAACCAGTGATGTAAATCTCATATTTCACTTTTGTCAAGTTTTTCCATTGAAAAATTCCACTAAACACTTTGAAATACAAGCATTGTCGAAATGTTCAGTGAAAAGGTCTGTAGAAAAAAGAGCTTTGGTGCTCATATATCTTTCTCAAGTACAAGTTGTTCACAAATAGTGTTTCTAGTACACATCCACTATATGAACTTATTTTAAAACAGTATTGATCTGATTACATCTGATTAAAGCAGGCATTTGTAACTTTGAAATGGCATGTAGTTAACAGAAAATCTTCTATCTTATGATGATTTTTTTTGCTTTCTCTTCTTAAAAGGACACCTGACATCCAACATTTAATTTCTGTTAAAACTTTGAAAAAAACTAATTGAGAAAGAAGAAAAGAAATAAGGGGTACAATCAATCATAGCTTAAGAATGCGAGTTCTTCACTATTTTTCTTTTTATGCATAGTTAATAGCTGAATGGATAAAATAATTGAAAATTCAATGATACTGGAATGGAACACTACCAGCAGATGTGTAAATGTCATGCCAGTGAATTGCAGCAGTTTTATTTACTCTTCTTTTAAGTATCACTTATGCAGACAAGAGGTAGTAGAATTTTGCTAACTCTGAATACTTTAATAACCAATTTTATTAGCACTGGGGTAATTATTTTTTAAATTTACCATATCCTTAGAAACTGCATTATACTAGTACACTGTAGAATCCTCTGAAGACAATCTTCTGGATGTATTTTCCTATTTTTATTTGAGCTCTTAGATAATTTCCCTTAGAGACTTGTCAGACTTTTCTCCTTTCCATTTCCATATCTACGGAAGGTAATTTTATGAGTTTCAAGGTAATTTTATAGCCAACAACTGGTCTCTACTCTGAAAGCACCTCTATAAACTAGAATCTAGACTACCAAACCCCTATATTAGAATTGAAGATATATTTTACAAATAAATAAACAGTAAATCAATGAGCTTTGACATGAAATCAGAGGGACGATGAGGAAAAAACTGAAGAGAAAAACTTTTGGACAACGATACATTCTTCAGCATGACAAATATAAAGAGGTGGAAGAGCTGCAGGTAAGTCACCCCTCTGGGGACTGGAGGAATTCTTGACATTAGAGACTACTGCAAAGGTAGATTTAAGCTGCAGCATCCAGAACGGGATGGATTAGGAACCTGAGAAACTGAAGAACACTCAGCAGGAAATATCTCATTTGTCTGGTGTGAGAAGGAAGACAAGAAAAACAAGTACTAAAAGCAGAGAAAGGACTCAAGCAGACCTAAAATCCACAGTAGCTTTGCCAAGCTTGTCTGACTGTAATTTCTACAATGAGTTTTCTATTACTGTTAGGATGGGTATTTTTCAAATATATAAATGATTTCCTTGCTTAAAAGTCGACCTGTCCTCTCCTGAATATTTTCCATTTGAATCTAACTGCAAAACTTCTATGAACTTTCTTTCTTTCAACATGAGTTTTGACTAATCACCCCTTCTTGAGAGAAATCTGTGCTCTTCCTAGCTATACATGCACTGAAAGGCACTATTCATTACTGCATCATTGTGCAGATTCCATACTGCCTGGTGTGCATATTATGGCTTTGTGAAACAACACACAAATTCAGTTTTGCAGCCTTGAGCTCCAGCAATGAGGCATAGGTCAGAGTAAAATAGCTGGAAAAACTGAATTTTTCCTTCTGAAAGTTCCTTTTGATTTCCAAAATAACCACTATTTCTAAAGCATTCAAGGCACACATGTTTCAATTGTAAATTATCAAAACTTGTTTGTACATATTGGTGATTCACAATCAGAGTGCGAAAGAACTTTTCCACTCCCTGTTTGGGCAGGTTTTTCTTCAAAGTCTTCAACACACAAGAAGCACAACTGCCATCCTCTCCTGGAATACATTACTCTTATTTTATTCCCTGTAGAGTCCTAATTGTCAGTAATCATCAATGATCTTAGTCTCTGGTTTCAAGTATTTTTGTTCTGTCATTTTTTTTCCTATACTCTCAGGCACTTATAGCAGTAGATAATAGGTACATTCATAAGGACTTTGTGATGCAGGCTCTGTAGGTCTTCCAAATTCAATGAAGCAAACAAAAACTCTGTTTGAGAAGAATATGCATAGTTCAGGTCAGAAAGATGCCAAAGGAATGCGCTTTTCTTAAGACGCAATGGCATGAAAGGAGTGCTTAAGAAAAAACAAATACCACAACTTGTTAATGCTTTGACTTAATTTTCTGGTCCTGTCTCTTACACATACATTAACTCCTGACAGTAAGAGTAGCCAGGCAAGAATAGAACTAAACACTGATTTTACATTCAGTGAGAGATACATATTATCTGAACAACGGGCTCTAGATCAGCTCCTTCTGAAAAATATGAATGTATGCCAAAAAGGGTTTTACATGGCTACACTTCTATTTTTTTTCTGACAGCACTGGGATCCTAAGAGCAAATTGCATAGGGAAAAGTGATACAAACATATTCAGTTCAAAAATTAAGATCTTATCATCCTTCATGAAGAAGATTAAGAGGCTCAGAAAAGTCAGTTACGTGATTTACTGCACTCTACAACACAGTGAAACCAGGTGTTTCACATCTGTGCCACATTTATGCCAAGCAGCCATTAAACACATTCCAATGTGTAATAGTGGCCACTGTGAGGATAAGTCAAAGGCTGGTAGTTTTGTCTAGACTTCAGCTGTCAGACAAACTATGTTATATTGTGAACTTAACAAATCTTAACTATTTTGGAAGTGATCTAGAACCACATTCATGCCAGTTAAGTGAATGTGGGATTGAATTCTATTGAATTCTGATGTGAAATCATCTAATTCAATAACATTAACCCCTGGAGAGCAAGGAAGCACTGGTATACTTTTGACACTTTTATAATCCCTCCGTAAAAGACAGAAACTGTATTTGTTGAGGATCACACAGCTGAACCAGACACACTGTGCATTGCCACTACAAGACAGTGTAACAGCTATGGGAAGAAAAGAGCTTGTATGAACCCAATAGAAAATAACCCACAATAAAAATGTGGGAATTATGAAGACAGATGATGTGCTCTATTATTAAAATTACTGATGTCTCAAACATATCCATATGTCATTCTAACATATTAGTTATTTTCACAATACAGTACTTTCCTTTTGAGTTCAGAATTAATTTTCTTCTAATGCATTGCAAAAAAATGTCTCTAGCTCTCTAAGTGAAACTGACCAAAAGCATTATCAACTTCAGCTTCAGCTGATTTTGCACAAGTGACCTCAATGACATTTTAGCATCCAGTAATCTTAATCCTACATTTCAGCAAAACTGAGAAGAAAAAAAATCTTTAAAAAGAAGATTCACCACTCAAAGAGTGTTCCAAGCAGCACAACTGTGCACTTCTGTATCTTAGAAAGTACTATTCAAAATATATCTGGATTGAATGTATGCTAATAGCTCTATTATTAATGTGTTTATAATAATATCCAATGTAAAGAGTAAAAGACACTTAGCAAAGCCAACTGAAATTAACATTTCAGTAGATCTATTATTCAGTCATTCATGTTTCAGAGTATTAACAACATTCCCCCAAGTATTTTAAGCCATACATCAGCTCTTCATTCTTCAAATCTGTTATAACTAACTAAAGACTAAAATTCCTCAAGTCATATTAATTGTGGAGACAGGGAATGAGAGGGAATTTCATCTCCTCCTGTCTTGTCCCACTTGAAATTTTACTTATTCCTAGGAGGTTCATGCAAGAGATTGAGCCAACAGCTCTCACTGTCCAAACCTCCATTACAGTTGTGTAAAAAGCTGACTGTCTAAAACAAGGGTCAGAACATGCACTCAGACTCAACTGCTGGCAAAAAGAGAACTCATGGTTACAGATTAGGAAATATCTTTTAGAATTTGTAAGCAGAAATAAGACAAGTTTGAAAATATTTCTAGATTTGAATAGAAAAGTAATCAATGAGTGACAGCTTCCAGTGAAATGTGAAGGGCTTTTTCCTTAATGCTGACTGGGATGCAACTGGGAAGCAGATAATTTTTTTGGTTGTAGATATTCCTGCCATGCTGCCCTGTAACTGACACTGCAACACTGCAAATTGGGTAGAGAGTGGATGGTCTTTTAATGCAGCAGCTTACTTTTGTATCCTGACAGGGTTAACTTCATTAAAATTCCTGAAGAACGCAGGAGGTGTCAGTGCCTCCCATTCAGCACTGCTTGCCAGAAAGCTCCTTTGTGGGGCTCACAGCAACAAAGACAAGTTTCTGCCTCAGGAATGGCAAAGAAACTCTCCTTTCCAATGGGGGCAAGCTGCCTCATGTACAGGGGAACAGACCTTTCACCTCAGTTTTAATTATCTCTGGCCCTGACAGGGTGAACTCATATCTAATCCTCTCACATAAAACACAATGCTTATTTTAATACTCCAGGTACAAAAAGGTAGAAAAAACATTCTTGTTTTTACTACCTTTCCACTCTGATTTCAGGCTAACATCCTGCAGGTGTAAAGGGATGGAATTTTTGCTTTAAAAAACAGTCTATATTTCCATTCTTCAAACCTCCCCAAATCAAGTATTTCTTATCCTTTTGGGAATGTTTAAGCAGAGCTGGGCATTCCTTACAGGCTTTTACATCTCCATAATAGAAATAAATGGAATTCCTCCTTGTTGCATGTGGTGACAAGGAATCAACCTCTCTACTAAGCCCCTTTAAGCATTCAGTGGATCATTCCACATAGAACACATTTACTAAAGATGCAATCAGCATGATTTCATGTCACAACTGAATAAATGCATACAAATTATACAAGCAAACAGGGACACAGCTGCTGTATTTACAGCTGTAAAGAATATTTATGTAGGAAAATATTTAAAAAGAAAATTTCAGGATGCCCAAATATTGCTTTCACAAGCACTTACTCTACTTTCAGTAATAATACTGCATTATTGGTTGTTTCTTACTGTTGATCAGAAGAAAACAGGGAAAAAAATGTGTGCACTAAGATTTGAGGTAGAATACAATTTGTACGATTCAGGTGCTTAGTTCAATGTAAATTAAGAAGACATGCATGATTAGACAGTCCTGGAAAGTAGGCAGATGTAGGCTGGCAAGATCCTATTGTTCTTTTACTCTTTTTATCATAAAGGAAAGAACTCATCCAAGATCCAAATTAGAAGATATCCACTCTTATTGTAACATATCTGAGATGTGGAAGGAAAGAGTTAATCTGCTATTTTGCCTTTTCTTTAACAAAAAAACATATTAAACAGGGCAGTTTATAGACAGTGAAGAATATGGGTTACTTTCCATAGAAGGCACTACTTATTGCTGAAAAATATTAGTCATATGACTATAAACCCACTAGAAACACTAAAAAATTAAAGTGTCTTAACTCGATTTCTTCCTTAGTGCCGTAGACAAAGACTGAGCATGTGTCAGAAGAATACTGCAGGAAAAGAAGGGAAAACTTTGTCTATTTTTGCCTTATGGGTGATTTGGGAGATGGTAATTTCTTCATCAAAATCAGTACAAAACCGGCTTTCACTCTCATATGTTATTATGAAAAAACGGACTTTGACTGTAACAAAACACAACTGTACTCCATGTGAAAAATGCATTAAGTAATCCATCCCACAATGGCACAAAGGATTAGGAAATACATTCCA
Organism: Eopsaltria australis; assembly: GCA_034509425.1. Taxonomy (NCBI): domain Eukaryota; kingdom Metazoa; phylum Chordata; class Aves; order Passeriformes; family Petroicidae; genus Eopsaltria; species Eopsaltria australis. The sequence continues at coordinate 2,148,871 of JAVTVJ010010674.1, read as the reverse complement.
TGGAATGCAGAATGTACTTCTGCAGATGTGCAAAAGACTGATGTTTCCCTGAAACAAAATAATTGTTTTATTTTATTATCAAGCTTCTCCAGCCTTAAACCCTCAGTATTATCCTAGGCTGCATTTAACAGGTCACAAGAACACACCTTCCTCTAACACATTCTTTATCAGCAGCATGAATATTTGCATTACATTCTCAAAGAGCATACAGAAGTTTCATATCAGGTAGATCAAAGGCTAACCTGACTGCTCCATAGTGGTTTTACACTCTACCGTAAAACTGATTCTACTAAAGAGAGAAAGAAAACTTTTTATAATCTAGTGAGAGAAAGGCATAAACAGGCAAAAACCCCTCTGATGGTTTCTGTTATGTTCTCTTGTACTGTATCATGTGCAGCTTTTTTCTATGGACTAAAAATTAATAGCATAATTTCTGTTCACAACAGCACAAAACTGAGTCCATAAGTAATTTTTCCACAGAAAAGACATTTAATCTTAGACAAGACAGTAAAAGTGTGTGAAATACATCCTGTTTCTTCAATTGCATCCTGAAATGAAAAAAATTTATCGCACTGCAGTATCAAACTTTTAATATGATTTTTCATTTGACTTCATTTTGACTTTCTATCTTGTCTGTAAAACTTCGCAAGAGTTGAAAATGAACTAATGAAACTTCACGCATCATCTGACTCCTGTGAACATTTAATTCTAGAAGCAACATTTAAAATTCATACAGGCATTAAGCTTCTGTCTTGAATACCAAAATTGTTGAGAGTATCATAACTTTGATGGCATTTTAGAAAAGTGAATCTGAATGGGGAAGAGGTGGGGATTTGGAGTGAAACTTATAAAAAGTTGTATCTGGCTTGCAAATGAAGTTTATATACACCAGCTAAAAATCCCAAGCCACTGTACAAAATGCTGCTGTGGGGCTCTTTTTTGAACTAAATGCTGTGACTGTAAGAACCAACTCAGAAACTCTGCACAGTAGATGCATTGGAGTATTTTGTCCACAAATATACACTGTGTGGCTTAAAAGCTAGAAAACTAAATAAAGTAATAAGAGAATATAATTAATTTATTTCATCTAATGGATCTTCTGCTATGTAAACACCTGTGTAAAGTCAATTTTCCTCTGCCATTATTTAAAAATCCCTAGTCAATTCTATTCAACTGTAAGATGTGAGGTCATAATCTTTTTAGTATTCTAATCCACTATGAAATATATCAGAGGAGACAGATAATGCCTAACTTAGTTATTTATCGTGACTGCCACACACCTCCTAAATCAATGAACTCAGAAAACATTGAATTTGGTTTCTTGTGGAGTACTGTGAATAACCAACAGCTGGAAAGATGGGATAAGTAAACAAATTATGTCAGTTTGCAATGGTCCAGACTGAAGACCACAGGGTAAAAAGGAAAACTGAAAAAAATTACATGTGGAAGGAGAAAAGCCTGATATTCTATATACCTAGTACCTCATCAACGCTGTCCTTAAGAAGCAGAGGCGAAAGTTATTTATTATCTACTACATTGTTTTCTTTTCTAAAGGAAATCCTCTTATATTTGGCATTACTGTAACATATCAGAGTACTTAAAGTTTCCCTGTATTTGTCCTTTCACTAATCAGGGAACCACTTTCATAAAGGCAGAATTATTAGTATGCATTTGTCTTGCTGGGACAGCAGGATTTCACTGGCATTAGGAGCTCAAAACTTTATGTCAGCAATGTGCACTGCTGCAGACTTTTTGAGATCTTCAAGATGGTGTGTTGAGGTAATAATATTTTCTCCCATGAGAACTCTGGGCTTCCACAGGAAGGTCAGAGGACGAAAAGGAAACTTTGTGCTGGATCAGTCTGCTCTAATTGAAAGTTAAGGTTATTTCCCTCCTGCTTTTTGCCTGTCTGCTCTAATTAGACTGGAAGAGCTCCTTAGGAAAGAGAATGTATTGAAGATATGTTTGCTTCTAACAAGGGCCTCGCTCAAGCTGAGGAAATTTATAGAAAACGTATCTGACAGAGAACCAGTGACCTTTATCTGAGTTGCTTTATCCCGTAGATACTTTTAGAGATATGCATTTATTTAACTCGGTGAGTTTGTGGCTTTCCAGTCTCATGCTTCCCCATATTCAGATGCCTTCATTCAAGGGCTGGTACACAGCTGCTAGTCCTCATGTGAATAAATTCTATGGTCCAGGAAGAGGTCAGAGACCTAAACTGTGGATTTGGGGCTCATGGATCTCAGAAGTGGAAATGCTATCAAACTATACCTTGCAATCCACCTATTCACTGGATAACTCTGCAATCTGCAGTATTTCAAGATTTTCAGGATGCTGTGCAGGTCTGCAGAACGCCATCATATGGTTATTCCAAACTTACAGAAAATCTCCACTGCATGTATTTCTCATAATTTATGGGGTTTGCACCGACAGTATTTAAAAGCTGAGGGAAATCGCTGTTGTTAGCCCACTGATGCCCTCATGTGGTCAGAAAGCCTGCTTGGTGGAAATCAGAAAACGGAGAACGGGAGGGTGGTGGGGAGAAGGACCGGCCACTCTTTAGCTAAAGGTCATGCTTTTTGTCTCGATTCACGAACTGCAGATTTGCCCAGTTCAGTCTTATCATCAGGAAAAGGCTATATTTCTGTTACATTATAAAGTACAATGTCACTTTGTAAAAAGGGAGAAAACCTCCAAACTATCAGTATAGATTAAAGCAGATTCTGAGCAGTAAATAAAAGCAAGTTGGAGTCACTGAAACTTCTGAATCAATTATTCTTTAAACACTCAACCTAAATAATTAAATTTCATCAGGTGATAAACCTGAACTTTAAAGAAGCAGGTCTTGACCTTTCAGATCTGGGATGTACCAGGAAATTGTGACCCTGTTTTAGGACAGCAGAAAGATGGGGAAATGGGAAAAAAAGTCTCTCTTTTTTCTTTTTCTTGCTAACTATTCACCCATATGTAAATATAAATTAATTTCCAACTAAGTACCTGAATGTTTATGAGGACGGCTTCCTATACTGAAAATATGAGAGAACAGTCCATAGGAAATCAAAATAGTTACAATCACAACTTCTTAACTCATTAAGCCTTTATATACAGCCACGAAGAGAGGGCACTACTACAATTTCAAAAATCCATCTAATGCATGTAGGAGATGATACAGCTACTGCAGGTTCCACACATACACTAAACAACAGACACAAAAAAAATCCCCCACCCAAATAAACCCCTAAAACATCTTAGTTTACAAGAATTATTTTTTTTAATCAATCAGATCACTTCTTTGGACAATCTTGGTACTGAAATGACAGGAGACTATCCTCAGCTTCAGGATGTCACTTTGCATGGTGATATTACCTAGATCAAGACTATACCTGGATTTCAAAAAATGTTGTGAATTCAATTTTGAGTTCAGATATATATTAGCATAAACTAGATGATAAAACTTTTGCAATCTCTAAGTGCATTTTTATGCACTCTACAGGTTTGGCTATGTCCTGGGACTTCTGAAAACAATGGCATTCTGAGTACATAGCATAAAACATTTTGGACAACAAGCTACAGCAGGAGAACTATAAGTGGAATGAATACAGAAATAAATGTTTTTGCTATTAGTCACAGATAGATGCCTTAACATCTATTGAAATACCTCTAAATGATGCACCTTTTAATTATTTTTATCTAAGTATTGTACTTTATCTAAATGAGACATATCACTAAGTAATGCTTACTAAAAGACAATATCCAAACTGTATCAGAATGTAGCCAGTGTTGTTCTATTTACTTTCCATCAATGTATGTTTTTCATCCTTGGATGAAAAAGAGTAACACAAGCTTATCAATATCTGCCTACTGCCATGAAACTTTTAGGGCAAGATTTTAAAAATAAATTGTCTTTCAAATTCTCTTCCGGAATTTGATAATGAAGTGACCTTGCTGTCAGAGACACCAAACAGTGAAAAAGCTCAATGGTTTTTTCAAGAGAGTTCAGCTTTAGAAAATACAGTATTTTGTTTACATCTTGTATTTTAGACACTCCAATTTAACCATTTCAGAGTACTGTAGTATTATTTTGAGTTTAAAACTTCAATAAATGACAAAAAATTCTGACCTGCCTATAAAAATGCAGGCTTATGAAAACACATACCATATTTTGATAAACTAATTTGGTAGCCTCAAGACTTCAGCAGTTTGAACTCTGCTGATTATGTCGACAATACAAAACAAATGTTGACTGTTTTGAAGATTGCCAGAAATTACATCAAGGGAGCTTAATTACTGATTACAAGTGGAACAGCTGTTTGTTTTCCTCTGTTTCATTGCTTATGTATATCCAGCCTCCTTCTCAGAGCTAACATGCTTGTGAAAGCAAAAATACAGCCCTAGAAGATAGTACCAATAGTTCCAACTGAAGCCTAGTTGAAGATGACTCCAATTCTTTGAAACTATATTTATATTGAAAGCCTTCTAATTTTCTTTTCTCTAAAGGGTCAGGAAGATTCAAAGACTTTGTGTGTGCTTCTGCAGATCAGTGGTCTTGGACTGGGCTAAGAACATCACCACGAAGGGGTAATAAGCTTTGCTAAGCCTGTGGCAGCTTTGTGGGATGCAACAACGGCGGTTTTTAGGGAAGGGGAAACTGGAGGTGAGTGGGTGGTATGGGGAACACTGACAATTCCCTTAAAGTGAGTTTCTGCTACAACGTGATTGGGAATGATGGGTTTAGTAAAAAAATTAGAGAAACCTCATTTGACTCCAAGTTACTTAACACAAGCATGCGCAAGAAACATTACACATAAGGAGGTCATTTTCATACACTTGAATGAACAGATCAAGTTCAATGAATGGCTGCAAATATGTCCAATTTTGCAAAAACAGGTATCAGGAAATACTTAGCTGCAGCATTCTTAGCAAATAAATTGTCCCTGGCTCAGGATACAACTTCTTGCTATGCTCAATTACACAGGGAAGCTTTATGAATATGTTTTTAAGGTAATAAAGATCTTTCCATTTCCAGAAATGAATGCCTTCATAACGTACTGCTTTTATGTCTAGGCCTATTGAAAAATTAAGTAGGAAAGGCAAAGGCCTTCATATCCAATTAACAAAGCACAGAGTTTACATAGCAACTACATATCTATTATATTGGAGATTACATAAAATAAAAGACCTAATTTATTTCTTATTGCTCTGCAGTGCCTTTTAAAACAAAGTTTCTTAGGTCTTATTATCTTTCCATTCAAAGCAAAGCAAAAAAGTAAAGTAGGGAAACAGAAGTTAGTGGTAATCATGCAAGTCAGAAGATCACATAGGAGGCTTTGTTCCAGCCCTTTAGCACAAATCAAAGAGCATTTTATTTCAGTTCTGACAAACCACTGGTTTGACACAGGAAAAAAGAAAGATATTCTAGGGAGACTTCACCCTGGAGTGTGCCCAGTAGTGAGGCAGGCTGTCAGTGGAGAGAAATTCTACAGCAGATCTTGAAAACTGCTTTGTGACTGTGGGAAAATTTCTTAGCCTTCTTTAAAATGGCTACTTGAGATTATTAGTTAAATGACTTAAATTTTCTTATGGCGTGTACTTTCCAAGCCAGTATTGTCTAATAATTTGTTGGCTATTCTTGACAGTATAGTAATAATTTCAAATAAAATAACAAGTTATTAAAAAAAGGAAAAAGGAAAATGTAACTATTAAATTTAGTCAAACTCTCTGGGCTGGTGTAAACCGACTATATCTGACCATAAGATGGTGCTAGTGCTACTGCACAGGCAATGAACATGGCACTGGCAAAGCCACAAGTGTCGAGCACAAAGGTGCTACTGGGTAACAGTTTCCTTTTCTCATGACTTTTATGAAAGGCATTTGGCACAGAAATACCTCAGTTCTTGCCCAAGTCTCTGTAACTACAGAACATCTTGTAGAAAGGGAGATAAGAGTGGGAAAAGAAAGTAAAACATTTTGGCCTAATATATCTAATATATTCACAAAAATACCCAGCCAAAACCAGAGAAATATCTAATTAAGAAGAGACTCATTCTGTCTTCCCATTCAAATTAAAGATGCAATTGAACAGTCCTGTGTGTTCCTTCTGTGTTGCAATGGTGGTCACACATATTAGCCAGTACATTAACACTCATATATACATACATACATGCACACACACCATACATGTATATGCTGTGTATTTTCAGCATCTGCCTGGACATTCCACGTGAGAACATGGCTATGTGGAGATCCTTACAACTCTGCTCAGCTGGGAAAATTATCAAGATTAGCCAAAGGCTCTACTGTGAACTCAAGGCATCTTTCACCCGTGTTTCAAGTTTCTTTTTTGAAGTAAAGCCCCAGTACTTTTTTTCCAAGAATTTGAACTCTGGGAAAATATATCCTTTTCTTAAAAATTAATTTCATTATTCTACATCCTGAAAGTTATAGTTAAAAATCATTAGGAGATAAAGGATTTATTTGCATTTATGGCACTGGAATTTGGCAAAATATAAACAGTGTAAGACAAAGAGTCTGTCAGTAACCATAATTACAGGGGTTACAAAATGCTTTTAAATTAAGCTACCGTGCCTCTTTTTTCCAGGGAAGAAGTCTGTTACATTTTTCTCACAGGTGCACTTCTACTTCACAGTGTTTTTCAAACCAGCTCTCCTCTCAACTCCTTTCCCAGCTGAAAACTCATCCATGGCTCATTTTGTTACATGTTTTTCAGTTCAGCTTTGTGAAGTCCTACCTGCACAGGACGAGCATCTTCTTGGCCAATCATGTTCCTCCACTCCTGCAGTGACCGCTGGAGGCTTTCCAGCCCTGTCTCCCAAAGCCTCACACCTCCTCCCATGTCCACAGTAACCAAACCTACTTTGCCCAGTGGTGCCAGCAGAGCATCAGCATCTGAGATCTTAGAGAGCCAAGATGTATATGGAGAGAGAGACTGTGACCTGAAACACAACAATTAATGTGATTTTTCTTGAAGCTGCAATTCATCGGGGGATGAGTATTTTTGCAGTTAAGGCGACAATTAAATGAAATTACATCCTCATTTCATGAGAGACTATAACTAAGCCCAGCAGACCCACTATTTTATCTGAAGCTTTCCACCTACTGAAACTGGATATAACCAAAAGTACCTGACTGGATAAGAAGCAGTATAAAAGACCAGGCTAAAAGGCAGTATGTCGCCAAAACCATTTAGATACACTGCTGTATCTAATCTATCTAAAAGTAGTCATCTTTAGAAAAAAACCTATTAAGAATATAAAAAATGTAAAAAGAAGAAAAATATGGAACTAAAGAAGAAATAGAAGATGATCTGAACACTGGGGAAATACATTTCCACCAAATCAGAGTAACACCTTTCTGTAGTGCTTTATTAAAATATTAAGATTTAAATACTCAAATAATGATGGCACAGCTTTATGTACAGATATTTGTAGCCCTTTAAAAAAGTCAGCTTGCTGACAAAAATTTACTGCTGAAAGCAAGGGCCTAATAAGTACATAATATGAAGGTAAATGTAGATAATGTAGGGAAGAATCTAAGCATTTTTCAGTACTGTTAATTATATGCACAAATGACTTGCTAACCTACACTAATGGCAAAATTAATAATTTTCAAAAATATAGGAAGGAGCAACACATATGCTTCTACCTGTGACTGAAGCCACCATGTACTAACTCAACTGTAAAGAGTTATCTCAGCATCTGACCGGGCTAACTTTGCCAGAAGGAAGAAAGGTTGTTAGACTTTAACCACGAACTATTCATGTATATATGATGAAAACTTACTTTACTCATCAGTTCATACTGGAGTACATTTTTAAATCTGGACTTCTGCTCAGATCTGTCACACACAGCTTAAATCCTAATTTTAGCTTAAGGGTTCTAATGTTGAAATACGACTTTGTAATTTCTGTTATTTTCTATAAAATCCTAGTGAAAAATAACTATTTTTATGGTAATGTCTTTCATTTTTGAATGACTGTGTAAGATGTAGGCCAATGGACCAATTATAAAATGGTAAACAGTGCAAAAATAATTCTCCATTAAAACATTCCCCAGATTATTAATGAACCAGAATGAATTTAAATGAGAATACTGTCAAAATCAACATCGGATAGAATAAAAAAAAATTCTTCAAGTGTCAGTTTCATACATGTGCTAGTTAAACATGCAAAGTGGAGAGCATGCCATTTAAAACAAAAATCTTTGTTGTTATTATTATTACAGTAGAAAATGTCAATTTGGGACCAAAGTATATCTTTATACAATAAAACATTTGCCAATACTCTCTACAGTTGTGAGAGACAGATGTTAAAACCAAACAGAAGCAACAGAATCTGGCTATTTTAATTTATCATACAAGATACTTGTGTATCGTGCAAAATACTTGGGAATGTGTATTTTCCAAAGGAATAACCACAGAAAAGCTCAAGCTATTTTCAAAGTGAACTTTATACTGGACCAGAACTTGATTCCCAGTTTCCTAACACCTAGCACTGGATCATTTTGCCTGTCTTTCTCAGATCCCAGAGACAGGGAAAAAGGAAAAGAAAATAAAGACAGCAAACCATAAATGAGAATAAAGGGTTGAGAATAAAGTGGATGGAAGAGGGGGAAGGAACACAGGGAATGAAAATCAGAAGATAACACTACCTTTCATATTTACTAATTAATTGCTACATTTTCATCGGCATTACGTAGTAAAAACAAATAAATAATGTTGACAAAAATATACTGCAATGGTTGCAGAATTTTACAGTAGGTATGAATTAGTCTTACTTTCCACATCAAAAGAAATATTTGCTTATTCTGAATTCTCTTTGCTCTTCTAAGATGACAGTGCTCTAATCAATAAAATCAGTTACCTAGGAATTGCAATGTATTTGATTTTCTTTGAGTTAAGATCTGTTACTTCCAAGTACCCAGCAGCTGGTGGAGGAGTGACATCTGAAAATAAACAAACATGTTATTTTCCTGCTGCATGATTAACTGGTTATTGCATTTACATTTAGCAGATTAAATTTGAACACTTTATTATACAGTACCTCTCAGAAAATGATAAGCTTTCATATTCAATACAGGAATATAACTTGCAAATAAGGAATTGTTTTATTATTACGATAGTGAGTAATCAGACAGTCACAGTAATAAAAGAACAATGTATTTGTATGGCAAATGTCAAAATTACACACAGATACAGCTCTGCTCACAAAAGCACTATTCAAGCATTACTGCAATCCCCAACTTGCTGCTTTTATCTGTCACTGAAGATAATGCTAGTTGTATATCTGACTTTAAAAGCATATTGAGGAATATTTCAAAACATTGCGTTTATGACTTCCACTTCAAAACTTCTCAATAATACTAACCTAAACACTGTTCCCTGAAATTGAACCACTCTTTTGGAGGCAGATTCTCAGTATGCAAAGATATTATAACTTTATATTAAACTGCCCGAGACTATCAAGCATTAAATATTCTGTTTATGGACAGTTAAAGGAATATAGCTAATATATGGTCCTTCCCTCAGAAATAAATGTGTGTTTGTATGCCTACACTGTTTTTTGCCAACTTACGAGTACACTGTGCCTGGGCTCAGAAGTGGTTTCCAGTTAGGAGCTACTTTCATCTGCCTGGAGTAAATTGAGGCAATTTTTTCAGAAAACAAACCAGAAGACTGAATCACCCTGCCCCGTATGGGTAGAAAACGTTATTGTCATGAGATGAAAGCAAGTCTAGATTTTCTTCTGAAACAACATAACTTTCACCTCCTTGGAATGAAGGAGCTGACTTTACCTGCAGAAGTGTTGATGCTTGCATAGAGCACACACAGAAGACTGGTAAGATCAGCAGCATAAGGAGATCTAGTTTTCAAATGAGCCCATAGAATAACTCACAGCAGCACTTAAAGCATATCTAATGTATTTATATATCTATAGTATACCTGCCTACAGTAGCACATCGATTGACTTTACTCATCTTCATAAATATGGCAATATCAAACACATCAGAAACGGGAAAAAGGTCTGGAAAGATGCAGGCTTGTGGGCCAAAGACCACTTCTGGCTTCCCCTAGATTTTGTTACTGTTTAAAAATGTGCTCTCCCCTTTTTGTTAGTAATGAAGAATAAGACATACATTGAAAATTCTGATGAAGATCTAGAGCAAGGGTAGATACTGAACTAGAAAGGGTAGAACTGTGGGATAAGAATTTAAAATTAAGTTAATACATTAGAGAAAGAACACAAATCAAACAAATGAAAGACAATAAAAAGACAAAGGACTGCAGAGTAGGGAGCAGACAAAAAGGCAATCAAATATTTAAATGCTACACAAGAACAGCTGGCGAGGCCCCAGAACTGCAGTCAAGAATCTTGACAATGAAACATGAACATCAGACATGAACAAGTGGAGTTTGTTCTTCTTTTGCCAAAGCCTGACAGAGAAGAACAGCTATGCACAGCTCCAGACACCAAACTTTAAGGAAAACAGACACAATGTTCAGTTCTGGGCTCCTCTGTACGACGGAGACATGAAGCTCCTGGAGCAGGTCCACTGGAGGGCTATGAATATGATGAGGAGACTGGAGCAACTCCGAGGAAAAGGAAAGGCTGAGGGACCAGGGCCTGCTCAGCCTCAAAAGAAAACTGAGAAGGGACCTCATCAATGTCCATCAGTATCTAAAGGGAGGGATTTACAGGATGGACAAGGCTCTGCTCTGTGATGCCAAGCAATGGGACAAAAGGCAAAAGACAGAAAATGATGCACAGAAAGTTGCACCTGAACACGAGAAAGAACTTTTTTACTGTGATGGTGACCAAGCACTGGAACTGGATGCCCAGAGAGGTTGTAGAGTTTCCTTCCCCGGAGAGGAACTGAGTAACATACTCTAGAGGACCCTGCTGAGCAGGGAGATTGGATCAGATGACCTCAAGTGGTCCCTTCCAACCTTACCCATTCTGTGATTCTGTGACATGAAATAGTCCTGAGGATGAGAAAGAGATCAGAACAGATGGGTTATAAGGAAAAATGCAAGGACTTTTTTCTTTGTCTAAACAGAGATTTTTTTTAAAAACACATCCAATCCTATTGAGCAGTATTAACCCGAGTGAGTGAAGGTGACATGAAGCATTCAGTTTTGTTTAGAGAAAGAGAAGATGGATACTATGAAAAGCTTTTCTTATACAAGGAGAATGAAGCAATGCAATAGACCAATTGTTTGACAAACATCACTTAAGAAGAGACTCCACATGTCATCCTGTCCCTATGTAAACAGGTGGACCAGATGATGTGTCAGGGCTATTCTGGTAACATTGTGTGTAACACTACAAGCTGTTCCACTTACTGTCATACCCACAGAGATACATGTTCAGTAACAGGCTGTTATTTTATGTTCCTCTATAGAAAGTGCTGAGAATCCAAGTAAATATTTGCTCTCAAATAGCTCCTCATCTCTATAGTCTTGTTTTTAGAATAAACATGAATTCTTCTTTGCTGGATTTTGCCATGATGTCTTGTCTGAGTTTATATTTTGTGTCCACGCATCTGTTTTGCAGTCTTTGGGGAAATTATTACTTGTTATAACTTCTTTTCAAATAGAACTATCATTTGGTTTACAGTTCCAATAAAACATATAGGCAATTATTTCTTTGCTTATTGTTCCTGGAACAGCTTCAGTAATACATATTGGAGTATGCTAGAGTTTGGCTGAGTACTTTGAATTACTAATAGAAATGGAAGACTGTATGCCAAAACTGACCGATTGTCCAAGAAGATGAGAAAGAAAGTCGGATAGATATAGAAACAAAATCAAAAATATAAAACAACTTCTCAAAGGCAACAGAAGACAATAGTGCAAGAACTTCAAGGGACTGACACATACTCGATTTCATGTAGCTGGCTGCCTTTGCTTCACTTTACCATTCCCCAGGGAAGGATACAACTTCCAGAGGTAACTACAGGTTTCCAATATAAAAACAATGGAGCGTAATTAGAAACAAGCAACACTGAATTTCAAGGGGCCAACATTGTTAAGCAGCAATTGGTAGCAGTTAAATGTGTATTCAATTAAATATTCTGTCAATTAGTGAGACTGAGAGGCAAACTCCAGAAGAAACAATAGCCCAGCAGAGAAGGTTGCAAGAAATGAATCTCAAGTGGGCACCATAAAGGCAACTACCTTATTGTCCCATCTTCCCAGTGAGCACATGGACACGTTTCTCTTTTTCTGTCCTCCCTTTTTCACTTGGAAATATTTTTGATTTGTGCCATAACAAAGGCAATACTAGGTCCCTCTGATTTAGTATCCTGTCTCCAAGAGTAGTCAGATGCTTGAAATGTGTAAGAACAGACAAGTGCACATGGTATTTTCCTCAAGTCACCAACTAGTTCCAATCTAGGAGCTTCTTAAACTGAATGTGGTGCCTATGTTTTTATATCTATGTATTTAGTTAACTTTCCAGGAGTTTGTCCAGTTTTCTTTTGGATCCACATTTCAGCATTCACAACATCCTTTGGGAGGCGATTTCACAGGTTAGTACTCCATGAAGAACTATGTCTTGTTTGTTTTGATGAAGTTCCTAATAGCTTCATTAGCTGCTCCCTAAATCTCATACTAAGTGCAAAATTACTTTTTCCATGTCTCTATGCTATACATGTTTTTGTAGAACTCTACCATATGTCCCTTTCCTGATCTTGTGTTCACATGTTGGAGGGTTGGCCAATGCAATCTTGCTCATCCTTGTTGTCTTTTTCTGAACTCATCCCAGTACAGCCTTCTCCCACCTTGAGATGGAGGACCAAAACTGAACAGTGTTAAGGACATGTGGATTTACACAACAGCACAAAGAGGTTCTCTCCTTTTTTCTGTTTCTTCCCTAGTAATCTTTAACATTTGATTTGCCTTTTTCAACTGCTACTGAGCTTTGAACTGCCATCCTAATGAAATCATCTATCGTGACAGCAAAATAATGCCTGTAAGATGTTATCATCATTCCCATCTTTTTGATGTAGAGTTAGGATTCTTTCTTCCTCCACGTATTTATCTATGCTGAATTTAACCTGTTATTTCTATTGCATTCAGAATTGCATTTCATATTTCTTCATGGCAAATCCTTCCTACCTTGAATAATAACCACTATCATCAGCACTATCACCTCACTGTTAAATAATTTTCCATTTCTTTCATGACATGCTAAGCAGCACAGGTTGCTGTAGGATTTCCCTCATAGCTCCTCCTCCAATAGATAATCCAGCCATAAACTGATAAATGGAAATACCTTGAAAAAGTCCTGAAAAAGGCTATGGAACAGAAAACCTAGAGTCTTGCACAGGTTGCATTTAATCGAATCAGTAAGGTTATATTAAACATGATTCAGTTAAAATCAGTTTTTGTAATTCATAAATTAAAACATAATTCAGAAAAGAAAAATCAATGATAATGATCTTCAAGGCATGAAATCTTTCCACTTAAATGGCCATAAAGCACTGTACAAACCTCATACAATTTTCTATACATTTAAAGCTATCAATCCCTATTCATGAATATATTTCACCACAGCTGAAAAAAAATTAAAGTGCTTGGTCAGACAGAAGCCAATTAGCAGACTGATAATATGCTCAGGTTACTGGTATCCTGGATTCATGAAGAATGTCCCCTGGTTTTTAATTATATTAACCTAGCAATACAGGGTGTTACATACCACAGCAACTTAAAAGGCTTTTAGAAATAGCTGTCAAGATCTGAATTTAGGTATCTTTTGGAAGCACTGAGGGAAGATACCTCCCTCACTCCCAAATTAGTTAACTAATTTTAACAAAAGCTCAGAAGATTTACCTTCTAAAACATTTACTTCAGATTCAGATTTTTTTTCTGTGAAGGCCTGAGAAAAAGTGACCCAGTCTGACCCTACAGCATTTTATAAAGTATGAGAAGATTACAGCCTGAAGTTGTACAACTAGTTCCAAGATTCTAACTCCAACTAATTTTATTAAGTTTAATCTTTTTAAGAGGTAATCTTTCCTTCAGTTACAAAAGGAGGTAACTGAAGTTTTCTACCCTGTTGATATCCTTGACTTGGATTTTTTAGTCAAGTAGATGTTTTATTCTCTTGGTAATAAATAAAAGTGTTTCTCTACCCAGGGAAGCTGATCTGTGTTAAAAAAGGACAGGCAGATTAGATCATTCATTCTGTTTGAGTTAATTTGAAATAAAATGTTTATTCTGGGACAGAGAGTTCACACACAAACTAAATCAGGATTAGCTCCTTGTGCTGATGAAATCAAGCCCTTCTACCATATACAAATACTTTGGGCATTTTCTCTTTTCATAGCAAACTCTGGAGATTCCTAGAGGCAATTAATGCAAAACTCACAAATGCTGTTATTTAGCAGTAATTGGTATATTTTTAGTTATTGGCTGAAGAAGCTAAAGTTATATTGATCACAGAAAGCTTGGCATGGCAGCACAAAAATGTCTGTAGATCTGTAGTGTACACCTGCTTTATTAGTGTCAGACAGAGGATGGTTTTGCTGCATGTGAATGTTGTTCATGCAACATTCTCTTGGACAGGAGGAGAATTAAAAAGTCTGGGTCTCTTCAGTTTGGAGAGAATGCAGGAGTGACTGAAGTTTGCCAAGTCATGAAGGTGATGGTTAAGGTGAATGCAGAACTGCTACTCACCCAAGCCTGCAATGCTAGAATAAGGGGCAGCTGATAAACCTGGTAAGAGATCAGTTGATCACAAAAAATCATGAACTTGTGAGTTTGCTGTGTAGATGCACAGGTTCAAAGAGGCACAAGATAAACTTGTGGACAACAGGTCCATAAAAGGAAATTTAAACCCTGAGGCAAGGATGTCCTCTGCAACACCCCCAGCAAAACAAGAGCAAATATTGAGAAAATACGAAGAGAAAGACAAAGAAATGGACAGACTCACATGCACTCCCAAAATAACCTCTTCCTTTATCCCTGCTGGGGTTAGAATTCTGAGTTAGTGAGACAACAGGTTTATCACTGCATCGCTGTGTGACACTGAGCAGAAGCTGGAAATACTGGTGAAGGCCAATTGCTGAACTGGAATGATCTTATTTTATTACCTGGTATCCTGTGCAGACAGAGGGAAATCCCATCAACAGATATTCACAGTGTAGACACCCTGTTAATTCCTCAGAAGTATAATGCAGCATGCTATTAAGATTCAAATTAATTTTAAAACTAAGTGCAACTACACTCATGCCTTCTCAAATACTTGCTCTGTGTCTATTTAAGAACATTCTGGAAAAATTAATGAGTGATAGCAGATTACAAAACAAAAAAACAAGTGTGTTGCAGTGCAAATACATGAACCTCTTACCTTTTGGGTAAATGTCTTTCAGAGGCACATCTCCAGGTGCTAAAATTCGGACTATTTGATTAGAAGGCAACAAAGTTGCACAATTGGTTTGTTTTGGAGCTCCTGTTTTCCTCTGGGTTCCATAATATAATGGATCAGAAGGAGAAGCACGTTTGTGACTCAGAGAGGAGTTTCTTTTCCAGCTATACACTTCACTGGGAGACTGCAAAAGAGAAGGTGTCTACTGAGGAAAACATTACTAAGTCTAAGAACAATCATTTCTTGGTAAGTTCCACTTCTTATTTAATTTCAAATCAAATGTGGCTGATTGCTTCTTATGCTAACACATGACAAGGAATGACCTGGATTATTTTATCATCAAAAACTCCTATGGGGTGAAAACCATTCACAGGAGTTTTAAGCATTAAGATGCTCTGAGGATCTGAAGTTGAATCTACCTTTTTTTTAAAATTGAATCAGGAACATAAAGCACTGAAATAACCCAATTTGGAATCACACTATGTAAAAAACTGTTAGGTTTACACTAATATAAATAAATGCTAACCGATATTTCAGAAATAAATTCAAAACTAAGCAATAAGGCTGGGACTTAGCTCCAGTTTCAGAGATTTGAGTGTAGGTCTCCACATGAAAGCCAGTGGGTTCATCTCCCACTATGGTTGAAAGAGATGAACAAAAATCATCTCAAAGGTCTCAGCGTTTGGTTAACTAAGCACTGCTATTACAAATAAGAGCTCAGATACCTTGTCCATACTAAACACCTACACCTCCAGCACTTAACACTGAGGTTTTGCCCCGTCACTCTTACATCCACCCTTAGCACTCCCTCTTTGAAATTCACATGGACATCTAAAACTATGTATGAGGAAAGATACTGCCTCAGTCTAAATCAGGCAGAGCCAAAAATGCTTCACTACCCGCATTGGTGTGTTAGTACTGAAGCCTGCAGCATCTTTAGTACTCCCTCCTCTAGACCACCTCCCTTTTCCAGCAATAAATTCACATCTATTTTAAGTAATACAAAAAACTAGAATAAACAATCTGCTAATATAAAACCAAACCAAGGAAAACTGAAAAGCTAATTGCAAGGACTGTCTTATTGACCAAAAACCATATTTTTGAAACATTTTGGATTGCAAAGAATTTTCTTCTGTCATTTGGCTTTCCCAAAATTCAGGTCTGTTAACACTTACAATTTCTAATTTACCCCAAATTATTAAACAAATATGACATATGGAAAAAATAATTCCATAATCACTACCCTTTTAATGTACCATTAGGTGGCAAATATAAGAAGAAGTCCAAAGCATTAAGTGTACTGCTTGTATTTTCCCCATGTTTGCCTTTACTCCTTGCAACAGCCCTAGTTACTAGACTGCTATGTTTCACTTTCTTTTCTGGTCCTTTTCTAACTGTGTCATGGCAGTGAGCACACTTACATGCAGTACTTGCACTTAGCTACATTATTCAGTAGTGAAGGGGTTTTAAAGTTTTGCTATAATTTTCTGTATCTTTTTTTTTCTTTTTCCTTAATCTAGTCTAGCTACCTGCTGCACACTGGGCAAAAAGTTCACACTGAACAGTTCAAAATTATACCGATATCCTTTTTCTCAGAGGTTATGCTTAATTAGAAAAGTTTACAAACACTTGATTTAGAAAATATTACTCTAGCCAGCACTGTTGAGACCTTACCAAAAATGAATTTTGTCTGTGCTAGACATTGTGTTACCCATTTCTTATTACTTAAAAAAACACCAATATGCCTCTAGATTACACTACCCTAACAAGTGGTTACACTACATGAATTTGCTCCCATTCCCTTCTTTTTCCAAATAATTTGGTAAACAGGTACTTAACGGGTTACAGAATAAATGAGACCATATTATTTCATTGCATAATAATGCTGAGTATTTACCAAGAGGTCTGGGAAACCAACAACAATAGTAGCATAATTATGTTCGTCTGAGAGGATCCTGTTGGGGGAGCTGATCTTTTCTCCCACAGCTGCACTGAGGTTTTCTGAAGATAGCTGGTCAGTTGAAACTGCATGAGGCACACACAGTTCTGACACTAAACAGGAAAATTAAACAAAATGAAAGTAATTAAATCCAGATGTGCAATAGGAAACAATATTAACTGTAAGAATGCTGAGCACTGAATATTGCTATTACTTTGAGCATAAAATTACTAAAACGCAGAAGATCTGATTATACTATACTATAACACAGAGAAGGAAATAATCTTATTTTTGTAAAGTCAACTACATAAAATGAGGAACTACTAGCTTTGTAGTTGCTTATACCACTGAATTTTGCCCTCTACTGTACAAATGAGGCAGGAAGTCTATGGAATAGAACAGAAAAGCACGTGATCTCATTGAAAATTGTTATAATGCAAATGCACCTAAAGGCAGAACACAGGTTTGCATAGGTAAGTGTCTGTGTGACAGTTCTTGGTGACTCTCTTGCCGTCTTTGCAATTTAAATATTGTTTGTAACCCATTTCTGTTAAATACGGTTTTCCTTGTCTTTAAGCTAAGGAAAACTGAATTTTATTCTGTGCATCTGTGACAGCCCTTTACCTTGCCTCAAATTACCAACACAGTCAGAACCTGCTGTCTTTAGTTCTCTACTGTTTCCACTTTGATGAACACAAGACTATATTGCTTACATGGCAATGGGAGAAAATCTTTCCTCCCTCAAAGGATAAATGGTCTGGGTCACCAGTAAACCCACACTGGTCTACCATTTTTTTTAGTTCTGCCACAGATTCTGCCTCAAAGAACAAGAACAGGCTGAAGACGTTGCATTTGGGGTTTGCTGGATGATTTGGAGAAAAGGTGGTCGGGGATACGATAACATATCAGATTGGAAGAGAATAAACAAGATAACAAGGATAAAAATAGCACAGAAAGCATGCAGCAATAAACAGCCCACAAATACTTAGAGACTGGAAATTATAATAACATTTCTATCCATCTGAGGAATGATACTCCAGAATGGTTTCTAAACAAGGTAGTAAGAGGAAGGAAACTACTGTGCTCTGATAGCACTTGATAAGTTGGTAGAGTAAACTGTACAAGAGTCAAAAAGGATTCTAGATATTTAGGCTATGGTTAGTTTTCGGTATCCACCTGGTTGCTGTTTATGTAAAATAAGCCCTACTATTTGTCAATAACGTTTGTTTGTACCATGTTTACACTGTGTTAATCTCATTTTTCTTACTTATCCTAGCCACAAGAGCCAGAAAAAAACTTGTTCCTTCTTTAAAAGATATAAAGTGGTTCCTCTGTCTCTCTGATACACAATGGCCGAAACCTATGTACTATTAGGTGGGATGCACATGTACTTCCAGTCTTATTAAAACAAGTAGACTAAAGATTTTGTGCATCATGATCAAATGCTCAGGGTTGAAAATGCTATCAGATTTGAAGATAGACAGATCTTACCAGGCAGAATGATGACCATCGGAGATTTCTGCCTTACTCTGTAACTAAGACACGCCTCAATGCCTAGCACCATCTGGGAATTCTACTGATCAAATTCTCCCTATCTTTTAACACAAGTGTGATGGCCTCAATGGCCTCCTGCACACTCTCAACACAACTACAGAAACTGTGACTTCTGTTTTAACAGTAGGTGGTTTGTATTTTTCTAAGGGTTGGGAAACATTTTCTAGCTCATCTGAATGTGAGTAGCAGACCTGTAACAGTCTATAGCCTGGAATCATTAGTATATTTGTTCCTTTCTACTCCTGTTCTAATTCCTGCCTAGTGATCTTTCTTCCTTTTCCATTCTACAAGCTTGTATGTTTGCTGAAAGTCCATGACTGAGGGTCTTGAATGCTACAATGAAACAAAAATGCTTTATTGGAACATCTTGAAGCTTGAGCATGGAATGTGCCATGCCTTGAGAAAAGCTGTTATTATTAACCAAATATGATAAGGGGGGCAAAAACAGATTCAGAGAGATGGTTACTCAGACCTTTAAAAGCCTTGTTTGTGCAGCTGCAAACAGAAATGATAAAAAGAAAAAAGGAAAAAAGGAACTAGCCAAGCTTGCATTCAGTACCTGTTGCTAAGCCAAATCCCATGTCAGCTGGCTCTTCACTCAATGAATGCAGCTGGCAAACCTCACTGTCTTGAGCTTCCATATGGGCACGCTTGGTTAGAAGAAATTTCCTGTAAAGGATACATAGTTATAATAATTCCTGAGTAAACTTGTAACTCTAAACAAGGACTTTTATCTTCTGACACAGTGAAAACATTCCGCATTTATATAAACAAGGTTATCAACGCCTTTTGCTAAAACTAGATATAATTTCCCAAACGTCTGTGAGATAGGAAAGGGTAGGCCAGCAAGCAGCAGATTTGTCTTCTGGTAATTATTCACATACTTGCATTTGTTGTGCATTTATAAAAATGAGACAGCAGAGTAACATTTCTTTCAGGTGACCATGAAAGTAAAGGAAGCAGGCGCTAACTCTGGACAACATGCCTGTATTTCCAGAGCTAGGTCCACCAACATTCTCATTTCCAAAGATCAATATCACCTCAGTAATATTAATATTAACAAGCGTACGACCAAAGCTAGTCTAGATTTTCAGAGGCTGGCATATCCTCTTTATTTCCTACTCTTAAAGTCTAAGTGCATTTTCACCACAGCAAATCTGCATCTTAAACACTCACTTTTTAAGTCCAGTCAATTTCACAAACAGAAAAAATCAAGTTTGAGACCAGGAGTGAAATTCCTGAACACAAACGAGACACAAACAAGAAATAATGCCATCAAGAAAGCTAGGCAGAACTAACTTATTTGTTTCGTTTTCCACCAAGAGCCACCGGTCTTCAGCCACCAGAAAAACAGACTTCAGACTGATTGGAAGTGAGATGGTGTGAGTTTGACCCTCCAATACATCCAGTACAATAAGGCGGTTTCTATAAAATTGGAAGCCAAGAAAAGAATAATCAGATAGGGATATACACAAGAAGATCTGATATAAATCAATTTAATACAAGGATACAATTTACTCTCACCCTGTTTCTTTGTAGAACACCAGCCAGTTTTTGTGTGAAAACTCTCGGCACATTTTGTAGTTGCTCTGTACAAAAATACATCACAAGGGCAATTAGAGTTTGTTAGATTTGTCCCACTGAGTTTCCCTGACTCCTCTGAAAGTGTACTGGTTTTTTCCCTTTATTTAGAAGAATCCACATTTTTCCTCTCAAAATGCTATCTAGCTTGCCTTGTTCTTAGTCATAAATTGTATCATAACTGAGTTAATTATTTTGGATATAATTCGTTGCAACAAAATGTTCCATTATTTCCAGTTCTAGCCCTAAAAAGGGATATTTTAAAGACATATATCTTCAGACAATTTATTTATATTTTTATATCAATATTTCATAACAATGCTCTTTTATGTGTAAGACATTAAACATACATAAGAGTAAACAATTAAATGCTTGGGCTGTAAAACCAGGAAAAACTTAATGATTCTATTTTTCCAATACTGACATTTGCTTTTAAAAAAACTTAGTATAATAGGGGCAGGTGCTATTCCTCACCATCTCTTCTTTGTTGCTCCACCAAGATGTTCTCTTAGGAGAGTCTTCACCATCTGGTGAGAGCAAAAGTCGGCGAAGGGCACCATTGCTTGTATCCAGCAACAACACAACATTGCTCTGTAAATGAAAAGCAGATCCATGTACATCTCATGCTGTTTAAGAGACTACAACAAATCTATCTGAAGCACTTTTTCAAGAGACACTTAGGACATTTTGAAAAGATGATCTAGTTTTTGCTGCAAAATGTAAGCTGGATTTTCTCGGTTCATTTCAAAGTTCATAGTGAAATTGAATTGAAGAGGTTAGGTACATGCAAGGGCTGGAACAATATTACAGTTTTCCACAGCACTATATCTATACATCTCACATTCATTGCTGCATAACCTCTAGGAACTGGATTAGTATGGCTTACTAAGATGCAGCTACAGATAAAGAGATATACCAACTAATTCTGTCAAGTCACTAAAATATTTCATTTCTGTTTTTATGTTTTCTTACCATTTTTCTATTGCACCCATTGCTTAAGTCCCACTGAAGGTGACAAACTGGTGAAAGAAGAAATGGCTTAAGTACTTTCTCTCCAAGTTCATACTTCTGATACTGTGGAGCCTGTTAAATATCCCAGGGTATGACAATCCCTCTGTGAGCTGCACACTCTGACAGCTTATAGTGTCAGAGGTAGGACTGCTACTGGAGGACAGCAGGATGACTCCAAAGGATGAAGACCAGAAGCAGATGGGACGGTGCAAATCTCCATCACATGAAAATATGGTGTGCTAAACTTTGAACTCCTTCAGATTTCTCATTTGTTACTCGATGCCCAAGGGTCAACACATGCTGGGCATGTGATGGGGCTTTTAAACATTTCTTTTTGCAAAGTAGTATAGCTGTCCCTAATGTGTTCAACTAAGAATTCAAGACAATAGTAATTCAGGACCAACCTTAAGTGTATCAAATGGAATTCAAAAGGTACAAAGGAATACGTTAATAAAGAGTTGGGTTCAATTTTTTGTTTGCCATTCAAGGAAACATTCAGTTCTGCAAGGACATTAGGTTCTGCAAACACTTACTAAAAGTAAACTGCCTACGTACAACATGTGCAATAACGCACAATAGACGTTAAGGAAGTAAAACATAAATTCCCACAAATTCCCCTAAATAAAACAAATACAAACAATCTGAGTCACAGCAGTCTTGTTCTTTTTGGGTACTCTTCATACTTTCACTAGAAATAATTGTGAGAGTTAACTTTAATAATGACAGTAATTTGAAGCTAAATATGGTAAAGTATTTAAAATATTATCATGTTATTTGGAGCATTTGGGAATTTCAGTTCAAGTTCAATATTTCTAAAAAAAGAAGCTTGGTTATGTATTACAAACTCAAATTATAGAAATGTGGTTCAGGAAAAAAATAGGACATTTGCTTTGGATTTTGGTTTTCTGCCATATTTCTTTTATACAATTCTGAAACCGCATTAGCCTTCCACATGAGATAAAGAACACATACGAATCAATTACATTCTTCCACTTAGTGTTAAATTTATGAGAGCAGTTGGTAGTATAAAAAGCTCCTCTACTCCACCCCTTTTGATGTTAATGGTTTCCTTCTGTGCTAAGTGACTGATGTATATTCTGTCTGTGTTTAAGAATAGATTTTTGCGTCACTTGTGAACACATCCAAGAGCAGCTCTGGCAACTCTTCAAGTGGGCTGGGAGAAGACATTGGTGTGCAATTCCGCTCTGTTTGTTCTTACTGGGAGAAAAGTAACCTTTGGGCGACCTCCCGACCCCAGTGTCTGGACAGATGCAATAACCAATCTTGTGAAGTGGTGTGCCTTTATTTTTAGTTACTGCAAAGTTTTCCTTTCCTCACTGCTGTTTTTATTTTAGCCAGCATCTTCCTCTAAAAAGTTCTTAAACCAAACAGGGCTGTGACTTCCTTATGCTGTTATGGGAAGTTGTTCCTTATGGTTTTGCAGACAGAGGGGAGAGCTTAGGGAAGTTTCAGAGTGGGACAATGCAAATAACTCAGTTTAACATTCCTGTATTCTTCTCCCCAAACTCACTGTCAGTTTTGATGCGTTCTGCCCTCGATGCTCATATCCTGAGCAAGCAAGCTTGCAAACACAGATTCTTCTTAGCTGTCAGCTTCAGACTGAGGCTGATCCTTAGCTTGGCAGGGTAATCATACATCCTCTTGCCTCCTGTCCCACCTTTTCTATTAAAGCTACTCAAGGATCCCTTGAGTGATAGAAACTTAACAATCCTGACACTGTAAGTATTAGGCACAGATACAAACATTAACACACTGCTCATCAGGTTCAATTGAAAAAAGTCTGTTCAAGAATTTATGGTTTGGGGCTCAAACCTTCACAACTTCAGAGGGAGGGAAATGTATGCAAGTAGATTACTGGTGTTCTAATTAATTCAAGTTATGTCTCTCAGATGATTTGGGAGACTTTACTGTATTCGAGATTTCAGTGAACTGAGATCAACAAACAGTGGTATAAGGTTTGTGCTTATGGAAAATGAACCTGCTTCCATTCTACAGAAGGTGCATACATTTCTATATAAGCAGACCTTTACTATAAGGTGTACTCATAGAAAAGGAAAGTCATATATATAAAAAAGAAGAAAAGTAGTTTGTGAAGAAAATAAGAAAATACCCCCTCTGTTCTGCAGACATGCATCAGGATATCATGGGGACTAGAGGTTACAGAAGTTATTACTATTATGTTACTGTTACTTCCTTATTCAGGTCCTCATTTGTGCTTCAGGCCATATCACAAACTGCTAAAAGAAGTCTTCTTTTAAAGAATGGTTGCCATCTCCTACATGTAGTAAGTGAAGTGAATCTCTGTGTCAGTTTCTGTGCCACAGACTCCCTCACTCCCTTGTTATCAGAGAGCTTTGACAGAACTACAGCAGCATGTGCGACAGGGAAAAGCATTTCCCTCCCTCCCCACCCCACTTCCTGACTAAGAAAGATAAAAGCAAACTTAAAGGATGCTGGTAGGACACTACCTGAACAAAGTTTGTTGTGCTCCCTGAGGTAGACTGTAGATTACTTTGTCCAGTTGTAGCCTTTCAACCCAGTAAAGTGCTTGTAAAAATCCTGGAAGTTTGCTGTTAATTTATAGGCAAATCAATTCTCCATGTGCAGTTTGCTCCTACAACCTCACATAAAATCATGCATAAAGGTTACCAGAATTCTTTTCCATCTGTACTTGTTCTCCTTCTGAGCAGTAGAAGTGATAGATGCAGAAAGAAAAGTGCATACAGAGGGCACAAAGCTTTAGCAGGAAATAAGAGTAGGCCCTGAAATACTTGTGGGGAGGACAGATGGCAGAGGCATTGCTACTTTAAAAAGATGAATGCAATTCCCATCTTAAAAAGAAGCTACTTGAGATTTCTGAAGAGTCCTCCTTGCAAAGTCTATGAGTTTAATCTGAACAAAAAAATAAGAGTCAAAACAGCTTGCACTCACTGAGACCAATGGCCACAATGAGGAACAAAATCATCTACCCTCTCCTCCAAGAAGATGTAAATGTGCCTAAAAATCAGATAAATCTCCCATTTGTGCCATTAAGTTAAATCCCTGAGGAGTTTACTTTCAGTAAAATTTTATTTAAAAGGACAGGAAGAAATTGTGATTTTTCATTTTATTTCACTGGAGGGTTCTACTGAATCTAGATGGATGTCATCTGGGAACAAGATAAAACATACAAGCTTATTTGAAGAGCCACAATATCATCATCTCATCTTTTCCAATAAGGTTATAATCCATTTAAAATTGATCTTTTTTATACCTTAGTCAGAAACATGCATCTCCAAAGACCCTTATTAGAAGAAAAAAATGGTAAAAAATGCTTTTGGTATTGTCTAATTAATGGATAATACTAATTATCATGAAACAGTAGCTGTCAAGTGGCCCTTTAATTTCATAAATGCAAGCTCTTATTTCTACAAATATTGTTAATAATTCTTAGTATTTTTGCAACTAAATACAGATGAATCTCTGAAGCATCAAATAAGTTATTTATATTACTTGTTTTTCTTGTTTTGTTTGATGTACCCTTGGCACAACTAGCTAACTCTTGTAGCCTTGCCCAAAGTGCAGACGTGCCACTAATCTACCTTTCTTAACATGTGAATGCTGCAAGTTCTGAGTTTATGCCTGCCAGTGATCTTAGTACACCCAAATGCAGGCATCTTAACTATATGTCAAGCCTCCTGTTGACAGTGGAAGGAGAGAGGCATTTGCAGAGGGCAATTAAACAGCTTCTGCTTTAGGCTGAGATGAAATGCTCTTCAGGTCACCTTTATTCTCCCAGCAAATACAGAAGATACTCAGATGATTATCTTAGACCATATGTTTATCAGCTAACATCAATGATAATGGATTAAATTTCATATACAGCAACATTCACCTCCTTTCACAGGTGCACAGAGCACGTGATTTTTCCATGGCTCCACTGCAGGAAGGGTTAGGAATAAAACCTAAGTTCTATGTGGCAAAATTACACTGCTTGAGAATCCCTCTCGTGATTCAGTGGGAACTAGAGATCCTAACATTTGAACCCCAACATAAGGAAGGATAGCAGTGGCTGTGAAGACTACAACGGTAGCACTCATCTAACCTATGTTTTAGTGCCTTTGAGAACCAAACCCAAATAAATTACCAATGTAGTCCATGGATATAAGCATGCAATATACAAGAGAATAATTTTTCTTCTTTTTTTGTTTTCTGTCTAAGTTGCTTGCTTAAGTTCTCAAGAAGTCTAAAATTACTTTTGAATGGTGTCCTAAGAATAGGACTTTTTGCAAAGAAGTTTGCAATTAAATGAAACATATCTTCACAAACAGCAAATAAGGTCTGCCTTAATGGCAAAAGTAAGTAAGAAAGCCTAAGATAACACAAAACATTCAGAATATTTTAATTCTGTACTATTTTCCAGTGTAAAACAGGCTTATTTACAGACAGGATGAATTCACCTGTAGCACTTGCCAAGAAAGGCAAGTCCGAAACTGGCAATATTTAAGCTTTGTCAGATAAAAACATGAAGTTACAGCATGACAGAAGTCATCTGGAAAGGGACACTGAACTACCACAGTCTCTCCACAGAACAAATTTTATTTCAGAAAAATATTATCTATCATACCATCACTAAAAGGTATATTCCATGAGGACAGCCAAAATCAGACTCTGAGATAACTAACTCAAGCTTCACAGAAGAACCTTCATTTCTGACAACAGATGCTACTGTGATTTGGTTAAAAACAAAATGGTAGGAATTTTGGAGACTTGGAAAGCAAAGAATATTGCTGGCTTCATATTAAAAAGTGTGAGACATTCTAAACATTCTTAGATGCAAGACAGACTGCCATCTGTTTGAGTTTCCTGCATCAACTTCACCAAAGGAAGCCAAGAATTATTTAGAACCAAACAAATGTGCTGTGCGCATCTCAAAATAGCCCAAATGGTATTTCTATAGCTGATCAACAAGCAGGTAACCTCAGAATCATATTGTTTCCAGTTTGCATTGGAAAGTATACAACAGGCAGCTGCACTTGCATAGGCAGTTCTACCAAAGGCAGAGGAATTGTGTTCTCATAAGGCACAGAGCTTAACTGCAGCATCTGACACGAGGAAGTGGGATCAACACTTGACAAATGTTCCTGGAACAACAGTATTGCAGAAACACCAGAAATGACTGAAAACTATGAACACCCCAACTCCACGTAGGAAAGGTTCTTCTAGATTGAAGTCTCTCACCTACTGAAAAATTGACAGAAGAAATTTAAAGAAAGAAAAGAAAATTTAAAATTTAAAGAAAGTTTTAAAATTTAAAAACCAGCCAACAATAATGACCAGATTAAATGCCCATGTCAAACCACAATGACTGGTAGGCAGCATAACTGTTACGAATGTTAAAAAATGAACAGCAGCAGCCCGGTATACACTGCTGTCTCTTCCCACTCCTGGGCAAAGAAGTTTTGAATTGGAAATGTCACAGTCAGTTCACAGATAGTAAGGAAAAGTGCAAAGTGTAATAATTGTCTTTAAAGAAAGCATTTGAGTCAAACCAACACCGAAATTGTCAGTGGTTCTCAATTTGCATTGCTGATGTCAAGGCTTACCTAGTCTTTCTTCTAGTCTCGACACTTCACGTTACAGAACAAGAAATACAAGGACTCACAAACTAATGACAACTAGTGGCATGGAGCACATACAAGCAGCATTTTACTCTGTGACTCAGAAAACATCTCTTTTATATACTATTTGAAAAGTAAAAGGGAGACAAGATCGGAGCAGAACTTAAGTACACATAAAACACTTTACTCTGTACTTTGCACTTTGCAAACATATGCTGTTTGACTGAGACTCCTGAACCTGACTCACTCTCCCCCTGTCCCCCATGAAGGCCAATCTCCCTCTATCAGTAAGAGAAGATAAGCAGGTCAAACTCATCTTCAAGAATGGAAGAGGACATTGTCCAGCTAAAGAGTGCAAGAGGAAAATCTCCATATAAAAACTAAAGCTGAAGGCAACTCCCAAGCTACAAGTACAGTAAAAGAGAACATTCAGCAGGAGGTAGCCTTGTCCAGACTATTTCAGTCTACAGAGGTAGAGTCCCCAGTGACATAACCTCATGATATTACTTTGCTCATGACTAAACATTTAGCTGGAGTTTAATTTTTTTACCTCCTCTTCATGTAGAACCACTTGACCTTTAAGTGGATTTCCCAGTGGTGCTGCAGTCACAAAAGGTTGCCAGACACTTCCAACTGTTCTTGGGAAGAGGTCATAAAGATCCACAAAGTATCCAGTCTTACTAGAAATGTTCATGAAGTACAAGGAAACTGGATTGCATGTAGTAACATAAAGAACATTTTCATGTTCCTCTTCTGAAATAAGAAAACAAAATTGTGAAAGGCTACTGACGTGCATTTCTCTTCTGGAAATAGACATGTCATAAATTTGGCAGATGATATAGCAAAAACTACTGAAAAACTACCACTGTTGACAAGGGAGATTAAGAGAAATGATCTCATGTTATTAACTAAATGTTAACAGGCAGAATCTTGCCACAACACTATTAACTCTAAACAAGTAGTCCAAGACACATTTGTGTAGGCATGACTGCAGTGTCTGCCAGCTGCTAGTATGTTCATCTGATTTTGTTTGTTTATAATTCTGGTTCTTCTTCTTTCTCTATCCCATCCTCCCTTAAATTCATGTATTTAACAATAAAACATAGGTTGAATGAACACATCGTACAGAACTTTTCACATAAATCATATTCCTGAATAATTTCAGACAATTCTTGAAATCAATAAAAAGCTACCTAATTTCTGTTTCATTGCCATGGAAGTTTGCTAATGTATTTATAAACTGGACTGCAAGTAGAAAAAGCAGCATGCCAGTATTGATCATTAAAGATCCATTTATAATACATAATAATGTTTAGACATGCTTAATGATGAACTGTAAAAACATTTATGAATATTCCCAGTGGTGCAACTCACTCAGGGACATAAACTGTAGAGGTAACTAAGGCGGATTTAGTCCAGTGAGAAAAAATCAGAATGAGTCCAGAGGAAAAAAGCACAGCACTCTGCAAGTTAAAAGATTTGTATTAAAACTGAATTGAGAGAGGAAAAGTCAAAGAATTGCCTTAGTCAAGTAATGCAGTGCTGAACACACAAATTTAACAGACTTGCAATTTTGTGGCTGTCTTCTACTTTAATTACACCTTTCTCTTAGTTTGAGAAAGATGTATATCCTTACAATGACCACAACGACTCAGTGAACTTATGCTCTGATTTCAGTGGATTAATTTTGTATTTCACCCACTATTTATTAAAAAGTGGAAAAGGAGAAGTTATTCCTATAGTTCACTCCTGTACTCTATGTTTTAAATTCCCATATTACAATTCCTAGTATTATTCCTATACTCTACTACAAGCATATCTAGAAATACACACTACTGTAAATGCACTGGAGAGTTGTTACTACACTTGAAACCCCTCAAACTGCCCTTTTATATTCTGCCACTGGCTACTGGCAAGCACTTACGAAGCCAACAGCCCAGTCCTTCATCTCCAATCTCACCTATTTGCAACACTGTGGATCATTACAAAAGTTGGCAGCTTTTCTTACCGTACCTTTTGTTACTGTGACATCACAAACTAAGTTAATTTCTTCTAAAGGCAGTGTCCAAAAAGCAAGTTCTTCTGTGAAACTGATGGACCTGGCTTCATGTCGTTCCAGTGGAAAACCTTGAACATTTAAGTACACAGGGCCCTAAAACAAATAATAATAATGAGGGCTTCCTAAAATATTTCACTACCCATTCTTTATGAAAATACAGAAGTCTTCTTCATGCTGTAATACTATTAACAATAAAAAAACTACTAAATAATTTTTTATTTATTACTAAACAAATCAAAGGGAAAAGGAAATGCCTTCTCTATAAACTCTCTGAATGTCCATACTACCATTTCCTTTACAGTATAGAAACCTTGTGCTTCTCCTCTTCAGTCTTTTCATGGTTTGGAACCATTATCACTCAGTGGTACGAGGAGATATGTACTCATGAAACACAGTTTACACAAGGAAAATACTAGAATATTTCTGCTTCAAAGAAATTATACGGCAATTTCTTATTATATAAAGTTTAAATTTCACCCATACACCACATTAGAAGTACAGGTTTTTCCTTACTCGCTGGAGTAACAATTACTGAAGTTAAGCCAAGAACTCAGAGCTGAAAAGGACTTTGAAACTTTGACTGCAGATCAAATTGTACCAAAGGTTTAGGTTTGCCTCAGATTAACAACTGCACAAAAAATGGAAACCAAAACCAGCTTTCTTTTCAGCCTCTGATCTCAGCCAAAAATTGAGATCTGGGGCCTCTAACTGGCCACCCCCAACCATCCAAAACAGCTACAAAGTTTTTTCAGATAAGGTATTTTCAATATCCTTATAAAAACTTATTTTCAAGAACTTCTGGCCAAGCTTAGTGATTTTGAAGCACATCTTACACTGGGAGGGCTAGGTACACAAAAATGGTAATTCTTCTAGTCAGTGTTAAAACTCCAACAACAAGCGACAAGGACCATGCCTTGTATACACTCTTTTTCCTGAAGAAATTAATCACATTTTAGATTCTTCACATCCCAATACATAAAACCAGTATTATGTGAATAAAAAAATAATTTAAAAGACAAACCTTTACATCTATTTTTTGAGTTTCTGATGGACACAGTATTTTCTTCTGTGCATTTCCTGGCTGATCGACTTTCCAGTAGCCCATAAACCTATGGTCTGGTAATGGTAGTCTGTCAAATAATGTAGGAACAAATGAATTTTTACATTTATTAACTATCAAGTGACATGAAATAAATAATTTAGACAACTACATTTTTCCAACAACATATATCTGAAGCTTCTCTTGCAGAAAATGTCTCCTTGCTGAAATATTTAATTCCTTTTTACATTTTAAATCACAAAAATTTTAACCTTCTGTACTACTAGCACAGACAGAATCTAAGCACTATCATAAAAGAAGAAGCAATGCATATAATATGGCCTCAAAAGGAAGAGTCTTCCAGTCTGAATTGAGATATATCCAAACCATCTCTTGCATTGGTTTATTTGGATCAGGCAGGGTATGACAGCACTCCTTAAAGGAACTCCTGTCCGTAGCTCACTCTTCTAAAAGACCAGCAGAATAAGCACAGTAAGCACTGTGGCTTGTTAACCACACAATGAAAGTTCTGCAAATTATTTCTGTTTATTTTATCACTGCTCCCATGAACAAAGGCAAAGGAATACAGACATAAGAGCGTCCCATTGCCTTCTGGCCAGTACAATCCACAGAAAGGACAGGGACATCTTCAAAAGCCACTTGCTTGCCTTGGTCTAATTTCCTCATTTCTGTATCTTTTATCTAAGGAAGAAATACGTGGACCACAGCAAACTTCATTTATACAGGAAAAGAAAATGCTGATGTGTGACAATGTAGCATCACAGCAAAACACAGACAGTGCAATTTTTCTTTGTTTCCTCTGAAGTGATTTAGAGTCACTGAAAGCAGTTTGACTTCATTAATTGGCATGGATACCTTCAAACTAATGAACTCATCACTTTCGGCTTCTTTTCTTTGGGACCAGTTGCTCCTAAAGAGACCTCCTATCAAAACAGCATTCTGTGTTACATGCTGTTGCACATTATTGTACAGTTACAAGACTTGGCAAGAGAATACAAGACATTCCTTCTCCCAGTTTCTATAAATATCTTCAAAGTCTATTTTAAGGAAGTTCTCTTAGACTACTTGTTAAAAGTATGTGCTTGGTCTCTTCTGTCCTATCTGATGATGCTTGTCCTTTCTTTTACAATTATTTTCCCTCTCCTCACCAAACAACCTGGCACTTTTAGTTATTAGAGGTTTGTTTAATTTCTTCTCTATATTATGTTCAGAATAAGAAGGGATTCCAAATATAAAAAATAAATTAGCTGGACTAGATATAAAACTTAGGGAATTTTAGTTTTATTTATTTTTCCCCTAAGAACTTACAAGAAAAGCAAGGGAATGAATACAGATATCCCTTAATCTTTGCTACTCATTCAGGAAAGATGTCTTAACATTTCTTAATGGCATATTGATACCGAAACTCAAGCAACCAGAAGCCAGAAATTGCAGGCAGTCACTCAGCCTCCATCACCATTCTGTGCTTGGACCATCTGCCAAGGCAGTCAGACAGCCAAAGACACTGTTTTGCAAACAGAAAATGGTTTGGATTATTGGTGCTCACAGATAAATAAATGGCCAGCTGCCAGCAATGTGCCGTTGGGGCATGTAATGAGGAAAGAGTATCTCATTAATTCCCTCTCTCAGTCAAAGAACCAGGATAGTCTTCATTGTCTGTCTGTTGCCTGACTAAAAATATCAATAGATATCCATGTTTGCAGAGAGATTAATTTTGCATTTTTCTCCACTTCATTCTACATTTTTCCATTCTTACACCTAGCTAGTATAGCCAAAATTCTTCTCAAATGAAGAAGAAAAATTAAGCCAGATTAAAAAAAACAAAACAGAAACCCCCCAAGTACACAGGGTTGTGTTTTTACATAGCAAATGATTACATTCAACACCATTAGGAAAAAACATTCATGATGCATTATTTCAACATATACAAAATTCTTAGATACATTTATTCATACAACCAGAAAAACAGGCAAACAGTCAAGTCACTAGACTAAATGTCAGTTTAGATGTCTGTGAACTGGAATTTTACTTCAGGCTTCTATTTGGGTTTCTAAATGATTTGTTGGCAAAGCATTGGTTATGTTTTGAGCCACAAGCTGTCTTGTGTGCAAAAAAACCCTGGAGACATCTTGTTGCTCTATGACTCTGAGTAGCATAATTTCTGATATGCCTACAATCAGCAAGTTATTTCCCATTAGCTCAGTGGAACATCAACTCTCACAAGGATTTGGACTTTAGTTTTAATTCCTTACGCATTACTCCCATGGACAACATCCTAGAAATCATCAACTTTACTAATGATCATGAATAGCTATTAAAATTTAAAACAAAACATATGTTAGTAACCAGCTCTATCCAAATACCCTGCTTTTTATAGCAATAGAATTACAGATTGAATTCCCAAACAAAGATTTCCACTCTATTTCAGCTTTCTGGAGATTTTCTTTGCTAATAGCTCCTCTCTTCCCTCAGGAAAACTGATTTCTACTTTCTCCTAGATTTTTGAGGTTTTGGTCTCTTCCCTGTTTCTGAATGATTTAGTTTCTCTGAGGCAGCAGAACAAGCCATCATAAATAGCAAAGAGGAGGGGTATGTAGATCTGAGTTTCAGAACAAAACAGAAAGCAGAGTTCATAATACAAAGCTCTTTGTCAAGAGTAATAGGGATCTCATTCTTCTAGGGCCTGACAATTTTTTTTTTGCTCTGTCTCACTGCTCTCTCATGTAAATCTGGTCTAAGAAAGAGTATTGAAGAAGCTGGTGGCATTAAGGTCTTACAATCAGTCTGCTTCCTGAATGACTTTCAGGAGGGAGTGAGGGTGCGGAACAACATATCAACACTGAAAATGTGTCTACATCTTAACAGCCTTCTCCTAGTGAATACATATGATACACACTGAAGTAAGGAAATCACCTTCTTTTCCCAGGACTTATAATTAAAGCAAGCAAATTTTGAAAATAACATGAAGTGGCAGGACTAGTAAAAACTTTACTAGATGCTCCTGCTACACTACTGCCTTTCAAATTAGTTAACTAAATAGGTTTTACATAAAAAGCAGAATACAATGGAAATGTCAACACTGGCAAAAATCTGCAAGGCAAATAGATCTGACAGGTAAGAATGGGACTAAAACTCCACTGGTCTCTCCAGCTGGGGTGTACAGAGCAATTCATGATTTTTGCCTTCTTCAAAAGCTGGAAAGGGTTTCTAGAACAGAAAAACTACAGATAGACTGCATTAATCTTATGAGAAATCCAAGATTTAAGACCAACTTCTAAGGAATTATTCCTGATCAGTTCTTCGACTATGGATCTGACAAAGCCTGTTGCTTAAGGGAAATTCAAAATGGTTTTAATGTTTATTCACCCTTAATTTTAGCTCCCAGTTTTCTACACGATTATTGCTGTCCGTGAAATGTATATATAAGCAGATATTTTGCTCAGAAAAGTGATTGCACCAGACCTACAATTGATGAGGCAATTATACAAAAAAACTACTATTTAGCCTGAATTTCTGTATGCACAGATGTCAAAGGGAAACGATTTGTCAAAACATAATTCTCTTGTGCTTTTAGAAAACTTTTCAAAGTGACACCCATAGAACAGGATTTCTTTCCATTTTTATCTTTTTGATTTAAGAAAATAAATTCATTTTAGAGCATTTAAATAAAATATCAAACAACAAAAAACCTAAATCACCAAACAACTGCGTTCAAAAAGTCAATAGAATAGAACCTGCTTTACAAGGTTATTTATCTAGTTTTCAGAGAACCTACTGGAAGATGGCTATGAGTCTTGTAAAACTGACATTCCACTGAAAGCAAATTCTTCACTGCCAGACATTTTATTAGTACAGCTATAGACATGAACTATGTCAGACAACAAAGCTGCTTAATATATGATCGTGTAAACCAGCTCAGTGCTGGCACAAAATGTTATTATTCAAGGCCTCCAGTAACAGCCTGTGCTCCATCTAGCTGAAAAAATTTCCATCCCACGTAACCTTTTTGGACTTGACTAAGATACAGTTTGAAATCAGGAAAATTCCTTGCTAACCAGTCCTCAGCAATTTATCCAAATATATTTTGATTTGAAGTATAAGCAGTAGACATTCAGACCAGTTGTATGTTAAAATTCCTATTCCTTGACAATTCCCCTTCCTCAGCTGGCCCTGCAACACACAGCGCTGACAAGAGATACATATGATACGAGACATATCCAATAACTAACTACAGATTACCTGGGGTGGGGGGGGAAAGCCACACAGAACAGTAATCTCAAGGAAAAACAAAGCTGTTAAAATGTACATATTTACATTACATATAAAAGAACCAGTTCATATAAAACAAATATTGAAGTTATAGGAAGCACCTGGGAGGGAATAGTGACAGGAGGAAAAATATGGAATGGCAATTTCATCAAGGATAAATGTCAGAATCAGGATTAAATGCTCTTTTACCTAGAAATTGCTGATGGTCTGACCTGTGCACCAAAATGGCAGATTAACATGAATTCAGACAAATATGACATAACAGATGTCAATGGGAAAAACAAAATGTAATTGTACAAAATGTAATTGTACATAAAGCAAGATAATGAGTTAGTACCATGAATAATTCATTTTACCTACTATGTCTGGGCAAACCATTATAGACAAGCCATCTGTTTTACATACAATCCTTCTAAAAATTATAAACTAGTGGACAGGTTGTACCAGGAGAGACAGACAGTATTTTAACACCTGACAATACTGAACATGTCAGTGCCTTGAAGAATGGTTATCCTACCTCGGAAAAAATGACAGCTGAAGAAAGCAAAAAGACCAAGTAAAGCATTCCTTTACAGGTCTAATATATAATACTAATTTTTCTAATAAATAAATCAGTATCAAATTAATTTTTCTCTTGAGAAAACAACTACTGAAAGAATTGCTTGTGTGTCTTATGAGGTTTCCCCTATATTTACAGCAGTTATGTTGCAGCAGCAATTTAAATAATTCTGATCTATAAAAGTTTTCTTTTTGATTCAGTGATAGGTGACAGACTTCTCCGAAGCTTATTAAAATAATAATTCACAAATCGTTTGATCCAGGACATGCCAGAGAGTACCTGGAGTCAGCATTTCACTACAATGGTTTTCCTGTCCTACAATCTCCTGGAAATGCTGCTGTATTGCAAAATTTAATTGTACAGAATTTGTATTCTCAGACAGTGATTTTGCTGTTGGTATGACTAACATCCTCAGGCAGAATTGGTTTGGACTATTATCCCAGTTTTCATGCTACTTAATAAAAGCACTGAGCAATTTATTATGATAGCTAGTACGTCTTTAAAGTCTACCAAAAAAAAGACTGGGGCACAGAAGTCATCTGTGGGGACATTCTGTTGCTGCTAGAACAACACAGAAATCACACCTAGAAATCTCACCTTCAGTTTGCCAGCGTGTGAGAGCCTAGAAGCAGGTAGGAAAACAACCTTAAAACAGAAAATGATCTTGACATGTCATAAAACCAACCTGAAAAAATCCAATACTATAAGAAAAATGTAAGCCTGAGGTAAGCTGATCACATAAAGCAAAGATGGGGTAAGAGCTATGGAGGTTTTTGTGAAAAGGATGTGGAGATCTATGTTTAGAAAACCAGAGATGACTAAAATATTGCATGAAATGCAAACATAGTGGGCTTTTAAAATGTCAAGGCATTTCTATTCTGTACTCTCATAGTACTCTACTTGGCTCCAGCAAAAACTAACTTAACCAGATTCACACCCAATACTTAACGACGGACACACATCAAGTGAAAACCAGGAGCATTAAAGAAAAATAAAACCAGAGGCCTTAAAAACAGGGAAGATTGAGAGGTGACTTTCTAGTGTCAAGGCTATTTAGAAACAAGACTGACTTGCCTTGGGAGGTTACAGAACTCCATCTCTGAAGGTTTACAGGCATGGATCATGAAAAAAATGAGGTAAGGTTTTAGAATAAACTGCATCTTTTCTGGAGGAAGTGGGCTGGACTGGATTAATACCATTATTCCTATTCTCATATTCATGGACAACAATAGAGAGGTCAGTACTCCAGTACCTTTTCTGCAGTAGTCCAAATAACATATACCAAATTCCCTCAGTGTGTCTGTCCATCATGGGAGCTTGCAATATGGGCTGGAACAGATCTGGAGAGATTATCTCAATGCTCTTTAACCTCAAGGCAGAATCAACTGTGCCTAAACCTGAAAGACGTGGTTGTAATTCAAGGTGATCTACCTGTGGCTTACAAGCTCCATAAGAGTAAATCTCATGACCAAAACCCAGGTTCTCTTACAATGGAGGAGTAAGAACCCGAAATTCCAGCTGCAGTGGATGCGAGTGAGGGATTGAGACCAAGACAGCTAGATCATCAGAGCCAGGTACTCAGCCCAGCACAGTGAGATCCAAGAAAAAGTTGTTTCTATCAGGTGTGTGTGAACTGCTCCTGTAGTTTCTCCTCCCCTGGGCCTTCAATGTACAAATTATGTGCTCACAGCTGCCTGTATAGTGAAGTTTTTGATGAGCATCTTGTGGGGATCTTGTAAGTCTGTCATCCTTGGTGTAACCTGTCCTAGAAAACCTCAGTGATTAATTCAAAATGATCAGGTGATCATCTTTAATTCAATATAATTACATCTTTCTTTTATCTTCTCACTTCTAGACAGAACAGTCCCCAAGTACAGCAATCTTTCCCTTACGTTTCCTGAATTTACATATTATATCTGATTGTCTCATTACTAGAGTCCATGCCCACATCTAATACTTCTAAAATTATACAAAGAGCAAATTTCTCAAAAACTATGACAAACATTGTAATTCTTTAAAATAGGCATTACCAAGTGACATTCAGCAAAAAAACTACAGCAAGAGTTTCAAGTGTGTTCTGTCAAATTGACAGACTTTGTCATTGCTCAGATAGTGGCTCCATAGGCATGTAATAGTCCTGTCATCAAAATTGAAAGGCACACCACAGGCACTACACTGCCCAACTTTTTAAATAATTATATGTAGGATGTTAGATATGATAACAGTGGAATTGCAGCAGGAGAAACCTACACATCAACACTTAACACCATAGAATGGGTAAGGCTGGAAAGGACCACAGTGGTCATCTGCTCCAACCTCCGTGCTCAAGCAGGGTCATCCTAGAGCACATTGCACAGGGTTGCATCCAAAGGTTCTTGAATATCTCCAGTGAGGGACACTCCACAACCTCTCTGGGCAATTTGTTCCAGTGCTCAGTCACCTACATCAGAATCACTATCAATACACCATGCCATAAAAATCAGTCCCTCCTTAGCAAATATAAAGTATGCATGTCATGTGGCAAACTCAGTTTTCTATACATCCATAAAGCTTTCTCCATGAAAGGGAAATATTTGTTTCTTCATAAATAAATTATGTATTAGAGCTCAAGACAGAGTAAGTTTTCTAACTGCTTTTTAATGTGATCTACTTAAGCCTGTTTTCTGTGAATTTTAGAAGAATGTATTACATTTGTTTCACAGAATTATAGAATAGTTTGGTTGTAAGCAACCTGAAAGATCATCTGGTTTCAACCCACCCTGCCATGGGCAGGGACACCTTCCGCTAGACCAGGTTGCTCAAAGCCTTGCCCAATGTGCCCTTGAACACTTTCACCCACAACTTCTCCAAGCAACCTGTTCCAGTGTCTCACTACCCTCACAGTAAAGAATATCTTCCTAATACATGATCTAAACATATTCTCTTTTAGTTTAAAGGCATTCCCCCTTGTCACCAAAGGCCCTTGTAAAAAGTCCCTCTCCAGTTTTCTGGTAAGGTCCTTTCAGGGAGTGGGGGGTGGCTTGAAGATGGGAGCTCATTACTACATAATGTAGCTGTTTTGATTCTAATCCCTGCAAAAGAAGTATATGGTGCAATATGTCAACTTATATAAGTAATATAATTAAAGAATAACAGTGATTTACAGAAACATACAAAAGTTGTTCTTGGAACTTACATGCACAGCCCCATTCAGGAGAAATACTTTTGTAGAGCCCTCTGTGAACATTAAAGACAAAACCCAACTACCACTGAAGACAGAAACTACCACAGAAACTTTTTTCTGCAGACTTGGATGATAAGTAACAGGACAGAGGTGCATTGCAATGTAATTAAAAACACAGGAGAAGAAACAAGTATTTCCCTTTATTAAGACATACCTCTTTACCTTACAAGCTATTAATATGTACATGGACATTAAAGATTAAATATTAATAATAAGCAAATACTCGATCATGAAATATTTTATATTGTTGTAACTTATTTGGAAGACTATAAATTTGAACGAGTGGATGATTGACTTCCAAGAATTCCCGGTTGTTTTAAAATCAATTATCAGCAAGATAATACACTATAAAAAGTGATCATGAGAAACACGTCTTCTTAATATATATCTTATGTTATTCTTACTCCTTGGCCAGTTGTACATTGGTCGGTTTTGCTCCAATAGGTATTCCATATTTGTGCAAAGTGTTGTATAAAATTTCACGCATTTCATTGTTGTAGGAGTCAAAGTCAAATACGTTTCGAACAACATTTGCGAGTCCTTCAGATGGAAATTTCTGTAAAGAAACAGACCCCAAATTTTTTTAGTGACTATCCATAAAGTTACAGCATATGATTATGTACTTCTAAAATGAACAACTGTAACAGTAACTTTGCGTGATAGACAAGCGCACAAGTAATCTTTACTTTTCATTTCCCTACATTGTTTCAAGCCAGAATGAAGTTACTGACACTAAACTTAATTTAAACAAAAAAAACATGTGACAATTACTTAATACTAAACATCATTAATGGTTTAAAGAATTGTTTTCATTATACACATAACAAGATGGTATACTCATCGGAGAATATAACTGATACTAGCCTGTATTTTTAAAATTTGCTTTCTGTAAACTGTGAAGATTAAACACAAAGACACACGTTCCTATCATTCACCCATACAATTCATTCAAGAATTCTCATAATGTAGAATATCTAGAAGCAGATAATACACTGCTTGGTTAACAAAAACTATTTTAGGTCATGAGAGATTTTAGTAGACAGAGAAATTCACTTAAGATTCACAAACTTTTTTTTTCTTAGGGAAAAATATTAGTTGAAATATGCTATGTACATTAAAAACCCCAAATATTTATCATACTTTCATTACAATATTTAACAGAAATCAAAGTTTTGTTACTGTGCTGGACTGATTATTCTGGATGAGGAATTAAATGGTAGGATGGCTGCATCCAGAGGGTAGTGGTCAATGACTCAAGGTCCGGATGGAGATGTGTGACAAATGGTGTCCCTCAGGGGCCTGTACTGGGATCAGGACTCTTTACTATCTTCATCAATGACACAGTGGGATTGAGTGCACTCTCAGAGAATTTGCAGATCATACCAAGCTGTGTGGTACAGCTAACATGCTTGTGGGATGGCATGCTGTCCAGAGGGACCTGGACAGGTGAAGTAGTGAGGTCACAAGGATTTCCTAAGGTTCAACAAGGCCGTGTGCACAGTCCTGCACCTGTGTTGGGGTAACCACTGGTATCACAGATTGAGAGCATCTCTGACAAGGACTTGGGAGTGCTGAAAGGTGAGAAGTTGGACATGACCTAGCAATGTGCACTTGCAGCCCAGAAAGCCAAACGTGCCCTGAGCAGCACTGAGAGCAGTGCAGGGTGAGGGAAGGGATTCTGCCCCTCTGCTCTGGTGAGAACCTGCAGTGCTGCATCCAGCTCTGGGGTTCTCATCATTAGAAGGACATGGACTTGCTGGAGTGAGTCCAGAGGATGGCCTCAAAGATGATCAGAGGGCTGGAGTACCTCTCCTATGAAGACAGGCTGAAAGAGTTATTCAGCCTGGAAAAAACTCTAAGGAGACCTTCTAATAGCTTCCAGTACCTAAAAGGGGTTACAAGAGAGGTGGAGAGGGACTGGAAGGGCATGTAGTGATAGGACAAGGAGGAATGGCTTTAAACAGAAAAAGGACAGATTTGGATCAGGTATTAGGAAGAAATTCATTGCTATGAGGGTGGTAAGTCACTGGCATAGGTTGCCCAGAGAAGCTGTGGATGCCCCATTCCTGACGTGCAGTGCTCAAGGACAGGTTGGATGGGGCTTTGAGCAACCTAGTCAAGTGGAAGGTGTCCCTGTCCACAGCAGCAGGGTTAGAACTAGAGTATCTTTTAGGTGCTTTCGCACCAAAACTATTTTGTAAGTTAAAATAAGAGAAATGAAGAATTTTTAATACCACAAAACCACTCAGAGAAACTGATGTCATTGATTAAGAAGCAACTGAGGTGGAGGACCTCAAGCTGGAGTAGGTATATGCCAAAAGGAGGCTGTGATCTCTGGCTGTGGGAAGCCCACACTGGAGCAGGTTTGCTGGAAGAATTTGTGACCCTGTGTAAGGGGTCCAGGCTGGAGCAGTTCCTGTAGAACCGCAGCCAGTGGGAAGGACTCACAACCGAGAAGCTCATGGAGGACTGACTCCTGTGCAAGAGACCCCACGCTGGAGCAGAGGAAGACAGTGAGGAGTTCTCCCCCTGAGGAGAAAGTGGTGGCAGAGACAGCATGTGAAGAACTGATTACAGCCTCTTTCCCCATACTCTTGTGCTGCTGATGGGGAGGAGATAGAAAAACACAGGAGTGAAGTTAAACTTGGGAATAAGGGAGGAGAAAGGGGAAGGTGTTTTAAGATCTGTGTTTATTTCTCATCTTCCCACTCTGATTTGATTGGCAATAAATTAAACTGATTTCCTCAAGTCAAGTTTGTTTTGTCTGCGATGGTAATTGATGAATGATCTCTCCCTGCCCTTATCTTGATCTATAGGCCTTTCATTATATTTTCTATTCCCACATGAGGAACAGAACAGCTTTGGTGGGCACCTGGCATCCAGCCAGGGTTAGCCTGCCACAGATGTAAATGGAGCAAACCAAATAAAAAGAATTTTAAAAAATAGTTATCAACTTGCTGTATATCCCAGAACTTTACTGCCTGACTTATTTTATTCTTTTTTGGCAAGAGATCGGAGTGAGAATCGTTCTATTTAAAAATGTCTCACTTTTTCTCCACAGGCCTTTCATTCAAATATTAGATCTTTCAGACAAAGACCTAGATGCTCCCATCTCAGTATGACATGTTTACAGTGATGAACATTAACTTGTGAAGAGGTATTTTAGGAAGCTGTAGTCTTAATTGCTTTTTTCCCCATTAGTGAGCTAGACCGGTACAGAGAACTTGAAAAACAGACTAAGTGTCAGAGAAGTTTATAAACGTATTAAAAATACAGATATTTGAATCCTGATTAAAAATTAAAACAGAAGAAAACAGAAAATTTTCAGAAATGTTTTGACTTGTACTCTTAATCAGATATCAGCCTTAGGAGTTTAATATTTTCCCAACTTTATAAATATCTGATCTCAGTAATAAAATACCTGTGACATCAGCAATACTAAAATTAGCTAGCTACTGTGATAGACTAGAATACCACTGCTAAATTAAGGTTGTACAAACCTTTTTTTATCTGCAACATACATGGCACAGAATATTTTAGTACTAGTATTGCTATGAAAGCATGTTAAACTGTGTTCTGCTTTTTAAACCTGTCTATGAGGAACCTATTAGAAGTTCTGTGTCATTACAGCTTAGCAAAATACAAGTTATTGTGGGATACTATAAAATTGTTCTACAGCTTGTGCCATCCTTACTACAATGTCCAGTTCTTACTGAATGAAACAGGTATTAAACCCATTCTCCCATCAGCTATTTTAACTAAACACTGTATAAACATTTCACATGTAAATTAAGGTAAATGGAAAAGTTTGTGACAATGTTTAGTAGTGAAAGTGTTAACTTCTATATTGTTAATTGCACCTTGGAGTCAAAAGTAAGCTTCATTCTGAAACAACATTTATATGGTGAATACTGCATTTTCTCTGTTCTTAGTGCAAAGCACAACCAACACAGTGGCACCAAGCTATCTAATTCACTCATGAACTACGTTTTCACCTGCCCTGCACTAGGTACAGCAGAAACCTTGGTCAAGTACGTCAAATAATATCTGGTTTTCCCTAGAAGTTTCCAAGTATATCTGCAGTTTTCTGAATCACTGCATGACTTCTGACATCAATACCCTTTTCTGCAATGAATTGCTTCCAAAGTTCCATGCCTCTTGTGTTAGCAGGACATCATAAAAAATTTCCTGACATACAACTCTTGGCTTCTGTGAACACAAGCCACTTGTCAAAAAGTCCTCTACTTCAGTAATTAAAAAATATCACAACTCTCCTGTTTCAAGCACAACAAATCCAAACCCTTTTTAATAACTGCTTGGACAACTGCTTACTGAAGAAAGAAAATGACAGTTCACTTAAAGGGAAAAAAAAGAATAAGACAAGAAAACCAAAAACAGATTGAATGTTTGGGGTTTGAATTGAGCATCAAAAAATAATTTGGTTTCTATTGATTTTTAAAATGAGATTACTAGAGAAAATGTTGATCTCTTATCAGTCTGTCTGGTTCTCATTCAT
This sequence comes from Eopsaltria australis, assembly GCA_034509425.1. Taxonomy (NCBI): domain Eukaryota; kingdom Metazoa; phylum Chordata; class Aves; order Passeriformes; family Petroicidae; genus Eopsaltria; species Eopsaltria australis. Next base: position 2,106,091 of record JAVTVJ010010674.1, on the reverse strand, counting down.
TGATTCTTCCCCTTACAAGTAACACCTCCCTGTGTACATTAGATTATTTTCACAACTTAGATTCTTGGCTATTCCTTAAAATAGTAAGTAACATAGTTTTTTGCCTTCAAAAATTTTGTATTTTTATTTATATATTGTACACTTTATTTCATACAGAATTCAACTTGGTGAAAAATCTGTATTTTTATGGATCTATAATTCCACGAGGGTATTGCTACAGTCTGTGTAAAATTTATGAGCAAAATTGTAATTTTCTAGTAGAAACTGAGATTCCTAATTCAAATATGTCATACCCATTGAGGTCTACCATACTTCTACCACTGCCCTGAAGAGAAAGTGATAAATGATCTGGTATTCAGTCTGTACTGAGTCCAGACTTTTTTGTTTTAGACTTCTACCTTGTGTTCTCACTAACATTCACTTCCCTATGTATCTTGGTGCCTACAGATATAGCTGACTATTTTCCATCCTGCCAGCACCATCTCAAAGGCCTACTCTGCGCACTGTAACAGATCTCTGCATACCTACTCATTCCCCTATGCTCTTGATTTCCCCATGCCCTTTTACTGAATGTTGCCAGCTCTCTCTGTGCCTCCTCAGCTGTCCTTCAGCAGGGCCAGAAGCTCCATGTTTATGGCTCATCCTGAGTGACAGACATTCAAATGGATTAACCAGTCCTTGTGTCTTTAGTGGGCATCATCTGCTGCCAAGCGAAACAGCTGAATTCTCCCCCTGCAATTTCAATCAGTTCCTCTGTGTCACAAAGCCACTGATTTTGATTAAACCAGCAGAAACCTAATTACTTTTGAAAATTGATAACTGAGATCCATTGTGACTGGCCAAAAGGGTAAAAGGTTATTATTGATGTGTGCTTGGCAGTAAAGTGAGAAGGGGATACAAACTGTTATTTGATAAGCCTAGTTTCCTTTCCAGATTAGGCTGAAAATTAAAAAAAAAAAAAAAAAGCACTGTCTTACCAAAAAGCTTACTGAATAGGCCTTAAAGGTTTCTTAGACATTTACTGCTTGAAAACTGTTATACTAGTGCCTAGTGTTAGGAAGCAATCTCAGATATAAACAAGAAAGACAACCTATAAGAAAAAATCTCAGCTTTCTGGAAAAAAAAAAAACTTAGTAAAAAAAGCTATTGCCATTTTATCTGGACTAATGTGCCTCTCCTGATTAACATATACCAAGCTCTCATGAAAAACAGCATATTAGATTAACGAAAAGCAGTCATAGCATACCCTGGTTACAGGCAGCTTATGGTAACCCAATAGAGCAAGAGCAGAGCTTCTGAGCTTGCCCATAAGCTACTATTAACATAAATACTCTTGACATTTGACAGTCTGAAAACTGGAGGCAAGCAATACAAAAAGGCTGTATCCAGGTCACCTGCCAACTGGAGCTGCAAGACCCAGATTCCCTATACAGTATGTGAGGAGAAAAAGTTGCAGCAGTTAAGTTAGGTACCTGCATTAATGTTTTCTACACCTGCAGTTTTAGGTCTTCAAAACAGTTTGAAACAGTTTGGTGTCTCAAGCATCACCAAAAAAACCTTTCCCTAAGAAAAAGTTATTATAGAGGCAACCTAGCTCTGAGCACAGTGTCTAAACTGCAACTAAATTACTACACGTTCCCTACTTGCAGGATCTTTAGGGGAGGATGATCTTCTAACTGCACTCCCTATGTGTATCCTATATGCTGAAAACCACAATTAGTCAGAGTCAGAGATGAGCCTAACAATATGCTGATACCATAGCAATCAGTATATTTTAAGTGGCTAGTTCAAATCCTCAGATGTGCTCTCAGACAGTAGTAATCAAAAGTAATTTTTTCCTCCAAAACATCCAACTTTTTTTTACACAAGCAAAAATTCCAAAATTATGTGGAAGAAATCAACACAATAGTACAAAGAGAGCAGGGCCGAGGAACTGCTGTAAGGGAAATTGTTTAACAACATGACTAACTTCCCTCCTTCCTTCCTAAGGACCAGCAATTTTACTGACTCATTTCCCTCCTTCCTCTTTCTTCTCTACCTGAAGACCTAAGAGTTTCTTACTTTGGAATAACCATTACGTTTATATTCGTTGTTTACATTTGGCTACTCCTAGGTTTTTTATTAGTCAGATTAAAAAACAAGTTACAGTAAACAAAATGTTACATTCTTAGTAGGAGACTTGGATCTTGAAAATAAATGTTACAAAACAAGTCGAAGATGCATGTTGGAGGTGTATTCAGGTATTTACACTCTGAAAGAAGTGAAAGCTTAGCAGATGGGAAACTTCCCCACTGATCTGCACCCAATGTCCAGGTTGAAGTGACCGTACTAATCTGGTTAAGTGAAGGAGACAGACGCAGAGAGTAAGAGCCCTTGAGACAATTAGCAATTCAGCTCTTTCAATCTTCAATTAGATGCTGTTCACACTCAAATAAAAGAAGAATTAAGTCTTAGGTTTCTGCAACAGTTACCAACAGAAATCAATACAACTTCAGGTAAGACAGATGATGAAGGAAAGGAGCTAGGAAGGTAGGAACAGCAGAAAGGTATGAAGACAAAAAGGAGTTCATTTAATAAACACCCTAAAAATTAGCTTTTCAGCAGCACAGCAAATGTTCCTCAAGTCTGCAATTTTTCCACTGTCATTTTGAATATAACTGTGTGTTTAGAGATCAGCAAGCACATGTTCTATCAGCCCTGTAAACAAATACCTATCAGCTGGTAATGGATACCAATAGAGCGCTTTCTTATGTGTTTATGTGGATTCCTCAGCCTTTCAGAGCATTATTTTTTCTCTGTATGATTGATAACATAGTACCACCAGTTTGTCCTGAGGCCTTCTCACACTCTAGAGACCACAGAGCACAAAAATCTATCCTCCCCAGAAACCAGATGAAGATTTTTAAAAGTAGTAATTCCAACCTGCAGGATCTGAATGTCTGTATATGGTTGAAAGCGTGTGAATATGTTCATGACCACAAACACAAAACTATCCTGCAACCCTGCTATATTATGCAGTATAAAACACAGGAGCAGTAGGTCAAAATTTGTGAGAAATTATATTCTAATTGTATTAATTACATTAATTTCCACTCTTTTTTAAAATCTAGGATTCAATAATTCAGGAAATGGTCTATAAATTAACAAATTACCAATTTTAGGACTATAAACAGAACAAAATAAAAGCACTGCTATTTCAAAGAGCATTAACACACTTTATATTTCAAATACTTCAAGCAAAAAACATCCTTCAGTTTATAAAGACAGAAGCCAGACTTTACTGTAATATTTAAGAACCAGATCATCATTAAATGAGAATTCACAATTTTACAGTTAAATGTGTGTAGGAAGTAATTGTGAATCCTACATATTCTTTGGTGAGTTGTTATCCATCTAGCATTTTCCTTAGAAAAAATTCGCTATGGAATTATTATTGTTATGCAGCAGGAACTTGTTTTTTTTCACAAGAAAGAATTAAACCCACAGATTTTATAGCAGAATAAAATGAACAGTAGCACTTTCCTGCTACTGTATGTATGTTGAAAAAGAATTTGTATTGTATGTTGAAAAAGAATTTTATAATGAGGGCCAATATGAACATTGCACATTGTATTCACAGTATGCGATTTTTTCTCACACTGTAGAAAAACAGACTTACAGTGTTTTTTTCTGTCTATAAATAAATATGCAGAAAAAATATATGCCCATGTACATCTGTGATCCTTACCCTCTAACTATCTGAACATCTGAATAGTATGCTTCTTTCAAAATGTAAAATGTTTCATAAGAATTCAACAAAAATGCATGAACAATAATGGCATATTTTTTCTAAAACCTTCAGGCCTTAAAAAAACTAGTGTTGATGAACTCAAGTTTTCAATTAAATCTGATGTACTGTACCTGTAAATGTTTTACAATGTTCACAACTTCTCTAGTTGAATAGGGATAGTTAATAATTCCTTGGTCAGCTAAGCTCCTGAGCTCTCCAAAAGCAGCTACCAGTTTCTGCAGAATCGCCTCTGGAACATCAGGACCGTATTGTTTAAGCATTGCCAGTTCCGACTGTGGTTTGGGATTATCAACAGCATGGCAACTAAAAATGTCCCCTACAAAGAAAAAAAAAAAGCATGAAGTTAAGTCATTTATAAAGAAGTAGCATCACAACATCCCCCTTAAGTTTAATATTCATCTTTAATAGAAAATATATGACTCAAAAGAATGTTGAGTACCAAATTGCTAAAACTGTGAAAAATGCAAAGTACGTATGAAGCTATGAAGAACATCGAGGTTTCTGGAAACACAGAGATCTCTCCTGTCATTTTAATGAAGCTGATATTATGAGGGAGAAATTAACTTCAAGAAGAAACACAAGTAAAATGAATGTAGAAAAAAGTAAGAGATAAAAGATTTGAAGAAAACATAACTGTGAACCTATTTTTCAACCTATTTGTGAATCCCTTCAAAACACTATAGAATGCAGGGAAATCTTTAAATGCAGGAAGGCTCTAATGCAAACCCAATTAAGAGGTCTAGAAGAAATACTGGATTTATCTTATCTTTTCTCCCAGCCTGTCTTAAAGTATTGTATGAAATTTGGCAAGATATGCTTTCCATGCATTGGCATTATATTGACCCCAATCATATAATCTATAAATTGAGTTTATTCGTAGAAAGTCTCTGAACAGTTGTACAAAACTTTGTAGACCAGATCCTGCAGAAAAAGGACCTGAATTAAAAGCAGAAGAGACCTTAAGCTGGAAAAACAATATCAATATGAACCTCAACGCCACCTCTGCCATGTGGGTCAAAAGCAGTAACACCAGGATGAACAGTTTTATTTAAAGGGTCCAGGTAAGGAAGAAAATTAGGCTATGAAAAAGAAATACATGACAATAAATCCTCTTGGGACAACACAGCTTGGTGAAATTCAAAGCCAATGAGTTTCAGACAGGGAATGTCCATTCAGTGAGAACTTCACCTGAAAAACAAGGAACTACTAGGTAATATGGAACTGGGTTTGCACCTGCTGTTATGAGTATGTTATTTCTTGCATAATAAGTATTATGGCCAAAGTTAACTGGCAAAACCACACAAATTAAGGTTCCTGCACATAAATGGCCAAGCTAACACAGATAATAATACAGTCAGTGGAGTCTGGAGGGTATTCAGTTCACAGCCATCATGTAAAAACACTGCCAAAACCTTGCCAGAGGCCCACTTAGACTAACACTGGACTATACAGGTCAATGTATGGTATACAGACCACTTGCCCTTATGCAATTCAATTTCTTGCTTTTGCAATGAGATGAAGCTCTAGGAAATCTTTGTGGACACACAGAATTTCTGGAACCTACCAGGAGCTTTCCAAAATAAGGCTTCCATTGATACGAAAATCCTCAATGTAAAATTTGGATATCCTTACCTGACACAGAGATGAATTCAGTATTTTGTCAAATACATGTATTTTACTAATGTTATCATACATGGCCATATGCATGGAGAGGAAAATTAAGATTAAGAAGCAGGTAGCACAGTGCTAGCAGCAAAAAAATACAGTAGCCTTTACTGTTGAAAGGAAAGAAAAGAACCATCCATAAAGCTACCACCTCTTGTACCAAACAGGACAACACCTGAGCTGTGGCTTGATATGGGGGAAAAAAATAGTGAGCAGTTGAGAGAGATGTCAGGCGTCTAGCTTACAGCTAATTTGTTTGCTGTATTTGTATACTCTATACACTCATTAACAAAGATTTCCCATAACCTTGTGTCTGCAATGTCTGTCCAGACCCCATAAAACAAAATAGTTTTAACACAAAGGATCACATACAGCTTTTCCTTTCAGGGCAAGTTCAGGCACTTTAACTAAGATATGTAAATTTACATGATAGTCTTAGTGTCTTATGTGAAACAAAGTATCAATATGCATTAGGGCTCCTTCTCCTCAAGAAATCTAATTAATAAAGACAGATATTCTATAAGTCAAGTCTATTAAAGATCATAAATTAATATGAATCACTTACCTAATGTGCCAAAAAAGTCATTTCCCAAGAAAGGAAATCCAGGCCTATTTGCCAGAACTATCATTCTAAAATCAGGATGAATAACTATTACATTTTCTCTCCCCTCTACATGAGCACGATCTGGAAAAGAAACAATATGTATTACTTGCATATTTAAGCTCTGCAATAGTCAATGAATGAAAATAATTAGATTAGGTGAAGAATTCTTAGAAGAAAAATTCTTCTAATTTAATTGTGTTCTTCTTAGAATTAGAAGAACAGTTACAAAAAACAGGCTCAATAGCTTCTTACATGTCATTCAGCTGAGTTTCCTAGGTTTCATTTTAAAGTTTCACAGTTTGTTTCACAAAAATTTAACCAAAGTGTTTAACTGAAAAACCATAAAAACGCATCCACTGTTCTTGGGGTACGGACTACCTGTTCCCTTTATATTTAATTTCACTAAAATGGTGAAGCCAATAGTGAATAAAATGTGATTTTATATAGGTCTGACATTATTTGATCTGGGAAAACAGGACGGAAATTCCTCCTGGTTACTACAGAATTTGTGAGAAGATAAGAGATACATTATTTTACACAATGAAGACTCTGGTTCTCCAAAACTACTCAGACTGGTCCACTCAGAACCTTGTTCCCTTTCAGCATGATTCCAGTGGCACATGGTGTTTGGGAATCCTTTAACTGCCTCTGAAAAACTACATAATTAGTAATTATACAGTAATAACTAGGACTGGCTAGCAACATATTTTAGAATAAGCCCACCTAGAGTTCATAATGACAAGCAAAACTCAGGCATTCCATGTGAGTGTTGAATGATTGCTACACTCAAACAATTATTCCCAATCTTGTTAAAATGAAACTAATTGCATAAAGTATATTGTCTAGTAGCATCAAGAGATATCATCAAACAAGGTCTTTTTATGAAAAATAATGAAAAATATTTATTTCCTGAAACTCAGATGAGTAAAATTCCATCCATATATCCTGAAGGATATATTAAAATGATGAAGTAAGCATATGATCAAGTAAGCATACGCAAAACTTGATTAGATAAAACCCTTAACAATTTGACCCTAGGTATACCCATATCCTCATTCTAGACCCGATCCAATGATATCCCAACTGTCTAGATACACATAACCAAGATCATAGTTTTCTCAACTAGATCTTTATTTCTTATGGTGAATGAGAAGCAGAGAGGTCAAGTTACAATTTGTTTAGCTTTTTTTTTTTTTTTTTTTTTTTTAATTCTTCGGCCAAATTCACAAGAATGCTAATTTAAGAAAACCTCTGTGGCTATTGTGAAAGTAATAAGGAGAATGACTGTAAATTCTTTAATTCTTCACTTTTTAGCAACAAACAATTTATTAATTTGGACAGTTCTGTGTCACTACTGAATAATGTAATTGCTGAAAACCAGCGACATGTTACATTTTCTTGTAAATTATGAAAATGCTTTTGCTCTACTTACTGGCAACAATTCGCCTTCCATCTGACAAAACCATTTCCCCACTTTCTACTAAAGTTTTTAAGATACAGGTTACATTTGTTGGCGCTTTGTCTGCCTCGTCAATTACCAAAATATGTCCGAACTTCACTGCTTTTACCTAGAAGAGAAAGGAATCATAACATCACTTCCATCCAAAACCCTACAAGGAGCTGCATTACTGATTTCTCAGTGAGCAGCAGTGACACCTCGGTGGCACTGAGACAAGAAAGAGACTCAAAACAGGGATAAGCTGTGACCAAACCACAGTAAAGGAAGAGGAGGCACGTGAGACAAAACAACTGGGTGTTTCCATTTCTTCTGGATAGGGATGGAAAGAGGTGTGCTAGGGCAGAAGTGAGGAGTCCGACTGTGGACCACTTGGAGTGCAGACAGAGAAGTACAAAGCCAGTTTGCATCTAGACTGTCAACATGTAGCTGAAAGCAGTAAAGATTGGTTGCAACAGCTGTTTGGAGCCCAATTTAGCACGTAGGTGTGAGGTGCTACAAAGGAGGAGGAAAACACCGCTCTACCAGTTAGAATGTGACAGGTTAACAATAATTTATTTTCCATATTCATGTTGTGCGTGGAGACTCCCAAGATTATCACGTTATTCACATTTGGCACAGGAAATATGACAAATGTGACCAAACAAAAGTTAATGAAATGTCTTGTTACCGTGCTCACTTACTATGCCACGAAAAATCAAATCACCAACATTTTAAATTTTAAATAAAAGACATTTAAATAAAAAAATACAATATGCTACTACTGACCAGTGGTGAATCTTCATATATAATAAGACCATCCTTTACAGAAGGTTGTAGGGTAAGGCTTTGTACAGTGGTATCCCTGAAATGTGGAAAAGCAGACAGTATTAATTTAAAGTACCCAGGAATTTAAGTTACAATAAAATGCAAAATGAATAGATGAAAAACTGAATACTCTCTTTTTCTAAGAGGAAAAAATATCTTTTTTTAGAATACTTGAATAACTGGGAACAACAGCATGCCAGCTTAGTGGTCAAATGTTGATATCCCTGCCTCTGCCAGGACTTTCACAGTAGTTCTCCATTTCTCATAAATCCTGAAAACAAAACCACTGAGAAGAGAGTCAGTATTTTTCTTGCATGTAGGCACATTATTGATGTTACTATTTCTAGTTAAGTATGTGACAAACAGGAACTGTTACTGTTTTAGCTGTTCTTCTCCACATATCATCATGCAAAAAACCTACAAACAAACAAATCCAACAACCAATCATGTGAAATTCTAAAAAATCAGTATTTTTAGTTCTATCTAAGCCCTACTGGCTTGCTACATTTTATATCATGAACAGTACAAGCTCTTAGACAGGACAGAGGCTTTAGCACCGTATTTTCTTTTTGATATTTTATTTGTGTTTGAACTGCTCAGTTTACTTTTCTTCAAATTTAAAATAGTGCTAATTAGAATCTGTAATGAGAAGATTTCTTAATCTTCACTATCTTCATCTATTTTAACCACCACTGAATGTACAGATAAATAAAAAACAGCCAGAATTCAGAAAGGTGAAGCAACAGGCATCACCACAATGGACTCACCTGCATAAATTATGTCCATAATCTAGGGAAAGCCCCTCCTGATTGTATAAAATGCTTGCCCAGACCTTTAACAAGATCTGTATAATCAACCCCATTTACTTTGGGGTTCAGAAGGACCAATGAGCTAGAGAATAATCCAGAGGTGGGTCATGACAGGAAATTCAATCTTAGGGCAAGTAGGTTTTGCCATCCCTTTCCTCCTGTATTTCAAAATTTGGATTGGTCTGTGTCAAAAGGATGATGGGCTGATCACAGGACAAAACCCATCAGGAGAGCCTCACTTAACGCCACTTGAGATCCACGTATTGGTCCATTGGTAAGGTTGGTAACCTTTGCACTGCATGTAACATTTGATGCAACAAAAATCTCTTACCTTTCACAGCTGTGCTGTGTGACAAAACTGTTTGCTTAAGCCTAGCTGACTCACTCTTCCAAATATCCACTTAGTTCTATCTTTATTTTGCAACACCTTGTAAAAAACCAACAACTCTGATAAGCTCCATGGGTACAGGAAATCAAACAGTACTGTTTGCAGCACACTATTAAGTGGCCAGCTTCCAATTACAGTTTTAAACTGAGAGCATAACTTGCACATTTCCTTTATTTGAAACTGCTGTCAGCAGGATTTCTGTCTCTAATAACTAATGATTTCTTGTTTAGCTTTAAGCCCACAATTGATTTATCCCACAGCTTCCATGCACAGGAATACAGCAGAGGACAGAAAGAGAGACTTCTAAGGTTTAGCTACTTGACGTGAACTTCAGTCCAGAAGGGGAAAGGTTACAAAGCCAGGACCACCTTCACTTCATTTAACCCCGTCAGATGTTGCCTGTCACAAGTAGGCAACCCTGGCCCAAACAGTTATATTAACATTGTATTCACTTGCAATACATCATTTTTTAAATCACTGAAATAAGCAGTAGAACTAATCTGTTATCTTAGAAATCCTACCATGGACATAAAAACAAAGCTTCTATTGTCATTCTGTGTGTCTAACCAATTTATACTCTGGGTAGACAAATCAATAACATCCAAAAATAACAACAAACCAATGATTTTTGTTTCTTGAACACACATTATTTAGGGACTAAATTCTCAGATTGTATGTATCAGCCTACCTCCACTATCAATTAACATTTCTGGTTCAAGCCTATACAGTTGCAGATGCAGAAGAATTTTAAAATGTGTAAACCAAATGCTAGAGTATATGAAGGTCACAGTCACAGGTACTAATTAGTCAGAAATAACTCATGGAAAAATGTTCTGAGGGATTAATACAAGGTAAAAAGGGGAAGAACTTGTCAAATTTGAACTGTGATCTCTTTAAAGTAATAGAAAGGTGAGAAAATGAGAGGACCTGAGGAACGCATAGGTGAAGAATAATTACATTACAGAATGCTTTACAGATCATACATTTGCACTGAGGAGCTAATGCATAAAAAACAACAAAGTGAACAGAACACATCAGGAAACTAAGATCTCTAGTGATGCTATGGATGGTCACAGGTGATGACACAAGAAAAGACAAAAATGTAAAATAGTGTTTTATTATAACATCAAACAGTTTATTTTACTTTTGCTGAGTGAGTTAATCCTCTGGTTCTGCAGAGATTACTTACAATCCCCTAAAATGGAATACTAAATTGTACTTAGTATTCCATAATAACCAGCAGCACACACAAACCCTTAGGGTAATCTCATTCTTTGGAGAAGACAGAAATTACATATTTTTGGGGGGAATAAACACTGCAAGAACTAACAGTTCATTTAAGTGCTATTACAAAAGTAACATAATAAGAAAAATTACAGAAGGTATCAAACATAAATAAAAATTATCATCCTGATAATCCTTTCTTCTATTTTTTTCTTATTTATCTTTCTTCTACTTTGCTGATCTTCGTCCTTAATATTTAAGAAAATATATTAGGGGATTTGCAAGGCATTACAGAAGTTAAATATAAGTAAAATATTAATTCCATTGGTTTGATAACTTAAGAGTATGCGAAACTTCTGTATTTGCTTAGACTATTACATTCAGACATGTATGTAAGAATGATTTTACAAGGGTTATTATAGATTACTGTTATTTTCCTTTCAGAATCGTATGCTATACACTTATATATCATTAATTTCTGTTCTTCAGATACCTAATATGACCCAAACATAGTAAAGAATGGCTAAAAATAAATGGTCTCCCCAGGGTTTTTTCTTTTCTCATTTCCACTTTGTCATGAATTATGTAAAGACACTGGAATATAGAAATATAAAAATACACTAAGTCTGAAATATTTCTGAACAACACATTAAGCAGCATTTCCTAAATGTAAAATATGTCCAGCACTCAAAATTCCCACAGGAAAGGTACTAAAAACTCCAATTCACTTTCATTTAGTAATAATAACACCTTAATATTAACTAACAGGCTCTAACAAAGACGTGAATACCAAAACCTCCTAATTTCATCCTATTTAGCAACCAAGATGAAAATAGGTCTGACACAAAGAAGCGAGACTGAAGGAATGTAGAAGCGAGTGAGAAAAGCTGTCTGACATACTGTCATCTTACTCAACTGAACAGATTTTGTCTTCACCTGATTACAAAAGAAAAATATGAAAAGCTCACTAATGTCTTTTCCTAAGAATATACTTTTATTTTTATCATGAAAGCCATTCTTACAAGTGGTCCAAAAAAAAAAAAAAAAAAAAAAAGGAAGAAAAAAAAAGAAAAAATATTTACTACTGAAATACAGCAACTCCTCTGACAGTACCACTCAATTCCTAGTAGAACTTCGGAGAATTCTTCTCATGCTTTTTGTTAGCTCATATGACTGTCTTTACTTATTTTTTGCTCCTGCTGCATTATTTACCCTAAAGGCAGCTATTTCTGAGATCTGCAGGCTGATTCTAACATACTACTGTGACAGTTTCTGTTCCATTGACAGCAATGCCTTCCTTCTGGAGAAGAACTATGAACTGTGTCAGGAGAAATTTCCATCAACCTCAGAGAGTTAGATGCTATCCTCTAGTTTAACAAAGGGTGTTCCAACGCTTTAATTTAAGATTTGAGTCTGCAGGAAGGCTTATGCCCAAATACAGGACACAGTGTCAGGGCCCCAGCTAACACCACAAACACTCACATTCTCTGGAATTACTCCATCTTGACAAGTGCAGGAGAATAGTCCTGGCTTCTGTATGTACTTACACTGAGGCTAAAAGGGTAAGAGATTATTTCTGCAAGGCAACCTTGTGTTTTAGGGGTCCCTGCTCATGATAACAAGGTTACATAAACCAAGCTCAGGTCTGGCCTTCTTCTGACTCACCAAATGAAACTTTATGGTAGTTGAAAGGAAAAATCAGAGATGCGGAATGTATGCTCTAAAAATTCCTCTTCATTTCTCTGAGGCATCTATTATCTAAACACCTATGTACATAGATATATATTTCTTCTCAATTACATGTCAATCAGACATGAATATACCCATCTGCTCTGACCTAATTTTAAAGAGTATTTGAAAAATAATTAGTCCAAAGGCCATTTGAAGCTGTTAATTGGTTAGTTAATCCACTCATGGATTATCCTGATGAAGAGCAGGCAATCCCAACACAAAGAATCAATCCACATGATTTTGACATTTACAAATTAATTTCTTTAGCCAACTCATCACAGAGCCATTGCGTTGCATGGTTTGACTGCTATGTTTAGGAAATTCTGAAATATCTTAAAAGCCAACCAGATGTCTCATTGCTGTTGAAAATGACCATGTAGAGGCTTTTTGATTTATCTGTATGCACTGATAATTAAATCCACCTTTTATTTTTCCTGCTAGGCTGTTACAGCTACTCAGCAGGACATAAGTTTGTTTAAAATGCAAGAAGTTACTTGGACTACAAAGGTACTCATTACTCAGTATGACTGCAGGTGGCAACAGAAAGGCCAAAGGGAATTATGTTTAATTCATGTTATATGGTTAAATGTGAAGTTAGACAATTACTTGTATGTGATCCGTCTGCCAAAACAAGATGCAAAATTCACTCAGCCTAACTAAAATCCATAAATGGGGAAACATGACACCCTGCAGCTTCCCTTTTTGTTTGTAAGAATACATTTAATTGAGGAAACAGTGAGAAACTCTTACTTCAGCTTTAGAGGAAAATGAAACAACAGGGTCTTCTAACCTGAGCTATTTCTCCGTAACAGCCATGCAGCAGGATATTAAAGCTAAATTCAATTCCTACAAAAAAGACAAATGAAGTAGCTTTCTAACACCTGGACTCTGACAATAGCAGAGCCAGTCAGCCAGCCTATGAAAAGCTAACATTGAAAACCGGGACCATCAGCTGGCATGAGATCTTGGAAGCTTTGAATTTCAATTCTGTATTGACTGAAAATGTATTTATGAAAACAGGTAAAAAACGAGTAAAAAACCATAAAGACACCTATTATATAGTCAATGCACTCAGTGCTTCACAACATAAATCTTCATGACAAAAATGTGTCATCTTATTACTTATTTTCAAACATGAGCTACATAAAGAATAAATTATAAAGTACAATATTAAAAGAAAATAATCTAAAAACTCATGACTCATGAGGAAAAATTACCTAGACTTTTGTTTTCTGACTGCCAACAAACAAAAATACAACACCTTCCCACCTTTGCTGTGTTCAACTGAAATAAACCAGTCCAGCTATGGAATACTTCCTTCAACAGCCCACTACAGAGATAGCTTTTCTGTATTGTTCGTTTTTAAAAACAGGCCTGCAGAGCTGAATCAGTATTTTAATTATTTCATGTGGTCCTATATTCTTTCAAGAGATGATAATCAAATGCAATTCTGAGAACAAGTACACTATAATTTTAGCATCCACCTTTGTCTTGGGCAAAGGAAGCTGTTTCTTCTGAAACAACTTTTTAAATTAGAATTTAAAAAATCTGAAGTCAATAAAGCTGAAAGGGTAGTTTTAAATTATCTCAATAGAAGAAACAGGTAATTAGATTTTATACTGATTACATGTGCTGAAAAAGAGGGAAAGAAAATTAAGAGCTAAAGATTAATGCACAGTTTGTAGTAAGTATAGCTTGTAGGGACACCATAAGCTCATTCTCCTACCCCAAACTCCCCATTAATTTGATTGTTAAAGATCACAGCAAAATTACATTTGTTTTGAAAAGGATAATAGATGCAAATACAGGTAAGTTTAGGAAAAAAAGATCATCAGATTACTGTAATTTATTAGGGAACTAGAATAGGCACAACACAAAACGTAGCAGATTTTTAAATGAACCCTGTATCACACTTTCCAATCATCAGTTACTAGAATAAATATAGTAACTCTGACAGGAAGATGTGATATCAAATCAAGATGTGATAAGCAAATTCTTTGAAAGAAAATGTTTTGGGACACATAGAACATGGCAGTGTAATATTTTGAAAGAGAATAGTAAGATCATCGGATACAAAATAGAATTTCTACTGACAGTGTCAAACATCACATTTACAACAAAGATAAATTGCTTCAGTGTATATGTCAATGCTTAGAAAAATGTTATCTCAGCTTGTAAGAAAAAAGATACCACATGGAGAACTAAGATGTAACACAGCTAATCTAGGGATAAAATCTGTTTTATCAAAAGTTAAAGAAGAAAACTTCCTACATTCTCTATTTTCATGAAAAGGCATCACATCATATTTACAAGCTGCTCTAACTTTTTTGACTTCATAGAGAACAACCCTCATACACTAAATTCCCTCTTTTTGTCATATGACTCTGTGAAGATTCATATTATCTTTTTTCACAATAAACTAATTTCCTAGAAGATTATTTTCTTGATACACAGAAGGAGAACAATGGAACGGAACAAATAATTTCACATCTTCTGCAGATTCACTGATGTTTTGAGCAGCAGAAAATCCATTCACAGGCATCAATAAATTATTGATGTAGATTACACTGCAGTCTACACATCAAAAGCTTCTATTTCTGTAAGTGATGGCGATGTTCTTATGCAGATCTACATACTGAAAATATTAGAGCTGAAGTTGACTAGTGTCCTAGGGTGACTTTATGATGCTTGTATCCCCAATCATCTGTTTCCTCCTAAAATTTGCCCTAAACCAGGAGAAATAGCTTTACTTATCATCATGACTTCAGTGGCCACATCTGTTGTAGTTCAGATGGGGGATCCAGTTCTCCCACTAGCTAAGAGCAACCAACTTCCCATCACAACAGGAAAGGAACAGTACTCTTTATTTCTGGACATTTTCAATTGTATAGATGAATGTCTGTGATAGACAGTCTGCAGAGGAGATTGTAGGCTCCAAATTCACAGCATGAAACTGGAAACACATCTGAGAAACTTCTGCTCAACAACCACTCATTACTTACATGCATATCATAACAATAAAAAAATGATCTAGAAGTTACCAACTTTAATCTCATTAACACACTGTGTTCTGAAAACAATGTTGAGTCTGAAGCTGTTTCTTAATTTTCACAACTTTAACTACTGCTCCTAACACATTTGAGCACCAGCTAGGTGCATATGGTCTCCCCATATGCAACAACCATTGCTGGATTAAATAATTTTATGAAGATAAGGATAAACTAACTTTTTTTTTTTTTTGTTAAGACTACAACATTACTACAACATACCTAGAACAAGAGCTAGCTGGGGTCATCCAGCTGGGACCTTGCAGAAATTGCTAAATCACAGAACCCGAGTGGCTGATGTTGGAAGGCACCTCTGGAGGTCATCTAGCCCAACCCCCCTGCTAAAGCAGGGACACATAGAGTCAAGGTACTCAACACAGTTTCCAGTGTCCAGATTTTGAATATCTCACAAAATCAAGGAGCACAATGTACACCAAACTTTAAAGTAAAGGTTTTAACACAGAAAAATGAACTTCATGCATTTCTGAACCTAACAAACATGCTTCTTAGAACATAGATGCTCTGCAATTAATTTTTTTGTAAAGAGACTATCAAAACAAAGAGGCTTTTGTTTGCTATCAGAGTAATCAGGAGCACAACTCATGATGGCAGATAATAATTTCAGAGACTTCATGTTACCAGTAATTCTTTTTGGCTGTGTGACTTTAGCAAATCCAACACCAGCAGAACAGAGGTGGCAGCTTTCCCAGGTCTTGAGGTGACACTGTGCTCTCCCCTGTATTTTTCCAGTTGTTTTTAGTTGCCTAAATTAGTATATCAGAATAAATTAGATGTAAATATTTCCTTTATTTTTTATGCTTTTGTATTAAAGCATAGGAGGTAATTTTGATGAAAGCTAAGATCAGATAACGTATGACTCCAAAAACTTGATGCATATATATTAGTTCACATGCCTACACATTTAGCAACCATTTATACAACCAGAGACTACCATAAAAATTGTGTCACTTAAGCTTACATCTTCCTAGTCAGAACCTAGGCTTTTAGGAAACTTTCTATCAGAAGTCTCTTCACAATCCCCAAAATCCCCACAAAACCAAAAAGTAAACCCCAAAAACTCCTTCTAAAATCCCCAAACTGGAGAAATAAATCAAGCTTGCATTGAAAACAAAAGGATAAATGCCGTAGTTCTGTATATATAGTCATCACAAAAATAGTAACTGCAGGGAGGAGAAAATATTCTAATTGAAATATAAAAAGCAGCTTGAGAGTATTAATTACTTAATTCCAAATAGATGCAAACTTAAATGTTTGAATGACAGATAAGGAACATCTTACTCGAGCAAAACCATTATTTGTGTGCAATTAGTCAGTAATCTGATGATAAGAGAAGTAAAATTAATCTTTTTTTTCTTTGATCGTATCAAAGGAGACAACTATTTAAAGTCCATGATACTTTCTTCTGATGTTTCTATGTAGGAGAGCTGGGAGCTTGCAGTTTTATACTTATCTATTACTCTCATCTGTGCTAAGAAGGATTTTACAGTCTTAACAGGGAGTGTGTTCTTGCCTGAGTGTTCTCTGAAGTTTTTTTTTTCCTTCTTTCTGTGGACTCTTCTTGGTTTTAGAGACTTTGTAATTCAAAGTAAGATATTATCATGAGGGAATAAAAAAAGCAAGATGTAATAAAACACAAATATACAATCAAGAATAATAAAGCAAGATATCCTCATGAGGGGAAGCAGAGGAGCTTGCACTGATCTCTTCTCTGTGGTGACCAGTGACAGGACCCAAGGGAATAGCCTGAATTTGTGCCAGGGGAGGTTTAGGTTGGATATCAGGAAAAGGTTCTTCACCCAGAGGGTGGCTGGGCACTGGAACAGGCTCCCCAGAGAAGTGGTCACAGTGTGTTTGAGTTCAAGAAGTATTTAGACAACGCTCCCAGGCACATGGTGTAACTCTTGGCGATGGTTCTTCACAGGGCCAGCAGCTGGACTTTGATGATCCTTGTGGTTCCCTTCCAACTCAGAATATTCTATGATTGTATGATTATCAGTTTCCCTGAAAATTATTACCCTGATTTAATGAAATACCAATTTAGTCTACCAAATTTAACTTCAGATTTTTGTGTATAACCACTGAACAATTCTTTCCACATCACTCACAGGAGAGACAGCAAAAGTAGTAGCAGAAAGGCTCATAAAATAATGAGGCTTTCCAGAGCAACACAAATACTTGACTCTGTTACATTAGCTTGAAGAATATCAAATTTTCTTACAGTTTCTTAGTTACTGGCAGTAAAACCAGTACATGTTTAATTTCTATAAAGAACTCTTAGAAGTTCTTTAACATTAGACAAAGTAAAGTTGTTGTTTATTCTGTAACATGTAGCCAGTGTCCTGGGTGAACAAAATGGAGACAACCATACCAGGAGGGTAAATAAAATTTGGGATTTCTCTGCTGAAACCTATTCTTGTAGGAAAGGAGTAACAAGAAAATCCTGGCAGATGAAAAGTTCTTCCTTAACACAGGAAAACAGCAAAATGCTTCATAAGTGCAGTCCTAGGAAGAGGCTGTGCTGGGCCTATGCCGTATTACCTGTTTTGATAACCCCACAATTAATGCAATGAGAGAGCTGGTCAACTCCTGATCAGCTGCTAATATTAGCAAGTATGCAAGAGAAAGCAGCCAACTTTTTGAATACTTCATAAGCACACATTTTTCTTAATTTCTGTCTTTATTGAATCTAATTGCAGCTTCCTTCCATTAAGATTTTATGGTACCAAAATGATTTATAAGACTTACAAATTTCAAGAACATAAAACTTTACAATGAGGTGCTGTATGAAAGGTTAAGAGAAAGGATTTATAACCTACAAAAGCAATTGAAACCTTTAGGTCAGGCTGACTCTTTCCATGTGAATCAGTTGCAGAGCAAGTAAATACAGACATCAGAAAGGAAGTTTAAGGAAAAACACACTCTTTTTTCTGTCTTTATCTCCTCTCATCATCTTGAAGTACAAGACATAAAATGTGAAATTTTAAAATTACTCCTTACTGCCTCTAAGGTCAATACTCCCTGCTTGAATGTCATTGAACATATGTAGCGTTAAAGCAGCAGAACTTACACTCTTTCATCAAGACTGTAAAAAAAACCCCAAATCAACAAAAACTCCCATTCTAACCAACTTGCAAAGACCTGTAATTCAGGTATATAAACACCATTAAAAGCATTATATTTAGAAACACTTTCCTTGGCATGCTTAAAGGTACTTATGGCAGCTAGCTAGGAAATCTGAATAAACACACAGGACTATCAAACATGAAGTGCACATTCTAGAATATTTTATAATAAAGTACATCTATGCTATAAGCTACTGACCGAATCTCCCCCACAAAATATGCAAAAGCTTACTAGAGAAACTAGAGAGTTTGGTTTTTTTATAAACTTGCTCTTAGAGTTCAGAAGAGTGCACTATCAATACTGTAATCCTTGTTTAAACACCCTGTAAAGTATAACTAGAATATTATATAGACTGAGTTCTTCACACAGTATTTCAAAATGCTACCCAGGAAATAGAAATTTCCGATTTTTCTATATTCACAAATTATTTTTGTAAAACTGCATAGGGCTGCTCATACTTTTCTGCTGAATTTTCTACTTCAACCTATCTCTGAACCCCTGTAATCATACGCAGTACCTTATAGAGACTACAGAACACTATATTGGCAAGACAATAAATGCACATTATTTTTCCTAGTGATGCCCCAACTAGCATGCTGGAATTAATGCATTCTACAGCCACATGAAAACCCCAAACACAGTGCTTACACAATGTTCTCCTGAACCATATGAATTCATATTAAAGCACTGCTCTGCTTCATCACATCTCACTGGAGAACACACAAAAGGACAGAAATATTGTAGTACTTTGTTACATAATTGTTATTTGCAAAAATCACAGTGTATTTTATCCAGACAAAGTGGGTGGCTGTTACAAGCAGGAAAGTTAACACAAAGCTGAAAGCAGGAGGTCACAAAAGCAGTATTTCCCAAAGAAGTGATGGAAGCCTAGAATAGGGAGTATGAAGGAAAACAGCAGTAGAAAAGAAATGAGATAGAGCAAGTATCAGGAATACAAGTACAGGACATTTGAAGACAACAAGCTGGGTGAGAAAGTGAGAGAGAAAGTGTTACAGAGACTGTGTTAATGGGCAAAATACCAAAGAACAACATTTTTATTAGCGCTATTTAAAAAACAGTTATTATGGAAAGAGACAGGGTGATGAATCTAGGAAGTCAAAGACAAGGAGATAAAGATTAGAAATGAAGCTGAAATGGGATTCAGTTCAATTGGAAACAAGTCTTCTAGACATATTTATCCTTTATTTCCATTTATTGGTTTCAAGTTCATGTCATAAAAAGCAGGCAGATAATTTCCTATTATTTCAGCTTGTGAATTGTTTTCAGTTGGTTTATTGTCTTGAAGTCTGTTTTTTAGATTGTGATATAATTTTCCAATCCGAACTTCTATGAGTGAGAAAGAAATACATGCACTTAGCAGGAGTGCCAAAGGAAAAAGGCCAAAAAGCCTTTACTATGTAAAATGTTTCTTGTCTGATGAGTGATATATTCAAACAACTTGTCCCTCACACAATACCTCATGCTTAAGGAAATCTTTCCAGAACTGACAGCAAAATATTACTTGTTTTTGGAACACAGTATAACATCAGCACACTTTGACTTCTACTTCCTCATGTATCAAACAAGGTGATGGCACCACATTCTTGTACCTACTCCTCAACCTGTCAGCTTATTGCCTCTGCCCGACACACCCCTGTGGTCTGTGTGCCACTTACCATAATAAGGGCTCTTTGTTCAAACAGTAGGAACACATTAAACTTCAGAAACATGAGCTTTAATGACATGAGATATTTGACAAAAAAAAAAACAAGGTATGGAAATCTAATACATTCTTACCTATGCAGTTGTAAATACTCTCTGGGTCTGTTTAAAAGGTGAAGGAATCTGTCGACAACCTTGTTTTTCCCAACACCCTGCAGTAAACAAATATAATATTAAGACATAACACAGATGAACGGATTTAAGAGTTATAAAGACAGAAAAGATAACTTGCCAAAACAGTTGAAATACTCTCCATACTCCTTTATAGGTAAATACAACTTCAATCTATTTCAGAAAAGCCTGAACACAATTTGATTACATGTATTTTATATATATTCACAAAATAATTATCTGTCTTACTAGAAATAACCAGAAATAGGATCGTGTCCCTAGAGTTATGTCACACATGCTGTGCATCCTTTAGCTGACACAAGTTCTTCCAGCCTTTTTATTTCACAAAGGTATTGCAATGTCAGTGCTAGGAAGTTGTCTTGCACTTAATAGGAAAAGTTAGTTCTTGGTGGTCGTAGGAAACATCCTGTAACTGTCACATGGAATCTGGGCACAGCCTTGGTAATAGTCGCTGACCCCATTCCACTGAGGTTACAAAAGAAGACCCAGATGGAATCAGAATTCAGCTGGAGATAAAGATGATCTGTAACTCTATTGCCTGCACTTACTAAGTAAATTGTCTGCATTAGCAAGCTGTGGAAAATGATGACCGTGAATTAGGTGTTGACAACACCCTGGTGTGCCCTAGAAAAGCATTTTGGGAACTGGTATTTCAGTCCAGGTCTAACCTTATCTCAGGGAAGGAATTGTCAAAGAGCAAAAATTAGGTGGGCTGCTGGAGAACATCATCCACTTCAGTCTCATCCTAAGAAACATGAGTATGTACCAAACTGCAGTAAGGGGATTCTCATCAGAACTACATTCTAGATCTGGTCTGAAATGCTAATGTAGATGCAGACCAAGATGACAGCTCACATGAAAAAATTCTTATCCCTCCTGTAAGGATGTGGCTGCAGACTTGGAAGCTCAGAATGTCAGCAAGGGTGCTACAGGTTGCAAAGAAAAAGGAAACAATAGAAAGAAAAGCTCAATTATAAACCAGCCAAAAGCTGTTCGACAAGACACTATCCCTCTGCTGAGATTCTCACTCTGCATGAATGCATCTAGTAGTCCACACCATTGTAAAGTAAAGAAGATAAATATAACCCAAAGAAAGATTAAAGAGATTAGATTAAACCAATTTGAGATTTACTAATCTGTTTCACTTGGCATTGAAACACAATAGGAGCCTTCAGAGCTGCAAGTTATGACATGACTGTAAGTTCTAGCTGAGTGATGGTGACTACCAGCTGCAGAATTGCAAACTGTTTAAGCTTCTTAAAATGGGATCACAGTCTCTCCTCTGACTACATTTGTAAGAATGGAGAATCACGCACGTATGTATAATAGCTGAAATCACAGGAGAGTTCTCACCATGAGAGCAGAGGAAAAAATACCGCAGAGGAGACAAAAATAGAACTACCTACATTCTACTGCAGACTTGACTCCCACACAGAAGAGCCAACTCTGTTAGTGCTCTGCCACACGCCTCCTCACAAATCTTCTTCTATCTGATTCCTCAGAAGAATCTACAGCTTTACATAGGTGTAGTAAGAAGCTGCAACACGCTTAACACCTTTCACCATTAGTTTCTGAAAACTGTCACCTGAAGAAATTCTCTACTGCTGTGAAAGGGGATTAAATTGTGCTCACAGGTTCTTGCAGGAATTTATAGGACATACCCATTTGTGGGGAAATATGCAAGTTCAGAAATTTTATCACAGACATTAAAAGTAACCAGACACAGGCTAAGAATCCCCTAGTGGTGCACACAGACAGTTTTATTCACATATGTTTCCTGCTACCTGCAGTCAGATCATAATGGGTGAATAAACAGGAATATTTCTAATGTCAAGCACAAAACACCCATGCTGAAAGCAGCTTCTTTTCCTAAGAGAGCTAAAGATGGCTGAGCAGATGTCTGCACACAGTTTCTGTACCGATCCCAAGCAGATTGCGTATCCTGTTTCAGTGTAGAGTGGAACTCCAGCCAGCTGTGGCAAGTACAAAGATGATGAAATAGATCAACACACTGAATCAATGTAAAACATACTTAATATTAAACAAAGTAGTTACTGTAATTAAAAAAAAATTGGCTTTCATGTGTATTAACTGAAAGCGCATGTGGTTTTTATGTTTATGATAGATTCTTAGAATTATGCCTGAAAAGAAGTATTTTCCCAACTAGAAAATCGTTCTGCTAGTGTTTTTCTTCTTCTCGCGTTCCAATAGAAAGAGAACCAAACAACTGGTTTTGCATATTTGTTGTTATCACCAAGTGTATCAAGAGGAGAGCACCTCACTTTTGAGAACCCTCAGAGGACACAGGCATGGTGGAGGGCCACTGTGGAAGAAGGGAAAGACCACAGTTACCAAAGTAACCCAGTGAAGTCAATGGGAGCTGTGCCATGACCACATCTCACCCTTTCTTCATTTTTATCTGTCCATCTTTCCACCCTCTCCGCATATCTCCTTTTATTTAAGTATACTTCAATTTCAGAACATCATACATTTTTTAAAAGGTGCATGCAGAATTTAAAAGCCAAAAGGCATTCCCACCAGGTTTAAACTATTATAAACAAGTTAACATTGCCCAACTTCGAGACTGAACTGCTTTAGAGGGTACATTGTGTGCCTTCAGAGAGGCTGTGGTGTACCACATAAAATCTTTGGCTGGCAACAGTAGCTGGAGCAAAGTTCACATCAAAGCTTTTTGATTCCATTCCTCTACATTCCTACTTCATGACAAGTTACCACTCCTCTTGGTTTCAACTACTTCACCGAGAAGTCACAACATAATAGAAAGGAAGGAAGAGACCAAAGATACTCAAAAGGCTCTTTAGCACCATTAAGAAACTGCAAAAAACAAGAGCTTGGATGAGTTTGCTCCTTAAGTACTATGCATAAGTGTAAGGCCAAAAAGAGCAGGTTTGGTCCTAACCTTCCTGGGATAAAGAATATGTGTAGTAGTCTTCTTCAGGTGAACAAGAAATGTGGAAATGCTAACACATTTTGAAAAAAAAAAATCCCAAACTAACTCTAGTTACAGGCACTTAAGAAACAAGAAATTATGAAAATGGCAATGAAGTCACCCTCCTTCACCCTGACTGCCAAGGATCAAGCTGGATCTTCTGGACACCCACACAGCTAGCAGTAAACTATTTAAACAGGAATAACCTGAACTACCTTTCATATGAACATACTAAAAGACTGAGCTGAATTTGGACTGGATTCAGAAAATAATCTCATGTAATTTTGGAATTACTGCAGCCTAAGGTAACGTTGAAAGGACAAGCCAGTTTGCCATTAACACTTGCTGTGTGCTATTTATATATACACTATTGCAGTTACTTAATTTAACAGAAATGTAAACATATGCTAATTAGAGAGAAAAGAACATCTGTGTTAGTGTTTCAGCTGAATGGAATAAAAATACTTCAGAAAGCAAATATTAGACAATTTTTACTCCATCAGACATATGGGACAACTGAAATAGAAAAATGGGAAGTAAATATGTGCACTAATGAATAACAAACAAGAAATTATGCAATTAGAAGGCAAAATAATCCCTTAGTTAAAAATCCTTCTAACTGACATTTTAAACACTTGCTACCAAGGATGAAATGGCTTAATTTCCTAGCAGAAGCTGCTAGGAAATATAAACAAGGTTGTTA
The DNA here is from genome assembly GCA_034509425.1 of Eopsaltria australis. NCBI lineage: Eukaryota > Metazoa > Chordata > Aves > Passeriformes > Petroicidae > Eopsaltria > Eopsaltria australis. The sequence continues at coordinate 2,081,919 of JAVTVJ010010674.1, read as the reverse complement.
CAAGTCCCAGGAGGCATTTTGCAATTCAGGATGCAGACCTGACAGTAGTGGGACAAATTTATCCCCTGCACAGCCCAAATAAAGTAAAAAAAAAGTTATAGTCCAAAGGACCTGGACCGAAGTTTTTGAAATTAAAAAAAGTCTGCCTCTTCACAAAAAAAAAAAAAAAAAATCTAAACAATGCCGCCTAATTTTTATTTTCTTTTAAATGAAGAAGGTCATACTGAAGCAGCTAAAGAGGCTGTCATGTTTTACTCTTCAGTACTGCCCTTCAGCTGAAACACTAGAATCACATCTTCTCTTTATCAAAACACAGCTGTCGTGCAGAGAAGAGTATCTGTCTCATTACAGAAGAATAAAACAAATTTTGAAACTGGTAAAAAAACAGTTTATCACTTTTCCACCTTTGGAAATTTCATTTTGTAATTAATTTTAAAATTGAATTATTAGAGAATGAAAGACAAATTTGACTTAATAGATTTTAGTACACAGAACCCTCATGTCAGAGTTCTCAGTTTGTAACTTTATAGAAAGTGTTGCGTTATCATTACCACAGAAACTGGTGGCTGAACACTGAAAATAATGAAAATGAAAACACTTTTGATAATGTGCAGTTTCTAACACTGAGTCTGGCAGCAGACCACCTTTCTTGGCCACAGCTTGCCTGTTTCTATCAACAAAGACATTTGCAATGCATGTATTTTGGTTGAGGCTGCTATTTTTAGACCAAAGGATCTCTGGATTTCTAAAAAACGCACTATTATCAGCAAAGCAACACACAATACCTACACAGAATCACTTCACACACTCCAGGTGCTGAGAAGCCTTGCTTGGAACAAATGTGATTAATGCATTTTAATAACTGCAGAAGGTGTGCCACCAGCAGACACTAGACATTGCCACCAGAGGACTACTGCAACTGACCCTATCATGGCTACCTTGTTTGACTGTTATCAACAAATTTCAATAGTTGCGCAAAAGCAGTGGTGACTTTAAATCTTGCCCCAGCTGCAATCTTTATCAGTAGCAAAAGTAAGTGCTCTGTGGTTTAGTATCTCATTTTCTTTTATTATAAGTTTATCATTTGGGGCACACAAAAAATTATAGTGACAGCAAAGCAGAAAATTTCACCATAAGAATAAACTTAATTCCCTGATAGGAATAATGAATGAAATGCTTTGGATACATCTCTGACTGTAGTTCTAGATAAGCTTGTAGAGTTTATGCCTTTTTCTGACTTTAAGTACAACCAGAGCCCTTCAACCCAGAGCCCTGACAGGCTAAATACAACCTTTGCATTGCCAGTGAGGTAAGACAAGTGTGGTCCAATGGAGAGAAGCATAGGAAAAGTTTATGATGGAAAGAATCTGTGAGAAGAAATATCCAAAAGAAAAATCAATTCACTGTTTCTTTCTTAATTCTGGTTCTTCAGTTTAATGTGTAAAGGCAGAAAGCAATACTGTAAGCAGAGACACATTTAAAAAGCATGCCTATTCTCATATGTGTACACTCTGTTGTGACTGTACCAAGTCAAAGCGAAGTATTTTCCGCGTTTTCCACAACTGTCATACCTAATTCCCTAGACAAGAAATATCATAGTATTTGGCCCAGTGTAGCTCATTTGGAGCTCAGTTTCTTCATGTTCACAATAATAATAATAAAAAATTGGTTTAGGATAGTACATTCTTGACTTGCAGAGGAAACTGTCTATTTTTAAACAAATTTAAGCAGGAAAACAAAACTTCCATTTCTAGAAAAGTTGAAATGCCAAGCACTTGCTATTTGAAATTTTTTGATGACCGATATTATTACACTCTCGGTTTGTACTTAATTCAATTTTACAATGAGTTACCAATAAAAATATTATATTAGAAGAAAAGATCTAATCAAGCATGTGATTTTAAATATCTTTAAGAAAGACTCAATCATTTGTCCTACTAAATTCTTCAAGAATAAAATAAATTCCTAGTGTAAGCCCAAGAATTCACGTAAGTTGATCTCTCAGTTAAAGAAAGGCACCAGAAAGGATGAAATTACATTCTTGTATCAGGGAAATATATTAGCAAATGTACCAGAATGCCATTACATTTCTAAGTTCTTTTAATCACAGAATGGTTGGGGTTTGAAGGGACCTCTGGAGATTATCTAGCCCAACTGCCCTGCTAAAGCAGATTCACCTACAGCAGGTTGCGCAGCGTCGCATTCAGGAGGGTTTTGAGTATCTCCAGGGAAGGAGGCTTCACGGCCCCTCTGGGCAGCATGTTCCAATGCTCTGCCACTTTCACAGTAAAGAAGCTTTTCCTTCTATTCAGATGGAACTTCCTGTGTTTCAGTTTGTGTCCATTACCCTTGTCGTATCGTTGAGCACCACTGAAAATAATTGGGCCCTGTTGTCCTGACATCCACTCACAAGGTATTTGTATACATTGACAAGATCCCCTTCTCCAAGTTAAACAAGCCCTGCTGCCTCAACCTTTCCTCATAAGAGATGCTCCAAGTCCACTCATCACCTTTGTAGGCCTCCACTGGACACAGCAGTCATAATTAATGTATTTCTGAAAGTCTACTTATTGTGGGCTCACATCATCACTTTTAACAAGTGCTGCCGGAGCTTCTTTGAGATTATTTACAACATTTAGCACCTTCATAGTAGTCTTCATTCTACTTCTGAACAGCTCACTCAAAACACGGCAACAGAGTGATGCAAAAAAAAAACCAAAACTTCAATTCTGCTTAACATGCTGGTGGGTGTTTTAGAATTTCAAGGCAATAAAATCATTAAGAAGTGAGAGGGTTGTGAGTCTTCTCTATCCAGAAAGTCACAGATCCTATGTAACTATAAATACTATGGTGTCTTCAAAGACAGCTGATGGTTGCCAAGACCTCACCTATGACTAATGAAGGTGAAAGCATCCAACACATCTCTTTACATAACTTCCAAATGCAACAACTTGGGAAATGTTATATTTAACATTTAAAACTGTGAGACAAAATAAAGCCATTTCAGCCACTGCTATTTTCCAAGGTTTTCCGCATAAACAAATTCTATTTAGTAACATAGTTTCTCTTGCATTTGCCAAAGAAAATCCAAGGAGACAGAAAAAGATAGCAAGTAGTGGCCAATCCATGAACTGCACATCATCCATCAGGAAAAATACCACAAAAACGCAGCCTAAAATTTTTGCTTGGTAGTAAGAATCACTACTCCAGTCTGTCTCATGAAGCTCAAAAGCCACTGCAAGACATGTATATAATGAGTATGTAAACAGTCACTGCAACATTTGAAATAACTGGAGGCTCTTGCTGCTCTTTGCCTGCTGGTGTAAGAGCAACATGCAGCTTCTTACTCTCAGCCAGAGAAGAAGCTGCTTTGCAGCTGCTTTGAAAAACTGTAGATGGTCATCGATGGTCTCATTCATGCTCAGACTACGGGTTCATTCAGGAAGTAATATCAGAAGCCATATTTAAAGCACTGGCATGTCCTTTCCTTGGAATCTATTTCATAGCTGAAAATTCATATCTATCCACTGAACTCAAAATAAATCTGTTTGTCTATGAAATGGAAACACATTCCAGTTAACATCCAAAGTAAATCATCAACCACTGTAAACAAATATTTATATTTCATACAAAACATTTATGTTGTGAAATCCTGGGCCATATAAGCCCCAGGGAACAAACATAAATGAAGTGTTGTACAGTAGTTTACTTCAGAAGCGGAGCACTCCAAAAAAAAAAACCTATTAGTATCTAACACTTGTCCTCAAACTCTCCTCAGTTTCATTAAGAAAGCCAGTCTCTAACATCCACCAAGATAATTTAATTATAATTTACTGATACTAATCATCAAAGTCTGTATCTTGAAAACAACCTTTGTAAAAGGACTCTCATCAGTCGGCTCTCAGCTATATGGAAGAAACCACATTTGGAAAAGACAGAGCCCTTAAGGTAACAGTGATTTTGTCTGTGCACATGTGTTGTGAAAACAAAAGAGACAAAGGTAGAAAACCACATTTAGTTGACCAACCAAAAGGAACTCAAAACAGTATGTTGCATCTCCCCAAAATCATTATCTGTTTCTTCCAAATGAGAAACACAGGTACACTCTGATGTATGTATCAAGGAATCACAAAACCCTAACTTCTTATACAGACTGAACTGATAAAAGTAACTGAACAGGGAAAAAAAAAGAATCCTATTTTTTAATCATTTTCTTTACAAAAAATTGATAAAAAGTCTAATATCTTCAATGGGGAGGTATCAGCACACACCAAAAGAAAGCACAATTGATGTAATATGGTTGCTTTTCAAGTACTTGAACATGATTCATCACAAGCTGCATAAATTTACAGTAATATATTTAAGGAATTAGCCAAGGAATTCCTAAATGGTTAGTGATCATTCCTGAGCAATGAAGAATGATTGCTGTGGTTCTGAAAGACTGTAGAATGGCAAATACAGTGCTTCAAACTTAAAAACAGTATTTCGAAAGGAGAAGGCCTGCTGGCCGTTTCTTAGTCAACATACAAACTGTGGAACAAATTCGTAAAGAGTAAACCTGGAAGTACTCAAAAGTATGCTAGCAATTAAAAAAAAACCAACTGTATTACTCATTTGCCAAAGAGAGAGAGCTGAGCAAATCAACCGAGCTGATGTCTGGAATCAAAGCAATATGTTGCAATACTTCAATCCAGTCAAATCTTTTAACACTGTCTTCAATTAAAGACTCAAAAGATGAAGGAAATGTGACATGCATTAAATTATTAGAGATGAGAATACAACTGCTGGAAAAATATCTTATATCCTAATAATTTACTTGCATAGTCTTCAAAACTTTTCTGCCAAATGAGGCATGTGTGAGACCCCTGATTGTACCACTGGTCTACACAAACTCTTTCCCCACACCTAAGGTTTTACTTGTTGGTATTGAAGGTCAGCCACATGGTTTTCCTGCCTTGTTGGGGTTCCCTTTGTCTCCCATGCCTTGGGAGCTGCATTTACACTCAAGCCCCTTCCTTGGTTCCTTCCCAGCCTGCATTGTGGCGATGCTGTGCTTGGCCCCGTATCTTGCTGATCCCAGCCTGAACCTGTTGACTTGACTTCCCAGCTTGACCTCAGACTTGCCTCATTCACCATGGACCTGTCTGGCAGCCACTGAGCACTTGGGTGACCATGGCTGCTGTGTCCAGACCTGTTACTCTTGCTTTGGCACTGAGGGACTGCAAAAGTTGTCATGAAGGACTCTGTCCCTGCCTCCATTTTCCTGTGGTTCAGCCCGTTCCTGCTATTCTTTGACAGCAGGTGCTGCAGGCAATCTATACTGTACAACATTTTCAATACCAGCTTGGAAGCAGGCACAGACAGCACTGTTTACGAAATAGAATAAATAGATCTTGTTTCACTTGTGAAATAGATCTATTTCTATTTATGAAGAGATTAAACCTTTTGGAGAAGCTGGCATTATCCATCAAAAGTCTACAGAGGTTTCAAATACACCATCTTTGTAAATGCAACTTGATAACAAGGATGTTAAACAAGTGATCCTACACTTCAATATATGCACATTAATAATAATTAGAATTTTACATTCATTGCCATGTTGGTTAGATCGTTAATGCTTTGTGTTAGACATTTTCTAAAGACTATTGCAAAACAAAAAGAGAAAAATCTGCTAAAAATTATTGCATTGTTTCTATGGGACAGCTAAACTAAAGGGCGATTATTTTATGGGGGAAAAACCAACCTCAGCAATAAAGCAGTGATCAGCAAAGATACGAGCCAAAGAACTATACAAATCTGTTACTCTTTTAGAGAAAATTAATATTTAGCTATCAATAAGTTTCAGATAATACTGAAGTGTACACTCATTACCTACCACTGGAGATTTTAAAGGACTGGTTTGATACATAATCAAGAAGAGTAACCAAAGGCATTAACTGAAGATTTTAATGGTAATGATGTTATATATAACTATTACTTTGTCAGGGGAGGTTTAGATTGGATATCAGAAAAAGGTTTTTAACCCTGAGGGTGTTTGGACAGTGGAACAGGCTCCCCAAGGGAGTGGTCAGGCCTGCCAGAGTTCAAGAAGCATTTGGTCAACACTCTCAGACACAGAGTGCAATTCCTGGGGACGGTCCTGTGCAGGACCAGGAGCTGTACTTTGACAACCTTCGTGGGTCCCTCCCAACTAAGAATATTCTGTGATTAATGTCTTGACTTTTTCCTCTGACGGCCATATAAAAAACGTTTATGGCATTATATTTTCCACAAATATGCGCCCATAAAACCCCTGGACACTGCTGCATAAGGAAATAAAAAAATGGGTCAAATACCTCAGTAACAGAAATGAATGCAACTACAAAGAAGCAAAACAGAGATTCGATTTAATTATTAAATAACGAGTTTGTTCCATGCATTGCAAAAAATATTTAACCCACCTGGTTGCCAACTAAAAGAAGATGTTCTCCCAGCAGAAAGTCCTTGAGCATATCTTCCATTACCATCATGTGCTAGAGAAACAAAACCACAATTTTAATAATTTTCTGCTCTCAAGTTTATGCATTCAATAATGACATTGGTACAATAGGAACTTAACTTCAAGGATTTGGGGGCCAAATAATTTTGAACTTTATACTTACAGCTACTTAATGCTATTTCATAGCAAGAGCCCCTCAGCCAATAAGACCAAAGGCAATATACCCAGTGCCTAGAACAATGAAGTATTTACATCCTCTGCTCAGACTCATTGTGGGCACCTGATTTCCCTAAATACTTTTAGTTCTCTGTAATCACTCCTTGTATGTTTCCTTTTAGCCTAGTTGAATGCTTGTCACCCAGAATGTAGGAACTTTTTTTAGTTTGTGCTAATTTTCCAGCAATATCCTAGTCGAACATTACAGAAACCAGAGAGAATAAAAGACAGCTAATATGTTAATTATACACATATATTCTATAAAACATTAAACACCACAAACACCAAGTCTAACTTAATAACAAACACACTTTTTCTGTTCTAATCAAACTTCATTTTCAAGGAAAACAGAGACAGGAAAATGCATACTCAAGTCTGAAAGTGCTTATATGTGTCTTACAATATGTACCTAACTACTTAATTTTTATTAATTATTAATTCCTATGTGCCTAATTGAAGCCAAAATGTGGGAGGTATTTTTTTTACACATATCCAATATCAAAAAAGGTAACACACACTGTACATAATTTCAACCTTATCTTGCTCCTCACAAATGTTTTGTTTAAAAGGATAGAAAGGATTTCAGGATAATGTGGAAATGCAAACTACTTTACTCGCAATAAAGTCGTGTATATTTCTCCACTGTATCTACTAAAAATAGGTCATCTGTAAGTAGGTCAGTCAACCTACTTAGAGAAATGAATGATTGTCTTTAAATAAACATATCATCATCTCATCTCTAGTACTTAATTAAAATAAAAATTAAAAATCAGTAGCTTGCTTATAATTTCTGAGCCTCAGAAACCCTCCGTTTCTGTGTGAAGGATATTTTAAATTTTCAGATCTCTGCAGAATACTGGCTGGGGGTGGGGAAAGAAACTCTTGTAAACACAGCTTAATACCATGAAATCCTAATCAGGCATTTCAAAAGACTACTGAATACTCAACACACAATTTAAGGAGAGCACTTCAAGGCAAATTATTATATTTTTTTGGCATGTGTATATGCTAGAAATTTATAACTGAGGAGAATAAATTTGACCAGATACAGGAGAAATTTTAGGAAGTCAGTTTACCACACACACTGATTAAATTTTTAAATTTTATTGCTAAGGCACAAATACATTCTTTTGATGACTTTTATCATAAACTGAACAAATACGCATACATTATGGTTCCCCTGCAAAGCAGCTTACCCACGAGAAGTACTACGTATTGACTTCTCTTTTGTTGGTTCTTTTTTTGCACCAGGACTTAAACTAGCATTTTGTTATGATGCATGCAGACATTTAATATTAGCTATTTACACAAAGGACTTGTAAGTAGATACATCCATATAATGTCACTATTACAATCCATGTTCCCCAACGCCTGATCTGAAAATGGCATTTGGCATATTACCTAAAAAATTATTCCCATCCCTATGCCACTTGTGGACCAACAGCAATGTTCCATGGCAACATTAAATGTCACTGTAATGTGAATTGTTTCAAGACCAAACATACAAAGGCAAAATCAGTGCAATACTGCAAAGGGCTGAGGACATATCTTTTTCTCTGTTTTCAGTTTATTTCTGTGGCTTTTAGGTAATGAAGCACTGCACTATCAAATCAAATTCTTTCTCCAGCAGGTTTTGTTAGATGATCATTACAGCACTTGGATGATCAAAGTACAAAGCAGCAATACAGAAAATAAGAGTAGAATTCATTTGGAAATTGAACACCTATCCTGACTGGTATTTGGCTGCTGTTTCCTTCAGCATTTAACAGGCACAGCTATTCAAGGACAGACACAGAGCAAGTAATTCTCTGCAGCAGTTTTAACAGAGGTTCCCTGAATTAAATCTGAACACAGTTTTGTCTATGGTTTTCTGAAGCTATAAGCAAGAAGGAGGAAAAAGCAGTGCAGGTGTTAAGTGCTAGGAGAACTCAGGATTTCATTTCTAAGAAACACAAATTAAGTGCTTTATCAAAATGGCAACACAGAACAAAATCTCACATGAAATGTTAGTAGGGAAGATTAAGAACTCTGTCATCTCCTCCCCTTGCATGGCTTGTCACCACTTCTAATAGGTGATAGCCATGTAGCATAGTCTTTCTGGGGCAAAATTGTAAGTGAGGTATGAAAAAAGACTAGAAAAGGGAAGTATGGAAACCCATACCAGGCCCCTAAAAGCAAAGTATTTCACAAGATCACACTATCAGTGTGGCCTTTCAGTAGCAAAATATTCTAAAGGTAACCAAGAGAGTAAATCTCTCCCTAAGGATACCTCTGCCTGACAGTTTTGAGGCTTTCATGCTAGGTAGAGAAAAAAGCTGCTCTACAAAAGGGGTGCTAGAGAAACAGAAAACCAAAAAACCCAGAGTCACAAAGCCCTTCCTTTTCCTTGTATTCACTAACTACTCTTACTCTTTACTACTACTATGAACTAATTGACACTAATGTCTAATTAATAAGCTAAACTATTTAAAATAAATAATTAGTAACTCTAATAACTAATTTACTAAGTACTATTCCCCTTGCTTTTCAAAAATGCAATATTAATTCTAATGAAAAGAAGTGCGTGGGGTCTGGCTGAGATGGTGCTGATTCACGGGTTGGGCATGAAGGGTTATAGTGAATGGGGGGGACATCAGTCAGTAGTGGGGTTCCACAGGGCTCCAACTTAAGCCCTGTGCTCTTCAACATCTTCATAAATGACTTGGAAGGGATACTAAAGAACAGGAAGGGGTAATAAGCAAGTTCTCAGATGATACAAAACTGGCAGGAGCTGTTGACTCCCTTGGGGGCAGGGAGGCCCTGCAGAGAGACCTGGACAAATCAGAGGGCTGGGACAATCACCACCCATGTGAAGTCCAACAAGGGCAAGTGCTGGATTCTGCACCTGGAATGGGGCAACCCTGAGTGCACAGACAGACTGGGGAATGAGAGGCTGGAGAGCAGTGCCACAGAAAGGGACCTCTGGGTCCTGGGCAATGGCAAGTTGAACATGAGTTGGCAGTGCCCTGGAAGCCAGGAGGGCCAACCCTGTCCTGGGGGGCATCAGGCACAGCATCACCAGCTGGGCAAGGGAGGGGATTGTCCCCTCTGCTCTGCACTGCGGTGGCCTCACCTTGAGTGCTGTGTGCAGCTTTGGGTGCCACAATATAAAAAAGACATTAAACTGTAAGAGAATGTCCAAAGGAGGGCAATGATGATGGTGAAGGGCCTTGAGGCGAAGCCATATGAGGAGCAGCTGATGTCCCTTGGTCTGTTCAGCCTGGAGGAGACTGAGGGGAGACCTCACTGCAGTTACAACTTCCTCATGAGGGGAAGAGGAGGGGCAGGCACTGATCTCTTCTCTGTGGTGACCAGTGACAGGACCCAAGGGACTGGCCTGAAGCTGTGTCAGGGCAGGTTTAGGTTGGATATCATGAAAGGGTTTCTTGAGGATGGTTGGGCACTGAAACAGGCTTCCCAGAGAAGTGGTCACAGCACCAGCCCGACAGAGTTCAAGGAGTGTTTGGGCAACGCTCTCTGATATATCACGTTATTCTTGGGAATGGTCCTGTGCAGGGCCAGGAGTTGGAGTTTTGAGCCCCTTCCATTACAGTATATTCTATGATTCTGTGAGTTCACTTTCCCACAGCATCCCTCACAATGCTGTGCCTTGCCTTGGTAGCTGGAAAGGTGTTGATAACACACCAGTGCTTTGGCTGCTGCTGAGCAGAGCTGGGACTGCATCAGCACTGTCTCTCCAGCATTTCCCCTTCCATCACTAGTCTGGGGTTGAGCAAGATCCTGTGAGGGAAAATATCTAGGCAAGTTGGCCCAAATTAACCACAGGTAATATTCCATATCATATTACATCATATTAGTTACAAAGGTTAAGAAAAGGAGTAGGAGTGGGGGCATTTGTTATTTACAATGTTTGCCTTTCCAAGTAACCACCACATGTGCTGAAGCCCCGATTCCCAGGAAATGGCTGAACATCACTTGCTGATGGGAAGTAGAGAATTAAATTGTTGGTTTTTCTTTTCAATTGTGCACACACAAACTTTTGCTTTTGCTTAATAAACTGCATTATCTCAACCTGTGAGTTGTTTTCCAGCTTATTTTCTCTCCCCTGTCCAACTGGGAAGGGGGAATGATAGAGTGGCTTGGTGGGCATCTGGAGTTCAGCCAAGGTCAAGCCACCACAGGGAGATAGAACTTTGTACTTTCGCAACAGGCCTGTAAAACACAATCTCGGGATACAATCTACAATCCAGCCCTAAGGGCGGATCAGTACAGCAGCAGTAAACATAAATACAATGTTCAACAGAATTGCTATAATCTCTTCACACAGGGATAAAGACATGTCTGAAATGACCCCTAAATGCTATGAGAAAAATTAAGACTAAAGAAATTACTTCAGAAATATATCCTTAAAATTTAGTTAGTACATTATTTACTATACATATGAACATACCCATTAGTACACATTTAACAAACTTCTTAAACTCAGAAGTCAGATATTTGTACTTACTTGTGTGTTTTCATAAAACAGAACATCTGGCACTTTCATTTTCTCAGCTGCGTTATAAATTGGCATGGTCACAGACCCTATCTTCAGAATCCCGTCGTTTATTTCACCTAGGCATTTTCCAGGAAACAAGCAAACACATTTCTTACAACATCTTCTAAGCAGACATGCAATCAATACCCAACATTAGCAAGTAATGATTTACACATTTTAACAAGGCTGTGATTTGCAGTAAATTATTTCTATCTAAAGAAAGAGAACATTTGGAATAGCATCCATTTACAGGAGGTATCACGAATTTGAATTCTCTTTAAAACTGCAAATAAGTATATTACAATAAATGATGAAAAGGTGATCTTATGGGAAAAATATAATAAGAAATACCAGAAGTTGTATTAGTTGCTTTGGTCTAATTTCACACTCTCATTGTATTACTGGAACATCACCAATACTGTTAGGCTACATTTCCTAATGCACAAGATTTTATACTTCCATTCTTCTTTTGTCCTCCCCTGTCCCACTGTGGAGTGAGGTGTAGAGGTGAGGTAACAAGCGGCTGTGTGGGTGCTCAGCTGAGAGCAGGAACACACCCACCACAACAGCACAGAGCCACTGCTGATTCTCCCTTTCAGAACTGCATAGTTAAAATATCCCTCAACTACAGCTCTGAGAGAAAAAGTACATTAAAAAAATTTCTTGAATCAAAAGAATCATAAATTCAGTCCTTAGGAAAATAGCAGATGAGTGTAAATAATAACAGATGCAATAAAAACAACCTTTTTTTTTTTTTTTTTTGCTACTACTTTCTTAATCTGTCATGGTATAAAAATGAAAATACCCTTGTTTCTAGACAGAGGTTTTTGGTTGTTTGCCTTTATGTCATGAAACAGAGAAACACAGAAAATTCAAGGGATGTATCCAGATTAAAAAAAAAAAAGCTAGCAGGTAGCATCACACAACTGGCAAGAGTTCAAATTATTTTGTACACATCGTTTCACATATAGATAAAATGTGAATAAAAGATATAATAATACATAGATGGTTGCAGATATATATATATATATGCAGCTGCATAGATATTTGCATATAGGTATACACATATATTATACTGCACATAATAGAAATTATATATCCATTCATATATTGGTATCTACATATGTACTTCTACACACACATTATTAAATTCATAAAAATAGAATCCACATGAATTAAAACCCAAGATTTACCACTGCAAAGATCTAGAAGTAAAAATACAGAGATCTTATACATCACAAAACTGGGAACAAGCATACAGGAGAACAAGAGTAGAGATAACACTGGTGAGGCAGAGGAAAGGAAAAATGTAGTGAACGGAAAATGGCAAATTGCTCAGTGTGCTGTCTGACAGAGGATATGAAAAGATATAAAGCTAGCATGAAGGAGGTCATACAGGAATGAGAAAGTAGAAGTGAGAAAAATGGCAGAAGCAGAAATATATGCATAGACCTGAAGGCTACTACAAATGAGTACAAGTTGGATAAGCCAAAGAAACAAAGACCTACTCGATAAAGGTGACATGCAACAACTACAGCAATTTAAACAGAATAAAAAGAAGAGAATAACAAAGAAGTGTGTGCCAGAATGAAAGCAAATCATAGCACAAAACTTTTACAAGAATCTCAATTAAAAAAAAAGGCTGATTTTAACAGGGGAGAGAAAGAAGCAATGTTAAAAAAAGCGGAACAGAAAAATGTTAAGATCAAACCAAGGTTGTAACTGTACAGAAGACTAGCTATCAGTGATGAAAAGAAATGAAAAAGCAGTACTAAGACCATGGATCTTATAGACTGAGAAGCACTTAAACATGATGGAAAACAAAATTCCATGAGCAGAGAATTCAATAGACAATACAACACACTGAGAGCAGCAACGTATTCTGATAGAACAAAGAGATGTAACTGAAGCAAATTACATTTAATTTTGAGGATAATTAATACACCTTTATACATCCAGCAATCTGAATAACATTCATGCAGAGCAGGAAAAAAAGACAGCAGAAGCTTACATGTGTAATCCTTTCCCTCTAGTTTCTTTGTGTCATCTGGACTTGCTTCAATACCAGAATCCTGCAGATTTTTATGTAAAGCTGATCTGGCGAGGTTTGGTAAAAATCTAAAAGAACAGGAATAATACGGAGGTTGTATTTTAAGGGTTTTTATTTTGAAAGTTTTGATTATTTTCTGTAATCTAAAAACCTAAATCTAATGTAATCCAAAATCTAAAATCTAAAATGAAGATTCACTTGCACCTCCTGATGCCTGAAGGATTTTTCTGCTGTTCTCCTGAATACTTCTTACACTGTTCCCTATATTCACAAGTATTAGCATGCATACTTGTGATGCTTTAGGTGATAGTTTAGCCTGGTTTCATGGTGTTTAGCAGGCCGGTAGACTAAACACCCCTGAAACTACATAGAGTTAGAAGACCAAACACTCTGTTTTCGTGGGCCCTCAAGGTCTCCTAGTAGGACAGATTTTGTAAACTAGAAGTTAGCCCACCCAGGCCCCTTATTGGGCCTTCCTGGTAGATATGCTAATGTGTAGAGTCTTTAATTGTATACTCGACTGGGGGGACAGGGCTCTTGCGGCGTGTTCTACCTGGATGGCAGAAGCCATCGAATGGGATCCTATTAAAATACCGAGGTAAACGACCCCCAACCCTCTCACCGTGTCTGAGCCTTTATTTCCTAAGACCAGAAAAAGGCATCACTCCAAACCCTGAATATCTATTCCTTTCACAAATAGATTTCCACATTTCACCTATCCCTATAGAGAGGGACTGAGCTTCTTTCATAGGCAATGAACTACACTTGTGGTGGTGCACTCATGTTAATGGGCTTCAGTGTTATCAAATATTGCAATAGGGTTGTAATGCAGGGTGGTTTAAAACTGGAGGCATGTAACGACTTCATTTCATTGCAAGTAAGAGCCACACCAGAAACAATTGTATTTTAGAAGTACCTTTTCTCATTACTCAATTCACTTGGATGGAAGGTTCCAGAAAGAGTAAGCTCTGATGTGTCTAGAATCAAACCTTTTCAGTTTTCCAAACCTTTTGATAATAACAACTTGCTTTCTTTTGAAAAGAGGAAAAAAGCCCAAGAAATCCCCAAACCACAAAAGCCCAAACAAACCAAAACCCACAAACAAAATCTCGAAGCAAGCAAAACCCTCCTAATGTTTCTAGATACAGCTTTTAGAACTGAAACCAACTGTCCACAAAACATCAAACTAGACATTAATATGGCTCTGTTTTGAGTGTTTTTAGGCAGTGAAGCCATGCTGATAACAGTGACCTAATTTATATAATGATGTATCTTCATAAAGATGGGAAAAGCATACCAAGTCCTTTCTACTTACCTTCCAGGTTTGAGAATACCACAGAAATATTTTAAAAGAAATTACTAACTTCAAGGAGCAAGACAGCAATTGCATTATTTACTAAAACACATTAACAGACATTTTGCATGTCAACAACTAACCAAGAAGCTCTTGAACTTCCACCCAAACTAGCAGTTCTACCTGGAAAGGCAGGCTTTATTAACAGCATCATAAAGGCTTTCATCTGGATGCTGTGACAGTCGACGACAAATTCGCAACAGTTGTCGAGTAGATAAAAACGAGGCCAGTGACTGTGCCTGTCAAAAAATACAGGGTAGTTTAATTATTTAATCTGTGTGAGGGATTTAGAGCGAACAAGTCAGGAGAAAAACATAATCCAAAAGAAATTATTTCAACTTTTCTCCTGATTCATAGATGCTTTGTGCCTTCCACAGCAACTCATGCACTTTAATAGGCAAGCTTGTAATCGTGTATTTTTTGCAGTAAGTCACTGTCATGAAAATCATAATGTCATCAAAAGATTAGCCTTAAAATATCACTTGATAGGCAACAGGAAGAAAAATGTGCTGTGAACTGAATTTTATGTGCAATTTAAACCCTAACATTAATACCAGCAATAACAAGCAGGTTAGCTACTGTGAAAGGATCAATGTACTAAAAACTCATCTGCTCTTCACAAACTGAACATGACCTCCACGTGTAAAGCTCTGGCAAAAAGGTCTGGCAGGATTCTTAGACATATAAACAAGACAACACTGGGCAGCAGTACGCAGATTGTATCACCTCTGCACACGCCTTCTGGGCGGGCCATTACTGGAACACTGTGTCCTTTGCTGTTGTCCACATGTTAAAACAAATGCTAAAAACTGGACATGATTAAGCAAAGATTTACAGAAATCATTCCATGCTTGGGAAGGCAGACCTCAAACAAACACAGCAAAATTTAAAACAAACAAATAAACAAACAGAACTACAAATTGAGTGGCCGTGTATTTAAAGAAAGATCCAAAGACTAAGAAAGAAATCATTCTATAATTATATCTACCGGATGAAGGTATCTAATACAAATGGGTTCCTTATTTTAGCAGGAAACACACAACAATGAGCGCGATCTGATAAGTCACGCCATGTTTTGCCTGGGTCAAGTGAAATATTTTAATTAGCTAATTTCAAAATGTTTTGTTTGTGTTCATACAAGTTTATGTAAGATTTCTAACTGCATTAAAATTGCCTTAATATATGATGCTGTTTCAATTGGAAAAGAATATCTTGACATTTGAAATCTAGGGGACAAAAATAGAGAAAAGCAACACTTCATGAATTTCAGAGCCCTTTTTCCCCTTTATTAATTCTTAAGCATGAGAAATATCTTAAAACAAATTCCTTCCCCTGAAAAACAGCAGTTTTGGCAAAAAGGCATTTAAATTAAAAAAAAAAAAAGTTCTATGAAATCAGACAAAACTCTCAAATTATGAGAAAGAAAAGAGTAATACTTTTTAGCATACCTCTGAGCAATGAGCAAGACCTATTTTAGATTGGGCTAACTGCAAAGATTACTACACCTGCTCCTCCTGCTTTCACTGACAGAAGATTGCAAAGCATCTTCTGAACAACCACAGTTTACAACCCAGCACTGTGGACACTGTGATGTTAATGATGGCATTTCATGTGCTACTTCAAGACCTACTCAGCCATGCCTGAAGCAAGGGAGATGAGGAAGGGTAAGTGTTCTATCCTTACTATCCATAGAGGAAAGGACCATAGAGGAAAAGTTGTATCACATCTTCTGGGTATTTGCAAACTGGTAGTTGAAAGTTTTGTCAACAAAATTTCCTCCACTCTTACCTGATTTGTTTGGCTTTTTTATATTGAACAATTGTAAATTCAAAATTGTGCTAGTGACAATTTTTTAAATATGTATCTATGACGCATCTAATTCAACAGGATCTTGATTATGGTCTCCAGATTCTATTGTAAATCAAGCAAACAATTACAATGACGCAGACAACGCCCACAGAGTGAACAGTCTACAGGTATTCTATTATTAACAAAATCACTTTAAACAATGGTTAATATTTCAGGATAATCTCTGGCAGAGGCTTATTTACTTAGACAACTCTATAAATAGCCTAACATATATAAGGCACACATTTCATCTCTGTGCACAGGTGTGCTATTCCCAACATGTCTCATGTCACCGTTGATCTACAAGAATCCTCCCTCGAACCATACTGTGACTCACTTCTCATCCAGTATCACATAATTCATTTATGTATTTCACAATTCTACAGATACCCATATATTTGAAAAGGATTTTTGTGATGCTCTATTCAGGCATGGTATGTCTCCAAGCATGTCAAAACCGATACATTTATACATTAGATGTAGGAAGCTCAATAGATAATTATAATAACTGTCCCAACAATGTACCTAGAAGTCAATTTTTACTTTCTTTTGTAAGCTCAAAAGAGCACAACAGCCTCTCTCAGCTTCTTAAACAGTAAAACTATAAAAACGATTACCCATGCTAAAATCATGAAAACTAAGGACAACAGATTAAATTTGCATACCAGTTAAACTCCTGGATTCTACTAAAAATGTTTTACATTTTACTTACAACAAAAGCCTGATGTGTTTTAGTTGCCATGGCAATAGTTTCTTTTTCTTTTCACCATGATTTAGCTGTATATTTTTACAGAATTCTGTGGTCACTTTGTCAGCAGAACATATTTTTCTTGACATTACTTCTTTAATTGAACAGCCTATAGCAGTAAGGCAGCCAGTTCTGGAGCTTTCTTTTTTCTGAGTGTCTGCTACTGCCCATTGTCATTTTATAATACATAACTCCCATTGCCCAAAAAGCCCCAATAACTTCAGCTATCAATTTTCCAATTACTAAAGCAAAGCAATCAAAAATATCTGAACACATGTGATTACATCCATACACATCTGAAAGGCATCTCAGCATGTTACACTGTGAGCCACATACCTAAACTCACTGACAACGTGTTCTGTTCTTGCCTCTCTGGGATTTGTGAAAATTCCTAAAAGCTTTACTTGTGGAGATTCAAATACATACATCATAAATCAAAGAAGTTTACAGTATGCAGCACAATAATTGCCAGCAATAGCTTTCTGGGGCTGGTTTTCCAATCAGGCAGTCTTTGAAATAACACGACAGCTTAGCATGTTTCACCCAGCCTTTGTTAACAGTTGGCAGTAGGAGACAGTAAATTCAAAGAGAAAAAAGAAAAAAAGGGCTCACAGTGGGATCATTTGTCTCCCGAAGCTTGTGCGTTACTGACAACAACTTTTCCACAGCTACACTGGGTACATTTGGAATCTGGTTGAAAGAAAAACATTATTAATCTTAATGCAAGATATCCAAGTTCCACATATGCAGTAAGCAAAGAGTTACTGTAGCTGCTTTATGATAAAAAGTACTTTTTATTACAGCCGCATTTAATATTAAGAATTATACCATTAAAAGATAAGCAGATATGTTGCTTTGATAAGCTTCAAAAACCAGCTCCTTTATGCTACACTGAAATAGCAATGTATTTATTGTAGCAAATAATCCTGTTCAGTAAGCAATAGCCAATAAATGCCTAAAATACTGAATGTACTTACCATTTGTTTAATAACTTCAATTTCTTCACTCTTGCTTAAAGATCGAACATTATGAAAAAGAAACAGTGTCAAAAACTCTGGACCCAGCCATTGTTGGGTACTACTTCCAATGACAGGAGGTTCTGCTAAGACCATTATTCTGAAAGAAGGATGGATAGGAAAGATAGACCTGCAAAAAAAGAGTTTAAAAATGCATTACCTGGCTTAAGCAATGAATATCAGATTTGATTTTTACAATAGATGAAAAAAAGATAAATTATTGTACTGAAACATATAGCGTATTCTAAGCATTTGCAATGCAACTTTATTTTTTAAAAAAAGACACAGGCTGCACAATGAGACTTGAAATTTTATAGATTTACACATTTTTTATGCACAGAAGTGTACCCAAGTCTCTTCATCTGCAACAGGACCTGCATGCCTCAAGATGGAAAAATACCACCATCTAAGCTACAGTCTACTGTGTTGTATGTCTGAAATGGGCACATCTCACTCATTTCATGGACTTTGACAAGTGCTTTACCTAAAACAGGGACAAAACAAGACCTACCAGTGCTGCAGTAATGAGTAACTTCTTTTACTGAGTTAGACTGACAGGAAGGATGACACTGTAGAGATTTGCCTAGATACCGTCAAGAGCTTAATTTAGTAATAGTTTAGGAATATTCCCTTACAGATGTTCTCTGTGGTCCTTGGATTAATATGTCTAACTTCATAACACTCCTCAAAGTTATGCTTCAAAGACCAAACCGATCGCTTCACCCCTGGCTCATTTTAAAGTCAGCATGAGGAAATAGGTCTCTCCAGTGGAAGATTAAGACTTACAAGAACTTCAGAATTGCCATCCTGGCTCCTTAAATCAACCACAAAAGTCTAGCCACAACCAGTCTAGTCACAACGAGTAGTCTGTTCCTCTCATCCTCTTTCAGCACTCACAGCCATATCTTCAAAGACATCATAGGACAGACCTCTAATTGCTTTAATTTCTCTTTGCCCAAAAATTTTTTCTAATACCGTTCTGAACTTCCCTTCTTCATCCTAGCTGCCTCCACAGCTTCCTGTGAAAAAGCACACACTGCTCCCAGCTGTAAAAGGTACTTTTATTATTACTGGTTTTTAAATCTTTATGGGACTGACCTCCTAGCTTAAGTCAGTGTTTCCCAGATCTCACTTCAGGATTTGGTAACTAATAGTCTTGACTCTACTGAAAATAATGGGAACTTGCAGCACAAACTTAAATATACAACTTTTAGATATGTATGTTAGGGCACTAAAAGACTGCTGCCTTGGATTTCGATATCTTTTCCTTCTTCACATCTTTTGTATTGCTTATCTCTGTAATATTTTCACCTCCTCTGAGTGGGCATTCATTGATACTCATTAATCAACACACCTGCATGATCACAGCATTGCACAGAATCACTAAATAGTCTGAGCTGAAAGCAACCCAGAAGAGTCATCAAGTCCAACCTGAATTGCTGATACAAAGATCAGACCTGTGACCTTGGTGTTACTAGCACCATGCTCTGACCAACTGAGATGACCTCCAGAAGCATCAGAAACAATAGAGTAACACGTAAGCTACAAAAGCCAGCTACAAAAGCCTGTTTTCATCAACTAATTTTACAGTATTCTTATTAAAACAGAGGATGTTCATTTGGAAAAAGCAAGTGAAATTTGATTAGGCAGTTTATATTGCTGTTACCACGTCATTTTCCATACAAATTACTGAAGACATAAATTGACAAACCTATTGCACAGTCAGCTCATCTGTGCATCACAACAATAAACCTGTGATACAACAAGGCAATTACAGCAGTCTCTTGAATCAAAGCAAACAAAGACAGTGGCATGAGTTATTCTCAGCTGAAAGTCATAAGCCTAGAAGCTACTCCCTGATTGATAAAAATAGAAATAGATGTCTGAAAACATCACATGAAAGAGGAACCAATGGGAATGTCACTGTCACTAAGCATAAAAGAAGGTCAGGGAACATTAGCCAACTTTATTATAAAAGAAAACATTTCCTACGTAGGAAAAATACCTATACTTTCAGAATTACCTTCCCTAGAATTACTAAGAAAAAAAGTGACCCTCCTCCAGAAATCCATCAAATTCTGGCCCTTCTGCAACACCATAAGAGAACACAAGGAGTCAACTTTTCTGGTGAAGGAATCATAATTCTCTTGTATCATTTCCTGGTAAAGGAATTGCATTTCTTTTGTATCACCTCCCAGTCACTGCCCTCAAAGGGCATGGTGGGGACAGCCAGGGAGAGCACAGAAAGAAGTGTGAGAAGAGGAGATGCAAAATCAGGGCAGGCTAACTTGGTGGTATCAGTTCAATTCACTGATGTAAGTTCTAGACTTGGAGAACATCACTGCTATAGGTTTCCAGGTTGTAAACATGAATAAAATTATTTGGCTACTTCAGAAGCCTATTGTTTGGATTGACATTTGAAATGCTGAAAATGTCAGGCTAAGTGTATTATTAAACAAATACTATAAATGATTCAGTTCTGCAGTGCTCTGTAAGTTCCCATCTTCCCTCAGCACAACTGAAGAGCTTCGAAGTTGTTCCATCACATTACAGATCAAGTCTCAAAAAGAATACAATATGGAGTCCTACATGAAGCTGTACTTTATAAAAAGAAATCTTTGACATGAGAAGAAACCTTGTGGGTTTTACAGACAAAGACGAAGTAAGTGTATCTTGTTAAAAATTTGGCATCTTTTAAATTAATGAGCCTCAAACGTGGTGGGAAGATTTGATGTTAACTGATCCATGCACAGAGTCGCTATCCTTCTCTCTATTAAATATTTACTGACAATACAGGCAGTAAGGCACTCTCCTAATAAAATGAGTGTCCTTCTTTTGATATCACTGTTTTATTTCAGCCAAGGATTACTACCATTACTCTCACAAAGAAAATCACATACATGGATCAGGGTGATTTTAGGGAAAGATTTTCTTGTTACTGACCATGTTTCTGAGCAATTGAAGCTTATAATAAAAAAGAAAATAAAATGCAGAACGGCATTTCTAATGCCACTTTACAAGATCAAGCTATTTTTGGTTGTCTCTTTCTATAACGTGATTTAATAAATCTCATTTTTTATCAAATTTTGTAAGTCGGGAATTATTATAATACTAGGACCAAAATGATCTATTGTTATTTTCTTGTTGTTTCTTTTAAATTTGACCACAGTCTAAAATTAACAGATGACTTTATCTTAAAATTCACTTAACTAGAAAAAAGCCAAATTCCTAAACAACAAATGAAGTAAAAGTTAAAAAATGTAAGCAATTAAAAATTCTATTGCTTGATAAATTCACTCCCTGCCACATTTCGTATTTGTCTAATCTACTGTGCATTCCCTTTCAACCTAATCACATGGAAAATAATCCACTGTCTGCAAGGCATTAAAACCACCCATGCATTATGAGAGACTTCTTTTAATTTTTGAATTATCCTATTATGTACCTACTCCTAGAATTTCCGATAATAGCTGCCTTTCTGCTCACCATACCAAGAACTTTGCCTCTGTGTGTGTTGCGGGGGGGTATACCCACACAAGCAGGTTAAATACTGCATCCTGAGACAAACGAACACTTTGCTGCTTGATTTGTAAAGGCTATGTGCTACTTTTACAGTATCTGTCTCGGTGAAGTAATGGATGATTACAGAAGAAATTTTGTGCAGAAATCTTGGATATGCACAGTACTTGGACACACGTTCTCTTACTCCCTGAACTAGTTCAGGAAAATGAATCATGCAATCATTAAATGAATAAAGTATCAGCAGCTATAATTTCCTTCTGTGTCAAATATCTTTAAGGACCATCTGTCACTTTCTGAAGGGCAGCTTTTTTTCTTCTCCTTAAACTCATAAACATGAATTCTTAGTTTCCTCAAAGGAGCGAATATGGTCTTCCCGTGACCATTTCCAAACTTAACTTCACAGCCAAACTAGCATAATAAAGCATATAGGAAAAAAGACTCTGTGGCCACCACTAGTTACCTTGTAGCTTAGAAGCTTTTAGCAGGCCAACAAGTATACCAGAACATCCCAAGGGCAATGCACTGCTTGCACTTGTCACTCCTGAGAGAGCTATCCTACCCACCAGACTGAAGCCCTTCTTAGAAAAACGCAAATTTTTCTAGAGATGTAGAAATGCAATGAAATAACAGTGAACGCATTACTCAATTACAATAATTAACCTCATTTAAAATCAGAATATGCTTTATTAGGTCTTACAAAAGTAATAAAAGTTTGAAGTGTTGTAAAAAATATAACTTATGAATAATAGTGCTCTAATCTGCAAAAACTGAAAACAATCTGAAAAGCAAACTATACTTTCCTCTTCGTCCAGCACTTCTAATAACACCATCATGGTTTAAGCACATTCACATTCTCCACTGTAATACTGTTAGCATTTGTACACAGAGGCATGTGATTTCTCTAGATAACAGTGCTATCTGAAATACCATCCCTTTAGTAAAAAAACCCAAGCAAACCTCTTGATCCTCTTCTTTCTCTTCTACTACATATATGAGTATTCTGACTACTGAAGCATTGAAAAATAAAGGCACTAAAACTGTGGGAACATATTCATATCCCCTTATTGGAAAATTAGGCAGACTTAGTATGTCACTCATACATTGCAGATTCAGTCCCAACAAAACTGGGAACGACATCATATATTCCACAGGCCTAGCAAAGAGCAGTTGTACTGAAATTACTTTAGTCAAATCCAGCAAATCAGGATAAGTAAAGCCGTCTTTTCATCTTCAGAAACCCAACTAAGGCCACTAGTTACAGTCATTGTGACATTGTGACAGCTCTCATGCAGCAAGAGAGATGTCTCTCATCAATATGGATCTCCCAGTTGTGATTTAGGTAAGAATATGCCCAACCGATCAGCTAATAAATTCATGTTACAACATACTTTATGCAGCTTCTCCAAAGAAAATATACTGCAGGCAAAAGAGGGATGGTGAGCACTGTTGCAATTAAATCAGCTGTCAGTACCTCAGATATGATTTGATGGATTATATTCTGCTGGATTGGTACTGAAGTTTGCAGTGGCAGTGACTGGTAACTACTGCTGAAAAGGATGAGTAGCAAGGATGAATACAGTCCAGGAATCAAACAGCAATTATTGATGCTGCATCCTGGCACCAGTTAAAAGGCAGTGATGTTTTCAGAATATGGAAGGCACCAAAACCAGGATGAGGTCCTGGAACACCTTCAGTTCCTCAAGGGCTGATGAGAACAGTACCCTCTCTATCGAGCAGTTGTCCAGTGATGCCAAAGAAGCCCAAAGCCAAAACCAAAGAAGCAGCTACGTGTTTGCATTACTTTAACCTAGCTTTTTAAAAATAGTCAGTACAGAAAACAAGGGCAGATTGAACATTTCACCTAGGAGAAGGTAGGATTCTCAGCAAAATGGACTTCAGATAATTCAGGAGCAAGAATTTTTGTCTGCATCCAAAATGGTGCTAAATGGTCACACTGAACTTCCAAATGTCAGAATGCCTACACAAAGGGGTATCTGTTTATTTCTAAGATAAAGTACTAATCAGAAATGCACTCTTGTCTAGTACAACAGACACCCCTCCCCTACTGATTAGAGAGTGAAAGCTCCCTGTCAGTCAAACAGATAATTAAGAGCTCAGCAACTCACAACACATTATATTACAAAATATTGAAGTGGTTAGGTAAAAGCAGTACAGTGAGATCTGAAGGAGAGACAGCCTTTCAAGGAAAGCAAAAATCTCCCAACTTTTGGAGCCTCCAAAGCAGTCAAAAACAATGCACAGTTACCACTGAACAGCTGAACCAACAGGTTACTCAATGAGGCTGAAAAGAAGGAAAGTAGATACAGAGGTGACACAGAAAGGAGAAGGATCTGCAGAACAATAATTAAAGAAGACGACTTGGACAGTGCTCACGGTCTAACAGATAATGAAAATTAAAGGAATCCCACTGCCAAAACAGCCATTGCTAGAACAAAAAAGGATGTGCAGGATCCAGACATAAATCTCTATTTTTGTGAGAGAGTTTTGACCCACTAGGAGAGGCAGCTCTGAAGATGAATGTGTGATGAACTGTCCAGGTTTTTGGAGTATATTGGCAATGAACTAAAGGATACTAGCAAAACAGTACAGTCACTGCCATTCTGCCTGGAAGCACCTTGGACAAGACCATGAACATGGAGCAGGGAGGCACAACAGGTATATTTTGTAGTACAAAGTACGATGCAAAGTTGGGATACCATCCCAGATGGGCCCTTGGAGCTTTTTTGCTGCTCTTTTCAAAATCTGTGCTTAAAATCCTGATAAACAGAACACTTCCCTGATACATAGTTCTGCACTCAAATAAAACAAATGCAGGAAATTATCATCTAGCTAGGTGTATCTAGCAGACTAGATAGAATTTGCAACCACTGTGTTTTGATCAAAAGGGAACCAGAAATATGGAAACAATTGGGAAGCAAAAGAAAAACAGCTTTTCTAAAAGGTGGACAATCGAAGTCAAAGAAGAAAATCAGATTCAGCAAGACAATTGTGAGAAAATGTATGGCACATCATGAATGCACCCCTGCTATAAACCCACCGGGCCTCTTCAAAGTTTGGGGACATGTGCACCCTGCAGTATAAATATGAGCACGGACATCTGACATAAAACTTCAACTGTCTTTTCAGAGGACAGATCATTTCAGAATCACAGTATGTCTAGCTCCTTATATATTACTGAATATTAGATTGCGTTTGTTCTGACTGACGCACAACCAACAATATCCCTCCCTTTAACTAAAATTGGTCATTGGTGTTTGACCATGTATCAAGTATGGCCACAGAGGACTAGAAAACATTTCTATCTGTGGAATGTTTCTAGCAGACACGTGGAAGTAAAGGAACAAAAAGAATAAGCATAATGGGTCCCAGCCCATCCTTAGGATTTCCTGCCCCATATTAGTTGTAAATTAAATACCAGCTTTCTAGCTCATCAGGCAAAAGAAAGTATCAAGCAGGATCAAACTTCAATTTAGCTTTGTTTTCCAAGAATTTTAATAAAATGTTCCAAAATTAAGTATTATACAGCTTTAGATCTATTTTTGTACCTACTTAGATTTTCTCTTCAATTTCTAACTCCTTCTCTTAAAGGATATTCAATGTTTTCCTTTTAGTTCAAGCACTCTAAACAGGATGTAATTTTGCCATACCACAAAAAGAAATACAGCTCAGGAGGAACCTGATGTTTAAAAGATGTTTCTTTTAGCAACTAGAAGGCATCAATTTAATAGAAAAGCATTTTGCAGTTTTTTTATTAGAAAAAAAAATAAAATTGAAATGTTATTTGCATTCTACAGTTGTCACCGACACTTTACCTTTCTTGTAGTTTCTCATCAGAGAGCTGTAATTCTTCTTTTAAGTTTTGGTATCTATCTTCCCTTAACAATCTGGTGCCATCATAGAGAGTCAGTTCTCTGTCATGTATTAGTCTGAAAATAAAGAATAAGCTCTATCTAGCCTTTGATTAATTTTTAAAATACTTATAACAACTAAGGTTTTTTTTAAAAAAACTTATCTCAGTTAACATGGGCCACAGTAAAAAGAAAAAATGATACCAACTCAAGATGCATGCAGGAATGGAGGTAAAATAACATACATAAATTTTAGCACTTAGTTTTTTTAAACTAAGTCAACTTAGTTTAAATCCATATGGTAAGAATATGAAAAATAAAATAAAAAATCTGTCTTACCAGTGAGAGTGTGCATAAACAGTATGAAACTGCTCTTTCGTTATGCTTGTACCAAATAATACACTTTTATTTCCTCTAGTGCTATCTTTCAGCTGGCTTGAATGGTTAACATATGTACAGACCCAGCTTTTATTTTGTCATATGCAGAAGTTGATTAGCTACAATGCATGCATATGTCAGAACTAAAAATCAGAAGGGAACACTAAACAGATGAAAAGGCAAAAACACAGGCAAGCATAAAACTGTTCTGTCTTTCTGCATATATATAGTAAGAGGAAGAAGAAAATGCTTTTGCTACAACCTGTTTTTAAAGCTCACAATGTCCTTGGATTTGCAAAAGGCAGTATATGATGCATGCATATGAAATGGTATAGAAATTTGACCTGACAGTATAGATTATTATTAACACAGTATTTGCAATTACTGTGTTCTGCAAAGTTTAATTTATTTTTTATTGAATTATGAAACAATGTTTAGAAAGAGTTCTTTGCAATCAATATGAAGTATGCTGTGTAACATACTTTATATTATGCTTGTTTAGAAGCAGAATGCACTCTAAGTATTTCAAACGTTTTCTGACGTTTTGCATCTTTAAATTGTTGCCCAATTATTACTAACTTTTAGATTTCATAATTTTGGAATAAAATCTAGCTCATTCCAAAATTCAGACTTAGACTCTAAATTTACAACAGGCTTAAATTTCCTGTATTACTTTAGGCTTACAAAAAATTAAAGAATTGCTTCTGCTTTCAAGTAAAAAAATGAGCACTAGAGATTCTACGAAACTTTAATGCTCAGCTTGATCTTTACAGTATTCCTGAAGTTCCAAAGCCATATTCACCAGCAGGAACTTAAGGTCTCAGTATGCATGCACTCAATACACACATCACGTGCACCCAACTTGTCCAAGCTCACATCCTGACCTTTGGAGTACAGCTAGAGTGCCTGGGTTAATTCGGTGAATGCCATCAAGAAGAACAAGCTTTCCTTCCAGAGCTGCAGTGACAAGCGGCGACGGTCTCCAAGCCGTGTCTCCATTCGGAAGAGTGTACCTTTGCTGGAGCAAATCTCGAGCCGTCATATCCTGGAAGGATCAGTCCATCAGAAGGATATATTTATGACCTATTCTCTTAATTTCTGAGTACATGCTTTCTCCTTAAAAAACTGCATTCTGTTCTTCCCAAGAATATAGGAAGATTAGCAGGAAATCTTCAATTACTTTTCTGAAGATTATTAGAAATATACACACAAAGCTACTCACAAAATGTTAAATAGTCTTTGGAAGTTCTAGGTTTGTCAGTATCACCTCTTTGAAACAAGAACAAAAGCCTTTCTCCCCCCCTGCCTCTTTAACAAAACACAAGCATATGACAACTTGTACACAGCCCTGTGTACAGAAGGGGGCAGCAATTTACACCTGGAGCAAACAAGAATAATTTCCTTCATATGGAAGCCACCTGAAAGAGCAAAGGTTTTACCATTAATCTTGAACACAAACCAGCATGACATTCCACCTCTCAGCAGGAAAATGCAGTGGAAGCATCAGAGAATAACAAACAGGATAAGAAAGAAGCCCATAACAGAGAATTTATCAAAAGTACATAACCTATCACAAAATAATGCTAAAGGAATAAAACCAAAGACAAAATCTAGCATATCCTCCAGCACACATATTTAGATGTTCCATTAAAACAGGTAAGCACTAGAGAAACAAAGACATAATAGTAATTTTGTGACCTGAAAGACTAAATTCCTTCCTCAGGCTGTGCTGTGAACACATCCCAAAATCAGATAAAAACATATTTTCTACTATAATTGAAGCTTTTGCATATGACTTTTTCACAGCTATAAAACCTTTGAACTTTAAAGAACAAAAATAGAATACATTACGTCATATGGCCTGAATCATTTCCTTTTTCTACATTTCCTTAAAAACCCTAAAATAACAGGACAAAGTCTAGTTCCTTCAGAGCTTCCAAATTTGTCCAATTTAAAGTCTCACATTCAAATCCACAAAACCATACCATATTTTTATTGTTGTATTTCTATTGTTTTACTGCTGTGTTCACACTTTTCTATATTATTAATGAATTAGACATGAAACATTTTTTTAAAAGACAGAG
Organism: Eopsaltria australis; assembly: GCA_034509425.1. Taxonomy (NCBI): domain Eukaryota; kingdom Metazoa; phylum Chordata; class Aves; order Passeriformes; family Petroicidae; genus Eopsaltria; species Eopsaltria australis. The sequence continues at coordinate 2,053,819 of JAVTVJ010010674.1, read as the reverse complement.
GAAAATGTGGGTTTAGGACTTGCTTAAGAACAGTGCATTCAGCAGCTAGTAAATGCTGCAATGAATATTTAACTAACACACCTTGGGATAATTCACCTCTAAAGAAATGAAACAACATACAGTATGAATTGACTGGGAGCCAGGTATGCTCTACAGCATGTCCACCTCTAAATCCAACAATAAGAACCATGCATTAATTTTCTGCAGATAAAGTCAGAAGAGCAAAATATTTCCTGAAATATAACATGAATATATATATAACATTATGATTTAAATAGTTGAATGAGATTCAATTTAGGGATGATTAAAAAGGAATATCATTGCTAATACCCACACAGTTTTTATAAGGAACTTATTTTATGGCTAAGTACCTACCCAGTGATTTATAGTTTTTATTTATTTACTCGAACCCAATTTTTAATAAATTTTATTCAAATCACTTACTATACGATATTAAAACTAATCTTGTAATACTCTAACACTACAAAAGTCTCCCTTTGGAGGGGAGGTAACAGAATTAGTAGAGTATAAGAATTAATTATTCCTTTTATTTTAGACAAAGCAATGTGAAACCAAAAGCTTATTTTAATTTGTAACAGTCATTATAACTTATGTGTTTTACGTTTAATTGTTTATTTTCTAGAGCAGTTTGTATACAGGAGAAAAAGGGTGTAGGGAAAAAAAACAAGTGGGATAACTTCTGTTCCACTCCCTTTAGCAGCTATACCAACACAAGCCTCCAACCTAGCCATTTCTCATGGCTTGTTGTACTAATCATGTTCTTGGCAATTATGAGGTGAAGAATCTATGTTTCCTGCTTTCCATGCCAATTTGGACTCATAATTCGTTATTATTTCTCAAAATAAAAAACTGGAAGGATTTGGTAAAGAAAAACTATGATGTCAGGCAAAAAAAGAATCCTAGAAACAAAAACATCACCGTACACAAACACCAGTGATGTGCTTACAAAACTGTTTTTGCTAGGGAAGAAAAGGAGCAAGTTGCTATATTTTCCTGTTATAACAGGAAAACTGTTATAACACCACTTTGACTGTTACTTTTTTTCCCCTCTGAAACTATGGAGGGAGAAAATATTTTAAGCAATTTGAACCAAAAGTTCCCTAGCTACAGTCCACAAAGCACTAGCTGGCTACTGCTTCTCATTTGCTGTTGCTTAATCGCATTAAGAGACAACTTAAAAACAAACCTTTCCTAATCAAGATGAGTTTCCTTTCTCAGCAATTTACCTACATGGAACTGCATATAATGAGAAATCCATATAATGATATCAGATATCACAAATGAGACAGGAACTGCTCTCTCAGCCAACTGTTAGTATAAGAGATGATCTATGTTCCAAAAGGTTTGCTTTAGGTAAATTTTATTCTCACCTCACAAAATAAAAGCTTTTAGAGTTGTTTTTTTCTGTGAAATCAATAAAAAGATACATCTTTTCACACTATTCAAGTCCTTAAATCAACTTCAGTTGCAAAGAACAATGAAGCAAATATTAAAAAGACTATATATATATATCTAAAAAAATCCAAGAATTCATTTCTTCAGTCAGCTTGAAAAGAAACAGTGCTATTGCTTCAGACCATAGGTTAATGTCCCTCCACACATTTTTGTGCCTGAGGAAATTATCAGGAAAAAAATATGAACCATAGAACAAAGAGAAGCCTCCTTAATTTTAGAAATGGATTCAGGACAATATGATGTGTCTCAGAAAAAAACCCCAGAAGACACTTTTTTGAACAAAAGCAGAAAAAAATGCGAAATTTACAGCATAAACAAGCTATTCATAGTCTTCATTGCTGAATTAGTGTATGAATTGAAAATTTGTCCTGTCATTAAATTATCCTATTACTTTGCTATGCAAAGCCCCTGATGTGTTATGTATTCTAAGAAAAACAAATGCATTCTGAAATTCTATTTATAGCTCAGCTACATTCAACAATATTTTTATACACTGCTTTTTGTAAAAACTTTTGCGTTTATGTTTAGGAAACGTTTATCTGTATAGATATATATGTGGACCTTACCTAGGCTTGGCTACACAGGAATTTACAGTGAATAAGCAGCTCTAAGTCACTTATTTGCTTTATTGATACTGTTTGATACCACCAAAAGCCTTTCCATAAAAGCCCTTTGCCCTCTTAGCTTGATTAAATACCAGTGAAACCAAAGGAAAGGTTCACTTCAGTGGAAATACCTCAAATCCTTTTCTAGATTTTATTTGTATAGGAATTACAGATCCCTTTGAAAGAAAGGTATTTACTAAATAAACAGTTCCATTGTCAGCTCTGCTCATGTGACTCCAAAAATGAAGCCTTCCGCACATATTCATCTAAGCCATACTAATTAAAGGTAGGAAGTTGAGAAACAGTGGCCATGTTTTTAATTAAACAATTATCTAATTTTGCTGGTGAATACCCAATATTGTATTGTGTGCAACAATATACGGGCTAGGGTGTGCTTGCCCTTAAACAAGTTTGTCAAGTTGCAGACATTATTTTCCTAGGATAATTTTAAACTATGTTTATAGTGACAAGTACAGAGAGAAGTGCACAGAGTAGCTGGACACACAGGTCTGGCTCAGAAACTACATGCCTATTTTAATAGGCCACTATACAAAAGAAAATAGGCACTGCTGGGAATCCAGGAATATTACTATGAACATGACATAACACTGATGAGGATATGTGGCCCTGGAACCCAAATCTGCTCACACTCAGCCACGTTAAAGCGTAAGAAAAGGGCAGAAGTCATCTGTCTGATTCCAGTTACGCAGACAGAGTTTCAAAGTCTTCACCCTTATCAGCTGAAGCCACATAGAGGGGGAAGGAAAAGCAGTGGGATCCTGTCTGGGGAGGTTCTCAACAGTGCAGGAAAACATAAAATGGACTGTCTTTTTTCATCATCATCAGTATTTCTCTTCGCTATTTTCCTCTCACTTTTTCAACCCTTCAACCTCACCACCCATCTCTGTCAGTGCTTCTCCCCACATGCCAGTGCACATTCAAATCAGATGTCACTGCCATTTCTTCCTTTGGAGGTCTCTATGCAGTCTGGGAAAAAATTAACGCAGAAAAGGGATGGAAGAAAGAGACCAGTATTTTGCATTAAATCTGATGCTAATGTTTCCCTGCAGCATTGCCAATGATCACTTACAACCATAAGTCCTGTTATATTTGGTGTATTTTGACTCATAAGGTCATAGGAGACTCTTGACTTCATATTTTATTTAAGCACTTTCATTCCTCAGGGTTATGGAGAAAACCTCACACATGTGATCTCTATGTGAAAACCTAGCAAATTAATTAATTCTACTTTTAAATCTCGTAATGTTTCAGCTCATGTCATTAGGTTGGTGTGTACTAGAACCTAAGACACAATTCTTTCCAAACATGCACTGAGTGACCACTGGCTATGACATTGCTGTTAAGCTTGACAGAGCTTGGAGTTTGCAAAAACACCCAACACCTTTAGTGCTGTAAGAAAGTCTCTGTTTGAGATCATATTTAAAGCATGACCAACAGCAGATAGCTTCCTTACCTGGTATAGCATGATAGGTTCTATGCTGTACCCCAGTATATCAGCAAATTCCTTTGCAATAACTGTTTTGCCACAGCCCTAAAAAGTTTAAAAGTATTAATTAGATTACATTTTAAAGATCATGGGGAAGAAGAGAGAATAGAAATTGAAACTCTTACTTTTCCTCCAATTAAACACATATCTTTAACCATATGGGATTGCATAATTTCTGCCAACAGTTGATTATGGCTGGAAGTCCTTATGAAAGTATCTGATCCAGAATGATTTTTTAACATTCCAGTTCCAGCTGGAACCTATAAGAAAAAAAATTAAATCAAAATGCTAAACAAGTGTACTGTGATAACTCTTGTGTGAACCAGGTTATGCTTGTCCAAAGCTACTGTAATATTTTGCTGATAATTGTCATCCATCAAACTTGAAACTGTCCCTGTCACAAAATTAAACCACCTAATTTCTAATAGACAAACTCCCTCACTTCTTCTTCATCCTCTCTTCATGAAAAAAATTAACAAACTGTGAATCAATACAATTACAGCATTGGGGTATGCAAAGAAATTCAGGCTGTTTATGAAAGAGACAAAAAAAAGTCACCAATTCACTGCTCACGAGAGAAACATGGATGAGGCACAGCAATTAGTATTTTGAAAATATGAAGCAGCTACTTTGACCTGAACTTTGGAGAGTTTCAATTGTTCACCACATTAAGGCACTTGCTCTACACTTCCACTTCCTGTTCTAGTCTGGGAACTGTTTCATCTGAAAAATTCTTATGCCCTCCTGTTCCCAGAGACATTCTGCAGAAGTACTTTCAGAAGGTATCACCTATATGTCAAACAAAACCAAAAATCTTTGCTCCAGAAAAGAACTGAATTAAGTTCCTAGAGACTCAGCTTTTCCTGAAAAATTCCCATTTGTCGTCATCCCCCTCTTCATTTTGTCATGGTACAAACTCACTGAGAATATTCCTCACTAGTGTTATTATAATCTCTCTGACTCCCACTAATTCACCTTCTTTACAGACTCTCTACACTCTCCAAATTCAACATTAACTTCAAATTCTCAGATCAGCATCTGTTTCCTGAGTAAGAACTTATTTCATCACCTAGCAGGTCATAAACTTCATTGGAAGAAACTCAAACTAATCATATTTGATGTGATTACTTTGTTCCATTTTCCCAACATCCTGTGTCGGAACATTACCAAGCACTCATTAGATTTTATTTGAAGTGTAAACAAAGACAGACTATTGTTTTTACAAAAAGAAAAAGGGAAAGCAGGATTAAGAGCATCGTAAGTACTCTCTGCTATTCTAATCCAATAAAACAAAAAAAGAAATTGAAAGGCTTTTTTTCATCCAAACTGGAATGATTCACATGGAGGAAACTATGAGTTTATCTAGAAATAAAATCATGTGTATCTATAAACTAATATTCCAGTATCTAAATGCGTGTCCAATAAATACCATGTGTTACTCTACCAAGAAAAACATTCAGCACAAATGACTTTTAGTATCAAGTGTGTCAAATTCTCAAAGAGACGCAAACAAGTCAGTGATTTTTAAAAACATGTTATAGTTTGATGAATATATAAATTCATACCTGGAATGTCACTTCTTTTTCACCAATTTGGACAGTTACATCAGCTTTGAAGGGTTTGTTTCCATGTACACTTTCTACTTTAGTAATCTTCCTGGGAAACAAGTGTTTATCTGAATCTTGTAGCTCAAAGCGCTGTGGAATTCAGGGGTGAGGAAATTAATTATTAAATACAGCTTTCTGGGTTTTAAAACCATTCCTTCTAAAACAAAGCCAGAAGCACATTCACGATTAATTGCTTGTGAAGTACTAACTCCATTTACTTCAACTTTTACTTCAGATCTCGGTGGTCACATTCTTAATGGCCTACATATCTTATATTTAAAACAAAAGCAAACAGATTGTATACCAACTACTTATTCAGACTGTAGTGATAGATGTAAAGTGAAAATGTCACATGGTGACTTTGCCTGACAGTCCAAAACACAAGAAATGAACCATAGCCTTTAGCTATGTGTAACAATAGATCACCTATCTCTGCTGCTCATTATAACCAACTGTGGATTTAAACATCTGACTACTAATAAAAACAACCAGCAAACATTTACGTAGCTTAATGGCTATCTCATACAATGAAAATTGAGGACAACCTGTACAAATTAAGCCTTCACCGTGTTGTGGGTATGTCAAGGACATAAAACAGGACATATGTTTTCTCAATCCTCTTTTGAGCATTATACTCTTTATTTTTGCTGTACATAGAAAGCACAAAAACCATTTAAAAAAATGTCCAGTAAGGAGAGTTATATTGGGGACTTAATGCACAAAAAAAGCTAGTAACTGAAACTAGTGAATTCATAGAACCATTTTATTAAACAGAGTGAAAGTTGAGTAAACAAGAGAAGAAGGAATATTGACCAACTCCTTAGAATTCTTAGAAAACAGAATTTTTTAAACAGAAGTCATTAATGTAAAATAACTCATAAAAGGCATATAGTATTATTACTACTAGGATTCACAGCACTGCCTATTAAAGTTTCAAAAGTAAACTGAGATGGATTTTTACAAAAGATCTTGTTCTTCATCACTTTGTAAATTTCCATTCTGCAGCAAAAGCCTACAAAAATATTATGTTTAAACATGTATTTCAGATAAATGTGCTTTAGTAAAGGCTGCACCAAATTATATTTTTACTGTAACAGCTAAGTCTACTTAAGATGCCATTAAATTCTTAAACAACAAGAGAGGACAGGAATGCCTACTGAGTGCTATCTCCAAGCATGATTCTAAGAAACACTCCAACTACAATTCTGTGAAAGCAACTACCAAATGTTCTCACTCTTATCTTCATTAGTACACTGCAATATTCTTACTAAGTTAATGGCATTTTGGATAGAGTCAAGGGTGCTTATATACAAAATTGCCAATTGCTTGTACACTAAAATCCCTTACCAACAAGAGAAAATAACTGAGTGAGCAAGATTACCTTCACCAGCAGACCCTGGATACTGGCTAACAGGGATTTGGAGACAGCAACAGCAGAACTTGTACACAAAGGTCTTGGGAGTTTAAAATTTCTAAGGTTTTTTTGATTGGTTGGTTTTTTTTTGTTTTGGTGGGGTTGTCTTTGTTTGCTGTTCTTTGTTGCTGCTAAAGGTTCTGTAGCCTTTTAGACGTAAGTTAGGACAGTGAAAGAGGAATGTCTATGTGCAAATTGTTACTGAATTTACACAACTTAAATTTGTCTAACTGAATTTGAATTTATCACATAGATGTTGCTGAACTGAATACTCCAGTAATTAAACAACCTCACACCTCTAGTAATTACCACACTTACACCTGAACAGGAGAGCAAACAAAACTGCCTGTGACTTTCAGAGCAAGACAGGTCTGTTTTACTTTAGAATTATGATAGGCAGACATGGAATCAGAGTGGCATGAAATGGATCTAAAACACATTAAACATTTCTGCTGAGCCAGAAACAACTTCCCCTATAAAATATTCAAGCTGATAGCTGCAAAGGAAAAAATATTTGTGGTTTGATAGAACAGCTACCGAGCACATTCAGCATCAGACAGTTCAAGAGATACTTGGAGAGCCAGAAGGAGGCAGCCTCATTGACTTAAAAGAAAGCAAAAAGAACAGACTAGCCACCAAAAACCAGGGAAGTGGTTTGGCAGGTCATAATCATCAGGCCACATTCTGTATGCCTAGAAACATGTGAGAAAAGGCAAACTGTAAAAGTTAGGAAAAAAAGGAAGAGGTATTCTAACCACTTGGAAGCATCTGATGACCAATAATATCTCAAAACGGGAAATGCAAAGAGAATACAGTAATTCAGCTGGTCAAAGGAAGAGAGCTCAAATGAGCCGTAGGTGCAGATGATCACTCAGCTGAACCCACAAGGCAGTTAGGCTATTCAAAAGATGCAACTAAAGGCTGGAAGATTCTCTGCATGGCAAGGAAAGAGAATTTTCCAAAGAACAAGAGGACTGAACTGCTTTACAAGGAATAAAATATGAACTGCAAATGCAAGATGGGCTGGACTGATAGATGAAGTCTGACAGATTCCACTACAATGGTATGTATTGGCACTAAGAGCATCTGTCAATGCAAAACCCCAAAGATTATAAAATACTTGGTAAGGAATAAGAGAGAAACAAATCCTTCCTTAGAACAAAATTTGCAATAGAAATATCTTAGAAGAGAAAAGAATTCTGAAGAATTCACTTTTGTCTAGACATGAAACAGAATTCCAGTCTTACAAGAGTTCCTATGTACTGTGAGGCAGGGAAACAGTTTTCAATGAGGAAGTCAGGTAAGATTAAAGTGGGTGTGCAAGTTAACACAAAAATGAGTAAAGGCAACAATAAAACTTTTATTTGATATAATATCAAGACAGCAAACACAGAATTAATCAAAGCATTAAAAAAATGAAGAAAAATTCTAGGGCTTTAGAGTGAAGCTAAAAAAAGATGTAGGCTAAAAGTGACTTTCTCATTTATTAAGACAAATCTGTTCTGTATTTATTTTTTCAAAAATCTCATGGAAAGATTCTCCTGATTAGAAGGTAAAACAATCTGAACAGCGGGTGTTTCCAACACTGAAAAAAGGTGCACAAAAGGCATGTGAGAATTAAAAGAGTAAACCCAAAACATCCGATGAATCTGGAGTAAAATACTAAAGTTTGTGGGGCAATGAAGAAATAAGTATAGAAAATGTGGAGCCTCTTATTTGCCACCATGCCTGGTCTAAATGAAGGTAATCAGTTTTATAAAAGCCTCTCAGTTGCATACAGAAAAGAAAACTCCAGTGCTGTGGGAGCCACAGCATACATGCTCAAGCTTCTTGTTTGACAATGTTTAACTGGAAGCTGTTTTCCTTGAAAAAAGTGATTTCTCCATATCTCAGTCTTGCAGACAAAAACCTTAAATATTTTTTAACTTAAATTTTACAATTATATTTCAAATGTTTATCAGTCAGTCAAAACAATTTGTCATGCCAGTATTTCATGAAAGTACAGAATAATTTTGAAGGTTAAAATTCCAACCAACTCATACTTTCCTTTGTAAGATCTTCTGAGTTAAGGATCATCTTTAAGAATCAGAATACAAATTGATAGTGTTGCCCAAGTGCAGAAACTTCAAATAAGAGTAAACAAAGGCACATCATTGGCAAGTGTATTTTGGTACTCTAGTCCTGTCAGTTGCAAGATAGTGAACTAATGAATGCTGCAAACTGTAGCACTTGTACAAATGCTTTCGTATGTTAAGTACCTCTAAAGACCATTGCTGAGGCAAGATTAGTGTGCAATCTTTAAACGCCTTTTTTATGCTAACTAGTTTGAAACAAGGAGTTACATTCATATCAAAAAGCTGGTTTATAGACATCCTTTGTTCTTCAACATTATTCCAGGTGGGGTCTCCTCACCAGAGAGGAACAGAGGGGCAGAATCCCCTTTCTCAGCCTGCTGGCCATGCTGCTTTTGATGCAGCCCAGGGAACAGCTGACTTTCTGGACTCCAAGCTCACAGTGCTGGATCACGTCAAGTTTCTCATCCACAAATACTCCCAAGAAACTACCTTCCCTCCCAGGAAAGGTATAAGTCAGTATGTCACATTATTACATTACTGAGAAAAAGAATTAGAAGTAATGCCTAGATCTTGGTGTAGTCTCAGTAAGCAAGGTGTATAAGGAAAGGATTTCTCTAAGTTGAAGATAACATTTGGGAAGATAGTGCCTTAAGAATATGATCTCTTCAGGAAACATGTACAGCATCTTACAGCTGCCAAAACTAGCTGCTTGGCATAACCACTGGCTATCTCACTTCTCAGCTCCAACAGCTGGCGGGTAGGGAAGATACCCTGAAATTAGGGTATGTTATCAGTTATACTACTACATCCCCATTTCTGCCACTGAGTCTGACACATAAACTTTACATTCCATTATCTGAAATTTGGGGTTGTTTTCTTTAAATGTTAACTGATGTACAGAAGTGATTGAATACACAAATTAATCCATCAATGTCAACATACTTCCAGTATTTTTTTTCCAATTCTTGTTACCACCCAGTTAAGATCAGCATTTCCTTTAACACAGAAAGGAGTATTCAGTGGCAGTTATTACCTGGACACCCTTAGGAAACCCAGAAAAGCAGAGAACTTAGAAAAGCAGAGTAAAAAACCACCTTGCTTCTGTTAGACTCCTCTCCCTCACTATTCTTATAGAATGGAAAAATAATCTCTTATCAAAATTTATACAATATATATTTATATGGATATAAATATATCCATATATTTATATGGAGCTGCTATTATTATAACATCATTATAAACAGACATTCTGCAATACAACCAGTTATTTTCTGCATTTTTTAAGGTTCATTGCTTAACAAGATTTGTGGTGTGCAAACAGAATAAAATTCCAAGGAAGATTATATGTACTTGTTGACATAGTAAGTTTGTGAAGGTAGTGATGAGGTATTTAAAAGTAGATTATTATTGAGAAAGAAAATTTTACGAGTCAAATCAATCTGTCATACACAAGAAGCAAAAGCATGCACAACACAAACTTAAAGAAAAAAAATAGAAAATTAAGCTGATGGTATTGAACACAAAGACATTCACCATTTGTAACTGAAGGAATAAACAAAATGACAAAGTATTTAAAATAAAGGCATATTAATATAGCAGTGACTGTTACTGCTCTGCTAACAGATAGAAGTCTACTTCTACACAGATGATTGCTCTTACAGGCAACTTTAATCACCCCAAACTGTGGTGGAAGGAAAGCATGACAAAGAATCACTGAATGGGTCAGGCAGGAAAGGACCACAGGAGTCATCTGGCCCAACCTCCCTGCTCAATCAGGGTCATCCCAGAGCACATGGCACAGGATTGTGTCCTTATGGTTCTTTAATATCTCCAGTGAAGGAGACTTCACACCTGTGGGCAATCTGTTCCAGTGCTGGGCTACCCACACAGTAAAGAAGTTCTTCCACATATTCAGGTGAAGCTCCTGTGCAACAGTGACAAACCACTTCAGGTCCTGGACTTCAGGCTATATTGGCTTATTCAGAGAAGTGGTAGGTAGGACCCCACAGGAGTCAGCTTTGACGGTTCAAAAAAGCTAGCAACCTTCATTCAGGACAACCTCCTAATCAAATGCAAGGACTGTCCATTCCAAAACTGAGGAAGACAAGTAGGAGAGCAGCCCAGTTACACAGGGAATACAGGGCTGAATTCCAGTGCAAAAAAGACAGGGGAGAAGGGGGAAAGAACGTGTCAGCAGGGATGGGCTGCAAACATTTCCCTGACACATAGCCTTGGTTTTAGGGAAACCAAATATTCGCTAGCTACAAAGTTAGTTATTTCCAAATATAAACACAGAAATAACATCTAATTTTCAGGACTGAAAGAACTGGTTAAAATGCTTTAAGGCTAATTTTCAGCAACATATGTAATTCCTACAACATATTAAAAAGTTCAAGAAAGCTGACACTGTGCTTAAGTTTTAGAAGATAAATGAAATAACTCACCATAATTATAGGCTTTGTAAGCTACTATTAAAAATGGACAAACCAATAAAACAAATCTGACCAAGAACAAGCAACAAAAAAGAACACAGACAAAATTCAGAGACTAATACAATCTATAATCATGCAATGGTGAATGTACTTTGTGCATGTGGTATCTATTGTCTTTTTAGAATCTTCTCTTAAATGTCAAAAGCCAGAGGTATTTTTAAGCATTTGACTACCTTAACCATACAAGTAACTACTTTCAAATTAGTTAACCACTTATTATATAATGAGGACTTTTCTGTAGTCTTTAACTGAGGTCTAAATATTCCAAAGATCCCAGAGGTTTCACCTTTCAGTATAATGAAATTAACTAGTTTATGAGAGGTTTTAAAATACTGTTATGAAAGTTTTAAGCATCAACAATAATGTAGCCATTTAGTTTACCTAAGATTTCTGTTTTTATACAGATGTAGTGAAGTAACATTAGCCAGGAAAACTACTGCCATAATCCATCACTCCCTGAAATTATAATATAAATGTATTGTGCAATACTTACTTTTAACATGTCTTTGACTGCAGTCCTGCCTTCCTTTCCAAGGAAAAAATTATAGGGATAAAGCCGGTCAATAACATGCTGGACTGACATCATAGGAAAGGAATCCTAATTAAAATTAAAAAAAAAAATTGAAAAAATTATTGGAGCATTCTATCACCAGCCATGAACCCAAAATCCTGCACAGCTCTGAACTTACAACAAGATTGTAAGGGCAATATACAAAGGACCACTACAAGCAATATTTGACTCGATGTTGAAACAGGCACTTCTCAGGTGTAATTCGTTATAATGTACATGTCCAAAGTAGAATAGAAGAACTATGTCCTAAAAATTATTTTCTTTCCTGTGCATAAATGGCAACTACAGTGACTGGCTCAGATACCTAAAGACAAATATGGCCAAGAGAGACAAATCCCACCACAGGTAAATGAGTTTCACAGTACTACTAGAAAAGCAACCATATGACAAGAAATCTGTATTTTAACAATGATCTACACAATCACAGCAATTTATAGTATTTAATTTTGATTCTATTATATTGTACCAATTCTACTTAACAAATTAGTTCATAAAAATTTCTGAACAGTTTGATTAAAACTGTTTTGCTTTGAAAAGAATAACTAAGTATGCTTGCACTTTCTAAATGAAAAAACCCAACCTGTTTTTTTACTATCTCCTTGTTAGATTTAAGTACTAACTCTTTTGTCAATTGCTGCCTGAACTAGAAAAACATCTGACTATTTTGCTGCAGCAATAAAGAAAGAGTAATGCATTTATGACTACTGAAGACACTATGCATAAAGACTTTCTTGGTAGAAAAATGGCATTTCAAACTCCCTAAGTTAATTGATTAAGTACTGATTGTTTGCTTCGAAAATGACTTGCAAATTTTTAAGGACTACTTGTGTGTAACACTAGTGGAAAACAGTCATTCAGTCATTTGACAGGCACTATCTTTTTAAGCCTTCATCAAAGCAAATAATTCAAGTAAAATTAACTGATTTTCAGTTATACACTTGGATTTGCATAAGAACACAACTGAAAGAACACTTCCTTGGAAATGAAGTCCGGAGATGCATATTTTATGAAATGTGTAACTCAATTTATAAGCAGTAACACTATTTATAATGTTCCACATTTTAAAAAAATCAGTAAAAATAAACCATTTATTGCATTGTAGTAAATGTGCAGCTTCAAGGATCAGGGAGCCCTTTACTGCATTTTAAAAGCCCTCCATCTATATATAAAGACATACCATGAAATTTTTCCACATTATCTCAAATTAGTAACAATTACAAAGAAATGTATAAAATAAGCCTCTTGAGAAGATGATTCTATGAAAAAAATTCCCTTTTGTCAGGCAGGAGTTCTCAAACTAGAAAATTATGTTTTGAGACTGTGTGAATCTGTGACAGAAGATAAGAAACTACTCATCACAATGCACCCGCTTCACACTTTTAAAGTTAGACCAACTAAACTAGAAGCAGAGTATGGCACTGACCCAGCATACAAAGGAAAAATGATGTAGCATGAAATCATTGAGCACAGTTTAGAAATCCAAGTGATTAAAACTAATTCTAAAAGAAACAGTTTCCATCTGCCTAAAAAAGACACCATCATACAATGGTAACACTTCACATTCTCTAATGTAAAATAAAATGCTTCCTTCACTCCATAGTTTAGATAATAGCTTAGGGCTCATTTTCTTTCTGTTACTCTGAAAGCCATCTGGCATTCATTTAAAAATAATTTTTCACTTTGGGGTTCAAAGCCTAAAAAGTTGCAGCTTATTTTAAAATACAACAATATTTCTTTCCTAAGGCCCTCAAAATACTACTTCATTTCACTGAACCTGAATTTTCATCACTTCTTAATATCTAATGTAAGACCATTAATTCAGAAAACTAATTCTGTCTGTAAGTATCCAGCACAACTGAGGGGACTCAGCACCACAGTAACACAAGTACTTGATATGCCTTAATGCACACAATTCAATAAAATATGTAGGAAGTGATCTGCTGCTGAGCAGTACTGTAGGTAAAATGACTGCACATGAGACAACAGAGAACTATCCTGAGTTCCTTCTACAGATACCTGCACCTTGGAGAGAGGGTCTGAGAAACTCTCCTGGTATTTTACCCTCCTGGGCTGACCAGATCTTCCTGCATGCAAAAGGGCACCGATGCCTCTCTCTTTATACAGATCTAGTGTCCCTGACTTCCTTCAGGAGGCATCTTCCATTTTGTCTTTGCCTTTTTACCATGTAATTACAAAGATCAAGAGACAAAGGACTATCAAGGAAAGCAGAAAGACTGACACAGTTTTAGTTGTGACCTGCCTGACCTGTCACTGTGAACTCTGCAGATGTACAATTCCTACTTCCCAGCTGACTGTAGCTGTCAGGACGCACTGCATCTTCAAGTGTGCACAGCCTGCATATTCATGTAATCCTCCATTTCTGTCTATTCTAAATCCACTAGCCAGCCCAAAGACCTGATGTAGGCTTCATCTCATACAATTTAACTGTTTCCTATGCCAACATTTGTTTTGGGTCCCTTAAGGTGTCTGTGGAGAGCAACAGGTGTCTTGTAATGCAGTCAATCTGATTTACATGTGTAACATTAAATCCAAAGCACTTTTAGGTTGTGGTTTTTATTTCTCTACACTCACTACCTAAGTGCCATCAATGATAAAACTGTGCATGCCCTGAAGTCAGGTAAGGAGATTTACCAGAGGAGGAAAAAATAATAAATTGAACACTAAGATACATTTAATAACAACACAAATTTTATGTCATACCATACTTTCAGTCCTTCTGTACTGTGCTATATACTTGGTTAAAATACTATCCAGAGATATCTGAGACTTTTCTCCCTCAAATTATTCTTAGTTTTTTCACTTTCTTTTTTAAAATATTCATTTTAATCTTCTTCTAACAACATGAATAAATCAGATCTAATTCTGAGAAATTTTAAACCCATACAGTTTCACAGCATGTGTACGCACATACCAAAATCTGAACTGCAGCCGATAAGCTGTCTAAAGGAAAATCTGGAAGTCCCAATGTAGAAGATTCTTGAGAGCAGAGAGTTGTAGCAAAAGACAGGAGCTGAGAAATTCTGCATAGGAGAAAAGTAATTACAGAGTTTTATACATGCTATCTGTATTTAAAATACTAAAGCATAAAAAGGTAAATTCAGTAAGAGATGCTGAAACTACTTCTGAGTGCCCACAAGTAAGGTGTGAGCACAGTTCTAAAGTATTAAGGATTCATTATACGAAGGCTGCATACACATGCAAGCATATGCTCACACATATTAAAAATTTCTTCACTTCTGGTCCCCATGCAGTGATAGGGACACAAAAACAGCACGGAACTCTGAAAGGACATAGCTTCTTCATTCTTTTTTTTTTTTTTAATTATGAAGAATTACCTCTCTGTGGAAATGTTTGATCCAATTGAATATAGTAGCTGAAGATGATCCTGGAAATAGAACATAAAATCACAGAGTAAATTAATTTTGGCATCATTCTGCGGGTCACAGGTCATGACATAAAGCATTTTCTATCTTTCCCTCTAACTTAAACATGAGGATTCTACTCACTCCTTGACACAGAATTTATTTTATTTAAAAATAAAAAAAAGGTCAAATTCTTTCTTTTAGGGCTGTGTTATGGAAGTTACTTTTCTGTTGCAGCATTCCACGGCAACTCTAAGACTGCATGTCAGGAACTTATTACACAATATGAAAATATTAAAAATGCACTTTAAAATAAATTTATTACCCAAGAATTCTTTTCAGAGGTGAGGTAAGTAAAACGTATCATCAGAATATTACCTCTACTCAATACAAATGATCCCATCTTCTGCTACGACACTCACCTTAAAGGGCAGATGATAAACATCTCTAGCTTGAAATCGAGAGCGAAGGGGTGGATCCAAAGGGTTACCAGAGTATTTAGGTACTGGCAGGCCCAAGGCTATCACTCGAAAATCTTCACTAACCCGAACAATCTTCCAGGCATCTAACTCTGATTTTGTATGCTCCTAAATAAATTAAAACAAAGCAACACAAAGACAAAAACCCATAATGCATCATTAAAAACGTATGATGACTAAGTTCCAGCTCAACTAAAAGCCCCAGTCCTTCAGCCTAAATGTGGTAATGTTCTCTAATGTTCTCATCTTTCATGCAGAGTGGCTAGAAAGACTGGAACTGGACAAATCTGTGGATGACAAAAACAAGTTTTTCCAAAATGAACACAGATAAAATGCTTAATTAGGTATAGCTTTCAAACCTGTAGCATTCTGACCAAAAAGCCTAGAGATGATGGTGCCTGTTGTGAAGTTACCTTACAGCTTGTGAAAACGTACCAATACAGCAGTCTTTTTACAAAGAACAGAAAATAAACTGACCACAAAATATATTTTATTCCAAAACATTAGAAGTGTGTTACAATGAATAAGGTTTTTTTCTTCTTTTTTCCCTGTCTTGTGAGTATAAAGGCAACTGAAATCTCCATTTTAGAAGCTTCATCCAGAAATTACACTTTATTATATGAAATAATGCAGAACTAGTCTCCTTCATGAGGACATTAAATGTTGTATTATGTCAAGCAAAGGACTCTTCGCATACAAAAATGCACTCTATCTGTCCGTATCACAGTTAAGTCCTCCCTGAAATTATACATGAATACATTTCCTTCAGACCTAAATGCACAGTAATTCTTCACACAGGAGAAGTGAAATTGAACATTAGTTTATATAATAAAATAGTCCCCAAACAACAAAACAACAATATTACATTTACTATTGTAGCAAGAGATTTATTTAATTCATATACTATTATCAGTATCCCTGAGGCACTTGTTTTGAAACATTTAATCATTAGAAAAGTGTTTAAAAGGAAGAGAGATGCTTTACAACCAAATCTAAGTTTGAATTCTCTTTTTCATTCTTTAAACACAAATACATTTTAAGAGCTTATTTTTGAAATACAATAATAATGCTTCCAGTAACTGTGTCTACTAATTAAATATTATAAAAAATCTTTGAAAAGGCATGGATCAGAGGAATTTTAACCACAGATGAAAGGCATAAGAAATTATTATATATTTTCAGAAATTCACTATGGTACTTCAGCACAGCTGGCAACTTCAATCGAGATCAGTGACTAAGGGCTTATTGCAAATCTCCTTGCTGTGCCACATGGTTTGAATCATACACCTAACCACAGATGTGAAAGACAGAAACATGAGCAAGCAGGTGTCAGACTGATAGGTATGTGACTGGAAACTACATCACATGGAACTAAGATGCAAAGTACTACTGAAACTGTCACAAAAAAGCCTGAGGAGTATCCACCCAAGCAGTGGGACTCAATCCAAAGAAATTAAAACGGTTTAAGTAGTAATGACAGCAGACACTAAAATCACATTTCCTATCAAAGGAAAAAACTTCTAACCACTTTCTATAATTTAGATTGCTGTTTACATATACTTCTGTAAATTAAAGGCAAAACAGCACCAATATAGTGACTGAATATAGAGATAGTCATTTTGACCTCATTCTCTTGGTATCCTAATATTTTAAAATCTTAGCAACAAGGCTATTGCCATGCTGAAGCACTATCTGTACTTCATGGTGACAATTTCAACTCAAATATCTTTTCACAAGGACACTTTAGTTATTCTCACATTGTAGTTTTCACATTGTAGAAACATACAGGCTTCATACAAGGTTACACGGACTACCCTTTTTCATATGCAGAAGACATAAAAATTTAAAAAAACCACTGAAACCTTGGTGAGATTTCCCCCATTTGACTCCTAAGTACTCCTTCCTTCACAATAATATTCTGGCACTACCAAGAAGAGGAGGGGAAAAAAAAAAAAAAAAAAAAATCCAAATAGCATTTCCATACCTGCAAAAGTTTGTCATAACGATCTGCAGCCATGAGAAAACGACCATCTTCAAGCTGCATTTCCCTATTCTCCAGCAAATTGTTTAACACTGGCAGGACATTCCGCTCGGCCTTCTCCAAACCTTCCAGAACAAGGATTCTGCCTTCTGTAGCTGCACGAACCGCACACTTAAAAAAAAATAAATAAACCCCCACAACATTTTAAAGAAAATAAACTTTACATATTTAATTAAATCCCACTGAAGAAATCTTTAAGTTCTTACAAGAACTTCCCCAAAACAACATTTATTTCTGTAAGAATCAACACAACTCACATCAGTAGTGATCAGGAAGGGTGACATCTGACCACCTTCAACTGTGCTACACATTCATGAACTGGAGTTTTACTGCCTAACTATTACAGGGACTGACAGAAATAAGTTCCAGTATTTTGTACCAACAGAACAAGATATAAAACCTTACAGAATTTTAGACTAAACACAATATATATAAATATATGTGGAATGCTTTTTTTTGATGTCGCGTAATATTCTGTATTTTTGGGTGCTTTAACACCACCAAACAATTCTGGGATAGCATTTTTAACAGAAAACACACAATCAGGGGGATTTTACCTTATTACAATTACATTAAGACATCTAGAAAAAAGTTCAGTATTCCTTTAGATTTTCCTGAATATGCACCAGCATAATTCTTCCTCAATACATCACTTCAGTTTGATTAGAGTATAAGTACATTGAAACCAAACATGGATGATGAAAGCAAAATAGTGCTACAAATAATCAGATTTTTAAAAGAGTGATAAAATTAAAAGGATTGAAAATTATATTCCTTGACTGAATATGGTCTTCTACAAAATCAGAATAAAAACGCAACTATTAACTTGATAATCCTTTGGAGACTAAAGCTTAGAAAATGGTTTCTTTTCTACTTTATTGGTTGCTTATATATGGCTGCTTCTTAATGTGGAGCCAAAATGTAAAACTAACCACTGATGCTGATGGTTTTGTGCAACTTTGTTACAATGAAATTAACTCAAGTACATTAAGTACACTTGAAATCTAATATTCATAATTACTGCCCAGTAAAAGACTCTGAAATACAATGCATTCTTGTCTTCTTCCAATTTGCAGAAGTTTAAGTTGATAATAATGTGGCAGGTTTGGGCACAGGCAACATTTAGAGACACCAAAGCCTTTCTTTGCATTCCTACCACATTTAAACACAATTTTAGACACAAGCACAGTTGCAAAGGGAGAACAAATGAAATCTTTTCCCAGCATGTCTCCTATAAACTCCTACAGAAGAACCTGTCATATAATGCTAGATGGAAATCTCTGATGAATACAATAGATGCCAAAAAATAGGTCAGAGAGAAAGAAGGAAGATATGAGAAAGAATAATGAAGAAGCACCAGAATACAAAAATAACCCACCAAAAATTACATAAGAAAGCAGATGTATAAAAGACAAATGCATACGGATAAAGTAGAAACAAAGATGAGTTCAGCGCAACAACTTAATTAAGCACACACCCACACTGAGTCAGACACTCATGTGAGGAGACACAGAAGACACTTGCCCTGGTTTCGGAGAGGGGTCGGAGCTCAGAGCCACTGGGCATGGCCAGGCTGCTGTTCTACACCACACAGGTCATCACAGGGCATGGCTTCAGGGGAAGCAAAGGGTCAGCACAGACCACAAGTGGGACACTGTCTCCACTCTCTCTCTCTGGGGACCCTGCCGTCCCTTGCACCTGCCCATCCCTTCCCATCCCTCAGGAGAGTGCAGCTCTGGGCGATGAATGCAGCTGAGCCCAGTGGAGCCTGGTAAAGTGGTCTGGAAGTGGAGCTGGCACAGAGTCAAACCTCAGCAGAGCCAGCACGGCATGGTGCCAGTGCAGGAAGTGGCCATAGGGAATGAAGCAGCAGCAAAACCAGGACAAGAGGACCTGAGCCCCAACCAAGCCCCAGAGGCATGGATAGGTCAAAAGCAGCAGTGCCACATGGAAGGGTGTCCCAGCAGATCTGTCCAGAAACATGTGGCATGGTGCAATATGACCTGGTTTTCAGGGGGTTGTCCATCACTGTTTTTCACTGTCTCAGAGCCAGGGATGGGAAACACTGACTGTGGGAGCACCCGGCATCTTGTCTTTATCTGGGGAAGCCAGAGCTAAATAGAGGTGATGAACACCTTTTGTGTGTAAAGGACTTTTTTTTTTGTATACTTTTGTTGTTAATATTGCTGCTTTCACTGTGCATTTCTTATTCTATTGCAGCTTGCTTTCAGTAACATGCTATCTCAACCCATATATTGAACTTTGTTCCTCTCACCAGAGGCAGAAGGGGGAAGGGGAGAGGTTTATTTGCAGTTTAATTTCTGGCTGGTGTTAAACCACCACAACACTAAACAATAAGACTAATCAAGATGCTTCTGTACAGTTCAGAAGAATAACTAACAACTGGCATATTAGCCACAGAGTAAACTTTTCACATCTCTATTAAGATGGAAACAATTCCTAATTAATAATGTATCTAATCTGCACTCAGGCAAACATTACTGAAAAACAGCACTTGTAAATCCTGGTACAGATCTCCAGATCAAGGTCCCTTCTTAGAAAGATAACAGTTTTATATCTAGCCTCATAATCAGTATCAGAGGAACCTGGAATAAGCCCATTAAACAAGGACTAAACCTCAGATTATTTATCTTTCACTGAACCACTAATTCTTAAAAAAAAAAAATGAACTTTTTTCTTAATTCAGGACATCATACACTACCTAACAGGCAACATAAAATGCCTCTCTCCTCATCCTATAAAATGTGTACAAAGAACAAATTTTCTACTAACATTCTTCCCTAGGAAGGTCATTGGTCATGTTGAAAATCTGGTCCAACCTGCTTGAATAGAAAACCTGAATCTCCAGCAGACAGTCCAATACCTGGCATGAACAAAATGCTATTTTGTCTAAATGCAGCTTGGAGACACAGCCAGAAAATGCTTTAACAAACAATTTATTTGCCAAACTGGTTGGATTCTGTATATTATAAGTCTATGAAGAGTTTATGACTGATTTTTACTAGCCAGAGGAAAATACACATTCTGTTCATATGGTTTCAAAATATTTTGAGTATCCATAGAATCTTGTTGACTCATGTTGAGACACGCACACTATGGATGTGCTAAAGTAACAGGCTTCCAGTACTAACAGAAACCTCTCTTTTGAACTGGTCTATGAAGAGGATCTGCTGCAGGGGTAGACAGCAAATATTAGGAAGCATAAAACAATCATTAACTTTGAGAAAGAGGATGCTCTCCATTAGCAATGCAATCTTGAGAAGCAGCTTACTACATACACTGGGCTAACTGTTGATTGTCAGCTTACAGGATCAAAATTTTACAAGTACAGAGCTTGGAAACTGATTGAAGTTTTATTTCAAAATTCTATTTCTCAGGAAAATAAAATTTCAAATTATTTTTGCCTACCTATATGCACCTTTTACAATCAGATTCAGGAAAGGTCGAATGCACAACCATGGTTTTTTATTTCCTAATCACACACACCCCATAACAATGATACCATCACCTCTCCCCGGGCACTAATTTACTCTCATGTGCTTTCTTCCAAACTGTGTTCCTCATTTATCTTCAAAGCATATCTGAATACTGGAAATTGTTTTCTAAAATATAATGAAGTAAATGCACACTTCACCTACCTCTAAAGTTCTTGTGTTAAGTAGCATAAAATCTGCTCTTAAGACCAGAACAGCTGAAAAATCTCCTGCTGAATTACACTGTTTCTGCATTCTGGTTGGTAATGAGTAGTAAGTTTTTCCAGTAAGCTAGACATACTACAAGGCATCCTCTGAAAATGTCAGTTTTAGCAATGTATTGATGGATTGGTATGGAAGCTAAAATGCATTTAAAAAAATAAGAGGAAGAACAGTAAGCTTGCAATCTGTTAATGAAAATCATTTTTTAAAAATGCTTCCAAGAAAAAAAATCTTCGTAATTCTATAATGAGAACCCAGAGAGAGCTGCATTGACCCCCTCTCTCATTAGCTTTGGTCACTTTAAATGTCTAACATAAACCATAGATTTGAGAGGGGGTGTTTATATCCTGTAATCCTGTTGCTAAATTTGAGATTAAACATATTAATTATTGTTAAAAGGCCAAGAAGGATTTGTTAAACGTTTACTTTCAGATTTATTGTCACTGCAGCAAGAGGACTATTTTGTTCATCAGAGCATCAAGACGCTGCTGCCTCCCACCTGTGCTCCCAGAGCTCTGGAAGGATGGTAACCTGGATACCTGCTCCAGGGAATACCTGCAGCTACCACAGGCTGGGAGCAAAAACATTTTACACAGCCCTGCTCTCATCGTAATTGCTTTATGCAACAAATACGTTATGCAGAATGCTTACGATGGTTTCACACTGCACCAACAAAAATATAGATTTTATTTTTAAAGGCAAAAACACCTTAAGAACAAGACAACCCTAGGCAGCCTTTCACTGACTTTCCTGTAGCTGAACCACGGCAAGCAGTGCAAAACACGACAAATGCAGGAAGCTGTAAACCTCAATTTTGACACAAATCACAGTGTATACGCATATGGATGAAGTTATATAGTGTCAGAACAGGAAGGACAGAAAAAGCTCACCACAATGCACACACTGAAATGCAAAAATATCAGAGAAAGGAAGACGTTTTACAAAGCTTACCAAAATAGTTTGTAAAGCCACAAGAATTTTAGCAGTGTACTTTTCACATACCAGAACTGAAGTGGTAGTTCTTTTCTCTCAGGAAAATGCTTATTGCACACCAGAATATTCTGATTGCCCTGAAATCCATGAAGAAGGTTCTTGGGGAACCTCCAAAGGATTTTTTTCAAATCTGGACGTCATTCAGAATATGATGAACAGGCTATGTTTCAGAACTGTTTTATAATTAAAAGATGCTAGAAATTGTTCAACAGTCATCAACAACTGTGTCTTTTCCAGGAGCTACTTTATGGGGTTTTTTAGATGATGACTTGCCCCTGCTCTGAAAACTGGATCCCTGTAATGACATCTCAAGCACAGCAACCAAAAGAACTTAGAAAAACAACAGTACAAGCAACTCAGTGAACACAAGGAATAATGAGGTAAGGATTCTCTACATCTGCAGCCTACGTCTCAGATGTCCCTTCCAATGCAGTATCTTGTTCCCACCACCCTCACAATATCCCACACAAACTCATCCACCCAATTCTTTCCATTCATTTCTGTATCTCATAAACAATGTAATGTCCAGATGTCACATGGTGAAAAGAGATCCTGAACAACCATCTGGTAAAGACAACACAAAATTTTGGCTGGTTTTGAGCTAACCTGACGCTGACTGGCTATAGCAGGCTGACAATACTTGAACTATTAAGTACATGGTACAATCTATCTTCCAGAGATGGGTGGTTTGAGTCCCTGTAACCTACCATGCTAAAAAATATCACAAAACTCAGAGGAAACTGGTGTCTTCTAAATTCATTTCCATGGGTCAAATACAATTAATCGAACCTTTAAAATTTAAGTTGTTAAAACCACTCAACAAGTAAAAGATACCAAGAAAAGAAATGACAGAGATGCAGAATGGAATACGTTAGGAGCTTTTACTGTCTCCTGTTGGGGAAACTACTTTGTTAGACTTTCAAGATATGTGTAAAAGACACATCTATTGGTTTGTCTCTACCCAAGGCTATATTTCAAGGTATTTGTTCAGCTTTAAAGGTGTCTTAATTCCCTAGCTATTGTTTTCCCTCATGACTTGAGCAAACTAGAAACCTGTTGAGACACACTAAAATAGATGACTACTTACTGGACTGAAGTAATAGAATCCTACAATCACAAATTTGCTCTGAGTGTTCTTACAGACAGGAGACACATCTGCCAACTTCCAGTCACCTGGGACTTCCACAGTTGACCAGGACTGCTGGCAAATGACTGAACATAAGAACAGGCTTCCTCCAAAATAAAAGTATCAGCAAAAACTGCACAGTAAGATAAAGGCCTACTAAAGCCACATTCAGCCACTTCAAAAGCTAAAATGTTAATTTTAATGAAAACTTAATGTTATCTTTTTCCTTAAATATTTTTAAAATCTTGTGCTGGTTGTTTAAAATAAAATGTATTTAATAAAGTTATAAATGTATAATGCCATTTCAAGATAAGATGATAAACATTTTTGATGAACAGGTCATCAAAAATGTGTATTCTATCTTTTGTTACAGAATTTTTCACTTTGTAGATGATGATAAGCTACACTTCTACATTTTACAACTAGGCCACAAATACATTGAGTTACACATATTCCAAATGTGATGTTCATATTTAATTAAAATCAATGTAATAGTAACTAATATGATTAGTCAAATAAAAAAGCTAACTTAAGAACCAATTCAATCTTTTTCTCCCTCTCTAATGGATTAGGGGGCTACATCTTCACTATTCAGCCCACCTCCCCACTGAGTTAATCAAGTGTTTCCTAGGTAGGTTTTATAGCTATTTTTCTACCGAGAGTTTAGCAAAATTACAGAGCAGATACCGTTATCCACTTCTTTTTTATTTAAAAACCCACAAAAGACAGAAATTGCAGTATACCAGAGTACTGTCAGCCAGGCTAGCTGGTGCCCAAAGAGGGAATCCAGCTGTCTATAATGTTTCAGTGAGGATGAATGGCCTGAACCAGTGAGCATCTATTTCATGATGCAATACCATGGCACAGAATGAAAAGCAGCTAAAAAATAAACTCCAGAATTTACCAGAGTTTCAAATCAGAAAACTTGGCTACAAAAGTTTACCCTAGGAAGTGAATCAACATATGATGAGAGCATAAATATGTAAATGTGACAAGAATTGGAACAGTTCTTCATTTCAGTCATTGATTTTTGCTTCCCCAGTCACTGATTTCACCTTTCTCCACACAATTTATTTTCCCATTCTTCCCATTTAAGTACCACATGTCAAGTGATCTGTTTTACTTCCATTACCGCTTACCCTAACACAACAGTCAGGTGTTTTTGCAACAGTGCCTGCAAACTGTATTTACAGGAAATTATGTCCTTGCCTTGGCAGGGTCCAGCTATTTTAGCTGCTTTACACCAAGTATCTTGTACAACAGCACAGTTTCATCAGATACATGAAACATTTTGCCTCTTGGCCAGAAACCAGGCCCAGCAGAAAGCAAACAGGTTCTTAACAGATTTATTAGTATAAATATCTACAAAGAAATAAACTTAGGGAAGATTTATCTTCGGGACAGGAATAAGGAAGAAGGGCAATTTAAATTTTTCTTCCCAATGAGTAGCAAAATAAAAAGGAAATTAAATACCTGACAGATATCTAAAAATTATAAAGTTAGTTATCACTCATAAACCACTTTGACTCAAAGCACCATCCATCAAGCCCATATTGCCTATGGATATTATGATCCCATATATCATGAAGTCATATATCATTTTCCATAGTAGGAAAATAGCTGAAAAGGAAGTGGAATATAGATGCAACAGACACAAACATAAGAAAAATGAATCTCACACTTTTTGTAAGTAATTATAAATACAGGATCCTAATATTACTCACATTACATCACAGGCATTCATCTATATGCCTTGTACATCAAAACAAGATACCAGAGTCTGAGCTGCTAGCCTAACAAATCCAGTTAAAGGCCAATTCTTTAAGAAGCATGAATGAAGTATTGCAAATGATTAAACCAAAATCACTTCTATGAGTTAAGAGGCTACCATATAGGTAATGCTTAATATGCACTTTTCTTCTAGATAAAAGATATACCACGTCAAGATCAACGAAGATTAATTTCATCCAAATACTGTTGATTTCTACCTAACATTTCCCTCTTTGTCTCTAGTGTTGGACAAAATAAGAAAATGAATAGGAACATTCACACTTTTGGAGTACATTGCTTGTCTCTTCTTTCTACAGACTTCACTATCTCACTTCTTGTTCTAGGCACACAGATACTGCAGTGATAGTCAGTCCATGAAGTTATACTTTGTGATAACATGGCTGTGGTTAACTTAACCAGCACATCAAAAACCCACTGTCACCTCCAAGGCAGTGAGTCAATAAATCACAGAATCACACAATTTCCCCTCAGTGGTTAATTTTTTTAGAAGCTGAATCACTCTTACACATCTCTTTAGTAAGATATAGAAAGCTTTTTATCTGTATACAAAACACGCATACATTTGTGTATAAACATACACTGTCAAATACTATAATATCACTCGCCAGTATGATTATAATTTCATTCAGTTAATCTCACATCTTTTTTTATAATTCTCTTTATAATCTGCTTTGTTTAAAATAAGCCAAACTCAAGTCTGTGTAGTGCTATTCCAGGGGATTTCATTTTATGTTCATTTCACAGGCAGGATAGTTTAAGCTGTCATTTCTGTCACTCTGGGTGTTTAATTGTTTACTACTTGAAGTCTTTCAAGCTGTATCAGAAGATTATTCTTCTGGTAGCTTGATAATCAATTTTACATTTTATCATTGTATAACTTATGACGTTGGTGCAGTTAGGGCTGTAAAAGTATTGCATTAAAAAGAGTATGTTCACACAGTTCAAAGATACTGCAAAACAAAATCTAATTTTGTACAGACAGAAATGACGTGATGTACACAAATATCCACTTGGTGGATGCAACTTTATCAGCAAATCTTCAAAAACATCAGATTTTCAATTTTTCAGCATATAACAGTATGACATCTTTCTACTTATTCCAGCCTCAGTTAATTTGATTGTCTTGAACAGAAAAGACTGTACTTTATTACATGGTTTGTGCTTGGGAAGCTTCCCTCATTTAATGCAAATGCTAAAAGATACAGGGTAAACAAAAATGGGCATTCTGGACAATGTGATCTGTGACACAATCCTGGAGCAATATGTCTCTCAAGCACTAACAAAGCTGCTCTCCCAAATGCACCTGCTACATTAAAATAATGCAGGATTTCCTTAGATGTAATAATTATTAATGTAAGAGGCTGTAGTAATAAGAGTTAAAACCGGGTTTGTGATTTATGTAGCTGTACACGCAAAATAAAAAGCAAAACTACATCAGAACTGGGGATAAAAAAGACAAAAAAAAAATCAATTCTAATTCCCTAATTTTTGAAAATACAGTAGGCTATTAGAATCTTCATACTGGTTCAATGAAGCTGACAGTTTAACTGTCAGAGTTATAGAAGCAGAAAACCACTTTGCAAGACAAGCTTTTCTATGAATAAAAGTAAAATTTGAAGGTGCCATTTGAATATTATGTAATATGAAGTAATTCTACCTAATTACTTGATATAAAATATAATTAACCTGTGCAATAAATAAGAGAATAAAATCAAGATGTTACTTAATTAGCTCAGTGACAGCAATGACATTTTTGAGGCTTTTAACAGTGAATTAACAGCTGAAAGCCAAAACTAATGGCTCAAAGTAGAGACAAGAAAACAGAATTTTCTGCTGTCAGTTACATGAATTAAAACAAGTAATTCACTGTTACCTCATTATAAGTTCTTTATTTTACATTATTTTAATTGGCAGTAAATTTGACAATTCAATGTTTACCTTTATTTTAATGATCTATTTCTGAGGTAAATAAACCCCTTTTTTTTTTCTCCTTCATCAGGTATCTCTTCTAACTACCTAAGTCCAACTCTCCTACTTGATTCACTCTAGTACTAAGCAATGCTGATATTCAAGAATATTTGATATGCTGGTCCTTCAATATATATTTCAATATGGAATTTCAAAAACTGCTTCCAAACCACCACTTCTCAAATATATTTTAAATCAGTAACTGCAATCATATTTTTAACTTCCTATTAAAACATACCCAATGTTTTGAAACCTCTGAGATAATAATTTACAACACTTAATCTGTCACTATTAAATGTGGAGCTATAAACAACTACAACATTTTAACAATCCCTCAGACACCTATGCAAACCTTTCTGTGTCTGCAAACCTGAGGATCCACTAAATTAAAATTCTTTCTAGTCACAAGATACAAGGTTTTGTTACAGTACATTATTATTCAATATAACTACACTACTATATTATTACTTGCATACAAAGAGCCTCATATATCTTAAACAACAGGTAAGTTATATTGAACCCATAGAATTCAGACACAAGATATTCTGAAAACCAGACTTTCAAGCTCTGCAGTCTTTTCTTGGGTGACGCAAAGAGCAGGCATGAGATTCTACAGGAAAGGAAATGGTACAAAATTCTGAAAAGCAGAGTTGCTCACATGAATTCACCTTCTCTTTGTCTCAGCTACGCTAACTGGTGCAACTCAAGCTCTTTAGGGAATATTTTATTAAGGTTTCCTACTGATACCTTTCTCAGTTAATGGTTTGTAGCTTAAAGAAGAGTTGTGTCTGGCTTCTGTAATGCTCTGAATTAGTACAGCACCTGAAAACCTCAAGATCATTAAATTAACTCATTGAAATTCAGACACCAGTGTAATCTGTAAAACTTTATAGTTCAATAGCAGAATGGAATAATTAGATTGATGATGGTTCTAAACACAACTATGTACCATATTTTATGTATCTTTAACTAAAATGCAGGATGGGAAAACTTCAGCTGGAATATCACTATCTATGAGGTTCATCTTTCATATTCCCAGAATTTTAGAAGTGTTTATCTAAATACCAATGATTTATTTTCTTAAGCTCCATTCAGAGCTTAAACATACATTGGTTATAAATACGATGAGTAAAACATGAGCTCAGGAAAGATGTAATGATTCCGACTGATTTCAGTACTTTGGTATCTTGTTAAAAGAAAGGCTTGGTCTGAAGTACTGCTGTGCTGGATTCTGGCAAAAACCTTTCAACTGAAAATTTCTAACTCACTGGGGAAGGTGGTCATCTTAACTTTGATCTTGAGAATCAAATCTTCCCAGAGTGCTCACACTGGAGTGCGATGACTCGAAAAAGATTGCACAAAGTGAAGCTGCCTCATACTTACATTGGGATCAAAGTCTACAGACAAATATGGAGGTAAGAGACCATCTCACATCTCAGTGAGCTTCTTACAGTACTCGATACAGTGGCTCTTACAAATGTGAGTTAATTAATGCTCTTACACCACGGGTAAATTACCTTGACTATCCTGTAGCAAGTGAGGATAAGGCTGTCCATAACAGCATACAGACACGGAGCTGACATTAGTCCATGAGTTAATCCCACAACCTACACAAATGCTCTTATCCTCTGGTAAATGAGAAGCCATTTATAGCCCTAATACACAGTACAGTACTTCAAATTACCTCCCATTGTGCAATCCTCACATTTCCAGGTAAGCATGAAATAATCTGAAGTCCTAGAAGTAACTAAAGTAAATTTATATTAACTGTTAATTCTTCAATCTGAGGATCTTCCATTGTTCAAAACCATTTATTGTGGTTTCAAGAAAATCTATTTAAAGGTTTCTTGAAAGTCTAGAGGCTAAAAAAAGAGATCATTGGGAATCCAAGAAACAAAAAAAGAAAGGAAAAATGTTTCTTCAAAAGAGATAAAAAGTTTTCTGGTTTTCTCTCATGACACACCTGTATGATGGTGATATCATTAACTTCTATAGCATCATCAACTGAAAACTCTTACAGATAACTCCTTTAAGTTCATACTACATCAGAGAAACTCACCCACCCTGTAAAACTAGAAACCTAACTTCCATAAAAATTGTAGGTATCTAGGAAAACAGACATTTCACATGAAGTATTTTACCTGCATAATCATAAAGGAATCGTGCCATTGATAACTTACGGAGAGAAAGCTTACCTAACCCAAGTCACTCTATGGCTGTGCTAAATCAGCTCTTGGTCTGGGGCAATATAGATGGCAGGAGTATTTAAATCATTATTTTATTCCAGATCAGCAGCGAGGTTTCAAATCCAATCTCCCAATTATATCCCTTTACTATGCTTGGTTTTCACAACACAGAGCAGTCATAGAACACAGGAACTAGACTCTTTTACAATTACACTAGATCAGAAGATCCATTTCAGGAATACACCTAATGTGCTCAAGTGTTGAGGAAGAGACATAGCAAGGGTAGTGCTTATCTAACTTGCACAGGATGGATCTCACCCTTACCAAAAATGGTCTGTCTAAATCAACCCTGTAGTACTCTTAAGGGACAGAGTAATCTCAGATATGGGTAAAGTCAACATTTGTGATAATAATGAGATCATTGCGCAACAGACTTTCTACCTGCATTAGAAAATCCACAATCCTGGATGTGTCAATCCACATCCTGATTTTTCATCACATAAACTATGAGTTCCTTCAAATGCCAAACATTGTGAATAATGAGTAGGTGGGTGGTGACTACAACTTGCCTGGTCAAGATAAAAAGCACTGCCATCCCGGATCTCCCGTCGCTGTTTGAGGTCAGTTTCTGTGGTGTCCCTCGACAGTGCGATATATTCAACCTCCCGCTTTGTCAGCTCCTGTGGACAACAGTCTAAAGTTATTGCAAAAATAAGACTATAACCCAGGTAAGTGAACTTTAAGAATACACCTAATGGTACAATTGTACAAAAAAGCTCTAGGCAGCAGCACAGTGATCTGAAATAACTCTGAACAAAATCTACTATCTCTTATTTTTAAAATGTTAACAGTGTGTTCTGCCTCAAACAAAATGGTTTGAATTTGTACTCAATAAACTTTTATTTTCCCCGAACCTATTCTAAAAATATAATAACCAGCTATATACCCTTTCCATTGAACATCTGTAACGTCCTGTAGGTTAATCTTCTGGTTCCAGACTTTGAAAAAGAACCAGCATCTACAAATCACAAATAAAAATCAGAAGTTTTGTGTAGAAGATTGAAATGTTCAACCCTCACAATTCAGTAACACTTATAGTGTGATGCACCTGTGATTATTACCTGCACATGCTCTGCCAGTACAATGATGAACTATATTATTCTTATCCTCTCTTCCTTGGCTCTCATGAGATGCACTCTGCATCTGTAAAACTACAGACTATTTAAAAAAGGGGAACCTGTAGCTGCTGTGGATGTGTCCTTAGAAACCTCAGGGGGAGAAGACTTAGAAAAGGAGAAAGATAACTGGTGGAGAAAGTTCCAAGGAGTTAGGAAATCCCTGGAAGGTGAAGTGATCATGGTTTAACCCAGGACAAACCAGAGTAGCCACTGCTGGTGTCCATCATCTCCTCCCTCCCCCCAAGAGCCTTTGTTCTACTCCCTGTTATCTCCTGGGCCCCTTTCCTTCCCGATCCCATAGGACAAGGTAACCCTGAACCTTCCCTATACTCCCCCAAACCCCCTGGTGATTGGTGGTACGTGATAACTCTTAAGGCTGTGTCTGAGGGCCCCTTGCCCTCCTGGACCCTGCCCCTCCTCCTCTGCAATAAAGCCGCTCAGAATTAAAGGCATTCCAAGAGCCCTCTCGTTATTCATCTTCAGCTGATAGCTAAACTGGACAGTTCCTGCACCACAGTGCAGGCCGCAGTTTCTCTGGCTAAGTGTTTACAGGATGCTGCCAGAGTGCCCTGGGGACAGGGGCATTCCTGGAAATATAGCCAGCTGGAATCTGTCGTGGCAACGTCAGGCTGGACAGAGAAACCAGCGAGCTATAGGAACCCTCAGGTTATTGTTTTGCTTATTTTGATTCAATAAGAGATATACTTAGAATTTGCTATCTTAAAGGAATAAAAACAATTCCCTCATGTATTTATAACAGATATTTCTGCTACTTCCATATCATAGTTATCATGCATTCTGCTTAGGAAACAGATTAATAATAAAGTGCTCTTAGCCCTTACCCCTCAATTAAAGATGTCATTGATTTAACAGACCTCTCTTAACAGGCAGTTTTCAACTACAGTTGTATGAAAAAAATAGAGATAGAAAATCCAATTAAAACTATTTCCTTTCCACTTTTTCAGTGCCTATTGGGTTACAAAGCCACCAATTCATTTATGTTGCAGGTAGATATAGTTGCACTTTCTTTTAATTAAAGGGGGAAAAAAAGAGTGTTTTTCAACAATTAGCCCTTTGTAGAGTTCAGCATTCCCACATATATATAAATATATTTAAGCAAATAGCAGCCTTCAGCAACAGCAAGTAGAAGTTTTTCAGGCTTATATATTTTCATTAAAGGCACCACAGCATGTATTAGCTCACATGGAAAGACCAGCCTTCACATAACTTTTTGGCATGGCATTGAATCAGTAAGCTGCAGCCTTTCTAATGGATCTCAAGTGCATACAGTCTGTGGCATAACTAACAAGGCACATTCTATATCCTATGCCTCCATATCAGGTGTTTTTCCAAGTCCTCTTTTTAGGTTATACTAAACTTTTATCACTTATTCTAAGGAATGCATCAAACTGTCAAGTAGCACATCTGGTTTGCCGAATTAAAAAAATCTTTTCTCTCCTTTACAAAGTTCAAAATCTTTCTCCTCCATGCTTTATCTCAGAGAGCTAGCCTTTGAATTAGTATCTTTTGATTTTTAAAGGAATGTCTGATCTTTATGACAACTGTTTATACGCCTCCATTTGTGATCCCTCTGCTCAACCAGATTCCAGATACAGCTCCTGGCAGACCAAGTCCTACCCATATCACTTTTTGGGGCAGACATCCCCCTCCTCCTGATCATTTAAGGGTGCTGACTTTTTAAATATTAAATTTTGTACATGATGCTGCCATGGTTCATGCAGATGGCTGTAGGCACGTCCTTCCCACATTCCAAGAGAGGATCATACACGCATCTACACTTTCTAATCACTCAGAATAAATGTTCCCAAATGTTACTCAGAACACTTCTCTCCCGAATCCTTTCCTTCATTTCTTTTTTTATGTAATGAAGCAAAAATGATTTGTTGTCTGTAGCACTAGGCAGATATCTTAATCTTCTAACATACATAATGCCGAGAACAAACTGTTTCTCCATTTGTGATAGCATATGGTAACACAGTTTTCCAACTCTTCTTTTTTCCCCTAGAGTTTAAGCAGAAAAACATGTATTAAAATGTCTGTACTTCCCATTTGTCTATAACAAAAACTGAGCTTTGTGAAAGCACATTTATGAAAAAACTTATTTACTTCCTAAGTAGCTTGGTGTAAGATTTTCTAGGACCACCTTTTACCATTTGTCTAGTATAAGAATGACTGACATTAATAACAATGTCTCCAGCACATTTAAACCAACATACTCACCAGATACTGCATGGCAATAGATCGCCGGAGAGGCCCAGGAGGCCCAATAAGAAAGATATCTTGGCCAAGAAGATCCTTCTGCATTATCCATCTTAAATGGTGGACTACAGACTGGGCCAGAGACTCTGTCACTTTGAAACACAGAGATAAGAACACATTATTAAATTTTGAGAAGTGTTAGATACCTGGCCATTCAACACTTTCTTTCAGCTTATCTCCAAAATTAAAATAGAGACACAAAGCTGTACTGCCCTAATCTGGACAGCTGAAAAGCAGAAAACTCCACACAGTTTATATTAGACCACTTAACTTACATATAAAAGTTTATACATGTATCATACCCACTTCTTTTTTCTCTGCACTTCATCCTTCAAAAAAACAACCGATATAAACCAGAAAAAAATATTTTGGATTTGTATTTTACATTAAACTGATCAAAATAAAGACTGTTTTTTATTACTCAATGTTGAGTAGATTCCCAAGCATCAGTTAATATAATATAAATGCATTATTAATAATTTGTAAAATATTTATCCAGCCTACATCCTAATGCTTCTATGAAATGTGAAGTTCAAATAAACCCAAAAAACTCTGATTGCACCAGACTAAGATTAATGTTCAGGGACAAACTTAATTTGTCACTTTTTTAAAAGACAACATCATTCTTGTTCATATTTTGACACAATAAACCACAGAATTAAATTATCAAGGCAATGAAAACTTTGCCCTATCACTACATTGATATACAGCTTCCAAAATCACAATTAAAAAAAAATCAAAACAGATCTATTTACTTCTATTAAGAAAAAGCATATGCATTAATTTAAAAAGCAATCATCTGATGGTAATTAAACGAAAACTCTTACCACATGTATACAAATGTAGGCAGCACTGGAAAGCATCATGCAGAAACAGCACACTGAAGGAGGGGCATCATTCTCATTGCCATACATCTCCCTATCCCCAGAAAAGTCTTTCACACAGCAAAGCCTGGCTCTTTCTCAGCAAGAAAAAAAGCACTAGTGCAGGAGGAGAAGACAACCATAAGCAAGTCAGGAGGGAGACTGATATATGCATGTGTGTGTATTGTTGCTTTCAGAACAGTCTGACAAGACCAACAATGAGGTTTGAAGATGGAGGCTCAAGAGCAGTGACTGGGATGCTGAAATGCAGTAACAGGGAGCAAGAGGCCATGAAATCTCCAAACTAATACCTGGTTATTTTCCTTTTTTCAGTGTGACTAATGGGTGCAATTGGAAGCCAACATTTGAAAACACAAGCCCAGGTGTTACATCTGAGACAGGGGAACCAGTATGTGTAGGGCACAGTTAAGGATGCCCGGCAACACTGCCACACAGTTCTGAAGGGGTTCAGTTCACTGCTGAATCCTTGCAAACCAGAATTAAAATCCATTTTTGTAAGACATAGAAACAGCATTAAATGACTGTATGAAAATCAAGGAAGATTTTTCAAGCATAAGGGAGATTAAGGAAAATTTAAACAAAAACTAACTGAAGGTTTTGGTCTTTGGTCTGGCACTCAGGGAATCAATTTGAAATAACCTACTTCCAGAGACATTTACATGAATTCCACAAGAATATCCCTACTACCAAGGTGAACAGAAATAGTGCACACATGCAGGTGAGCAATCTATGCATTAGGATTATCAGATTAATTGTAAACAAACATTTCAGGTTTGCCTTATTGTCTAATTTTGTTTTCTGAACAACTGTCATTAGTGTGTCCAGGATTAGCTTTCATTTATGGTGTAGTGAGATCATATGAATATAAGATGTTTTCTTCTTCCCCGCTGCAGTACTGTATTCCAAAAACAATGCACAGCTTACCACACACAGCTGGCCAAGTGCAAATGAATTTCTCATAGGGAATAACATGTTCCTTTCTATAAGATTTTCAAGGAAATTAGTAGGTTCCTACTAGATATATTCTTAGGGAAATAATAGGTAATATATCACAACCTGAATAACTGCTGTGTCCAAACTTTGCTAGTGGACAGGTACAGAAATTTGAAAAGTACCACAAGAAGAAAAAGGATTATCTTAAAGGTACCATTAAAATTTCAGGACGGATCTCACATTATTACTTCTACCTGGATGAAGTCAATGTTCCTCTAGTGTATTTCTACAATCACTGTTGTCAAAAAAAGGAAAGTACTTTGCTTACAGTGAAAAAATAAGCTTGGAACTCTTTCATGTCAAAATTCATGCATTAGAAGAACAGCAAAACCAGCTTTGACAAAGCCTGACTACAAATGCCTCTGGCATAATTCTCATTAATATGTGTAGCTATCTTTTTCATTTTTAGGATGGTCTCAAGAAAAAACTTGGCTCATGCTTCAAAACAGTACCATAAATAGCAATAGGACTTTGGAATTTTCAGCAGCATCTGCAAGAAAAACTACCATGTAAAAGAGAACATGAGTGTATACAGCTTTCAAAAAAAAAATGTAAAATCTTAAAACGTGATCCCCATGAAAACTTTAAGGGATTTCAGGGCACTTATGTTACCATCATTGTGTTTAAACAGTCCAAATGTACTCTGAAATAGCAATATAAAAATATAACTTAGTGTCTGAGACTTTCCTGCTTTTTTTGAGAAAAGGACACAAAAGACAATTCCTTAGTGATACATTTCATAGAAAAAGGTTTCCTTGCTTCCCCATTCGTATCATTCTCCTCACAAACACAAGCTAGATCAATTATAATACATGTTTTCAATTACAAAGTAGCACATTGACATCTGCAAACTCGCTCAAAGGAAGCCTGTTACAAATGATGCCAACAATTCCAAGCTAGCATTCCCTAAGGTGAACTGTCCTCAGAGCAGCTTCCACTTGTCAGTTCCTTCAGTTCTAATATGCAATATCTGTACATTGTTCAAATACTAAACCTACTTCACCTTTCCAGTTACGTCTTTTTAAAATCAGAAGAATGGAACATTTTCTTGTACACGCAGTCTGTGACGCAGTTGCCAAAGCACAGTATGCTTTTTAAAAGCAACCTCAGATGTACATACACAGTAACGTGTGTATTATTTATATAAATTTAGACTACTTGTACTGTGTTATCTGCTTTGCAAGGCTTTTAAGTTTCCTCTAATATGACTTTAAAAAAATTCTCTCTATTCAAGAGCTGTATATCAACTTTACCACAAGTACCATATAATAATTTTCTATGACATTTAGAAGATAGGGCAAATTCACCGAGGAAAGCATCAGCAAGTATATTAAAGCAATTTTTATTAATTACCTGATGAGTCAGACAGCATCTAATGCAAACTGGGATTGCACAATCTGTTTAGTGGCACTCTGCTGATTTGCAGTAGTTAAATAGAAGGCCCTATATTCTTCATCTGCAGGACAGTGCATAGCAAGTCTCTGCAGTGTATTCTCTAAGACACAATCTAGAACATGCAGGAGAGTACTTGGTGCTACAATTTGCTATTCCTGTGTACCAAGAACAGACAGCAAAAGAAATTGCATTCTATTGATACGTAGTAGGTGATAAGTAGAACAGCACCTAGCAGAATCTGCACAAACATTCTGTAAAGTGAGAAGCTGAAGCTAAACAGAGGAAGCCCCATATAAGAAAAGTAGAAAATGTTTTAGATTGATTTTGAAGCAAATGCAGCAGCTGCTCTTGTTTGATCCACAAAATCAGCTTTTGATAAAGCTAAGACTGATATGGCTGTGCTAGGCTCGGAAATATTCCGGTTCCCTGATATTTGGCACACTCACTGAAGCCACAAGATTCGTTGGAGATACCAGACAGTATCTGCTGGCAAGTCCTTGTGTCCCTCCTACAGAATAAATCCCATAAACGAAGGAGACATGTAACTCTTCCCACTGTTCAGACAGGTAGGTGAACTGATTCCCAAGAATATCTATTCCAGATGTGGTACAAAATACAGCAGAACTCCTGTCCCTGTATAACTCTGGTCGATCACATAATAACCAATAGCCACTTAGAAGGCATCAATATACATAATTTCAGCAGAATAAAAAAAGACCTCTGCATACCCTGAACCTTCACTACAATGCATGCTCAGATTCTGAAAATGGCTCCTTGTTTCAAGAGAGCTAAAAATTCATGACAGGAACAAGATGTCCTTCCCATCTGAATACCAAGGGGTCCTTTAGCTGTCCATGGCGGTCTGCAGTACATCCAACACAGGGAGCAGAAGTAGAACACAGCTGAGGGAGAAGGAGACAAGGAAGGAGATCTTTGTCTAAAAATATAAATACATTTCAAAAAGGGAATTTTTATTTTATTTTTTAAATTAGCTCATTGAGACTCACTTCACAGTTTGTTCAGGCTGCAGGACAAAGAGAAGAGAGAGTGAGTTGGCCAAGACAGGGTGAAGGAGGCAGCATGGCCAAGGTGCAGGGGGAGACACTCCTATGTGGTCTGCTTTCAGCTGCTGCCATTTAGCCAATAAAACATTGCTGCTTTTCCCATTTTCTGCTGATGCACAGAACCCAAAGAGTTTTCACCCTCATACCGTGGTTACATCACAGACAGTTTTTCACTGCAATACTATTTTTCCTCATAAATTTTTCATGGGAACACTGTTCATTCCAAAAATTTTTGGTCTTGCAGTGTTAAGGAAACAAGCTGCAAGTCTTTGCAGGGGCTTAGAAAGGGGGAAGTTACTTCTTGGATGAGACCATAAACTCATTTGTCAATTCCTGAGTTGATTACTTCACAGAAGGGTATTAGTTCTACACAGATAAAATGTGTTTCTCCATGTGTGTATGAATTAAAAGATAGCATAAAGGAAATACGTAAAACCAAACAGCTTCTTGGAAGAAACCCTGAATGGGATTCTGAAGACTAGGTTTCTCCTAGTGACACATAAACATGGAATAAGTGAAACTATTCCTAGCTGGATGTACTACTCAGAAAAATATATAGAGCAGTTATCCATAGCTCAGACTCCAACTGGAGGAACATAGTGTGTCTCCTTTTGAGCGTAACAGCTCAGGCCAGCACCAAAGAATATGAGAGAATCTAGGATAAAAAGCAAGAAAAATTATCACAAGATATTTGAATTGAGTCTAGAAAATAAATAACTGTTTTCCAATATGAAAGACAGAATCACCATGAAGAAAAAAAATTCTCTACATCAAGGTTATGCTAGATAGAATAAACCCCTGGGAACTAAAAGTATGCCCCAAAAAAACCTAAATGAAGCATTCCAACAAGCTTTGTCACAAAAGAATCATTAATTACTGGAGCAAAGTATGCGGAGAGATTATGAAATCTACATCACCAGCACATTTTAAGAACAGGGAGGACAAACATCTCTCAGTAATGGTTCAGATTCAGCTGACCTTGCTTTGAAGCACAAGGAACTGTGCAGACAAATCCCTGAGCTCCATCCACACTTTCTCTGTAGGTTTCCATGTCCCTGTCTATGCCTGTGCCTCACTCTCAGTAATGACAAAATGGAAGCAATGATGTAAAATGTCCAGAGCTCTACTGACAAAAAGCCCCCTATTTCAGATTCTGGATGAGGTGGTAACACCCAAATAGCAGAACAGTTGGAAGCCTACATGAAAACTCAAACTGTTGAAACAATCATCATCTCTGACAGCAGACACCTTCCCCGAGGCTACGAATGAAGAAATGTAATGACTGAAGTTTTTGTTAGCATGAAATTACAGTCATCCTGCAATACAACCTGACTCTAGAAAGTGTTGCACTCTGACACTCAGATGTAAAGTTAACACAAAAAAGAATGAGCACGCATTACAGTGAAAATCTGAGCCTACTTAGAGCAAAAACTGAACATACACCAGTCCCAGCTTTGGTATGTGGCACATACCATTCTGTGAGGACATGGAGATTATTACATGCATAAACATACTGTTTGAATTCCTCAAAATAATTACTGCTTCATATATTTCAACTGAAAGAAATTAACAGAATTCATCACTTAATCCCTTGTATACACACATGTCACTTCTGATCACACACTGGGGAGGGTGCTCAGACTGAGGACATCTGGCACAAAATGACACTGTTTGAAATTGATCTTCCACAATTCAGTGCAGTTGCATGTAAACTCTCTCAAATGTACTTGCACCTTCACAGAGCAGCAAAGCCCTGTTGCAAAAGAACATCCCTTTTCCTGCCCTAATGAGGATTTGCCATCATTGAACAATATGTCCTGGAAGCGCTGTGTTAAGAATCGTTTTGTCAAGATTAATAAATAGATAAAATGTCAAGTACATTGTCATTTTCATAACATTTCCAAAAACCATTACGGAAAGCAGTACACTGTCATGAACTCAAAAAAAAAAAAAAGTGCATTCTTGCAATTCAATTTTAGATCTAAACTATCACAGAAAGTCATACAAAGTCTCTCCAAAGTATAATTAGAGAAACAATCATGCTTTCAGACATGGTGAGACTTTAAGAATGTAGGGCTTATTTTTACTGATGAAAGAACAAGCAGTGCAAAAATAAGTGCCCTCATTCTAGAATGTGTCAGACACAGTTATGACAGAAATCCCATTAATAAAATTCCCTTGTGCATGACTCATTTTTACTTGTCACTTACAAAAAGAACTCAGATTTTATGTACCTTTAATTATCATCTTCCAAGAAAAAGCCATTTGCAAACAACAGCAAAACAAATTAGTGTTTCACATTAACACACAAAATGGAGCATTTCATAGAGAACCTGCTAGGTACCTAGCAAAAAACCTGAAAAGCAAAGACATGGAAACATAGGATAACCAGCAATATCTATGCTATCTATTTCTGCAAAATGTCGTAAGGCGCAATAAAGGAGTTGAAAATCAGCCTAATTTGGTAACACAAAGAAATAAATATTTTGAAATCAATTATGTGACAAAATGACAAATGTAAAGTTTTGCAGGAACTTAAGATATTTTCATTTCTTACTGAGTTGTGATTTTTTTCAGATTTCTGAGACTATTTTTATGCCTAGAAAACCATGCTGAGTTTAGAGTATGTTATAATATACCTAAAATTTGCTGCAAATTATAGATATGCACTTTCAATATCACCACATTTTAACATGGCTTTTATCTGGCAGAAGAACAAAAGCAGACATATTCTACTTTACACAAATGGTGAGACAGAAAACAGTATCATATGCAATACCAGTAAATGAACTGTAATTGCGTCAATTCCCTCCTACTAGTTCTTACTCCACTACAAACATTACAATGTCAGAGACCTGCTCAGGGATATTTCCCACTTAAGCAAATGATCTAATTATTTCTAGTCTTAGTTTAAAAGAAGTCAGATAAGCACATCTGTCATTTGTATTTAACATTAATTACTAAAATAAATTTTCAAAATATATGATGTTTTAGTTCATAAATAAGCATAAACATGCAATTACTTCCATTTGGTTTACACCGAAACAAGTTGTATCTACAGCAGTCATTCACCCAGCAAAAAGAGAAGTACTCTCAAAAGAAGAAAAAAATATGTTAAGTAATGCACATACACTCTCTAAATATCTCCCAACAAGATGGTAATCAACACAAAGTCAATTCAATCTACTTCACTACAGGAATATATCTGTGTTCTCCACAGGAAGATAATCAAAGAACTTAAACATTAAGGGTTTAAAAAAAATCGTAATTTTAAATATACAAAAAAACTGCACTCAAATATTTGAAACAGATTTTCTGCTATGAAATACATTAGCATTCTACCTTACTTAATTTTAACTCATTTGATATCTAGGTTAACAAGCAAAATTTTGTACCTTAAGTAATCCTACTTTCAGTACATGACTACTGATGAACAGTATCCCAAGCATGACACAGGCTCCTTTTAGTCATGATTATTAAAAATTTAAAAGAAAAGAGAGAAACTACTAATAACACCTATGTTCTAATAAATGTTACTGTTACTTGGTATCAGATTTTAGCTAAGATCTCATTATTCTGTACAGTTTCATGCTTAATAATCTTTTCACTATAAGTTTTCAACCATTTTTCCTTCTTACAGTCATTAAATAGAAAAATCTCTCCTTTGATTCTACCAAATGCTTTCATAATTCTCTTACCTTCTCAGGCCAAAGAACTGAAAGAGATGCTGCTAGAGTAACGTAGAGCTCACATTTAACTTGCTGCAAATTGCAAGTTGAACAAAATATGTAATAGTGACTAAGAAAGTATTGTAAAAATTAACATATTTGGTATGGCACAGAAAATCAGAAAGCAAATCAACCTACCAGAATTATAAATAAGTGAAATGGAGTAGCATAGACAACTGATGTCCTTCATGATCAAAGTAAGAGAAGAGGCATACAAAATAAAGGGTGTAAAACAAAAATCTAGTATATAAGGAGCTGTAAAAAGTCATAATACAGTGCAGCGTTTCTCAGCTGTTTGGCTGCATTCCCAGGGAACTCACGAGGAACTGGAAGCATCATTACAGTCTAAAACAGAAACCTTTTCCTCATAGGCTACCCTGTAACAACAAGGGCTGGCACATGGCACTGGAAATTTTTGCTACCTTAGATCACCTGGTAGGAAAATGACAGTGTGATGCCTATTGAGTTATGAGACTTCAGCAGCCCACAATCCAGATGCAGATCAGTGACCTGGCCTACCAGACTACCGGCAGATTTCACACTAGCCAAGCAGAGAAAGCAAACAAAATCTTCCTCTTAATATTGCCTCCTCAGCAACTTCTAGCTGAAGATGTCCATGCTCAGTGCAGTGGGGGGTTGGACTAAGTAACATTTAAAAGTCCCCTTCCAACTGAAGCTGTTCTATGATTCTGTATTTCTGCTACATCTCTCAAAGGGAAAATATTTCAGAAGAAATGCTGCGTGACAAAATAGAGGTAGGAAACGATAATCTAAACATGCAAATAATAACACCATCTACAATCCCAGTTATTACAAAATCAGGAATCACAGAAACACAGAATGGTTGAGGTTGGAAGGGACCTCTCGATGTCAGCTTGTCCAGCCTTCCTGCTCAAGCAGGACCACCTAAAGTTTGTCTGATGAACTGTAGCACTATTGCCTAAGAAAACAATGTAATCTTTTTATACTGCCAGCTGTGCTGTGGCAAGTCTATTTACTGATATTATCAATGCCATCCTTCTAAAAAAATAACCAAAACAAAACAAACAAAAAGACTAGTGCCCCAGGAGTTTTCTTGATTCAAAGTGCTGTGCAATGAATTCAGACGTGCTCCTGGAAAGCAAATCCTCTTGAAGTGAATGATTACACCCACTTTCCACCTGTAGAAACTGTGCAGTGACAGTCATTGGAAGTTCTCAGTGCTTATCCCTGTGTAAATAGTAGTATAAGACTTGCACACCCTTTTAGAATGCCACGTATGCTTGC
The DNA here is from genome assembly GCA_034509425.1 of Eopsaltria australis. Classification (NCBI taxonomy): domain Eukaryota; kingdom Metazoa; phylum Chordata; class Aves; order Passeriformes; family Petroicidae; genus Eopsaltria; species Eopsaltria australis. Next base: position 2,011,601 of record JAVTVJ010010674.1, on the reverse strand, counting down.
TTTTGGTCTGCAAATTTATCCAAATGGAAAAATCAGTTGTTAGTGGATGCTTTTTAAGTTGCATTCTGGATATTCAGCAGCCTACATGTCAAAGTACTGAACAAATGGCAACTGATCATTACAGATCCTCAGAAACTGTCTGGCCTGTGTACTGGGAAAAGCCACAATGCAAACATGATTCACTTCTGATCCATGGTGCAAAAGGAAAAGCTCAAGAAGCATGTATTCTCCATGAACAGTCAGCAAATAAGGATGGCTGCAAACTAGAGACGTTTGCAATGAGGTATCAAAAGATAATGTGAATCAATTTTAAGTACACGTGTGTGCATTGTTAATGTGCATAATTGGCTATGTATTTTCCACTTGACAGCATTTTTCATGACTATGCAACTGACTTCTCATTAACTTGATGGATCGGAAAGATCTGCATGTTTGCTGACAATTATGTGATAATCTGGGAACACTAAACATCACAGTAGAAAAAACACCATACATCTGCAAACTCCTAGGACATATAACCATAAGCCAATTGAATGATAATTCTAAACAGCCACAGTTTTATGACCAAACACTTTGAGATTAATTTTAGAAGTAATCCCTGGATAAGAACCCTTTTGAACAAAATAATTAAACATACACAAATGATTCTCTTACTGTCCCATTGACCAATGGGACAAGTTATATTCAAAGTTAAGATTCCTATACAACCAGCTGAACCAGAGATATAGTAATGAACTAAATGAACTAAGCAAAGGCAGCCTCCCCCAAACTGCATGCTTCTTCAAAATATATTTCTTATATTGTTTCAGTAAAGTCACTGAGATGATTGAGTGAGTAGAAATTTTTTTAATAAAGCCATGAAACTCCTTCAAAGAGAAAGCAGATCCTTACTGTAGTTCTGTGGAACAAGTTCTGGGTTCTTCGGTGTTTTGAGTTTAAAAGACACATCTCCAATAGTGACAGTATCACCTAAAATAAAGAAAATAAGTCTTTTAGTTCTTACATACTTTTAAGTATTTAAAGTACTTAAAATTTAAATAATAGGCCCGCTGTGGTGAGGCTATGTGTTCACGAAACAGCCTCTAATGTGTTTGCTTTTTAATGAGATCCTGCTGCTTTTCAGTAGATCAGGTACCTGGACACTTTACATTTAATTAATATTACTTTTTCCTGTTTTTTCTTTTATTGCTGCTGTTAGAACCTTAAGCTGTTGGGAGCTATGGAAATCAAGCCCCATTCCAGCTAGCATTGTTGACTTACTGAAATTAAAACTTTAGCATGTTTGCCTGTAGGACTATCAGTGAGAAACACTTGTAGGGGTGATGATTTTCCCAAGTTTTCAAGCAGCCTGGAACACGACATATTCATGCCAGTGGGCCCTTCCTGCACTCCCTGACTACATGGCTGCAGAATCCGGCACCTTTCCAAAGTCTGAGTGGTCTCAAGCACTTCTTGCTCTGGATTTCAACAAACCTAAAGCATCTGGCAATTTTACTTAATGGACTCTTCACTAGGACCTGCCTGTCTTATCTGTCTTTCTGGAACCACAGGCTTGAATTAAATTGCAGGGCATGCCCTGTGCACTTTCTCATGGAAATCAAAAGTGAAATCTAGTTTGCAGTCAGGAAATGGGCAAGCACCAACACAGCAGTAGTCACACTGAGAAACAGCACAACACCAAAACCCAGGAAAATTAGGTTTAGACCAGTAAGAAAACCAAAGTTTATTTTCTTTCAAGAGTTTGGGCCCCACAAATGAGTTCATAAGTATTAAGACCGTGAAACTAAGGTAACTCTAGAAAAATGACATTTTTCCCATTATTGTTGCTAAAGATAACACCACCTCCATTGTACTGTAGTGCATGGATGTGGATAGAGAGGGTTACTGGACTAAGACTGCTGCAGAGGGATATAGTTTTGTCACAGCACTCTGACTATACCTTCTTTCCATGAACTGATGTCAATTTTTGGAATTGTCTCATGTGTTTGTGCTTTTCTCAGAAGTGAGATGCAGAAAGTACAGAGCCCACAAACAAGATCAAACAAGAATCCAATCCTCTTGTAGACCTGCCCCTTGTCCTATTCCATCCAAGAGGACCCAATCTACAGCTGCCTATCTCCTCCATGAAAGAAGTCAAACAGTTTGGAAGACCAATGCTGGAACCACAAAGGGAGATGCTGGAGAAGCAGCTTGCCCAAATTAAGAGGCAACCACACATAAAAAGAGTCCTCCCACACCTGTAGTAGTTCTTTCAGTCAGCCATTACTCTAGTTTTGCACTCAAATGCAGTACTCTTCCAGCAAACCCAGATGTTACTGCTCATCTCACAGGACAGAGAATCCCTAAGTTCTGACATGGCTCACACAATTCATGGGAAACGACTAGATTTATAACAGCCAGAGTAGAATCACCTACAGTAACAAACAAGAAGAAGCAAGGAAATGATTATAGCTGACTTCCTCCTAAATTGAAGGGCTTGACTAGAATGCAGAAACTGGGATTCAACACCTGATATACATGCCCGCACATAGGTCTTTATGTTGTTTCTGGAGTCTAAATAATCAGCCCTCCATTTTTCCCAAGATATTGGCAAGAGGTAGTAAGCTAGTGATTGTTCCTACATTTTACGCAATACATTTTATGCAACAATACAGCTGGAGCAATACAGTGCTCCAACAGCTTGCCAGGAAGTGGGACACAGGCAACAGCAGTACTGCCATATAAAAGGCAGATAAGGATTCATCCCTGGTTCTAAGGGCAAGCTGAACCAAGCAGTTCCCACGCCATGCTACAGCTAAGCACCCTTCTTTGATTATGCAAAAGCCCAGAAGTGGAATGGTTCCAAACAGAGTTGGACTAAGCTAAGAATTAGGCAGCTGTCTAGGGCTTTAGCTCCTTTTCTGGCCCTTGCTGAATTTTCATTTCAAATGCACTAAACAGTACTGTGCCCTCTCCAGCCTGAAGCATTCAAACACAGTCCAAAAGAAATAGCTTAGAGCCCTAGTCTTGACTCTGGGAACTCTTACATAAATTAAAGTCACTGAACAACAGACACAAGCACTGCAGGGACTAAAATCTAGTCTTCAGCTATCCCGGTGTTTTGTCCATTTCCTGGAGTTTCAAAGTAAGAAAAACTATTTTACTGACTAAGCATCATCTCACTTTCCTTTTCTTCTACTCCAGTTCCAAGCTCACTCTTTCTCACTGGGGAACAGCTAATAGGGATTGTGGCAGTGCACCAACATTTTTACCACCACACCCTTTTAATCTGGGCTACCCATGGTGATGGGATGAGGGGAAGACATATGAAGAATAGCTGATGTCACATGACTTGTTCAGCCTGGAGGAGACTGAGATCTCATTGCAGTCTGCAGCTTTCTCATTAGGGGAAGGGCAGGGGCAGGAACTGATCTCTTCTCTCTGGTTACCAGGGAGGCATGAAGTTGTGTCAGGAGAGATTTAGGAAAAGGCTCTTCACCCAGAGTATGGCTGGGCACTGGAATGGGCTCCCCAGGGAAGTGGTCACAGCTTGACAGAACTCAGGAAGTGGTTGGATAACACTCTTAAGTATATGGTGTGATTCTTGGGGCGCATTCCTGTGCAGGGCCAGGAGTTGACGATCCTTGTGGGTCCCTTCAAGCTCAGGATATTCTATTAATCTATGGTTCTATGAAAATGCCTCCAAGTTGATGAAAACACCCTAGGAGCCCACTGCTTCCTGCAAAAGTTGACATCTCTCTCATTAGTTCAGCCTGGAACAATTTTAACATTCTAAAAAGAGCAGGTTGCCTTATTTATCCCTAAGAAATTAGTGACAGTTTATTTTCTCTGAATTCCCTAACCAACCCAAAATGAGACAAGAGTATACGATTAATCAGCTTCTAGCTGAAATCAGCTCAATAGTAAATACTATTTCATGCACACAGTCTTCCAAAACCCAGTAGGACCAATATGCCAAAACAAGATGTCAAACTTTTTCAATACAGTGGGATGATGATATCATCTACAGAAGAGAATTCCAATTACCTAGTTTATTAGCACAGTACTGAAAAGCCTTAGTTGATTTCTTGCACTCCCTTAAAAAAAAAAAAACCAAACCCAAATCAAAACTGAGATTGGTTTAGGTGAAAAATAAAAAATGCATCATTTCTGGTTCTATTTATGTCAGTCTATATCACACTAACCCTTGATCAACACATCTAACCATGTTCAAAAATCCCACAAATATTCCAGACATTAATGGACCCTACAAGCTTTCATGAAAAATGGGCTAGGAGAGAACTACATGTAAGATGTGGTAAGAGCTGAGCACCCAGTCAGGGTATTCAGTCTTAAATAGGTTTGTTGCTGCCTGGAGACAAATGTTGCCTCCAGCTTGCATCTGTCCAAAAAGCAAAAATATTAGCAGTGTTTAATAGAACCTTAAGCAATAATAAACCAAGACAGCAGAGTCCATTTTCCTAGCTAAATGAGCACAGGGAGGATTAGCCCACTAATCTTATCACACACTTCCACCTGGGCTATATTTTCTTGTCTCAATTTGTTTCATCTGTACTTGTTTTAAAACGTATGTTTGGTTACTCCATTTCCACTGCCTTTCCTAACCCTTTGAACAGAGATGTCATTCCAGACAGACTCTTTCCAGTGTTTCACCAGCTGGCAAGGCACTGATAACAGCCTGCTTGGTAAAATGGTGGTGTTAAATCAGCAAAACCCATAATTTGAGCACTTGTATCCCAAATTGTTTGACTACATGGCAAATTATGGAACAGCCCACATACACTCCAACCCATCCCACCAGCTACTACCACACTATTGTGGACAAGAGCTATACCCACAGGATTTTGTGATGGAGACTTTGTAGGCTGTATCAGGCTTGCTTGGGCAAGCAGTGAAGATGTGCTTCTGCTTTCTTTTCTCCCACAGAGTAAACAGTAATCTTAGATACCACAGTCTTTGGGGGAAACAGTGGGATACAAGCAGTGCATAATGTACACAAAGAAATATAGCTGCTGAAACAAAACAAGAGCCACATAAGCCAGAAGCAAAAGGTAACGGGGACATCCCATTCATGGGATAGACAGGATACAGACACAGGAGGTCTTTTGAGAGTCTATGCAATAGGGGTCAAAAATTGGCAGTACATAAAGAGCGAAATCAGTAACAGGATCCTGAAGAGACTCTCTTGAAAAAAAAAAAAGAGATATGAAAACAGCCTCAATACATGCAATGAGCTCTTTCTACTGCATCTGAAAAAGACAGGTGTGAGTGAACTGCACCTCTTGCAATATGGAAATTCACACATGGACATATAGCTATCCAGTAACTGCAGAGCACTGAATGGTAAGCTCTCTTCTTTACACCTATATTTTAGACAGAAGCAGTATTATAGTCTGTATCTGTTTGTTACAGTAACTCAGAAGAGCTCTTCAGGCAAGCAGACCCATTTCTTCCGCTCAGTGTGAACAGAAAGGTGGCACCTCCAGCTCTAAGACCTCAAGCTGCAGAGAAGGCAGCCAGAGACTGGGAAGGCACTTTGGCAGGGCCTCCCTGCATGAACACCCTGTGCTTTTATTCTCCCCCAGCATCTCTTACTCACTGTTGGCCAATATGGAACAGTAGGTTTGACGGACCTTTGTTCTGACCCAGTGTGGATGATGCGGTGTGACAATCTCAGCTTAAGAAGGCATCCTGAACACGTAGTCTTACTGAGCACTTGGCACATTTCACTGATCCAAAAAGTAAGTATCACAACAACTATCCCTCCTCACCTCTCCACCTCCCAAGCAGAGACTATTCCCTAACCCTACTATTTACTCCTGCATGCTGAAAAGAAAAAGCCGCTGCTGTTTCAATTATTTACAGCAACACTGGTCATATATAAAGATAAACAGATGGCATATACACTACACATTAAGAGCTTACAAAGTAGAAGGAAGTTTTATTCTGCTTGCCATTTTTCTAGTAAAATAACACATTAATAAAAAAGATAAAATTAATACATTTGAAAGGCTATTTTAAAATAAAGAAATAAAAAGAAAATTAAGAAATTCTACTGTAAAAGAAAACAACCTTTAAGAGATCTATACGTGTATTTAGTTCTTTGAGTACACAACACAAATAGTTCCAATCTCATGAGTAAGTCATATTTGTATTATCTGTGTTTTTGTAAGACACTACAATGAAGCTTCAGGAACATTATGTTTTTAGGTTGCTGAATTTATTGCCTTCTGGCCTCTTTAGTCCTGAAAATAGGTGAGATTAACACACTCTCCTCAGTATATTACACATTCACTTGTACACAGACCATCCATCTGGTTTCAAGAGCCAGCAACGGCAAGAGCATATTACAACTGTGAAGGTGCTAAGCTCTGCTAATAATAATTCCTATGTGATAAAATCACACCAGTTAAAGGAAAGTCTGCAATCTATATTATATTCAAATGTGTATTTCCAGGTCTTAATCTCATTCTAATGTGAAGGAGGGAAAAAAAAATTATGCTTTGAACTGATACTTATCCAGTACACTTCCATAAAGAAATAGACAAGAGTGTCAGCTCTTACTAATCCTTGAAGAGTTGACTTATTTTGTAGAAACAGAAATTATACTTTCCAGGTTTTTTCTTTCAAATACACTATTCACAGGAGGGAAAAAAAAGGCATCCCTGTAACTTCTTTTTTTACATTTCATAGCTGCTCTTATTGGCCATCTTTATGGCTGCAAATATTACATTCATTGAGCAACACTGTCACCTATTCTGCACCTCGTATCAGTATTGGAAACCTCCCAAACACACAAATATGAGGGACAGAAACCTATTCCCTGCAGTCATAAGGTTTAGGTTTGTTCCTTGACCACCAGTGCCTTCTCACACAGATGAGGTGGAGCTCAGCTCCTGTCAACAGGATGCTGCAATCTGACAGCTGCTGCTGATTGAAACAGATGAATGTTTACACAACAAAATCTATCTCCCAACTAAGCAAAAAAATCCACTAAAGTTGTGGGGTTTTATGGGCCTTTCCCTCTAAAAAAACAAATTAGTTGCTTCAAACATAAAATTTGAACATTACTCAATTTCAACTCAATGTTCTTTTTAGACCTTCTATTTTTTTAATTTTCATATTTGAAGCTAACACTAGATTTTCCAATTGTCTATTTTGGGATGGCTAATGAGTGTCTTTACTGGTTACAGTCCGAGGTGTCATGAACACAAAACCTTGGTATTCACTCCGGGAAGAGAACATTCTCACTCATTTTTTTGCATTAGCAGAAAATCAACAACATGAACATGGAATCTTATCTGACATTGATCTCCGCTCTCTGGTGACCAGTGATAAGACTCAGGGAAATAGCCTGAAGCTGTGTCAGGAGAGATTTATGCTGGATAGTAGGAAAAGGCTTTTCACCCAGAGGGTGGCTGAACCTTGTTTCAGGCTTGCCAGGGAAGTGATCACAGCACGAAGGTTGACAGAGCTCAAGAAGCATTTGGACAACACTCTCAGGCACATGGTGTGACTCTTGGGGTGTCCTGCCCAGGACCAGGAGTTGGACTCAATGAAACGTGGGGGTCCCTTCCAACTCAGCATGTTCTATGATTCTATGATCCAGCCATGCAGGAAGCATACAATCTTTACTTAGCAAGAGCTGTTATTTGTTTGGGCCAATACCCAGAAAGTAGGGAGTCTGATAAAGCTCAACTACAAAAGTCTTATGAGGTGAAAAGTCAATTTTAAATGTTTACTACCATGATGATCTTACACAGACTTGATAAATCCCATAATATCTCTTTATAATACATTTACCATGTGAAAGAGGTGTTAAGCTGCCCATTTCATCAAATATCAAAACACTGCAGAAACACTGGTCATCTTCAACCTCAACAACAGTTTATCACCAAGATGAGATCTGATGAGCTGTGGCTCTGACTGAATCTCAAAAACCTTCAAGGACAGATGTCCCACAGCCACTCTAATCTATTTCTTCCACTGCTATATTCAACCAGACATCCCTGCAATCCCACAGCCTTTTCACCAAAGCTGTTACTCAGCCAGTCCCTTCCTGTCCCCTAACAGATCTTCATTCTTCTTCAGGTTTCTGAGGTTTCTGTTGTCCCAGCTCTTATGCTCAACAGGGTCCTTCCGGACTAAATGTCTGCACTCTGACAAGATGGCAGGGATTTTGTCCCTACATGCTAAATTGCACTTTTACACTCCTGCTGTCTGTCCTTACCTCCTCCTTTGTATGCTCCCTTTCTGTGTTTTAGTTCATTGAGAGTTCCCTGCTTGGCCAAATAGGCCTTCTGCTACTGCTGAATGGTTCATTCCTGAGCTGCCATTAAGTTTTCTTTAAAAATTTTCAAGCACTCTTGTGCACCTTTCATCTTCATGGTTGCTATCCAAAGGATTCTACCTACTGATCTCCTGAATAAGTGAAAGTTTGCAGTCCTCAAGTCCAGGATCCTAACTCTGCTGCTCACCTTCCCAGCCTTCCTCCAGATGTGCAACTCAGTCACTGAGATTCAGGCTGCCACCTGTGACCAAACTGGTCACAGCTCTTCCCTCCTTGAAAGCAGCAGATGAAGTGAAGAGTTAAACCTGACTCTGGCATCTGTGTTACAAAATTTTTACCAACACAGCCTAGAAAATACTAAGAGTGCATGCACAACACCAGACTGCCCTCCTAGCTGATGTCTGCATGGCTGAAATCCCCCGTGAGCATGAAAGCTCCTGAGTGGGAGGTTACTGCTAACTGTCTGTAGAAAGCGATATCCACCAGCTCCTCTCAGTCACACGGTAACAGATGCTCACCACATCACCAGTGCTCCCTCTCAAATCTTTTGTAGCCAGTGCTACTTTTGTGAAAAATCAGCTCAGAGTGTTTTAAAACTGTACAAAGATTTCTGAAGAACATTTTGCTCAGTGGAGAAAAACCAGACTGTCTATTCCAAACTGAGATTAGATAACAAGTAAATAATTTCAATAATGCAATTCAACTAAAAAGAATCTACAACTGAAAACCAACAGAAACATTTTTGAAATTTCACATTTACTGAAAAGCTATCCAAAATTGACAAAACAGCCTAAAAATTCACTATAGCATTGCCTACAACTATCCTGAGTCCCTGAGTATGCCAAGCAGCTACGACTTCAATCTTATGCATTAAACTGGGCACAACTTGTAGAACACATCAACAGTTACCAGGCCTGTAACAGTTGTTTAACAGAAAAAATTACATCTCAAACAACTGACAAATATTAAAACTCAGAAGCTATTTACTGACATCCAGTCATGGATCAACAGTGAAGCCCCACAGAAGATGACCTGACATTTTACCCCTTTGTTCCAGCTACATCAGCTTATCTAATAAAATACACTTTTTTTTACCATGAACCTTTTCTTTCCTAAATATTAGAATAATTTGAAATAACCCAGGCATAACTCTGCAAACTTTCAGACAACTGGCTTTGAAAATTCCCACCTCCATTTGCTGCCTTCTAAGTTGCGCTGACGCAACAACCATACACAAGGCCTCACCATAAATCAAATCCCTGGAATCATTTCAGTCACCACAATGCAGCCCCCTAAGTACAACTATAGAGGCAAAGAACAATTATAGGAATGTCATGAGAAAGAAAAAAGAATGAAGTCTCTTAAATAGGTTTTGCCAGTGAAAAAAGATATTGTCAGAACCACACTCACAGCTATCAACATGTGAACTTCAAGGAAGATAATGACACAGGTAAAATTGGAAAAGGCAATGAACCAGGAAGTATTTACACCCATCATCAACCAATTCTTTAGTCTTTCGACAGTGACAAACCTGGAAAAAAACCCACTTATAAACACACAGTCAAATTCACAGACTTCCTTCAGATTATAAATTTTTACCACAATCATTTAGATCCTGTACACTGATGATGAACATTACAGGATTCTGAAGAGTGACACATTTTTCACCAGTGACTGTGTTTTACTCAGCAGATACACTTCTAAGTACTAATGAGATCTTTTAGGCTTTAAACACAAGTTTGATTAGGAACTGGAATTGACCACAAATTTCATATACGGAAAGCAGAGGAAGTGAACCTGGACAGACAGTGCTGCAGAAAACAGCAAATGTAGCTAGTATATATTTTGGTCTACACAAGTGACAAAGCGTAAGTTATTTCATGTAAACTGAGGAGCAAAGCACACGAGAGACCTTCCTTTACCTGTACTATCTGATTGGAAACGGTTTTTACTTTTCCAGCTCTTCAGTTTACATCAAATTCAGCATTTTTTCCCTCTAAACCCTTAAAGCAACTCCAATATTGTGTATTCTGTCAGCTTTTTAAAAAATATTGTGTATAGATTAAAATAATTAAATAACAGTGAACTGAGTTATGTAGAACTTCACTTTGTTCGTTGCATTTAAAATATGGCATTTAAAGGAATTCATCACAAGTAACTCTACAGTTGATACTTTTCAGTCTTTTAGAAGGAAACAAGAAACCTGCATTAAAAATTATTCTGACAGTCAGCTTTCTACATTTGCTACTACAAATTGTTTCCCTCATTAATTAAGTTGTGCAAACCCAAACCCTTCCCAGATATTCCCATTACCCTTTTGTCATGCAGTTTCTTTCACTTTGAGATTTCTGTTAAGCTTCACCACTTGATAGCTTTAGCGATTCCTTCACACCCCCCAGTGAACCAGTGGGCCACATGCACTCTGAGCTGAAAGACTGAGCTGAAAAGCTAAGAAGTGTGGCTTCTCAGCATGTCACAGCACAACATCAGGCAACACTACCTCCCTTACACTGAAAAGGTGCCAGGATAGGCAGTAAATCTGACCTGGCAGGGATGTCACATCCAAATTACTTCGTACACAACAACCTGTTGTTTAGTTGGCTCTTAACAGCTTCCAGCCTTTTAAGACACACTTTGTTTATTTATGGATGAGACATGCAACCTCAACACCACTTACAACAAGAATCGCAATTACAGCAGCTGCACAGAAAGAGCAAAAACATATGGCACAGAAAATTCCAGATCATTCTTCATAACTTCAGTATCCACAGAGAAATGCTAGGGTCTGGAAGAGGACATGCAAACACTTTTAAAATTAGTTTTAAAAACGCCCACAAAACAAAACAGGGAAAACCCCAGTATTCTTAATATCAAGGTCCCAAATTCACAGAAACACATGAAGCACTATAAAGAATGAGGAGTCTCAGGTGTCAGGAGGGCAAATATCCCTAATATTATTCAACAAGATTCTCTAGAGCTTTGAGACTTAAATCTTTCTACCAAAACTCTTACTTGATTGTAACTGGGACTACTCCTACTATTCACATACATACAGAGTGTATTCACAAATATTGCTGAGTTAAACTCAGTTGCATTCTATAGCACATTTAAAGTGATGAAATATTTTTAGCAATGCTGCATTTGCTACCACTTTATACTGCTAAGTTCCTTTTTGTTCTTAAGGTTACTCATCCCAACAAAGGGCTGAAAAGTGCTGAGCTACCTTCTTCAGATGTTTGTTTTACTTGACTCACTTCGTTGTTACCTTGTTCCCTTTCACCCTAATTTATTTGATGCTAAATAGCTGTAGTCTTTTTAATACTTTTCACAAAAAAAGTATTATCTATTCACAAATTCTGGAAGGAATTTTATGGCTATCAATTCCTCAAAGACTTCCTTCTTGAGTAACTTTTCAGAAACTAAACAAAGAAATTAACTGGTCAACTAAGAAACAGATAAAAAATATTAAAATTGAGAGAAATAGGATTAAAGGAGTGTAATTAAGAGCTTGAGCAAATACTCCCCCATTAGAATCACTTGCAGATCACTACTCATCACTTGCTCTGTACTTAGGAGCTTTGTTGCTTTTGGCATTCTTCCTGGAAAGTGTCAGTTACCACAAGCATATGTCACCCTTTCCAAACGCCACTTCTACTCTGCACAGGCCTGTCACCTGTCTCAGAGGCCACCAGAGGATATTCCAGGGCAGTTCAGGTCATCCTTCATGCCATCTGCAGGCTCAAGGTCAAACCTCTATCTCATTACCATATGCTGCCGGCACATTCAGACACGCATCCGCCTTGGCAGCCCCCGACACGAACAGAGGCTCAGCCCAAAGAGGAAGCAGTGTGATGCAGGAGCAGAAAGCACGGGAGATGTGACAGACGCTCTGCAGAGCGCGGTGGTTCTCACAGGCACGGGCTGCAGGGCTGCCCCTTGCTTCACTTGCACCAGGAGCTATCACGAGCCACAGGAAGCGTCCCTGCAAGCCTGGGACTGAACTCTGCCCTTTCCCCTCACGCCGGGTTGGAAAAGACCTCTGAGATCAGTGAGTCCAACCTGTGACCGAACACCACCATGTCAGCCAGATCACGGCACCAAATGCCACGTTCAGTCCTTTCTTAAACACCTCCAGGGATGGTGACTCCACCACGTCCCTGGGAAGTCCATTACAACACTTAATCACCCCTCCAGTGAAGCAATTCTTTCTAAAGTTCCACCTAAATCTCCCCTGGCGCAGCTTGAGGCTATGCCCTCTTATCCAGTCACTTGTTACCTGGCTGGGAGAAGAGACCGACCCTCACCTGACTACATCCTCTTTTCAAACAGTTGTAGAGAGTTATAAGGTCCCCCCTGAGGCTCCTCTTCTCCAGGCTGAACACCCCCAGCGCCCTCAGACGCTCCCTATGGGACCTGCCCTGCAGCCCCTTCCCCAGCTCCGCTGCCCTCCTCCGGAGCCCCTGCACTCAGGAGCATGAGCGCAGCCTGAACAAGCCCGCAGCGCACACGGCGGTACCTGCCTGCCGGCCTCCCCACGGCCCGGTGGCAGCGCTGGGGCTGTGGCAGGGGCAGGGGCAGCCGGGGGAGGCTGCGGGGGCCGAGACACCCGGCGTGGGTTACCTGAGCTGTGCAGCGCCCTGACCTCGGAGCGGCCGCACCGCGCCGCGGCCGCGCCGCCGCCCACCACCTGCCGCAAGAGCAGGCGGACCCTGCGCGCAGCGGGACCCCCGGGCCCGCCGCCCAGGCACAGCACCCGCGACGGCATGGAGAGCGCGGGGAGACGGGCAGAGCCGGGGCAGAGACAGCGGCACCGCCGCGGCCCGGCCCAGCACGGGGGAAGGGAAGCGCCGCCGCACAAAGTCCCGCCGGAAACCGGGGCCGGGCGGGTGCGGGCCGGTGCCGCGGGGACCTGGCGGAGCGGGGCTTAGCCCCACACCCGGGGCGGCCCCTGGGGAGGCTGGGGATCAGCTGCGAGCACAGCGTGTTTTGTTTTTGTGTCAGCGGAGCTGAACTCCGCACCTGGAAACGTTTGGAACAGCCCGGAGAGCCGGGCGCGGGCAGCGGCGGCTGGTGCAGATCCGTGCGCCCGAGGGATTTCCTACCCCTGGTCTCCCAAACGCTGCTGCGGGAGCGGCCCCCCTGCCCCAGGACCGGCCCTCGCCTGCGCCCTCGGGATTCGGGCATTTCGTACTTCAGGAGGAATTCGACTCACTCCGGAGTGACGTTTGGCTTAGATGTGAGATTTTTGTAAAAGGTCACGTTTCAGAAATAGACCTCAAAACTGGCTTATTCCTGCTAAAGGTAATGCTCATGGATTTATGGAAAAGCTGAGAAGTAAATTTGAGAATAATTTGTGAAAGGCTGAAGCTTTCACCATAACTAAGCTCAATTCCAAGGAAAATCCAGTCGAGACTTGAATCTCAGCACCAGTAGAAAGACGGTGAGGGACCTTTGTGGAAGTGGAGTCAGAGTGAAGCCACCACCTTTATCAGCTGTATTTCATGTTTTGGATGTCTCAGCCGGGAGGATTTTGCTCCCGTAAATCTCCCATTTCCTGCATGTTTGCAGCATTGAACAACTATCCCAAAGGAAAGTCATTAAAGTGGAAGCTAAGCATCAATTTAAACATAGAAAACCCAGACTTCTAATATGATATTACAAACTAGGAATGTTGGTCTGGTCCTAGATATTCCTGCAGCTCAGTGTTAGGTGCATTAAACACTTAAGAGAGGTGAGATTTTGTGATCTTCAGCATTTCCTGTTGGCTAGGGTGTTGGTTAGATATAATTTCTATTCTTAGTACCTAATATAGGTCTGTGAACCTGTTTTCTGGGTCCAAGGCAGGATAAACTAAATTGAAACATCCTTTTATGGATATTGCCCTAATTTCTTGTAAGCTGAAGATCACAAATGCTGGAGGCTAAAGATAGGCCAAGTAACAGCAAGGTCTGCTGGAATTAACTAGAAGGCCAGTGAGGCAAAATAACAATGGAATGGTTTATGAATGTATCTTAGCAATCTAGGATTTTAAATTAGGAGACTACATTGTTCCTCTTTGTCATAGCTATATAAAAAATAATAGTAATAAATAGCAACAGATAAGCAAGCAATTAAATGCATCACCTGAATGCTGAATGGGTTTATGCTGTGCTGAAAATAAGGAGATGTTTCAGTTTTGTACAGATTCACAGTAATTTCACGCTGTGAATGTACAAAGCCTCCTTTTACCTCTGTGTGTGTGTATATATATGCACCTGTCAAGCTAAATGCTTTAAGTTTCAGCCCTTTCTGAGTCATATATCTATAGAATGTTTTGCTTTTTAAAGCATTGTCTTAAAATTTGAAATTAATCAACTTCTCCAAAACTTCAAACTCAGCCTGGAGTTCAGCCTCCAACTTTCCATCTGCAGCAAGAGAAAATGATGCTTACTGATTTCCAAACTGTTGCAGTGAAAGATATAATGGAAACATTGTTATCTCTGTGCATAATTATGGATATGGTTATTTTGCATATATACATGTATATACAAACACTTAGATGCACAACTTGAATGTTACACAGTTTTTAGGCTCTACTCTCAGTCCTGATAGCAGTCAAAATTTAATATAATAGTGTGAATGTATAGAATCAAGCTTTTTCTTTTATACATGTGAAATTTTATCTGGCTGTACAATATTAAATTATTGCTTGAGTGTGGCATCTGCCTCACTTGCTAATCATAACTGATGCATACAGGCTTCACATATCTGGTGCTTGCTCAAACCTCTCTGTGGAAAGCATGATTCCGTCAGTAGTTCGGTGCTGTCGTGGAGTAGAAGGATTTAGCAGTCTGCATCTGGTATGTTTGTGAAGGCTTTCAGCAAGATTTACAGCACTGGTAACAAACAGCAATTTCATATTTTCGTTCCCTGTCTTAACAGCACTCTTATTTGGAATGTCAAGTTTCTTGACAAAAATACTTTGCCTTTGGTTAAACAGAAAAGAACTTACTCCAAGGAGTGAGAGCTCTAAAAGCATCCCTCTGAGTTGACAGTTTCCAGACTATTCTCTCTAGTAGCTGTCAAGTACTTTGCTGTGTAGCTCTAGCTGCAAGACTAAATTAGGCACAGGTGCAGACTGTAAAGAACAGTGCATCATCTCTGCCTGGTTGTAGTCAGTTCTCCTACACAAGAACAGAGAAGCTGAGATGGAATCCTGTCTTCATCTGAACTTCGTAGGAAATCTCCCACTGAATGCACTGAGGCTTGAATTTTACTGAAATGGTCTGGCTGGACTGCAGTAATAGGAATAAGTCAGTCCTCATTTACTGTTAAAGCTTTGGAGGGTAGGTCTAACATTAAACTCCTTTGAAACTATGTCCAGAGAATGTGAAGAAACAAAAAAGGGAAGTCTCTTAGAATTCACGCAATTCCCTAGAGGTGTGGGTTCCATCTGGTGATACTCACAGACAAAGTCAAGCCATTGATGCAGGCCTTGCTTACCGTTAATTTTCCTGAGATCAAGAGGTTACTTGTGTGTAATTTCTTTTCAGTTAGGCGAAATTAGTTTCCTTGGATTGAAACTTAGAGTTGTCCTCTAATTAATTAGCTGTAGCCACTGATGTCTTGCTTTAGATAGTAGATGCAGTGAGAGCCAGACTTGTCTTCTTCTGTTGTGTGTCAATTTGGAACAAATATAAATACTATTTCCATGGAACCACTCTAATTCACTATAGTGGGTCTTTGTTATACCAGAAGGTGCTTTTCTTTTATGAAATTGATTTGTAACAATATAGATCAAATCAAAATGGAAATGCACAGCTGTTTTTTTGTTGACTTGAATCCTAAATTTGTCCCCTAGTTTAATCCAAGTTGATATAAAAAAAGAAATGGATCCACCAGTAAGATACAAAGGTTCTAATGTAAACTGTCTTACCTTCTAGTTCTTGCTAAACTGACTTTCATTCATTGTGTCTTTCTCTATATCTAATGGTTATTAGAACATCTACCTCTTTCCTCTGCACTGCTATAAAATAAGCAAGAGTCAGTGCTGGATTTTGCTCTACAAATGCTGTTTATGATAGACTTCCCACTCCAGAATGTATAATTACTACATTTTTAGTTTAGGGTTGAAAGATTTTTGCTATCTGTTTGTATGGCAACTTCTTTCTAGAAATTAAAACCTACTCTATTAAAATCCACTCTGTTAGCTTCCTTAGTATCTGTTCAGAGTCCTCTGTCTCTGAGTTTTTCTGTGCTGTTTGCACTGTTACACTGAACTAAAACAGCGAGTAGGGATAAAGTCATTATTGATTTTTGTAAGAAATAGTGACATTGAGGTAAGGAGGCTCTTGCCTCAACCTTCCACTCACCTGATTGCTGAGTGGAAGGTTGACCCAACAGCCTCTAGCTACTTGGAAGTACATTTCTTGAAGGTCAGTATTGCAGCCAGAAAGCCTGTATTTGTTTTTTTAAGGAACACAGAAGGTAAGAGAAACAAGAACTCTGCTGAGTGGTAGTGCACATTTGAATATGTGTTACAGTATATATGCATAGAGAGTATAAAGGCATGAACAATGACATCTATAATTTCTTATGCCAAACTCCGTCTGTTTTCAGTAGTTTGTTACTCCACCATTCTTTAATAATTTGGGCAGAAATTTCTCATGCTGGATTGCTGCTGCAGGCAGAACACTTCTTTTGAAAACTTGAGCAAAAATAGCTTAGCCACTTTTCAAAAAAGAAAAGAGAATGTTTTACTCAGGAGTAGCTATAACCCTTATGTGACTGGGAAGGCTGCATGGCTGAGGAGGCATGTCACATGAAGGAAATGCTTACTGCTTTCCCTGGTGTTACTGGAGTGGAGGGGAGAATAAAACCCTTGTCCTGACTGATAAATCTGCATCTGGTTTTACCCACGTGAAAACAGTTCTAAAATTAGGTACTTTACCATACATGAGCTTTAGATCAAGGAGTAGAGTTCTGCTAAGAGAGTCATTCTGGTTTCAAAAAGATGCTTTTTGATGGTACCCTTTTTTGTGTGTGTGCGAATCATGAGCTTCTGAAAACTGGGGAAATATATAATAGTTTAACAGGTATGTCAACGTACTCTGTTTATATGAAGGATGATCTACAAGAAGACTGCACCGGTTGAGCCAGATTTCCCCCTTTTATTTCTCCTTCATGGCCAGAGAGCACTACAAAGATGTACTTTGATGTACTTTCTGTGCTTCTTCAGAGGAGAGGGATTAGGAGCTAAGCCTAAAGGGACAGTTAGAAAGTGGTGAATGAAGCAAAAGGAACCCGAAGGGGAAGGGGGCAGAGGAGCATGAAAACATTACATGGATGTCAGGTGAGAGTGAAACATCACAGAATCACGAAATAAGCTAAGTTGGAAAGGAGCCTCAAGGATCATCAAGACCAACTACCTGCCCTGCCCAGGACACCGCAAGAGTCACACCCTTTGCCTGAGAGCATTGTCCAAATGCTTCCTGAACTCTGTCAGGCTTGGTGCTGTGAGCACTTCCCTGGGGAGCCTGTTTCAGTCCCCAGCCACCCTCTAGCTGAAGAACCTTTTCCTGATACCCAATCTAAACCTCCCTGACACAGCTTCAGGCCAGTCCCTTGGGTCCTGTCACTGGTCACCACAGAGAAGAGATCAGTGCCTGCCCCTCCTCTTCCCCTCATGAGGAAGTTGTAACTGCAATGAGGTCTCCCCTCAGTCTCCTCCAGGCTGAACAGACCAAGGGACATCAGCTGCTCCTCATATGGCTTCGCCTCAAGGCCCTTCACCATCATCATTGCCCTCCTTTGGACATTCTCTTACAGTTTAATGTCTTTTTTATAATGTGGCACCCAAAGCTGCACACAGCACTCAAGATGAGGCCACCGCAGTGCAGAGCAGAGGGGACAATCCCCTCCCTTGCCCAGCTGGTGATGCTGTGCCTGATGCCCCCCAGGACAGGGTTGGCCCTCCTGGCTTCCAGGGCACTGCCAACTCATGTTCAACTTGCCATTGCCCAGGACCCACAGGTCCCTTTCTGTGGCACTGCTCTCCAGCCTCTCACTCCCCAGTCTGTCTGTACATCCAGGGTTGCCCCATTCCAGGTGCAGAATCCAGCACTTGCCCTTGTTGGACTTCACATGGGTGGTGATTGCCCAGCCTCTGATTTGTCCAGGTCTCTCTGCAGGGCCTCCCTGCCCCCAAGGGAGTCAACAGCTCCTGCCAGTTTTGTATCATCTGAGAACTTGCTTAGTATCCCTTCCAGTCCTGCATCCAAGTCATTTATGAAGATATTGGAGAGCACAGGGCCGAGGATGGAGCCCTGTGGAGCCCTACTAGTGACAGGTCACCAGTCTGATGTCACCCCATTCACTATGACCCTTTGTGCACAACCTGTGAGCCGGTTGCTCACCCTTCGCGTGATGTGTTTATCCAGCTGTGAGCTGAACATTTTATCCAGTAGGATCCTGTGAGAGACAGTATTAAAAGCTTTACTGAAATCCAAAAAGATTACATCAACTGGCTTCCCTTGATGAATCAGGTGAGTTACCTTGTCATAAAAGGAAATTAGGTCTGATAAATGGGTCTTTCCTCTCATGAAGCCATGCTGCCTGTAACCAGTGACTGTAACCAGTCTTTTACATGTTTTTCAATAGTTATGAGGGATGATGTTAAGACAGAGCCTGAAAGGACCATGACCGCTATGTTTTACATCTCCTGAGCACCACTGGAATCCCCAGTATTCTTCTGCTGAGAAAAATAGTTGTGAAATCTACTGAAAATATGCTGAACTGGTTCACTCATGCTGTTTGTCTGAGTGATGGGGCGTCTCTTCTCCTGATGATGCATTACTTGGACTTTGAGGCAGGGGGGTTGTTTTTATTTGATTTCTGTCATTGTTATTTCTTTTAACTCTAAAAAAAATAAAAATGCTACAGTAAACTAATACAGCAGTTTAGTGTTTTCAGAACTGCATGAAGTCAAGTGTTCAGGAATTAAATGCCAAAATGGTATTGTTACATGAAATATAGCAATATTGTTGATATATAACAATATGTGTGAAAAATAACTATATTGTTATCGTTGCTATTGATACAAAACTTTCTTACAGAATTAGTAAGATGACCAGACACTGGGATTTCATTGGCTTCACAGATATTCATAGATTGATAAAGCCTAGCATGCATTGACAATGTTCATGTATGAGCGAATGGATTTAGGGAATACGTAGCATAGTGTTAACACTTCAGCAAAGACAATGATCCCTTCAGGAAGAGAGACACAAAACCCACACATTGAGATCCTGCTGCTGTCTCACCTGCTGAAGAGGACAGTACCTGGATAATGGCTACTTCAATCTGAGGAACTCAGGCACGTGTGTTCTAGAATTATAGACTGATTTAGGTTGGAAAAGACCTTTAGGTTGAGTCTATCTGATAACCCAGCACTGCCAAGTCCAGCGTTAAACTATATCCCTAAGCACCACACCTACATGTCTTTTGAGTACCTCTGGCTCCCTGCACAGCTTGTTCCAATGCTTGACAGCTCTTTCTGGAAGAAATTTTTTCTAATATCCAAACTAAACCTCCTCTGGCACAACCTGAGGCTATTTCCTCCTGTCCTATCACTGCTTACTTGGGAGAAGAGTCCAACCCCTACCTGGCTACAGCCTCCTCTCAGGCAGTTGCAGAGAGCAATAAGGTCTCTCCTGAGCTTCCTTTACTCCAGGCTGAACTACCCCATATGCCTCAGCTGCTCCTTATAAGCCTTGTGCTCCAGACCCTTCACCAGCTTTGTTGCCCTTCTCTGGACACACTCCAGCACCTCAATGTCCTTCTTGTAGTGAGATGCCCAAAGCTGAACATAGGATTCAAGGTGCAGTCTCATCAGTGCCAAGTACAAGGGACAATCACTGCCCTGGTCCTGCTGGCCACACTATTTCTGATACACATTAATCATCAATGTAGGGTATCAGCTCACTTGTGTTTTACTTGATTTATCTGTACTTGCATCAGACATATGCTCACTGGCACTGGTGTCCTTCCCTGTGTCCTTCATGGTTATCATGATCCTCTAAAACAAATCTGATATCCTCTTCACTCACCTCAACGCTGATTTAAATTATCTGCCAAATAAACTTCACTGATTTGTATTTAGTGTTTTACTTTATAATTGGAGTGTTATACAACTGTACACAAAGCTGGTTAGTAGAATGGACAGGTAGTATCTGGGTAAAAGACATCCCAGTCTTATGTGCCTATATTCTAAAGCTTTTCCAGTTGCAGCCTACAGCTCAAAGGCAGCCACAAAATGTTAGTAGAGCTGTTAATACATTAAGAGCTGAGCAAAACCTGATCAAAGATTACCTGCAATCTTCATACCTTTCAATGTTGAAATGGTAGGTTTCTTTTTTCCTTAAGTTATAAACAACTTGGCTTTTCCTAATGATTATGTCTCGATGGACTGCCTTTTGCTGTCTACAGAAGATTGCACAGAATAACCTCTGAAGTGTCACTGGTGGCATGTGCCATTGACCCAACATCATCAGGAAAATGCCAGATTTCCTGAAGACAGGATTATTGTGTCTCCCCTATAATTCAGCGTTGTCCCTGTGAAGCACAGGCTAATTCCATGTATCACAAAGGTTATTTGAGTTTCAATAAATGGTGAGGCAATCTCACAAGCTCCTGTTTGCTGTTAGTGAAAACAGCTTTACCATGCTCCAGCTGCAGAACTTTCAACATTAGTGCAGTAGAGCCTGAGGCCTTTTATGGGGTTTACATATTCCCAAAAGGTGAAAATACTTATTGCCTCATTCCTGAACCTTTGACCTCTCTGTAGACATTACTTTTATGTAAAATTGTCAACACATCTGGCTGGCCACAGGGTAGAGCTGTGAGTGGCACACAGTGAAATATTTACTTCAGAACGAAGGCTGAGGTGAGCACCCAACTGTTCTATTTAAACATTAATATCCAAGTCCTTGCTTAAAGGAGATACCAGTGAATTCCCTGCTGGCATATACCCTGGGTCCATCTAATAGGAGAGTTCACAGTCAGCAGCCTGACCCCTCGACCTTGTCAATGTAAATAAAATACATGAAATTGTGCCTTCTGTGCTGTCATCTGTGGGAAGAGGCATTGTGGCCTGTATGTCATGACTGCATTAGCATTACATGAACACAGAATGAAAACCTTCACAGGCTAGACATGTATGAAAATGTAGATTTAAAATAGCTCTGAATGATCTGGTCTGAGATTTGAAATCCCACAGAGTTGTATTAATATAATCTCTTGTGTTTAATACAAATTAGAATAAATGAGATGACTTTTTTTCTGGGAATTTTAAACTGAAGATTGATTAAATCTGCTTTTAAAGAATGGCCTAAAAATTGTATAAATTAAAAAAAAAAAAAGCCAAGCAAGCAGTCACAAGGCCATGATAGGATTTTCTTTCTAAAAGAAAAGATCTTGAAAATGTTTGTTATTCATCTCTCAAAGTCTACATCTGAAGTGAAGTACAGTCTGCTTTCTCAGGACGAGACTATTTAACACAGGTCCTCCAGGGAAACTCCAAATTCACTAGAATTTTCTTAGTGTTTTTAATACAACAGCATTGTTTTTTACACAATAGGCAAAGACAAACCTTTTACAATGTGATTGTTGTTTCAGCTCTTTGTTTTACTTTTCCATTACATTCAGATGCAACAGTTCAAATTGAAAATTAGAAACATTAGCTGCATGAACCAAGGATAGATTCCAAAAGAAGATGCAGGAGATACGAAAACATCTTTCTTTTTAGGTCAACCAGAATTTCAGTGTGTGTGAGTATGAAACTTACTTTCACTTATTCTCTTTGATGTACTGTAGCTAGCTATATAATTTTATCAGACAGTCTGTCTGACAAGATTCAATTTTATGGCCAGTGAAAGAAATGTGAAATGGTAATTATGAGGAGATTAAACTATGTGTACCTGGTTAGCTCATACATTAGGAGGTGGATTTTTTTCCTTTGTTTTACAAGTGCCTGTATGGTAAAATAAACACTTTAAGAGTCCACAATGGAGTCTTTTAATTAAGAAAATACCTCTAATTCCTCTGAATGTATTTTCAGTGTTGAAATATGGTATCTGTCTGAGTTGAACAGAGTAGCCCAACCCATTTCGACTTTCACTTGCTGTCCTCAGCAATGGTCTTTTTCTGACCTAGTATCTTAAATGGATTAATGTTCTAAGAATGCTTAAATGGGATTGTGGAGCTTTTGTTTACACTTGGGACAATATTCCTCTTCATTGACAAATTTTCTGTCACTGTTCATTGTTGGTTCTTTTTGAAGGTCAGTTTAAGGACATCTTAAAAGCCTTGCCTCCATTTCTACTTCTATTTCCTTTCTTCATAGTGTGCTGAAGTAGTTCAAGAGCAGCACAAAGCATGTCAGATGCAGTTTTGTCTTCAAAAGCTCAGAATTCAAGGGCTTAACCCAGTTTGCATGCAACTAGTCAGTCATACTTTGATTTCAAAGAATGAGTGCAGTTATTCAAGTGGGTAGGCGTTAGCAGAATCGGTCCAAGCAGAACAATACACAAGTTCACAGGAGAGAGGATTTTTTTTGTTAAAGCTTGAGAGTGCTTTGGCTGTGTTTTCTGTTGCAGAAAGAGTGGCTGACAATCTAATTACCACTATGTTGTGTGCTATGAAAGCAGGTAGGACAGTAGGCAAGGAAGGGAAGGTACTTACGCCTTCTTATGCAATTTTTCAATCCAGATCAACCCCTGAAATCCCTTCCCAAGTAGACATTAAAAGGGGTGTGGGGATGGTATGAGCTCCTCTCTCCATTCTCTAAGCTGGTGCAAGATGAATCAGCTCACTGCTATGTGAGGGTATGGGCCCAAGTAAAAGTGTGGTGGCTTAGTATCTCAGTATGCAGGAACCTGACAGTGAGATTTTTTGCTATTGTTCTTAATTATTATTATTCCCCTAAGTCTTAGAAGGGATCTGAAGAAGGGAAGGTGGGAGTCCAGTGAGCAGGGAACAAATAAATCTGGGTGTAACTTCACAAGCAGTTGTGGAGTGCAGCTCACACCACTTACCTAACTTCAGATTTAATTGTGCAGCTAATTGCTTAATTGCAACAAAATCTGTTTTGTGTCCTACTTGAACAACAGTGCTATCTGGGATGAGCACAAAATGAAAGAAAATCAACAGTATAATTTGGATGAATTCACAGGGAAAACTTCTCCTCTGGAAGAGTTATGCCCCTTCAGACATAGCAGTACCATGGTCATGACATTTTCCTTCTTCTGATCCACATTTGTAAACCTGAAACCTTTTCTTTGCCTATAAAATACAGCAGTCACAAAGAGGTTTGGCAGCCTGTGCTAATACTAATAATATTGAGCAACAGTTCAGCTATCAGTTCTTATTTCCTTCTTTCACTCCCACCTTCTTTTTGCTGAGTCCTTTTTTGGCTGCCCTACCTTTTGTCGTGTAAGATCTTTGAGGCAGGAAATAAGCCTTCTTGCTATGGTTTATAGATGTTAAACACAGAAGGGCTCTGATCCACCACAGAAACACTAAGATCATAGTGCTGTTGATACAAATAAGCCCAAGACAGATTCTATGTTTGTTATAATTAAATATATTCTTCCCCAAATTACATATGGATCCTTTGAAAAATAAGACTAGGCCACATAGTCTTATATTCATCAAGCAATAGAATATATCTATGTTGCTGAAAGATGATACTTGCTGGAGGCTTAGACAAGGCATTCCATATTTGTGACATGATTTAACTGTGCCTAGCTTTATTTTGTTTCACCAGGTCCTAATTTAGACCACTTAAAAGGCTGCTTTATATAGGCCTCTACTGATCCAGTCCCTGAACTCATCTAGAAGACAGAAGAATGAGCAAAAAGCAATACAGTATAATCATATTTTTTCAGATGAGAAGAGGACTGAGAATACTTTGCATGAATTGTAGCCCAGACAGCTGACACCTGCGGCAATAGGAACAAATATAAGTTTAAAAGATGCGGTCATCAAGAATGAAATAGAGTAATTTCTGTGTATAGATTGTTCAATTATTATAATAACATTATAGCCACACAATACCAGTGATGGAAAAATTAAAAATTTAAAATAATCTGCTGACATACAAAAGGGGTAATCCACTAGAGGGAGACAAACTGAAGAAACTATTGCACTTGAAATCACCAAAGGAATTAAGTGGAACAAATAGGTAAAGTGTTTGGACAATTAAACATAGTGAACGTTTTTTTTTTGTACATGTTTGTGTAAGTAAACCAGCATTTTTACTTCTCTTTGTCAGTATCAGGAAATGTGGAATTTAATTTTAATTTCTTGCTAAGTGTGTTAGCTCGGGCAAAAAGTTGCCACTAAAAATATGACATCTGTATTTCACAAACCCTATCATTTGGTTCTGTAAAGATTTCTCATTATTAACAAGTCTATGGGAAAGAGCCATCATTTAGATTTTTTTCTGTTTCTTGATGGAAGAAATGTGTAGTGCAAAATATGTTTCATGATAGCAGTATTTCAGATTGCTTTTATAGCTCCCAGGGTTTGTAAGCAATTATTTAGCAATCTTTTAGTTAAATAGGTGGATCAACATACAAAGTCCTCCTGAAAAGTAGGTGAAATAAAGGACTGTAGTACAAAACTGACTAACACATAAAATTGGTCAGTCCTGCTTTATGTGGTGGGTTGACCTTGGCCAAGTGCCAATACCTACACAGATGCTTGTTTATTTATTCCCTGTTTCATGTGAGAATGGGATGAGTGGGTGGCTGTGTGGGTGTTCAGGTGTTGGCTGGGGTTCACTCACCACTGTCCTCCCAGACCCAGGACAAAAGTCTTCCTCATCTCAGCAAGGTATTGATGCTTTCTGTGGTGACAGTGCATATCCTGGGTTGCCTAGTATTGCTCTAACCTGAGCAAATAGAAACGTCACCAAAGTTTGAGCAGCCAACAGAAGGTCCACCTTTTACTCAGAGAAAAAAAAACAGCTTGAAAGCACACTTCCTCTTAACCTAAGGCAGGTACTGTTCAGATGAATTGTTACTTTGAAACATCAATTTTCTTCCAGTGGGAGCTTTGCCTCTCTAGCTCAGGTCGAATGGGTTACTTTAGACACTCAAAGACAGGTGAGGCGAAGCCAACTAACTCCTTACATCTTTGTCTGATTTGAATTGCTCTTTTTTGTATGCCTTTTGAGGTCTCTTCTGTTGTGATGATAGAGATGCCCTGTATTCTAGTTCCCCTTTATCCTAGAATTAAAGATTTTCCCCTACTTACGCTTTTATATTCTCAGTATTTTTTTCTGCGTTCTGACACTATTTTTAGTAATACTTTCTACTACACTTTCTTCTGTAGCATTTATTACGTATATTAGCTGTAGCCTGCTATACTGGTTAAGCTGTTGGCTGAGCAGGCTCAGCAAAAGAAAAACAGCTGAAAATTCATCTGTGACCTGAGCTAAATTTTCTCATGCTTACTTCCCCATTTCATAGCTAATCACCATATGTAGCTCAAGGTATTTGCAGTCCTCTCTCTTTGCTGATGAAAAGGATTTTTTGTTGAGGAGCAGAAGGAAAAATTTCCTTACTTGTTTGTCACTACAAGATACAGATATTGTCCTACTTCTATCCAAAGAAATCCAATAAAAATGTGTTTTATTGTTTGTAACTTTTAGAGCACTTATTTTCATTGGGTTTTTTGGCACAACTGGAAGCCCTATAGTTTTGAAGAAATGGAACTTTGCTCAGGAGGAGTTCAGCAACACCTCCTGTATTTTATATCCATCCTTGTCTCCTTCCTTCTTTCTCTCTCTACTGCTTTTCTCCTTTGTCTCACCCTCCTCCCTTTCCTTCTTTGTTCCTTCTCTCTTCCTTTCCTCCTCTTACTGCTTCTCTTTCAAGCCTTTTAATCTGCCAGCTGTTTTTTGTTTCCTGCATAACCACACAACTTCTCAACATTCTACTTTTCTTTATACTACCTGTTTCTTCTGCTGGACTGCATTATCACTGCTACTCATGCATTGCACATTAAATTCCCACATCCAAGTCCAGTCAATGAGGTTGGATTCAAAATTTTGATTGAGGGCAGGGCTCCATCTCATCTTACTGAAAACAGCAGACTTTGCTCTGCCTAAAGACTATCCAACCCTAACCCACATTTGAGACTCACATTAGAAAACTGCAGTAGG
Organism: Eopsaltria australis; assembly: GCA_034509425.1. Taxonomy (NCBI): domain Eukaryota; kingdom Metazoa; phylum Chordata; class Aves; order Passeriformes; family Petroicidae; genus Eopsaltria; species Eopsaltria australis. The sequence continues at coordinate 1,985,106 of JAVTVJ010010674.1, read as the reverse complement.
TTCTGCAACTTTTAACCTGAAAGGCAGGAAGTTACTGGAAAACAAGCTCTTGTTTTGCAGTCCTAGTGGATAACACCCACTTCGATGAAGTTGCCATCTGTTGTTTTCTTGGATTATGTCAGAAGATATGAAATAATCTGGAAGAGAGAGAAGCAAAACTACAGACAAATGCAAGAGGGAAATAATGTCTGGAAAATTACTGTTGAGGTTCTAAAAAGCAAGAAAAGGACACAAAACATTCTGGTTTAGATCTGGAAAAGACTTTCTGGAGCAACAAATGTGATTGCACCAATTAGCAAACTGTGGCTGGAGAATAAATAAAGCTCCCTGGCTGCCATAGATCTGACATTGCTATTCTTTATTTTCTTTTCATAAAGTTTCCTAGGCATAAATGGACTGAATACTGTCAGTGGAAAGTGGGACCAGAATCATCCTTTAGCCCATGGCAAGAAGGACAAAGTAGAGAAGCAGTTAGAGTAAATAGCATGTGGCCCTAATGATGGGAACTAAAAGTGTGGCATTCCCATTAGCCTCTTCCTTCCAGCAAAACCCAATTGTAATAAAGGATCCAACCTGCACCTTATAGCCTGTCTCCAGTTACAAGACAGGAAAAGGGGGCAATTTGAGGTATAGGGTTACTATCAGAAATTTCATCAGTTTGGTGATACCACACATATTTTTAATTTAAATAAATTTAAATTTTAAATAAAGTGATTTAGGATTCAAAACCAAATAACATGATCTCTGCTGGTGAAAACGAAATAATGTTTATCCTCAGTAGGACAGAAGCTTTTGTTTGTCTGTTTTTTGTTTTTCTCCCCCCGGCTATCAAGGAATACACACACCCATAGTATACAAAGAACTGCACATATTATGTGCAGTATTTCACAAGATCCAAAATTGCTGTATTTTACAGAACATACATATCCTGAAAATATTTTCAGAAATGTTTAATAGCAAATGTTTCATCAAGCTGTTATATCACGTTGAATATGGAAAGCAAAAGACTAACACAGAGGTAGTTAATCTGTTAGCTTCTGAATTTAAGCAAACACTTAATATACCACTAATATTTATTGTTTTTATAAATGTTAGGCATGTCTCTAAGTGGTATTTAAATCTGATTCTCTTAAGCTGAAACAGTTTTACTGACTCAATGATACAAGCATTTCCTGAAAAAGAAGGACATATTTCCTGTATTTTGTTAATATTTGACAGCACTCATCCTAAACGAGTAACAACATGAGAGTGATTTGCAAGACAGACTTTAAAGTACAGTTGAAATTCTGTATTATTGTATCCCACGTAAACTCATTTACCGAGCAACAATTACATAATAAATTATATTTAAACCCAAAAATAGACCCTGTTGTCCTTATTTCAGTCATAGAATTAAGCAGAGTTTAAGAGGAGAGACGATCCTGCAAATGAGCTCTCAGCTGACAATACTTTGTGCCCGTGTGCTGAGGTTTCCTCAGTTTCAGAGCAGACAATCTGCAGAAGTCAGCTCCATGCTTTGGGTTCCTCAAAGGAGGAGAGTTTGAAGGAGTGCTTAGTTTGAAAATAAAACCTCCCAAGCCCCAAGAAAACTTCTGAACTAAGAACTAATCCTCACCGAAGGAACAAGGCTGACTTTGAGGTATTTCAAGATTTTTAATATTAATACCAGTATTTGCAACAGCATTCTAGGTTCTACAGAGAGACAGTGGGAAGTTTGGGATCAAAGAACTGACAATTGCTTGGTGGTGCTCAGCAGGAACATCTTGTCTCTGAATTTCAGTGCATCAAGTCAAATTTGTGCATAAACCTTCACAGGATAATCCTTAGTCTGAGGTTACGTGTCTGCGAACACACACACTAAAATAATTGGATTAATTAAAGTGGAAAGAAACACATTAGCACCATTTTCAGCAACAGGCTCCAGCTTTTTGTCACAGCTTTCCTCCTTACTGGGGACACAAGAAAATCCTTTTGCATTAACTGTAGCCAAAGCACAAATATCAGAAAAGAGCCCCTTGGCCCTTCTACCTTCCACAAGAAAAAAAAGCATACAGCAAGAGCCTATATTGGTCAAGAGAGTAAAAAACAGGCATTGCATTAAAATAATAACAACACAGTGCACTCAATCTTCTTAAAGTGTTGCCTAACCAAAAGTTTGATTTATCTTGATCACATTTCTAATTCTCAGTACACAGAATAGTGATTTTGTTGGAGAGGAGTCTTTCTTCCTACACAGAAATATGCCAGGAATTCCAATGATCGGAAATTAAGGCTGACTTCGATGGTGGAACAAATAATTCTGATTGTTTTATAACCTTTTGGTTCTTTTTTGCAAGTCCAGTGGACATTCACAGTGTTCAGGCCAGTGTCCATGCTGGCTGCTATTTTACAGTGACTGTTGCACCAATGTCAGAGATGATACAGTTTCCTATTATACAGCAAAGATTTTGTCCACCCATACTAAGAGGATCAGGCTGAGAGCATATGTTCAGTCTCTAGCTTCCATGACCTCAGATGCTTTCCTTCTTTCTTCAAAATATTGTTTTGCACATGACTGCCCGAAAACTTTCATGTTAGCTTATCAAATAATTGAGAGGGCTCAGTCACCTGTATTCTGCAGTGTTTGCCATTCTTGCAAAATTTATAACATCTGGAAACAGCTGTAACACAGTACACTTCCCTTTGGCTTTAGTAAGGCAAATCCCTTCAATAAAGCAACCCTTTGAAGATAAGGCACCTTTCAATGTGGGTTTTTAAACCACTGATTATCATCTTTATTTTTCATTGTTCTAAATTCTCAGTTAGCTTGCCAAGAGGTACCAGATCAGATGCCTTATAGGATATGCACAAGTATCCACACTTGCTCTGTGAGCTTTTAGTTTAAAGACTTCATCCCACACTCTGTATAGTTATTGTCTTGTTTTCCATTCAAGCCTCCTGAGATGTGTGGGAGAGTGTTGGAGACTTGGATTCATATTGACCTAGTTCTTCCTAGGATCACACCTCTGCCCTAGTGGTGAAAGGCTCTCAACAGTGCAAGGTAAAAGTCAGTTTCCCATGGACTTTACTGCTGTAAAAGGGTTTAAAAAATCAATCCAGACTTAGTGGACTGTAGACAAAATAGAATGAGAAGGATAGAATTGTATCCCTAATCTTTGTAACTTTGACAATAGTCAAGTAAATATATAATGTATATCCAGTCTCTTTGAATCAGAGTCACTTTTATAAGGTTGAAAATCCCCAGGTTTTACTCCAGTGTTATCCAGTAGTTTTAAAATAAATACTTTATGTTTTCACAACACTAAGCTGTGCCCCAGATAATCAATCTAGACTTTCTCAGGTGAAAAGCTTTCTTACTGCCTGAAGAGGATAATGTCTGCATGTTTTGTTTTGTACAAAATATTCTCTTTATCCTCTATATAACTTGAATCTGGCATTTTCAGTAAGACTCAATAGGTAAGGGCTTTGAAACTCTCTTGGCACCTCTTTAAATGCCACTTCATACTGTCATGTTGTAAGAATCGAGTCCTTTTTCTTTCTGTACTGACAAAAAACTAAAACTACTTGCCTGCTCATGATCCTAGGCATTATTCTTTTTCTATTCAAATTATCTCCCTCCTTCCTGTTTCCATTTTTTAAATCTCTTCCCAACATTTCATTTACAGCCAAGGTGAAGTTGTTGGTCAGTTGCCCGGGTAACCAGAGCCTGTATTGCTACATCTGTCATGGAAGGACAAAGTTCCATTAGAGCTTTTTGCCTGCTACTTTCTGGAGTAGGTTGTAAAATAGCCAATTCTGCAAATAATCTAATTTAAACATCCAAATTCAGTTCCATATTACTGCTTAGGTTTTCTTTAAATCCTTGTTGCAAAGATTTTTCAAGCTCATTCTTTAGGTTATTAAAATAGAAACTTCTCTTTCTATCAGTGCCCATTAAATAAAAACTTAGAAATTACATTTCATATGTACATATAAGTATACAAATTTTAGTAAAGATCAGTTAGTCCTATCCTGGGCTGCTTCTATTGTTTTGAAATCTGGATTTGTTTTGCAGGAAAGTAAAAAGTGAAATCACTTTGTATGTAAACACCACACCAAGGACAGGGATAGTTTTTAAAAGTGTGGTGGTAGACAAGTAGTGATGCAAGATAATGCCAAATTGCACCACCTACATCGTACCACTTGACACATGAAAGATATTTTTGTAACATCCTGGTGAATAATAGCTTGCAGTCTCTTCCCTTCTTTTCTCCCTCGAGATTCACAATTTCTTGTGGAGGATATTTCAGTGCTAGCCAAAAATGCAAACAAAGAGACAAAACTTCAGTCATGCAGCACAACTGTACTTAGACTGTCCTTATACTTCTGATTGAGAAGAGCACTTTTTCTCTTAAAAATGTTCTCTCTTCAGTCTGCTTCTATGCCAAACAACCTGATATAAAACATAAGTTAGAAATTAAGCAAGTCAAGAGGGGAGTTGTGTGGGTGTCTTAGCAATAGTGTTATTCTAAAAAAGAAATCATGCCCACATCAAGTGATGAAAAAGCAACTGTAATGACTTGGGGGAGCAATATTAAAGACCAAAAATTCTGTTTAGTTTTGGTCTTTAGTAAGATGGGACAGTCTTTATTGACAACTGGTTGGCTTGAATTTCTACAAAATTGGAATGAAATTCAGGTTTCTCCGAAAAAAAAAAAAAGGGAGAAAATATGATTGGTATCAAAAGAAAAATGCAGATAGAGAAGAATAAAAAATAATTTAGTATATTAAGACTGATTCAATGGAAGAGGTTTCTTCAGGATTTTTCCAAACAATATGTCACTTAACATCTCACAGGCATTGTTTGCTAAAGGGAAAATTTTGCAAGGCAAAGCAACAAAAGGTAAAAAATAGTTTATGTGGAATTTTTCTTCTAGGTGAGCTGGGAGACAACACAGTACTGTGTTGCATCAAAGAGTGTTTTATTGTGTAGCATGAGGATGATGAGTTTTGACAAGTTAACACATTACAATGGAATAAAGGTGTTGCATTCATTTAATGGAAGGAGATGTATGTTATTCTCCACATTCCCCTCAGTCTACAGAGGCACTACCGGGAGCTCTGAGAGAAGGTATCACAAAATGAAATTAAAACAGACTGCTCTTGTTGAAAATACCTGTTGTCTTTATTTATCATTTGTCAAATATTTTAAAATCACATTTGACAACCTATAACGGCAAGGGAAGCACCTTAGGGCTATTGCTGCTTGTGCTCCCCTTTCCTGCTGTACCTGGGAAAGACTGCAATATGCATACTTAAATTAATGGCTGAAATTCAAGGATATGAATGTGTCGTGCAGGTCATTTATTTATAGCAAGCTGGCCAAGAAACATGGCTTGGAGGGGATGAAAATGCATTCTACATGCGTGAAAGGCAGCAGATGGATTTATTGACTTCAGATGCAGTCAGAGGACACAAAGTGACATTTATTCCTTAAGAACCAGCACCACAGAACTTACTAGTCTGTGTATCTACACTAGCGCAACAGATTGTGACTGTTTAGCCTCCTTACGCACTTGTGTTTAATTTAAATCTGTTATTATTGTGTTCAATGTTTATGTTTCTATCCTGCTAATCCGATTTTTTGCAATTTTTTTTTTGTTTTGATTACTTTGTATAAAACAACCTGATTATGAAGTCAGTTCCATGTTACAGATTACTGACTTCCAGTTGTTCTCCACCCCAATGAACTTTTTTTATTCCTTCAGGAAGAAAATCTAGGAACTGAGTCCACGTAGGTGTACAGTACAGCCAAACCTAGCAGATGGATGTCAGACACAAGCTAAGAAAGAACACAAGATAGCAAGTTTGGATTCTCCATTATCTATCAGAGGATTGTCTGGCATGATGTCTCTTCCGTCTTTCATCTCTCTCTGATTTTCTCCTGTCTTGAGCAAATAAAAATGGGCATAATAACTTTACTTGTTTTTCCTGTACTGCCTAGGCTCGCACAATTCTACTGTATATTTCTAAACTATTTTTCCAGCTTTCTTCAGATGGAGGGACTTTTAAACTTTCATTTTATCACTCCGCAACTCTTTTCCACCCTTTTTCAAAACAGTTCCCTCATTAGTACTAAAATTTTCAATCAGATATTTCCTTGAGCTTGCAGAATAATCATGATCTAATAGAAGTAAACAAACAAAGCACCTCACCCTTTGGACTGAACATAAACTATTTACAGTGCATTTTATGGATGCCTAAAAATCACTACGTAATACTGCAATCCATGCATGAAGAAGTAATTTCAGCTTCATTGCCTTCTATGGAGCTGCAGAAATGATACATTTACTCTGACAATTCTAAGAGTGTGAAAAAGTGTGTCTTTCTTACTTTCTCATTTATTTCAGTCTTCTTGTACTCTCTTGTTTGCTCGAGGTGGAAAGGAATGGTATGGTTGAGTGAATGAGAAAGCTGTATGTGAAAAAGAAACCTATATACTCTCTCCAATTCTTTGTTGATGGGAAAGCTGTGCAGAGGCACAGAGCACAACGCCACAGTGCTCTCTCTGCTGGATACACACGCTCCTCCTCTGTTCAGTCCTGCCTTCCCTTCCCCTTAACTAGCCTTCAGTAGATTCCCATTTGCATTTTCCCTCCTTTGAAATGTCATGTTCTTCCTGCTGCTCAGTTCCGCCAGCATACCTCTCCTCATTACTTCCACTTCCCTTCCCACCAGGATAAATATAGCTGAATAACTGCACGCCTCGGCCACTCTTACATTGTAGTCCCAGTCCCCTGTGATAACTCTCAGCAGCTCAGTCATACACTGTGCTCTGCAGAATTCAAAAGCACCAGCTATGTGGAAGCAGGAGGAAGTGTGAAAGGAGACGCCACTCTGCCTGAGTACAGAAGGTGAAGAAGTACAGAAGTGCTGAAGTCTTGCCTTTTTATGGCAAAACAAGGGTTGGAGTGATGAGACTGATCTTCCCATGCACATCTACAGCATGAACCAGCTTTGAATGGGTGACTTAGGTCTTGCACTTCTCCCCCATTCTATGCCTAGCAGGAGAGTCGATTAGAAAATTTTAAAAAAGCCTGATGCACCCTTGAGGGAAAGTTAGCTGCTAAAATCAGTAATGAAGTACCTCTCTTTTGCTGTTTGTCCTCATTTCATTTGCTAAGTGAGAATTTTCCTGTGTCTGTGTAGTATCTTAATTTAAAAATGTTCCCATTTTTTTGGCAGCTGCAGCTTCCTCAGCTTCAACGATTCAACGTGTAAAATTGCTATCAGCACTAGGCAGGCTCTGCATGCTTCTACCCTGTCTTTTTGGAGGGAGAATTATCAGGCGTCTTATCCCTGTAACTGCAGATTACTCAGGCTCCTGAAGGAAGTGGAGGCTACGGACACATGTGGATAACCTTTGTAAACTGGTTCACTTCAAAGGAGTCATATCTGAGAGAGTATGACACAAATAAGCAACATGTTTGATCTCACAGTAAACAACCAGCATATGAAAATAGTGGTGTGGAGGGAAACCATCTTACAGCTTCTGCACAGCCCTGTTTGAAGGCCCATTCAGTATCATTAGGTAGAAAACACCAGCTCAGGGCAAAGCTGGCAACTTTCCTTCCCTACTCCAAAAAGCCTCCTCTGTCTCAAAGACACTGGAACTGGACTTAAAATGGGCTGGTAGGGCTCGTCTTCTTCACACCCCCACATAGGATGTGTAAAAGGGCTACTTCACCCCTTCAGAGGCCAAACAGAAAGATTGCAACAGCCAAAGCAGAGTGTCTGAGGCTGCTCAAAGCTATGGTGCTGTTGTTTTTTGCCCTTAGCCTAGCGGGTTTGGGGGAGGCAGGAGTGGAGCGGATGTTTTGCCTCTTTAAGTGCTAAGGGAGGTTCTGCAAAGTTCTGCATGTCAGTGCCTTGTTTGTCCCTGAATCTGTTGTAACCCAATGCAAAATAGGCAATTTGCATGGCTTAGGAAGAAGTCAAATCTTACAAGTTTTATTTATATGCCTAGATGTGTTTATGAAGAGGGTTAACTGTATCCCAAATACTTGGAATCATTAATCATTGCATCGTTAATAGCAGCAGCACCACTTTGCACCCATTTAGACATCTGTTTTTCCATTGATTTCTCAAACAGAATGTCTTTTATGCCCTGCTCAAAGGGTTTGGGTGTTGGGATGTTTTTCTGCAGCCTAGTACTGATAGTTGCCGGCTCATAGAAAAAACACAGACCTGGTATTTAGATGAAAGTCTGCTTCTCCCTGGGACCCATGCTATAGGATTTGGCTGTCTGAGGCCAAGAAGGATGGTGGAAGGATGGCTATTCACTGAAGAGCTTTGGTGCAGTGAGAAGCAGGATTTTATGCTTCACCCAGTAACTCCATCTGGTAGTTTAAGGTGTACACCTCAAGAACAGATATTGCTGGTGTAAGGATCAAGTTTTCCTTCCTATGGCAGTTGTGAAGGGAATACTACATGAGGCAGAAAAACAGCTGGTGTCATCCGTAGGCTTGGCTTGCATAGTGTTTTCCACTATTAGGGATACCAGGGCCTCTATTACCAGATACCATGTTTGAATGAATGTTAATGTTTAAAAACACAGCAGGGAAATTCCTTAAAGTGTCGATGATCTGAACACAGCTTTGCCACACAGAGGGAAGGTATGCAGAGAGGATCAAAGTCAATTTTGTTTGTCATGTGAGCCATGCTCATGCTGACTGACTTCTCTGTTTTTGGATGGTGAGTATAAGGTAATAAGCCACTAAGAGGAGTTACTGCAAATGATGAATGTCAAGAAATATCAAGTGGCTTCCCATCCACTGAATAGCTGGATGTACCTGTAGCTGGAATGAATCAGTAGATGAAAACGTGATGAGACACTGGCTCAGACTAGGCTTTTGCACAACAGGACCATATTGAGTTTGCACAGACTGCCTTAATTTTGGCATTGCCTACCTCTGTGACTGCTTCCTTTTGTAGCCTCAACATTCTTTTAAGGCAATTGTTCCACCGTATGCAGTGCATAGCTCATATTTGGAATTCATGCAGCTTATTTGTGGAGGCACAGTCTGTCACGGGAAACGTTGGATACCATGTGGGTTAAGGAACATTAAAGAAGAGTCTCTTGAGGGACACATGGGTGGTATTCCCTGGAAAGCGTCCTGAAGTATTTTTAGCTATGTATTTTCTCAGTGTGGGATGAAAATAAGCCAAAAAAACCAGGCAAGATTTATCCTATGTACTGTATGAATGTATGATAGACTCAGCATTCAAAACTACAAGGGAATAGGAGCTCTTTAATCTTCTAGTAAAAGAAGAAAAAGACCATCAGACTTGCTGCATATTTTGTTAAGTGGTACTTTCAGGGGTCTTCAAAGATTACCTAGTAGCATTGTATTCTGTGCTTTGAGGGGTTGGCATGCTACTGTTCTATCTAGCTGGAGGTTAATGACTCTTCATAAAGACATCAACATTTGTGGATTCACATAATAAAAGATGTGTGAAATTCAGCAGATCAGGGGTGACACTCGCCTTTCTGGACTATTCCATGCCCTGAAACAGGTTTTTAAAATTAATTTTCAAAATGTAAAGCAATGATATAGAACCTGATCTTGCTATCGTAGAGGTATGTTTATCTGCCCTGTGAAGATAAGTGGTCTCTTTCCAGAATTACACCAAAAAGACTGTGCTCATTATCTGTCCAGTCTTTTTAAAGTCCTTGTTTCTCATGTTTCCTACATCATAAATTCTGATATTGTAATCCCAGATTGGCCAAGGCATTCTTCCTTAAAAGTCAGTCCACCAAAATCCATTCCTATACTGACCATACTGATGCTTGTATAGCCTCGGTTTTATGGAACACTCCCTCCCAAGCTAATTTCAAAGCAGGTCTTCGTCACCATGGCTTCTTTTGGCTTTAAAAAATAATATAATCATCATGACCGAACTTCCAACCAATTCACCTTTATGGTTTCTAAAATTGTTCAGCCAGTTGACAAAGAAGCTATTCATTCTTTTACATCATTCATTTACTAAGACTACTACCATCCTTAAAATTAATTGGTGTGCCCAACTCACACAGCACCCTCCCAAACCGCAGAACTCAATGTAGGTCAAACTGGAGGGAATTTAACCTCTTCAAATAATGCTCTACATCTAAAGACACACAACTTGACTTTGAAAGAATGAGTTCAAAGAAAACCATCCTTACCTCCAGCTCTTTTCCTGAAAGTGTTCCTGTTATGGCTGGAGAATTTCCTTTCCTTTTTTTTTTTTCCAGAAATCACTGGCAAATTCAAAGGTATCCCAGGGCTTGGCATTTGTTGTTGGAGAGAAGGCACAATGAGATTACCCTTTGGTATCTCTGTTTATACTCTCAGTCCAACTTGGCTCTCAAGCCGTGGTTTAACAACACAGTGAAACCAGTTTTTTGGGAACTTAGTGTCAAATCCCAAAGCCACTGTAATCATAAGAAAGCACTATATGGGTGCAAAGTCATTCCACCAATTTGTTAACAATAAATTGAAGAGAGAATTTTGTCCTAGCAGACTAATGTAGACTTAATATGGAGCAAGTATTCTCTGTCCAGGCAACTTTAACTTCATGCTGTCTTCCTGAAGCCAGCATAAAATCAACATAAGATTGTAAAGTGAATGTAAACACTGTACTGTGTGCTCTGGGTAAACCAACTGAAATGTAATCATATGCTCTTGCCTGAATTTTATCAAATTTGTACTGCTAAATGATGTACAATTGTGTAGAGATGGTATTTAATGATCACAGAACCACCAAAAGAAACAACTCTGTGGTTAGAGAACTGAAGACATTTCATCTTAACATCTGCTCTTCACTGAGAATTACAAACACCCTCATCAGTGGAAGCTGTCATATCTAATAAAAAGACAACTTCAATCATTGCTATCTAGAGGAGGTCATCAGGAGAATAAGATGGAAAATGCAGAAAACGTACATCAGCTGTAGAATTCTTAGTGCTCTGGTTTTTATAGTGACCCAGACCTCCTTTAATGACAAAATATATTGCTTTTCTGACAGGATAAGGATATTTGTATGCCCTTATTTACTCTAATAAAATAGATTTTTCCCCTAACCTAGAGAAGATATATTATACTTCTGTGATTATAAACTCAAAAGATTCCCTGATGATTGTCTGGTCAGAAAAGATTATACACCATATGTGCTACAGGAGATTTTACTTGCTATGGTTGGTTGGCCCTGGTTGGTGCCAGACACTCACCAAAGTAACTCTATCACTCTCCACTGCAGCTTGGCAAGGGAGAGAAAATATAATGAAGGGTTCATGGTTTGATATAAGGCCAGGGAGACATTGCTCACCAAATACCATCATGGGCAAAACAGACTCCAATTGGGAATATTAATTAAATTTCTTATTAACAAAATCAGAGCAAACTAATGGGAAGTAAAACAAACCTTAAAAACGCCTTCCCCCCACCCCCTCCTTTCCAGCTCTACCTCCTCAAGGAGACAGGGAGTGGGGATTATGGTCAGTTCATCACATGCTGTTCCTGCTGCTGCTCAGGGAGAGGAGTCCTTCCCCTGCTCCAGTGTGGGATCCACCCCACAGGAGACAGTTCTCCACAAACTTCTCCAATGTGAGGCCATCCCATGGGCAACAGCTCTCTACGAACTTCTGCAGCGTGGGCCACTCTTCCACAGGGTGCAGTTCTTCAGGCACAGCCTGCTCCAATATTCATCCCTCTCAGGGTCACAAGTCCTGCCAGAAAACCTGCTCCAGTGTGGGCTCCTCTCTCCATGGGTCTGCAGGTCCCTGCCAGGAGCCTGTTCCAGCACAGGTTTCCCATGAGTTCACAACCTCCAATTTACCATTTATTCTGGGCGTAGAATTTACACAGCTGATTATTGGCCATGAGCCCTATGACCTTACCAAAATGGAGATGCCCTAAGAAATCCCTTATAAAGATAAATATTTCCTACAAAATTTTTATTTCAGTGCAAAGTTTTGCATTTTTCTATTTAGAAATATATTTGCTTATGTTCATCTCACCAGCCAACCCAAACAATTCATTTCAATGATTTGCCATTTTCATGATTTACCATCCCCTTGTTCTTCATGACATCTACAAATATTAGCACTTACAGCCTGCCTGTCTCTAAGCCCTTCTCTGCTTGTTTCCATGGGATTCAGATGCTTTCATCTTAGAAACTGTTGCCTAATGAATTTGGCTGACCAGGAGCTGATCAGTCTCTTTGAGGTTCATCAGGTTGGTACTTTTCCATCGAAACCACAAACATTTCTGCCTGGCATAGTTTTACCCAAGTCACAAATGTTAAACCCCCTCTAAGTTTCAGAAACCTTACACGGGAAAAAAAGTTAGAAGTAGAAGGTGAAAAGTAGAAGTGTACATGCCTGGATATGCTTTTATTTGGCAGCAGTAATGCAGATTGGTAAATTCTCTGAATAAACTCCATACAGCTGCAAGTCCCTAACAGTAATACATACTTGCTCATTGCACCTCATTGTAGTACTAATAATATAAAAATTTTAACAGTGCAAATCTTCAGTAAGACAATAAAATACTTTTTCCTAAAACCAAACATCATTCACATGCAACTTCTGTGGTAAATGACACAATGATGGTCATGTTCAGAACACATTGATACCAGTCTTCACCCTTGTACATTTCAGCTTTACTAATCTAAAACATACACAAATGTCCCTTTTGTTTAGTTTTTCATTTATCTAAACTAAGCTTGGTTACATCTAATCAATTTGGAGTTAATTTGGAGTTCTCCCATTCCCTACGGCTGTTTCATGGATTAAGACTATTTCTTTAAATTAGAAATATAATTTAAATAAGGCTAAAGTAAAAGATTATTTTCTTTTCTGGTAAGTCATGTGACACCCTCTGTGTATGAAAAAGTAAAAATAGCTATGCAAACCATCTGATGGGATCCCTTGAAAGTGGGAAGACTATTAGAGCAATACCAGAATTTCAACTCCGCATTAAGTTAATAGAATCTATGAAAAAACTTTGTGGAGCAATTTGTCCCTGAGATAATTGAATTTAAATCACAGGATTTATAGTAACAATTACTTTAATCTTGTTATACTTGACTCAATTGCTAAAAGCATCCATTTTACTTAATACTGGTCTTTGTGGAGTAACTAACTTATTTTATTTGTTACTGTCAGAAAAATGTATCTCTTAGAAAAGTAAACAGGCACATCATTCTCCGCTCTGTTTCTCATAGACATCTTTCTTCCTTCCTTTCATACCTTCTTCATATAGTAGATATTTCTCTTTTGAAATCTGTCAATTTGCAAGGTTCCCCACTGAGACTGTGTTCTTTCAGTGTGTGCTGGAAGTGAAATAAATGGGACAAACTGCATTTTTAGAAGTAAGCATATACCTCACACTCTTGGCCACAGAAATACTCTGGTTTTCAGCACTACATCCACCAACTCTTGGGGAAGCTATTTTTCTCTTTTCTGCTAGGATAACAATATTCATCTCAGTATCCCCTAGCCCATCTCCAAAGCAGATCAGGACCGTGGATGGGAGTTCATCATGTTACTTATTCAGATTGGCTGCACAAATGTATTCATACTCACCCACCACTTCCACACATCTAGTTGCCTCTTCCTTTCACTTGTGCAAGAAATAAAACTCCACTGGCAAAAATTCTGTCTTTCCTCTATTAAGCAGGGGAGTTGGAGGTAAAAAGATCTGTTTTAATTTTTATTTGAATATGTACCTTGATAGACTTAGAAAAGAACAATTACCAAGCAGGAATTTTACATACTGTTTTGGTGTAATTGGAAAGCAATACTGTGCTTATTAGACCACGATAAAAGAAATGGCTCCATCTAAGTGCCCAGTTGTTGGGTAGGCTAAATTCTTTCCACTTTCCAAACAAATAATTTTGCCACCTGTTTTCTCCTTTTTCCCATTCCTGTTTTTCTTTAGTTTTTTAGAGACTGTTTAAATAAAACCTCTACTTTAGTTCTGAGCATTTCAGAAGTACTATATTTATTAATTTTTCTGTAATTATAAAGTATCACATCAGTAACCTTTATGTATTACTAGTCATTTCTCTTTCTCTTTTAGAACAAATGTTTGTCAGAAAGTTGCATCTGCAAAGTCTGAATGAGTTCAAAGTAATGGATACAAAAGTTTGTGCCAGGCATCCCAAAGTGAGGAACCACAAATTCAAAGATCTGTCAGAAGTGTTTGGCTCCTATGTAAAAATGAGGTTAGAACATATCCTGTGTTTAATCATTTCAGATCTTGTATTTTGAAGTGAAACTTTAAAAAATTATAAAAAGAAGGAACTCGTGAATTACTGATCCATCACATAAACTTAAATTCCTCACAAAATAAAAATAAAATGTTTCTAATTACTTAGAAGATAACGGGGTGTGTAATGATTACAGGCTTTTCAAGGACAACTAATGTCAAACAAATCAGGCCTGTGGATGGGGTAGACTCACAGAAGCTTTTGACACTGATGTGATGTTTACCTAGAAAACCTTGTTTCACCTGAAACATTCCCTGGTGCTCACAGATCTAAAGAAATGCCACCAGGAGGAAGTCCTGCTTTACACAAAAACAGGAAGGATGTCTGAATATTCTCATCAATGGTCAGGATGATCAATCAAGAAGCATGTTCATCACACCTGGGCAAACCCAGGCTAATGTTATTTAAGGTGAGACCTCAGCTGGAGTGTGGTGTCCAATGGGCATTGCATTTCAAGCAAGCCACAAGCAGCATGTCTGAAGTGTGAACTGAGAGGTCAATGATGAGAATGAAATTAGTTTGGTGGAGAGCAGAAGTGTGTGACAACAACCTCTAAACCCACCAAAAGTTATTAGTGAAGAGGCATGGAATAGTTTCCACATATTTATAGGGAATGAGATGCAAATTGCAGGCAGCAGGTTTAGGTCATTCACTAACTACATCCTCTAGGAAGGATCTAAAGTCCTGGTCATCAGGGATCAAAGTGAATTACTCTTTCCAAAGGTGTTTTTATGAAATGAAGCTAGAATGTCTTAAGCCTGGTTCACCTATACCCTAAAGTAAATATATTAGTACGTGGCCTCAGCCAGGAGCACTGACAGACGTGGTTAGTGAAGGCTAGCAGTGGTTTGAGCAAGCACCATCTAGTCTTTTGTGCTTTCATGTCATTTTTCTTCTGACTTTCAGGGTATCTGTTGCAACTTCAACAGAAAGTCAGAGCAGTCAAAGGGGTGGGATGACAAAAACAACCCCCCGAGATGTCTCAGAGTAAAGTCCGTAAGGGAAAATACCATTCAACAACATTAGTGGCCAATGTTGCCACTCATGAAGGAGGTGTTGAGGTGGTTATCCATGCCAACAGAACAAGCAGGAGCTGCTGACACTGGTGGGGGTGGAGAATTTAGAAGGGAAAATAAATATGCTGGGAGGGAAATGAAGTGGATGGTGGTTTGTCTTTCCATGGCTCTGCTGCTGCTCCAGTAAAACACTTTTCTCCAAGGCTTTTTTCTCAGTGACTTCTTTCTTTCTAAAGCACTTCATTTAGAAAATAACTCTTCCAACTGCATAAATAATTTCCCACTTGTAAAATCCAAAAATCAAGGGAATTGTTTAAAACCATCCTGTTGCTTATAGGTAGGTATGTGCTGAAGCAGTTGTTACATTAATGAGAGGAATAATAATAATGAAGAAGAATGCACATGTTGGAGGAAGTCTATCAAAGAAAACTGTAGGCTATAAATATTTCTCAGGTGACAAGGTGAGCTCCAGGCAGTAGGCCCTGTAAAGTGGGAGTAATGCAGAATTTGTTCAATAGTTTAGATGTTTTTACAAATAGAAAGTAGTGGATTTCAAGGCAACTATCGGGATGTTACTGAAAAAATATACTTTTATTTTTTAAATTACCCATTTTGCTACTTCAGTTCTATCTGAAGGATTACCAGAGAGGTATGTGCATTTTGCTCTGCTTTTAGTACATTTATCATTTTAATGACCCATAGCAGGTTGTTACTACCTGGCTGGCTGGCAGGAACTACCCAACTACCATGTTGATGAAATCATACCTTCAAATGTTATGCAAAATTATTTAAAAAAAAGACCAATTGGCATGTTTACAGTGAAGACAGTGAAGAACAACATTTCCTGGAAGAATTCACTCAAATTAGATTTGATACTATGTGCCAAGTAAAGATGGAAGTTTCACGTTAGCATAAATTGATAAGAATTAGTGTATACTTGCTCTGTCATATGTGCTAAATGCAATGCTGGTGGGAAAATACAGAAAAATAAATAATAAAAAAGCTCATTCTTTTACTGACTTTCTACCTCAGCTTAGGGGAAAAAAATTGAAAGCTCCTTTTTCCACCCCCAGAGAATGGAAATGCTTAAAGTGGGGACTTTCTTGTGAATGTCCAACCACAGTACTGGAATCAAAGTCCATATTTTTAAGTGTGTCCAATATATTCAAAATATTTTGCTTAGACAATGCAGGCTATTTTCAATACAATTCATGTGAAAAAAGTCAATAATGAAACGTTTGATTTGTTGTTCAAGTTTTCACAGAGTCATTGAGGGCAGGAACAAAAGAGACAGAGGGAGATGAGGTATCTTTGAACACAGTAGATAGCATAGACTACTACCAAGAAATTCAACCCCTAATGCCTAGACTGAGTTGAAAAGAATTGGAAAGGTTAAAAAAAAAAACCCAAAATAACCCAAACAAACAACATGACTTGGAACAAAATCGAAAAATCAGAACGAAATGAAATCAACCCCCAGGCTGTGTTGGAGATGTTTTGATGCAGCTTAGTAGACCTGATAGGAGAACCACTGTCTGCTCCTGCTCCAACTGCCTCCAGTGGGTTCTTCTCCCAGCTCAACTTCCCATCTTCCCAAGGGAACTGTTGGCCACTCCTTGTTTTAGCAGGCAGCTCCCCTACCTCTCAGTAACAAATCTTAGGTGCTTTTCCCCCGTAAGGATGGGTTGTCACATCCTTGCCTTGGGCCTGACTTCAATTTCCTTTGCCTTCTGCAAATGCAGCAGTGTCCCCCTGAACAAAAAAACCCCAATAATGACAGATTCTGACATCTGTCTTCAAATTCTTTGTTGGCTTTGACAGAATTACATTTTCCAGCAAAATCCTTGGCCTGTGATTTTCAACCAGTTCAGCCAAGCACCAGAGACATCTCAGTCTCATCAGGAACTGTGCTCTTTGACTCAGAGCAGAGGAAAATCACACAGGGTAGGGCTCCTTAGCAAAGACAGAAATCTGTCTCCTTCACAGAAAGAAACTAAAAATCAGATTTGGCACTCAGGAGCCCAAAAGAGCAAGGCTGAGCTGAATTGCATTGCACACGTTTCACTTAGACCCAGCAGGACCTGTGCAGTGATGGATGCCTGTCCTCATTCAACAAGACCTTGAAATGCACCTTCAACCTAAGTAGGTTGTTATAATCTTCTGGGGCCTATGCTAGATTTCCACTTATGGAAACCAAGCTTTGAACTCCAGGGGATGAAATGAGGTGAACACAATTGCATATCTGGTCACAGGGCACGTGAAACAGAAAATGGGGCTGGAGGCACAGTGAGAATCTGAGTTTCAGGGCAAAAGGGGACGTATAGTGTGTGAACTGAAGAAGTAACTTCAAGTCTCTTTGAGTTTTAAGAGACTCAGCAAGCAAGGAAACGTGAGACACTACATATGACATATATTTCATGGCAGGTTACTTTTGCCACAAAGTTCCAGCATGACCAAGGCTAAAGAGGCCAGATGTCAAGAGGTATAAACAACCATCATGGGAGATCCTCCTGTGCATCATGAGGAAAGGAGGGGAGCTGACTAATCTTACTCTGACACTCCTCCTTAGCATAAATCCCTTTATAGTATGACATTCCTCAGCAGTCTCTCATGCTCAGGGAACAAAGGGAAGGAGACCAGACATCCTTGGGCAACTGTTGCTCACCATTAGATTTAGAAAGCTGCCTTCCAAAACCCAAAATTCTTTTAAGTTGTCTTGTTTTCTTCCTTTTGAGGTTACACTCTTACCATCAAGGCAGTTCATCAACTCACAGCTGATAAACTAATTCTCAACAAAAATAGTTCCTTTTTCTACATCTGGAAGAAATGCAGCAATTTCGGTTCCTCAAATGAGCTGAGCTGCTGTGGCAATTCTTTGGGCCTGGCTTAGTGGCACACAGTCTTAACTTCATGGGAGTTTTCTATAGCTTTAGTTAAATGAGTAGAGAAGATTAATCTTTTTGCACCAATAGTGCTTCGACATCTTTGCAAATAGATGTATTTTGCAAAAGCTAAAGCTCAGATGTCAGTGTACCTTTTTTTGGTACTAAAAAGCTTTAAAACACAGAGAAAATGAAAATACATAAAAATAAAACTATTACAAATTCCTTTATTTTTTCTTATGAAATACAATTTCTTGTCCATGTTTGCACTTACCAAGATGATCTGAAGATAACTTTTTGTAATCAAATACGGTAGCTGCAAATGCAAAAGAGCAGGCTGAAAGTAGAGTGAAGGACACCATTATTTTGGGTGGTGACTGAGCTTCATATTTTTTTCTCTCTCCTCCAATCCTAGTTTCTCACATATCCTGTTGTTCCACAACAAGAGGAAGAAACAAATGGATGAAAGTGTTGAGTTCAAAGGAGATACAACATCCACTTGAAGAGTTGTAATTCTTTGACTGGTGTTCAAGGGGATGCTGGTATCTAGTAAACCGAGAAGGCTGAAGTATACACAGTGTGTATTAATAAGTGGTGTAATGGAGGGCAGAGAAATCCTGCTGCTCAATAAGGTTGTCATGGTGGCCCTGGAAATTAGAACCCCCCCGTGTCAGACATGGCCCACACATCAGTGCTGTCTGTCCCACAGTAACTAAGCCATGTCCCAGCTCCCGGGACTTTGAACGTGCCCGTGGGACCTGCCGGCGCCGCTGTGGGGGAACGAGGTGCAGTTTCACACTCAATTTAACACCCCAAGGGTGTTAAAAGCCCTGTGCTGCGTTCTAGGAGCCTTCGCGGAGAAGTGAGGCCAGAGGGCTGTTTCCATACCAGGCCCTTGACCCCGGCCCCCTCCTGTCTCGGCTCGGGGCAGGGTGATGCGGGAGCAGCGATGCTCCCTCCGGGGCGCCCGGCAACACCGAGCCGGGCCCGTCGGGGCCGCAGACCCCCCTCTCCGGCTCCGCACCGAGGCCGGCGGGGCCAGCCTGGGGGCCAGGGGAGGTGGCGTGTCCCGGCGGGGCAGGAGCGGCTCCCGGCGCACCGAGGGGCTTTCCCCCGAGCCTCGGGGCGCATCCTCGCCCGCCGGCCCCGCCGCGACGCCGACAGCAGGAGAGGCCGTAAACCGGCTTACGCCCAAGGCGATTTGCCCGTGATCCGCTGGGCTTCCCGGGCGGGAGGGGGCCGGGCGTGCGGGGCGCCCGGGACAGCGCGGCGGGCGGGCGTGCGGGGGGCGGGAGGCGGCGATGATGTGAGCGGCGCGGCAGCTGCAGGCCAGCTCCCCCGGGAGCCGGGGCTGAGCCCGGTGGCCGTGGGAGGGAAAGGAGCCGGGCGGGGAGGGAGGAGGGGGCCTGGACAGAGCCGGGGGAGAAAAGGGAGGAGCGGGGCCGGGGTGGGGGAAGGACAAGCGGCGCCGGGGAAGCGCTGCCAGCCGGAGCAGCGGCAGCGGCGGGAGGGAGGCGCAGCCCGGCGGACCCAGCTCCGCTGCCCGTCGGCGCTCTCCCCGCGGAGGTTGGGGACCTGCTGCAGGGTGATGGAAGAGCATGGGTACCCTGCCTATAGCGCCCGCAGCCCCGCCTGGGAGGAGCTGGTAGGTACATGCGTGCCTTGCCGTTGCACAGGCGTTTCCTACCCTTTTTCCTGCCTGTATTGTTCAGCCGGGGGGTCGGGCTATCATCCTTATCTGTGCCCTCCAGCCCCCCCTTCCCTTCTTCCGACCCCGCTCCACGCCAGAGCCCGGCGGCCGGCGCTCGTCCCCTCCCTGCGGGGAGCGGCGGGGTGGGGGTGGGAGCCTTTCGCCCCCGCCGTGTCTGGCCATTTGCTGACGAGCTCGTCCCTCTGGGAGACGAGGAGTTCGTTGCCCTTTCTGAGTTTCACTGCCCGGGTGGAAAGCCTGGGATTAGCACCGAGAGCCTTGCCTTCAACTTTGCAGAAGGAGTGGGTTGGATGTTGACACCGTTAAACGCTTTCTCTTAGCACAGCAAAAGCAACGTGTCCAAGCAGCGTTGGGAGGCAGTTTCCAGAAAGAGACACACACTTTCCCCTCCTTCTCTTCTGGAGTTAGGCTGGGAATTGCTCCCATTGCGGAGGCAAAGCGGGACGGCGCTGGGGTACCCTGCTGCCACCCTGCCCTGTGTGGTGTGGGAAAGTGCGAGCCTTTGGGCCGCTGCTAAGGGAGGGGAGTGCACAAACTGGCCAGGAGGGAAGCTGCGGTGAGGTGCCTTTGCAGTTTGTTTAAGCAACTCGAAGACCCTCCTTCCAACCAAAGGAAATCATGTCACCGGCATCCTCAGCAGGCGATAAAATCAGATTTCCCTTTTCAGGGCAGCCTGATCCCGCTCCTGGGCTTTTCTCCATTGTGCAAACACACACACACACATCAGGCAGGGAGGGCTAAAAATAGGCTTTGGGTAGCTGCTTGGGAGATTTCAGGCTATCTAAGAGGTCAAGGCTAGGCTGCCTCTAGCCCTGAACTTGGCGAGGCAGCATGAAGCACGGACCGGTGCCACCGCCAGGTTCCCCTTTAGATGGCTGTACCATGTTTTGCTAACTCGTTTTGTTGGTTCAGGTTTTACTTGTAAACCCAGTTTTAAAGAGCAAACGGAGGAGACCCATTCCTTGCGTGGCTTGTTGTGCACACCCTCAGGAAAGCAGCAGCCGAGCCCCGGCGATACCCACAACTAAATGAGTTCACTCCGTTCCTTGTTAGGATTTGTAGCCCTCACAAATATATTTTTACTATCCTCATTTTTGTTATTAAGTTGAACATCCACCTTCCCTGCCCTCTGCAGTCCTGAAGCTCCGAAACTGTTGCCGGAGATGCAGCTGTGATAGGGAAAACAGCTGTATGTGTGTTCCGGGAACATGGAGCTGACATTGAAAGGATCAGGCAAGGGAAACCCGAGATTTTTGCCTGGCGAGATGAAGACATCGTGCGAGGAAGGCAGCAAAGTAAATTTCTGCGAATGCGTTATCCTATTAAACAGTGACATTTAAATTGCTGCCGTCATCCAAAACTCAGCAGAAACTCGGAAGGCAGATGGATTGCAGCCCCTCTCCGCTTGGAAACGCGGAGTCCTGGCTGAAGCATCCAAGCCCGTTTCCTTCTGTGTGCAGGGCTTAGATAAACAAGGAGCACGTCTTTTTTTTTTCCCCCCTTCATTTCCCCCTCCCCCAGTAAGGGCCAGGATTTGGGTCATGTTTATCATTTCATTGCTGCATTTGTTAAAGAGCACATCTATGAATGCAGTTTTAAGGTTAACCACTGCACTGATTTCCTTTACAAGACTCTGATTTCAGCTGATCCACTCAATCCTTTACCTGGTAACCTTCTGGTAAAATACATGATCTTTGTGGCAAGAGCCACATTGTTCTTTCCATCTGCTCATAAGCAGGCTTTTTATGATAAAGGGGGCAAAGGGAGATTTAGGTGAAAACTTGAATGATGAAAGGGAAAAAATAGTACACAAACCTCTCTCCCCTGCTCTTAAAACACAAGACAAAGCAGTAGGATAGGGAAGACTATTTATTGCAGGTTTTGAATTGGTACAAGTAATAATCTATGCAAATTGTCAGATTATTGGGAAGTGCTCTTCCTATTGTTGTTCTGAGAAATGAGTGATGGACATTAAATGCAGCCACAAGTCCTTTGCCCATCAAAGTTGGACTTGTCTGTGTACTACTTCAAATTTCTATGAAGTCCTTTCCTTAACTCATAGCACATTTTAAAATGGAAAAGCACTTCCTGAATTCAGTAAGAGTTGTGTAAGACCCCATGATGAAGCTAAGTAGAAGTGACTTAAAATGTAAGGCTCACCCTGCATTCTTGCAAGAGAGTTTGGTGGCTTTGTAGTAAAAATGTGCATAACATATGACTTACAAAGCTCTAGACACAACTTTCATATTTCATATGAAACCTGAGTCTTGGCTTTACCTTTCTCTTGAAATGCACACATAAGTGCTTTTTTTGCAAAGCATCTGTTTACTTTTATGACCTGCCCTGGTTTGGACATTTTCACTCCGAAGCATACAACGTAGTTCAGTGGTTTCCTCAATATTGTAACCTTACAGGTTACATGATTCCCTTGGCTAACCCCAAACCAGCCACAAGTGATGTCGTTACTTTCTTTAACAGTGGTATGGATACATGTTGTTATATTTTGGCTTCCTCTTTGCTAAGTGAGGAAGTCAAGAAAGAATAGTATCACTAACTGGATCTGCAGAGGGAGTTCAGACAGGCAGATCTGAAATGAACCTGTTCACAATGGGAAGCCCAGTTAAAAACCATAGCTATCACTAACCACTAAAATTAGGAAAGATTCAATAAAGTCTTTTAAACATGATGAATAATGCATTGTTAATCGGACACACTATTGATTCAAATTCCCTCAGAACAACTTTCTGAGGTGAAGGATAGAAAAGTATTACCCTTTAGTTTATAGATGCAAAAGTGACTTAGAAAAAAAGATGCAAAATGCTTGTTACAAAGTGAATCAGTTTTAGGGCTGGAATCAAATAGTGCAGTAATCTGTACTTTAAACTGTAATTTTCAGTGCATCTAGAGTGTATGTGTTTTTGGATTTTTTTCTACATTGCATATGCATTTTAGTGACACATATCCTATTACTGGGACTCAGAGTGGTTG
Source organism: Eopsaltria australis (assembly GCA_034509425.1). Taxonomy (NCBI): domain Eukaryota; kingdom Metazoa; phylum Chordata; class Aves; order Passeriformes; family Petroicidae; genus Eopsaltria; species Eopsaltria australis. Next base: position 1,962,217 of record JAVTVJ010010674.1, on the reverse strand, counting down.
AATGAAAATGTTCTCACAGTATATATATGTATATTAAATGTATACATTATCACAGAGTAAATATGTATATATTGAATATAAAGGGCAGCTCATCAGCTGATATTAATTGCTGTAGTACAAATAATGTCAGCAGAGCTGTTTTTTATTAGTTGACTATCTTTCTTTAAATGCCAACCTTTCTTTATGCTTTTTACTTCCTTGCTTCAGTTAGGAGACTTAAAGTCATTACTAAGAAGTGTGAAACTGTTAAGTGAAAGACACAGCACATGCAAATATTGTTTCTAACGGCTGCATATTGTCCCACATTGTTCAATAGCCCAGCCTGAAGAAGTCTGGTGGTACCACTTGTGCCAGAGTATTCGTAGCTGTGGGTCACTGAGTTGAAATGTGCTATCCAATGTTTGTCATATTGAGTCTGACACTGATCACCTGGGAGAAATCCAGCTGTGTGATGAAGGGATAGAAACCAAGTTGCAAGTCCTTATTGAGGTAAACTTCATGGCTATCTTAGGCAGTTTTATCTGGGTAAAGGCTGGAACTGGACCTTGATTATCTACTAATACCTTTGAAAAGAAGAACAAGTGGAAATGGTGATATCTTTAAAACTGTCTATGTGCCTAGACAATGTATATATTTGTAGAAACAACCTTCTGTGCTAACATGAATGAATAACTTGTGTATTTTCAACAATGCTTAACACTTACTTGGTTTCTCCATTTTGGACTCTGTAAACATTAAAGAACTGCAGACTTTAGAGCCTGTAATTTCACAGAATCCACTACATATTTCACAGAAACCATGTTCTTGTATTCTCATTGAACGGTTCTTGTGGGACATTTCCTACCATTTGCAGATTTAGGTTATTGCTACTGAATTCTCCACATTAAGTAACCTGAGGACATTCCTAGTACTTTTTGGCTTTTTTCACAGTACTCTGAAGTTTACCAAAATATGATGAAAGAGACTTGCTTGGAAGTGAAAGGTTAGTTAGTGCCTTCTTTCCTGGTAACCATACTTTTGTGTTTGTTAGCATCAAGTGCTCCTCAAATCGTAGTTAGTATTATGTGTAATACATGTTAGCATTAATTAGGAAACTATGTCTTGTTGTCCCTTTGCAATATTCAAGTGACATTTACCTTCAAAAGAATTAAGGAATTACAGTGAGACATGCTCTGGCACAGTTTTCTATTCCCAAAATTAAGATGGGGAAGAAGAAGAAAGGAGGGTGGAAAGACAGTGTCCATAAACATTGCTTTTAACTATCTTTCTTCCTAGCTGTGCCCTAAATTAACCTGCTGAGAGCAATGCATACTTGTACCTGCTCAAGTTTGACCCCATGTTTTGAAAAATGGAGAACTCCCTCTCAGGTGAAGAGTGAGATAAGACAGAATTAGTCCTTAATTTCACAATCATTTTGAGACGTGGTATTAATGATAGGATTTAGGCCTTATTAATATTTTAATAGGGCATGTAGGTAATTTTGATAAAAATTCCTTTAAAATATAACTTAACAGATATTTTCAATTTTTAAATGTTACTTTTGATTTTTTAAAAAATATGACCTCTAGAATCAGTCCTATGTGGAGGTGGGTAGTAGAATTTTATTTGAAATATCTGGTGCAGTAACACGGAACTAAGCCACAAGAACTCTAAGGCTTTATGGAAATATTTGCTTTTCCCTATACTACTAGAAATAAAAACCCCAATAAAGAAATGAGATACTCTGAACTATTTGAAATTCAGACTGTGGCAAGGTGTCTGCACTGTAGGATAGGTTGTACAGTTGTTTACTTTCCTCATTAAATGCCTTGTATTTAGGTACTGCGGCATTATATTAGCAAGTTAAGAGATGTCAGTTCCCTTTCTGGAAATATAAATAGAATTGTGGGAATATAAAAGCCACAAGTATTGATTGCTTTCTTATGTTGAATCCGGTCCACGCAGCCAGGAGTTATGTGTTTTATTTAGTATTGCTGTGATTTAAACACTAATTTTGAACACTGACTACATACAAGCCACAATAATTTCGAAGTCCCACAATTCAGAACATGTGGTGACATTTCGAGATCATGCGAGCTGCCAGATCTGAGATGAGAAGGGAAAACTGACCCTTTCTTTCTCCACAAGTAAGGGCTGCTCTTTTACAAAGACAAAAAATGAAGACAATAACAAGAAAATTAAGCTATTAGGAGAAAATTACTGGAAAGCGATAATGTATTTACTAAAACTGTCCAAGGCTCTGGCGCTGATGGATAGTTACCACGGGGTTGACTGGCTGGAGGAATAGCACTCAGATAAGGAGCCCATCGCACCAGATGCCGTCCGTCCGAGTCCCGAAGAGGCATCCTGCGCTCCCAGGGGAGAGCGGCACAGCGCTCGACCGGGCCGGGCCGGGGCAGGGGCAGGGCACCCGCAGCCGCCCGCTTTCGCCGTGCTTGCGTTCAGAGCTCGGCATTCGCCGCTCTCCGAGGGTGCCCGGCGAGGGCGGGCGGTGCTCGCTCCGGTGCCGCGTCCCGGCCACGCCGGGACATCGGAGGATACCCCGGCAGATGCGGGGCTGCCGGGAGCCCTCCCCGCTCCCCGTAGCTTCTTTCGCCGCCCGGACTCACCTGCGGGGCGGGCACCCTCCCGCCCGGGGATGGCCCAGCCGGCACCAGCACCGGCACCGGCGCCGCCTGCAGCCGGCGGCCGCCCTGGGCCTCTCCCCGTGGGCAGGGGCGCAGGGGGCCGGGTCCGTCCCCCCGGCTCCGCCCGCCGGCGGGGAGCCGTGCCCCGATCCCTGCGAGCGGCCCGCGGCCCTGGCCCACAGGAGGGGGCGGCTGAAGATGGCGGCCGGGCAGGCGGACCCGCTCCGCTCCGCCACGGCCCCGGCCGCCACCGCCTCCTTCCCCGCCCCCCCGCACCGCCTCTTTCCCCACCCTCCCGCACCGCCTCCTCCTCCTCCCCGGGGAGGGGAGCGGCAGCGGCTGCCCTGGCTGAGCCGGGCTCGTGTGCTTTCTCTCGGTAGGAGTCCGGGAAGATGGCCGGGGCCGAGTCGGGGATGAGCGGCGCCGGGATCCCGCAGCAGCCCCAGCCCCAACCCCCGGCGGCGGCGGCGGGGCCGGCGGACGAGTCGTCGGACAGCGAAGGGGAGCATGAGGGCCCCCAGAAACTCATCCGGAAAGTGTCCACCTCGGGCCAGATCCGCAGCAAGGTAAGGGGGGCAGGAGCCGGCCAGCCCCGCCGCCCTCACGGCCGGTTTCTCCATCCCCATCCCAAAGCGGGGCTAGCCCGGAGCTGGGGACGGCCGCTGCATCCCGCCCGCATCCCCGGGAGCGGCGACGAGGGGGGGGGAGTGAGACAGCCGTGCCTCTTCCTTCCTTTCCTCTCCCCTCCTCCCCGTCCAGCTGTTGCGTCCACATCTGTCCCCGGCTGGCAGGAAGAGCCCCCCGGGGCGGCGGGGATCCGCTTGGCCGGAGGGGAAGCTGCCTGCCCCGGCAGCCGCCCTGCCCTGCCGGGCGTCCTGGGTGTGGGGGAAGCGGCGGGCTGCCTCCCTCCCTCCCTCCTTCCCTCCGGCTCCTCTTCCTCGGCGGCGGGCACCGCTGCCGCGGGGATCCCGCCCTGCCACCCCGCGGCGCGGGTGGGCTGGCTCAGCGAGCCCTTCCTCACCACTTTCCATACCCGCCGCCCACCCTTTTCAGTTCACCCCTGGTGCCGAGGGCCGCCGCCGTGCGCCCCGCCAGAGCGGCAGGCACCGAGCCCGCGGTGGCACCTCGGGCTCCCCTTCGGGTGCGGGAGTGCTGCCAAGGAGGGAAAGGCGACTTCCACTTTGAAAGGCACCTCGCAGAAAGAGAAGTAAACTTCTATACATCCTCGCTCGTGGCACTGGATGCGTAAAGCAGCTGTCAAAATTTTAGGTTAATGCAGATTTTTTGGCTGTCTCGGGCTGCCGAAGCTGTCCCAGTAGAATTAACTTTTTTCATGGATGGTGTATTTATTTAATTTTTTTCCCCCTGTAAAACCAACAAGCAGGCATTTGAAAGCATAAAAATAACGGAACAGACTTACTTTCTGTGTAGAAGGATCCCATGATTTTCTACACAGTCGGTGATGGGGTCTGCACAAAGCCCCATTGGGGAGAGCTTATTGATGCAATAACATGAAGATCAGGGTTTTTCCTGGAAGTGTCTGTTTTGAGGGGCAAAGTGACTCCATGCAGGCCTGGACTGATCACACTTAGGGTTTGGTTTCCACACAATAGGTCATGTGTCGTTGTTTCCTCTACAGAGCACCCATTAAAGTCAGTAGTTTGTGAAGTCCTGTCCGATTGGTGCTGTTTTCCCTTGGGCTTTTGCTCCATGCACTGCGTGCAAAAGGCAGCCACCTTTAAACAGAAAGCATGATTGTTATACAGTAATGTTATTCTGTTATGTGAGGTGGAAAGCAGTTTTTTCCTGAAACCTCCTAAGCAAGATGTGTGATTCCGTTTTGTTGCTAAATGTTAATTTTGCATTTGCGGATGTTAGGCCTGTCTGAAAGGTTACTATAGTAAATAACACACAACTGTTGCATTGCGTTGGAAATACTTTCAGCTTTAACACCCTTCTGTGTGGCAGTCTTCAGAACGTTTTAAAAGTTATAGGACATGATGCTTTTATTAGCTGTAGTGGTATTAAGTGCATTTGAGTGTTTGCTCTCACAGAGGTTGATACTTGCATAAGGAAAATGTGCCTATTATGAATGTTATTGACACAGGTTTGTGAGATTGAGATCCCAGCCAATTCTTGCCAACTGTTACAGATGGGTGGGATATTCTGTATCTGAAGGCTGTGAATGAATGCTAAGCTGGGATCACCGGAAGATCTAAGACAGCTCTGCAAGTCTTGCTTTTGCTTATCTTAGCTTGAGTCCCAGTTCTATTTCTGTGAATCAGATATATATAGGAAAAACTGACTGCTGACATAATTGGAGTCAAAATGTCGCTTTACTGGTTACAATTTACAATAATATGCAACTCCAAATATAAGCATCTTTCTTTCAATTTAATTAAAAGAGATTTATCATTGTTAAAGATGAGACCCATGTTAAATAATTCAGTAGCACTTTATTTTATAACTCACGATGCATTATTTAAAAGTAGCTATATTTAGACAGACAACTCCCATTTAGTTTAAGGGTGTTGTATGTTTGCTGTTGTAGTAGTTGGTGATCAGTGGTTACATGAAACCACTAGAGCAAGGAACATCAGGGAGCTGCTCTTTTACCCAGCTAGTCCCTTTCATTCAAATTAGATTTGTTAAGCTTCACTTACTTGGTGGATGTGTTTGTAAGCTAAGGTTTTAATTAAATGGATTGGATTTGTCTTACATCTAAGAATAGACTTTTGAAAGAACCCAAAGCATGTATATTACATTTATCATTGATGCTTGTGGGCCATTTAGGACTGTGCTATTTTTCTCCAGAGATTGCTTATTTACTTACTTGAAGCATTTCAGCGACGTGGTATTGATTCCTTAGCTCAGAACTATACCCAAAAGTCTCTGCTGGTAATTGTTTTTATTTTACTTCAGGAAGATGTTATTTTTAGATGTTTTGGTACAGTTGATCATTTGCGAAAGCTACCATATGGTGATACTTTGCAGACAGAATCACTCAGGAGTGAATTTTTTTAATGTGTATATAATAAGATTTAGGAAATATATGTACAAGAACAAACCCCTTTCACTTGAACAAACATAAGCCTATAAACTTCCAATATCTGTAGTGCTCCAAGAGAATTTTTAATCTTTACTCTTTTCTTCCTGAATAAAAACCATCAATTATTTAGCTGAGGGCAGGTGGTGAATAAGAGAATGAGAAAATGTAAAGCAAAAATACTGTATTGGCAGATGTAATTATGCCAAAGTTTATTGCTTGTTTCTGATACGCTAATGATTGGTTCACAGTTCTATTTAGAAGACAGTTGTCCAGTTTTGCCACAGCTTGCCCACATTGGATAGCAACTTCCTTGGCAAACTGTTTACTTGATTTCAGTGAAACTACTTTTACAGTTGGTTGCTAAGAGAAACAGATTGATGGTACGACTGGACATCATTGTGACTTCTGTTATGGATGTAGCTTTAGTTTACGCAAATCTATTCCTTACATTTTTAGAGTACTTTAAAGGCATGGCTATGTCAAAATGTGGCCGTTGTTAATTATCCCAAACAGAAAACTTGAAGATCAATATATGTTGGTGTCTACCAACTCGAGGAGGAGAGAACAAGTTGTGATGCAAAGGACTAAACTATTCTTTGGGCCAACATGTTGTTTGTCACTAGGAACTGTTTGCTAAAGCCCCATACTTCGCTGTAGAGCGACACCGTAGTAGTAGGTACCTTTAGGGAAATCAGGACCAAAACTGATTAAGACTTCTGTGTGATTAAAGCCAGCATCTTTAAACCTCATCCTGGAAGCTTTTGCATCTGTGAAGTTTGTATGTGTTCCCTGGAGGAAATGCTAGTGAATAAATAGGTGACAGATACCCTGTGAAATTTGAGCACTTTTGAGTCAAAATCTCTAATGGAAACAATTCTTGGTTTTGTAATGTCTGTTCATCTTTCCCCCGCATTTTGGGAGACCTAAATATTTAGTACATAAAAAGTGTCTCGGTAAAAAAAAAAAAACTTTTTAAGAACATACATTTTGGTTTTATGAGAACTTTGGAAAACTGTAGTCAGACAGTTTTGAAGTAGTATATATGATGATACTGGGTTGCAAGCAGGGTTACATTGGATATTGAAGTAATGGAAAGTTCTCTATGTGTGTGTTAAATTTGGCTTCTTCATTTTTAAAGATGCTGGTTAAGACAGGCAGAGTCAGTGCCTTCCTTAAACAGATGACTTCAGTTCTTGGGGCTACAGCCCGAAATCTGCCTGTCATCAGCTGGCTTCTAGTTGCTTTAAAGTTAATCACCGTAGTGCAAAGTACATTCCTTACAAAGATGGCGTTGCTTCAGTTCTTTATAGCAGGAATGTGTCGAGAAAGGAGGGTTCAAATTAGAGCTCACACTTTTTCTCTTTAAATTCTACTCACCTGGAGGATCAGCACAAGATTAATAGATGAAACAATCCCTGGATACTAGGAAGTATAGCTGTCAGATGAGCACAGTTACAGTTCTCACGCTTGTTTTGAGTACTCTGCAAAAAACTGGATCTGAAGAATAGCACTTTTATCACTGACATGGCTTCCTATTTTATTGGGTCCATGTCCAGTTAATGCAAAAACTCTGTTGGATATGTATTTTGCTCTCAAATCTGCATTGAGTATCTGGCCTGTGTTTATTTTTGGATGAAGCAGATATTCTGGAGCAGAAGCTATAAATTAGGAAATGCAAGAAAATGTGGTGTATTGAGTAAGATAAATACACTTGTAAGGTATGTGGGACAAAGCTTTCTTCCTCTCCTTTACCCCCAGTGGTTTTTGTTAGTAGTGAAATTGCTGTAACATGGTAGATGTTCAAAAGCATGAGTGTGTTGTAATTAGTGGAGATAATATGGTTTAGATAAGTGGCAAGAGTTGTTACTTGAATTTTCTTATCTGAGCTATTAATATATTTTTTTAGAGATCTTAAATCATTATGGAGTAATAAAAGTAAATTAATTAAAATCCTCTCTGTGGTTTTATTTGCCTTAGTGGATAACACCAGCCATTTAGGAACTGAGCCTTCAAAAAGTTTCTAACCTTTTCCATATGGTGACATTTGACAGTGCCAAGTCCCAGCAGTCACTTCCTGTTTGTTTCTGGTATACATTTCTCTCAGTTTACCATAGCTTGTTAATTCATCTAAATGTAAAGTGCTGTGAGTGATACCAGTGTTCAACTGCATAAGCATCATTCTTTGCAGTGTAATCTGCTTTTCCTCGTTTTCATGGTTTCCAATTTACTCAATTAAGTAGTGGTTCGTTCTTTTCTGGTTAAGGAAACATGATTTTTTTAATGCACCAGAAGTTCTCAGGAAAATGCCATGGTAGCAAAATTTACCCCAGTGGAGATCCTTTATATGCATTAGGATTGTGTAAACCTGCACAGCTTCAAAATGCATTGTAATTTGTAATGTATTCTGCAACTGCAGTAATATGAATAGTGTCACTAGCGAGGAAATGCACAGCAATCGTCCTCAAGTTCTTGGCACCTGGTAGTGCTCACAGAATGGACTGAAGGGTGCTGCAGGATATCTGTCTTCAGTATTCATATTTTCTATTGTTTTCATTCTGCAATTAAATTGATTGTACTGTATATCCATCCTTAATAAAACATCTCAGCAACCTTTTCTTTCCCCACAACTGTTGTAAAATCTGGCAGTTTGTTTCTCTCACCACATCCTGGGGACTTTAACCTATTTTTAAAGTGAAATGTTCATTAATGTGTATTTCTGATGCATGCAAAACACTTATGTACGGACAGGGCAATATATTTATGTTTTGATATATATGTATATATTATTCAGTTCTAGAGTATGCCTGGACAAGCAAACCAGTTTTTAGCATTAAATGGTGTGCAATATTTGTTGCTTCTCATAATTGCTGTGTATCTACGTAACTTTTCAAAATAGAGTCCATGAAAGGAAAATTTCAGCCAAAGACTTGGTAGTTTGGGGAAGTTAAAAATGACTGAACCCACTATGTAGAAGTAAGCAGGGTTAGAATGGAAAGAGTTACACTATTTAAGGCACACTGGTCATTACCACTCGAAATTCTGACACGTGTTTGTATAAAACTGAAATGAAATCTGCTAAGGCGTTTTAGTGATGCATGCATTGGCAAAGCTTAAATTGCTAGCTAAGTACCAGAAAGGAGGAGCTTGTAATATTTTTCAGTAGGTATTTGCAAGCAGGTCTTCAAAGAATGTTGCTTTTGAGGGTTGTTTTTGTGGGTTTTTTTTTTCCTTTTCTGGAATCTTTAAAGTATTAATGCTATTTTGTACTGTGAGATAACATGAATTACCACTTTTCTCCTCCCAGACAGCTGAGTGAGCTGTGAAAGTAGAAAAAAGACAATCACACTTTCATCTTGAATACAAGATTTTGATTATTTTATGTTTTGTTTCAAGGAGCTGGAGAATGCTTTTCTGCAAAAAAGATTGGGTGAAACACTTTCAGTTTATTTTGTACTTTAAGGAGGATTTCTGTTTTTAAAGAAGCACAAGAAGAGACCTATTCAAGAATAAATGACGACTGGGAATCCCTTTCCGAGATGCCTTATCTTGTGAACTTCATGTGCAGAGTCCCGGAGACACATAACAGCCATGCCAGAGCTCAAGAAAGGACTATTCTATAGCTGGGTCTTTGTCCATGTAAGGCTATATAGATCATTTGCAAACATTTTGAATTGTTTCCAGCAGTTACGTCAGAATGCAGGATGCAAGACTCTTGTATGACTGCTGTATGACTCCTGGATGACTAGCTGGACTACCCTAATTAGTTTGGATATCTAAAGCAGAATACCTAGAATTACAGTGCTTTTGTATTTAAAGTAGTGATTGAAAGAAGAGTCTGTCTGGCTATCACAAAGCCTTTATCTGAAGGGAAGTATTGAAATTCTCTTGACTAGCTGAAGACAATAAAAAGCAGCTTAGACCAATGTACTTGGACTGGAACAATCCAAAAGGCTATATATATATTTTTTTAAACAACGTTCCTCTCATTTTCTTTTAACTCTGACCAGTCATGCTTCTAGAAAGGAATCTGTAGAAGAAGATGCATATTTTGTAGACCTCAAAATCTTAGTGAAGCAAGAAGGTAATGTGTAGATTCATTGATGCTCAGAATATGGATCTTTGGGTGTAAAAGAATGCTCTGTAGTCATGCTGTTTTGGTTGTTTTCCTATGACAAGGATAATTAAGACATAGTTTGATGTCTTGTGAGAATACTTCAGTAGCTTACTTGCAAAGGAACCACAAGACCAGTATTTTGTTCTGGTTGGCCATTCAATTTTTGAGATGTTTTTATTATTATTTATAAAGTAGGGGGAAATCATGTCAATAAATTTTTAAAGTTATTGACAACAGCATGGCTAGTTTTGTTTGGTGTTTTTTCAGTCTGATACTTTGGTATCTGACCTTTGTCTTTATTAAGAGAGAGAACTCTTTCTTTCAGTTTTGTACTTCCCACCTTTTTACATTGCTGTTTTATCCTTTCCCCTCTGGCCTTGAAAAAATCAGTTGCGTTTTCCAAAATCTTTTATAAACCTAAGAACAGGCTACTAAATACGTGCAGTAACCATAGCTGTATAATACTAAGTTCAAGCCATGACTCTCAATTTGCTAGCAATGGCAAAAAAAAAGCCTGGCTTGGGGGCATCCATAAATTATTTTCTCCATATCATACTGAAAAGAAGCCTCATTCCTTCTTAATGTAAACATTGCATTTATCACAGCAAACAAGCTTAATGCTGACCCAAAATAAATATTATTTCATTGATATGCTAAAAATAAGACCACTACATTAGATGCTATTTGAAATGAATTAAGAGATTTATTCTAGTACACCATTTGTGCACATACTGAAACACTTCAGTTGCCCTGTACACGTTTATGTGACTAATTACTTCTTAAAGTTAAGCTGGTGCTTAAGTGCTCATCAGATGTGGGTCATAAAAATTTTGTATATAAATTCAGATCATGGTTGATTTAAAAAACTTTTACCATGTAGGAATTATCATGATATATTGCACAATTATGAAGAAAGAGCAAAAAAAATATTTTTCTAGCTAAGTTTTTTGTTTGAATAATATCCCTGTTTAGGAATATTTCACCACTTAGATACTGAAAGCACATTAACAAAACCTGAGCTTGTACTCTTGGGAGAGTTAGCATTATTGTAATAAATTTGGCAAGCTTTTACATTTGATGAGAATTTATTTGTTTATTAGGTGGGCGGCATGAGATTTATGATGATCTGGACAATTCATTTCCTTGCCTTTAAGCACTTGGGGTTTGCAGATTGTGTGAGATCGCACTATATTGTCACTTAGCAACCTGAATAGGGTTTTGAAACTGAGTAGTAGCTTGTGGGTGGCGAGTCTCCCTATATATTTTCCAGGTGGGAAGCATGGGGAGCCCCTCTGTGGGCAGGCACCAGGAGGATGTGTCCAGCACTTGCCAGGGTCTTTCTGGATGTGCTTGCTGAGAACCGGCTGTGCCCTCAGTGTCATTTTGCACTTCTGGCATAGTTCCATGCTGGGAAGATCTGCTGAGGTTTTTCATGCCTGCAGAGATTTAAGTGGTTCTAAAGGACTGTCATGCTGCTCTGGTCAGTTATGTCCTGTTGTGTGGTTGCTTAAATTTAGTAACTGAGTTTGAACGGCTTCAGTTTGACTGCCAGTAGTCCTTACTGCTGCTGTGATCCTCTAGAGTGAGAGGAAGGTCAGTGGCTTCTCTGCTTGTGAGAAGGGTGGCTTGCTCTGGTTCAGCTGAGGATGTTGGAAAGGATCAGCATGGCTATCCAGCAGGCCCAGATGCCCATCAGGCAGAGACTTCTGTCCTCCCTGTGCACACTCTCTGATGACCGTGAGGACGGGCACATACTTTGTTGTTTGTTTTAACGCTCCCATAGAGACATCTTGCTTTGTGTTCTCTCTCTCCTTTCCTGCCTGCTGCTGTCACGGTTTCTTCAGGAATTTGAACAGAGAAGGGGTGACATGCCTTTTCCTTTTAGTCTATGCCTCTGCGAGATTTCTCCCAATATTTCCCGTAAAGAGAGGAACTGCCAAAGACCATGAAGTTTGTTTGGCGTGGAGTCTTGGAGAGGGTGCAGATATGAGTTTGCTTCTTTTAATAGTTTCACCCTTCACTGCCTCCTCCTTCAGTTGTACTGATCAATCCTGGGAGCAGATGGTTCACTGTGGAGCTATTGACTTGAAAATTAATGCACCCTTTTTGCTGATTTTTAAGCTATTGCCATTTTTTGCCTGAAGCATCAGGGAGCTTCACATGAGTTCTTACTCTCTAGACAAACATTGATTTGCCTCAGCTTCAGAGATCTATTAAAGTGAATAAAAGAGAGCACAAAGGGTAAAAGGGGGTTTGTGAGTCAAGGATCTGAAAGAATATGGTGGTGTTCATGGTGTAAACAGTAATTTTTTTATTGTATATAGTGATACATTTATAATATGTGGATTCTGCCTGCAATGAATGCAGAGGGGATGCAGATCTGCACCAGGGAGCTAGTGTGATTTACTTGGGTGTGAGATGAAGAACCAATGTTTCTGGTTAAATCTGAACTTTCACAGAAGTAAAAGATATTGTACTCATTTATGCAGCTTCTTGTTACAGACAAAACCAGGAATAACTTTCAAACCATCTCTCTGATGTTAAACTTGATTTTCTTTCCCCTGAGTGAAATTGTCCAAACCTTCATACAATCTAGAAGTTTGCATTATGAGGATTTTATAGGAGGAAACCAGAATTTAGAAAAACTTCATGTAGCTCCGTTGACTGCAACTTGGATTTTTTGTTTTGTTTTGTTTTGTTTTGTTTTGTTTTGTTTTTGGTTTGGTTGGTTGTTTGGATTTTTTTGTTATGAATGAATGTTGGGCTAATAAACATGATTCTGTGGTGCTTCTGGAAGCAAAGAAAGAACTTTTACCTGTACAAAATCCACTGGTTAACATTTTGTAGAGAGAACATTGAACAAAATGTGCCTCAAAACTATGTGCAGATGAGATAAAATTTATACCTGAGATGGTTTGCTGCTTAGGCTGGTGGTCTCCAACCCTCCCTGATCCACTTGCAAGTGATCTTTCAGAAATTTAAAGGCAGGTTGCACAAGTTAGGGTCTGTGCGTGTGTCCTGTCTACTTGATGACAAGTTTCTCCCTTGCCCAAATTGGTAATTCCATAAAAGGCATTAAAAAAACACTTCAGGCTTCAGAGGGTTGTCAGGTTTTCATCTATGCTGCTGATGCTGCATTACAAGACTCTGTTCTGCTTCTTCTTCAGCATTTCAAAGGAACTGAAGATACTAGTAAGTACAGAACTTATGACGAGCTCCTGTCAAAAGCAAGCTATTAAATGTGCTGGCAATGTCAAGCTGTATGTTTTAAGACCTGTCAGTGCTTTTGTGTATTATTGTATTATCTCATGTTACCTGCTCTTGCCAGGTAAATGCAACTGCAGTGAATAGCTTTTTTTTTTTTTTTTTTTAAATAATACGTAATTCTTATTCCAGCTTCTTCAAGCTGTGCATTTTTCCATAGTTGTGATCATATGTGTGCTTCAGATGATCTTACTTCTTCCACAGAGACCAGTATTTAGAGCCCAGTAGTTCTGTGCATGTGTATGTGTGTGCATGCAAACCAGTATTTAATATTTTTTTTGCTTACACTGTTTAGGGTAAGAGAAAAGATTATTATTTTTTCATATGGTTGCTGTGTGCACCATTGAGGAGGAGATAAAAGGAGTTAACATCATAGCTTCTACTCCTCCATCAGCCAGAGATCTGCTGCCAACAGTTTTACAAAGGGCTCATATTTCAAATTACCTTTTGAGGTTTTGATAAATCTGTGTCCCTGAGAGGTTGTCTCACAGTGAGGTGTTGGAAACGACAGGGAAATCTTACATTTTTCTGTTTGAATAAAAAGAAATAAAAATAAGTCAGAGCCAAGGCAAGAGGCATATAGGCTTCTGCTGAATTTTGTTACAGATGATTATACCTTTTCTTTGAAATATACCCCAAGGTTATTTGTAGCTGATCTGCAGTTTAAATTACTGTGTGTAGGTGTGAGAGGTTATAGAGAGGGACTTTTTATAGAAAAAAATATTTATGAATGTTGTTACAGGATCATAATAGTAATCTGGATTGGAAGACACTTTGGGAGGTCATCTGTCCCACCCTCATGCTCAGAGCAGGGACGTTTTCAAGTAGACATTTGGTTGCCCAGAGCCGTGTCACTCTAAATGTCTTACAGATTGATAGAATGTGGTTCCTGATTTATTACAAATTAAGCATTCTCTCTTCCTTTTACACAACTGTTGGGGATAACCTGTGTCTCCTGAGGAAGATTTGTCAGTACTTAAAGGCCTGATTAAATACCTTCAGAAGCAAAAAAAACCAAACCCCAACAAACACCTCCCTCCCCGCCAAAAAACCCCCCACCAAAATATTTCAATGGTACAACTTTAAGAAAGGTCTTAAAAAAGGAAAATGCCTTTCTTCTCCCCTCCCATACCTCATAACATGGGACTGGAGTGAAATGATGTGGTTGCTGTCTATTTATAGATTCAATAATGTTCCAGTGTACACTTATTATACCTAATTAGGAGTATTCTAAATAACTTGTTGTTTGCATTACAGATACAGCTATATGACTGCAGATCAATGGCATGGAATTATGTCACGCCTTATCAAGGTCTAAAGTCTTTCTCCTCTCTCTAAATTAAACCTCCCTGTCCTGATTGCTTTTTTTGAAGTCTCCCTACATGGCTGTGATTTATTTGCCATGAGAGTGTTTGTATTCTGATTAAGTTAATATTTGAAAGCTAGATTTTGAAGAGGGACTCAGGGCTCAGGGGAGCTGGAGTGTGCTATAAAAAAGGAAATTGCAAGAATTTAAATGATTGCCCCCTTTTATTTTTTGAATTTTGTTTATTTATTTGTTTCTCGTGTCATTCTGTATCACATTTGATGGCCTAGGATTTGACAAAGGTGCAGTTGATCAAGATGCAGTTGAGGTTGCCTGGATAGTGCTACATCATTTTCACTATTCTTCCAGCATCACTGGGTCTGGCCATGGAGGTGGATGTTCACCTCTTGGAGGTGGTGACAGATGGTGACAGACTCTGAAATCATCAGTATGGTACAGAAAAAGACCCATATAAATGCAGCAGCAAAATGCATGGCACTGGGACTTGCTAAAATGTAGACTTCTTGGCTTCTTGGCCATTCACGTTCTGGTTATACTGTTAATGCTTTCCCTCTGGTAAGTTGTTTATCAAGGAAATGATAATCAAACTTTTCAAGCTGGGCAATGTAATTGATAGACTATGTCTCTTGTTTGAGCCCAAGCTTCGTCTTTCATTTTATTTGACCTTCAACCACATAAACTTTGTCGGTTGTTGCTAACACCACTAGTCAGTTTTACCACAGCATATGATGATGGAGAAATAATGATTCCAGCTCTTCTCCCCAAGGACTTAAGCAATTCTAAACCTCTGATTCTTGGTGTGTGCAGAATTTTGTCATGTATGGAAAAAGACTTCTGTATTTTTCTTTCGTTGGAGAGATATGTAGTGTAATTTAAACAAAAAGAAATTTATACTAAGCTATATGACAAAAATATGCAGTATCCACAGAAAAAAAAAAGTAGTTGGTAGCACTGAACTTTGCTTGAAAAATTTGATCCATGATTAGGGCCTAGGAATGTATGCAAGGTTCTATTAGAAACACATCTAAAAGAACTTTTGTTCTTTAGGTAGTACACAGTGTATAAAATGATTATTCATCTTGATAATTACAAATATGAAAAAATGTTCTAACACCTAAGGTTTAATGGTGGCTTTTGTTTTAATTGCTAAATTGCCTTATTCTTAAATGGAAAGGTTGAAAATCACTAGCAGTATCTTATAATAGACTTAGTTTTTCTGTTCTTTAGAGCCTCCTATATTTCATTGAATCTGCACTTAATTTTTACTCTAGGGAATGAAGTTTATAGGAGGAATTTCTATACATGCTATATGAAAATTGCTTATTCTCAGTTTTAACAGACATGCTATGACGTTCTTAATTGGTAAAAAAAAAGTCATTTTATATATCGGCAATAAAACGAATTCTAAACTGAAATAGGAATGTGGTCTTGCATATTTCATTGCTCAGAGGTAATATATAGTGAAAGCTCATTTGAGAGCATTCAGGAATAAATGCTGCTCATCATTGCAGTCTCTTGGCAACCTGTGCCGGGTTCATTGCATATAGGCAAGCAGCTGCCTGAGCATTGGTGGGAGGTTATCTTTGTTATTTTCACAAGTTGCATAGAAGGGAGTTTGATTTGAAATGTCAGCATCCTGGGATTTGAACAATGGGGATAGATATGCTTAACATTCCTAAAAGCTTCAATGTAAAAGAGCACAGGATGCAAAGGGCACTCTGCACATTTCATCAGTGCAGTTGAAATGGAATTTAATGCATGGAACAGCTCCCTTTAGAAGGTAGATCAAAGCAGAGGCAGAGGATTGTTTGCAAACAAAAAAGTAATTTAAGAACATATTTTTTTGGGGCAATGTCTTGGAGTCCTGGAAGTACACATCCCAGTGAATGCTCAACTTGACTATCTGTCTCAGTGACCTCTAAGTCTTTTGTTTTGGCCTCGACGTGGGCATAATGTTGCCAATGAACAGGACTGTTCTTGCAGCTTCTGAGGGTGTCTTCATGTGTCATCCCTTAAGTGAAGGCTTACTGAAGGAGAGGGTGTTCAGTGTGTCAGCAAGGAAGGATGTAGTACTTAAATCACTTGTGTATAAGCTCCTGCCCCAGACAGAGAACCAGACACACAGAAATAAGGAGTATCTGTGGAGTAGAAGTAAGAGAGAGAAGTGTGATTTTAGTGCTTTGTGCAGAATTTTTAGTATGTACCTAACCTGCACTCATAGTTAACAGATCACACTACAAACTTTCATAGGAAATAAGAAACAGGATTTAAGTACCTGTAGATTTTGCTGGCCGCTGCACATGTGTACCTAGAAATACAGTGGGGCAACTTGATCAGGAAAATGACCTGTGGGAGTTCCGTGTTCAGCTCCATATCAGGTATTGCCTGTTGTAATGGCTTTGTGACAGCTTTTCTTCCAGAAGAAAGGTGCTTACAGGACAGACTTTATTCTTGGGTGGATCTTAAAAGGGATGATATTGCCTTGAGAGTAGTGTTTGGTCTCTGACATTTTTTGTTCTTTTTCTGCAATCTGTAGCTTCTGAGGCACTCCTTGTTTGTTTTGCTTATTTTCTTCAGATGGGTCTCTTCCATTAATTTAGTATATTTCTAATTGCTGCTGTTGGATGCCAAGTAGTAAAACGTGACTGTTTATCTTAAAAATCCAGCTATCTCTTTCCATCTTTCAGGAGTGAAATGATGATGTTCAAAGCTTTAGATGTGTTTTAAGGATAAGAACTAATTTTGATTTTAAAGCATTTATTACCCTAATCATTTGCTACACAAACAGGGAAGGTGTAGTAGTCTAGTGGGATCTGCCATAAGTGAGCTGTTTGAAATTGTTTTCTGTTCTTGCGGCTTTTCTTCTCTAAAACAACTGGATAGCTTCAAAGGGCTTGTGTTGCAGTGAACACCGGGGTGCTGGGCCATAGTGATGATCAGATATGGCAGAACACTGATCAATAGCTATTTTCTTGGCTTGGGATGAACATCCTGACCTGTGGTGAAAGCAGCAGTATAGGAATCTGTGCCCAGGCAGGATCTCTCCTCTGCCTGCTCATCAAAAGAAGGAGCACTCTTCCAACTTTGGTGAAACAACCAGCCTTTTTGGCATGTAAGTGGATGCTCTCACCTTTCTTTTTACAGCATGTACTTCACAACTACTTTTCCGGAAGTAGTTTCACTCTGCATGTGGTGGTGATGATGATGATAATTTTTATTGTATCATGCTTTGCCATTTCAGCTGAGGATGTCAAGGAGGAGAGCAGTGCTGCAGTGAGGTGCCCTAGGCAACCCTAAATGAACGGCTTGCCTTCTGGATCCATTGCAGCCCTCTTGGGCTTTGTTCCTAACAGAGCTAATTAGCTGGGGTATTATGTCATGCTAAAGCAGTTATCTTGCTTCCAGCTCCAACATGCTTCATTTAGCGATAGCTCACGTATCTCTGCAAAATACAGTGTTCTATTGTTTAGGTCTGTCCCAAAATACTTAGGAAGAGAGATTTGTAACAGGGTGGTCAGTTCTGCTTCCTTATGTCTTTGGTCTTTGCACAGTGGTGAATTAGCTCCTCAGTTTGGGGGGATTTCTTCTACACTGCTCACAGGCCTGTTTTCTACTCATCCTCTTTTCTTGTTTGTCTTTGTTTGCATCACCACCAAACTCACCTTTCTGCATCCTAAGCATCCCTTGTTGTTTTGCTCCCTCGCTCAAAGTAATGATTGCCTTAGGAGTAGCTTGCCTTCCCTTCTCTCTGTGCGTATTCGGCGGTGTGGAAACTGAAAGATGACATGAGGAGTGAGAGGGTATTGTGTGCTTCCACTTGACCAGGAGAGGAGAATCCAAAGCCTTGCATGTTCTGTGTAGGAACAGTATTTGCCTTTTCCTACCTGCATGATACAATGAAGTACCATTAAGTGGTGTGCAGCAACATTCCAGAAGCATTCTGGTAATCACCTACTTCATTCAAGATCTGAGATCAATGGAAGTGGAAAATGGCAGGGGGGTTGTACCTAGATAATCTTTAAGGTCCCTTCCAACCCAAGCCATTCTAGGACTCTTACGATTCAATGAAGAGCAGTCTCCTGTTTTCAACCTCTTCATCTTTTTTGTAATCTGTGTCCCCAGTAAATAGTTAGTGTAAAGCTGAAGCAGAAGTAGACTCCTAGTGCCCTAGTCCAACTAAAAATGCTGACACTTTGAGATGGTCTAATCAGGATCAGAACTTCCCCGATGCAGAATTTTCCAATGTGTGTTTATTGCCTTTTTTATTTGTTTGTTTGTTTTTAAATTGTCCATTGACCTAAGAAATACAGTTATTGTAGCTAACAATACTGTTATAACACACACTGACAAAATCCAGATAACTTGGAGTTGGGCTGACACTTGATCCTTTACTCATACTATTGTTCCATAATATTTTTTCCTCCATGACATCATGAACTA
Source organism: Eopsaltria australis (assembly GCA_034509425.1). Taxonomy (NCBI): domain Eukaryota; kingdom Metazoa; phylum Chordata; class Aves; order Passeriformes; family Petroicidae; genus Eopsaltria; species Eopsaltria australis. Next base: position 1,943,396 of record JAVTVJ010010674.1, on the reverse strand, counting down.
TGAAAGTGCCAACATTTTTTTAACTGCTTAGCCTTTTCTTCCTTCATGCTATAAACTTTATGTTTTCAAATAACTTTTTTCCTTTTTTGTCTTTTTTTTTTTTTTTTTTTCCTTTTAATTTGGTGTACATTTCAAGAGGAACCTGGTGGCCATGTGAGAATGTTTAACATCTGTGGTGCTTTACCACCATGTATTCCAAGCAGTTGTCACACGCATTCATCTGCAGGGGTACAATGACATTTTTCTCAGCAGCTGTATCCATGACAACAACTGGGAAGGTCCATGCCTCCCCTTTAGTTTTCAGAAGAATGTGAATTCTTACCTTCCTAATGAAAGGCTCAGAAGCAAAAACTGTGCAATTTTAATTGTGGCATATTCTCTTCAGTCATTCAATAATGACCACTCCCAAGTGTTTTAGTATCAAGAAAGTATCAAATTAAAACACATGTACCCACATGTACAGAGAGGAGAGCAAATATCTGTTTCATGACCTGCTGTAACCAAGGAGGAATTGTGGAAGTATTTGAGAAATCGGGGTACTCAGGAAGTTTATTTTATTTTCACTATGGAAATCTGTACAAGGTATTTAATTTAAACACTTAAGTTCAGAGCTATGTGGAAGAGTGTGTCATTAAGAAAGGCATTTTTGTACCACAGCAGAACTGTTCTCCCTCTGTGCCTAACAATCAAAGTTACTCCTGACTAGTGCCCTGTCTGTCAATATCATCTTTAAATCAGTGAACAATATGTGAAGTGGTACCGAAGTAGTAGTTGGGTCATCTCTTCAAGAACACTCAGCATCCAGCAAATCCAAAATTACTTATTTGTGTGCCTGTATGGGAGCTGTTGGTGCCAAATGCTCCTGAAAATTTGAGTGTTTAAAGCAGTCTGTTATCATGAACAGAGTAGAAGTTGGAGAATAAAATGAAGGGCCCAGGTAACTGTATTTTGCCTTAAACGGAAATCTGTGTTCAAGGACAAGGCTAATATTCACATCCTGCTAATATATGGGCTGCCAAAAAGCAGTAATTTCTTAGGAGATGAGATTTTGATTGCTGTGAAAATGAAGGTATAAGACTTATTGCTTTGGGAGACTTAACATCCATTTTGACACCTCTTCATGTACTTTGTATGCTGTTTTCACAAGTAGTTTCTGGACCTCCAAGAAGAGCCAACTTATACCAGGTTTTCAGATCACTTATTGCTTTAGGAAACAAGAAACGCTATGACAGATGGTAGAAGTATTTAAATTGATTTATTCATAGTTACCTGTACAAATACTGTCTATTTTTTCCTCAGATGAATGGGAGTGTGGGAAGCAGGATAGAAGACATCTTGCTTACTGTTTTCTGCCTCTTGCTTCCTGGTGAGGAGTGGGGCGGGGGAAGGGGAATCGGTACCTTTAGTTTTTGGTAAATTGCAGGAGAACAGGGAAGCCATAGAAATGATGGAGGAAGCTGGAAGGGCTTCTGAAGAACATGTTCAATTGAGGGAAGCCCTGAGAATTGCCAATGTACCAAGAGATTTACCCTTACTTCTTTTTAGGTAGCTAGAGAGAGGTTTGCATGCAAAGATTTTAAATTTTTCACTTGGTAGTTCTGAATTTTCACTATTTACAGGTTTGTTATACATTATAATGAAGTATTATTTCCAGGTTTCAGAGTAGTTTTGTGCCTTTTGCTGTGCTCACCTGGAGGAGAAGGAGGTGGAGGCTTGGCTGGCTAATGGTTCTGTTACACCACCAAACCTCAGTTCATGGTTGTTTAGATTAAGATCAAAAGCTTTTTCATTGCAGGCAAGAAGAAGAACAAGCAGCTATGACAAATTCAGGAATCCCAAAGGATGATCTGGATACTCCTCTAGAGAGAAATCATTCCCCAAAAGAGAGAACAGCATGTCTGGAGAGGCTGTTGCAAAGCCATTACATGGAAAATCTGTCAGTTTACTCATCAGGGCATACACAAGCCTGACTTATTTGATGATTTGTGAGAGAAGTTGGAGGCAAGATAGAAGCCCTTGGGAAGGGGAGAGAGAGCCAGATTTACAAGGGTTTTGGACTGGAATAAAGAGAGGTCTTTTCTACCTCATTATGAAGCTTCTGAACTGTTCCATGAGAGGAAGATCAAAAGACTTCTTGCTGGAAAGGATGTTGGGATGATGTCTGTTTTGTTTTGAGCTCCCAGACTACCAGCAAAAGACCGCTGTAGATCTGCCCCAGTGATTCAAACCCCAAACCTTTAATCTTTTCTTGTGGACAGCTTTTTTTGAATTCTAGTGAATGAAGTAAATGGAAGTTCTTAATCTTGGCAAATTCATGGGTATGATAGAGAGTATGACCCTCTTATCCTTGAAGGAAATGAAGAAAGCCTTGGAAACCAATTAATTGGAAAAGCAATTGAAAAGAGATCACTTCTGTTACATGAGCATAGTTGCCTTTAAGAGAACTTTGATTTTGCAGACAAAAGTGGGAGGGTAAGAACTGTCTGTCCTTTTTGAAATCTCAGTTACTCGAGTAGTTTATTGTTGTGAGACTTGTGAAAGGTCCCTAGTCCTGATTATGTGTCCACAGACACCTTCTATTGGAAGTGTTTAACCAGAAAAAATGAATGTACAGTAAGTGTCCATGAGTTTTCAATAAGATGACCACAGAGAATGACCTTTGGATGCAGCACATTGGCCGGGCATCTGCCAGGCATTTAAGGTTCCTGTCTGTTTCTCAGCTATGAGTGGCATGGTTGGAAGGGTCAGCTTCCCTTTTCTGGGGGGAATTGATGGGCAGCACCTGCCACAGTGAGTCAGCAGGGCTGGACTGGCATTGGCCATGGCATTCCCGCACCTGTCAGGAGTGGATGCCAGCCAGCCTTTGACAGTGTCAAAGGAAATAACAATTCAAGGAACAGCAGCACATTCTGCAATTGGCGTTTTAATGCTGTGCCCTGAGTTAGTGCCTTAGGAATCTCCTCCCATCCCTATTATTGGGAGCACTGTGTTTGCTGCTCTTCCACAGCTTCTTTTTCTTTTAGCTTCTACATTTGTTACATCATTTCATTGCGAATGATGTTTGGTTTATGCTGAATGCATACCTGATGGAACTACTCATTTGAGTTCTTGGTCTCTGTGCCAATAAACAATATACCTTGGCAGTGCCCAGCATTTTTTCCCAATGAACGTGTCAATGGTTTCAGGGATTGGATGGCAGTAAAAACTCACGGATGACCTTGAAATAGGTGTATTTTTGATGATTGCTCCACTTCTTTGTTTTTTGATTTTTTTTTTATTTTTTTTTTTTTTTTTCATTTTGTAGCTTTTTGTCCATCAATTTATCAAAGCCAGAACTGTATGGAGCCATAATTCAGCAGTTCAATGAACTTCTTAGTTTCAAACCTCAATATTACTTTGGTGAATCAATTTGTTAAGGGAACAGGCTATTTCACTAGAAAGATCTGAAAGAGGGATAATTAACTCTGTAGCTGGTTCTGTCTGTCTGTCTTTTATCCAATGGAGCCTGGAAGCAACTTAATAGAATATAAAGTATTTAAAATTTCATTATCTAAAATTGCTTTCCTTAATTCCATTCACTTTACATGTTGTAACACTAAATTAGAGTATATTCTGTTCAGAGTTGCTAATGAACTATATTCGATTTACCTGGTTACTCCTAGGCTTCTCTAATAAAGTAATGAACTAATAGCCTTCAGAGTTGAGGTACAGCAGATGTATCTGGAAAGGTGTCTGGTAATAATGGTGATAATAAACAAAACAGATTGTCATCTGTTTTGTTGCAGATAACAAACAGTGTAACAGTGGAAAAGAGTCTAAACTATGGAGTTTTTTGGGGGTTTTTTTTGATACCAATATAATTTTCCGGCTAAATCATCAGCCACCTAGGTTCACATTGTCCACATATCATGTCCATGCAACAGTTATTAAGAGAGTTTGTTTGAATAATTGCTTAATAAATAAAATAAATATTAATATGTCTTTCATTAGATAATTCATACATTTTATCATGCTTTGCCATCAAGAAATTGCTTTATGATGCAAATAAATATAGATAATATCTGTCATCTGAAAAGCTTTTAGCCGTCAGTCTGAACATAAAACTGTAGTGCTTTTTGAGGTGAAAATAGATTGTCAGAAAAGCTATATGAAAAATTAATTGAAAAGCTATTTTGCTAAACCAAATTGTTATACGTAAAAGTTCTGCAATACGTACAGCTAACATAAGGTAATACAGGAAAATGCCGCTTTTGTGTTGTCAGTGTAATTATCTCTTCTATAAACTTCAGAAGGATTAGTTAAGATGGGATTCACGTCTCTTCATTTCACTGATACCAAGGTTAGTCATCTGCCTTGTTACCCACACTCCCTCTATAACCAGTGGAAAGAACAAGGTTCTTCTCCAAAGCAATTACTCTCATTTGCAACCTGTCTTTTGGGCATGCCTCTTCTTTTTCATCTCTTTCTATTATCTGACCAGATTTTACTTTTTCAGTCAGTAATGGGACTTGCCAACATGAAGTCTGATGGATGTCAGGGATTTCTGTAGGATATTGCTCCTTCCCTTATCCATCTTCACAATAATTTAGTTTGGGTGTGTACTAGCCATTCATTCTCTTCTGTAATGTACATAACTGCTCCAAGTAGTTGGAGATGATCTATTCCACTTGCAAAAAGGTGGCAGATTTGGTGCTCAATAGGAAGGGAGTTACCAAGTCCTACCTAGCATTGAGGTCACCTCTTAAAATGCTGTATTAATTACCTTAGAAGAGCTGGTTAGATAAGAACCTGAACAAGGTAGCTGTGTATTTGGATAGCAAGAGCAATTCAATCACAAATAACTTTCTGAATGCTCACAGTCAGGGTTTCACTCCCTGTTCAAGGCAAATCTCACAGATCTAATCTTTCTCCTGCCTTTTCCCACTACACGAAAATGACTTTTAATAGGGTAGTTCTACCAGTTTAAGACTGCTGTGTAGAAGTATAGTGTCAAGTGTTTTGTGATTTATTTTGTTAATATCTTCATGAAAGGTATGAATCAAAATAGCATGGGAAAGGGAATTGTATTTTCATTTACTAAGTATATCAGTGAATTGGATTTACACAGGACTTAGGAGTTCAGCTGACTTCTGCAGAGACAAGCACTGTATATTAGGCATTAAAATTGTTGTTTGCAAAACAGGAAAAACGTATCTTGTAAAGAACACCTAAGCCATTTTACTTTCCTTATGTATAAGTAAATAGATAATATGTGTAGAAGAGACACATTTAATGAGAACAAAGGCAAGTGCCATTCATTGGTGCTGGAATATAAAGAACTGATTTTTCTTTATTAGAAGGTTGCTTTAATCAACTCCTGGTTTAGGCAAGAAAACTTATGATTTTTTTAATATTGGCACTAGTTGAAGATGTTAATAGAAGCTTTTAAAATGTGTACACAAGTTAAGGTGTTGTGTCAAGTGGTTGAGGTGACCTGGGAAGGCACTGGGCTTTTGTTCAGTAAATACTACAGTATTTTCACTTCTTCATGTTTCCATGCTTTTTCATACCCATCCTTCACTCCAGTGCATTTGGACTTCAGTCACTTGTGTCCTTGCATCCACCTTCCATTTTTTTCTTCCTATGTGTTATTATCCTCCCTCTTCTGATTTTGGGTTCCCACCTGTGTCACTTGTGCCTTTTGTATTTCAGCTCTTAAATTACCCATGGGATAGAGGTCATCCATTGCAAGGAGGCTTTTGTGTGAACATGAAAGGTGCTGGGAAATGAGCAGAACTGCTTTGTTTTCTGTGTTTCGTTTATTTTCTTCATAATCCCCCCATCTCTTACCTGACCCTGGGCAGACAGTGAGGAGGAGGAGGGGTGGCTGATCCCTCCTTGAAGCTCCTGGATGGTTCCATCTCATGTTTCCCTCCAGTTTGAACCACGCCAATGCTGATAAGAAACACAGATGTTTAAAAATATCTCAAATAGCTGAAAAGACTTGGAGTGTAGCTTTTTATTTACTCGTAGATGGAAATTCTTTTTTCCTTCAAAATATTGTGCTCATGGAACATCCCAAACTGGAAGCTCAAAATATTGCTTTATATAGCAACATTTTGCTTTGCAGTTTAACCAATCGGGTGAATTCTTTCTATATTAGATTATGTGGGGAGTAATAAATCTGACTGAGGGCAGTGGCATATAAAAACCTTGAGAGGCAGAATAGCCACAGTACATGCTTGAAATCTTCTGTTTTGCAGATTTGTGGGAAAACTCCTGGGAAATAAGAGTTAGACTAGACTTTTGGTTTTGTCGAAGACATAGTTCTAGAGAATCAGTGAAGCAGTAAGTATTGTGAGAATATTAAGTTTGTTAACTTCTAAGTGTGTATCTGTAAAACCAGATTTCTCTATAAAGGAAAATGTGTCGTAGAATGATGGATTTTAACTGAGCTAATATCAGCAGTAACATTTAAGTTCAGTAAACTTGTGCAGTGAGCATCGTTTCTGCTAAAACAGATGTGTTTTGTAATCATCAGTATGTTGGAGGAAATCATACTGATTTCAGTATTTCTCTGCTTTTCTGGTCTTAGTCTATTAATGCTTTATCTTTTGTTTCATTGTCATTTTTTATTGTATTTTTGTATTAATCTACAGCTGTGTAATACATGCCATTATCTCTAACTGACTTATCTTAGTAATATACAGTTATTTTGTTTTGTAATATTTTGTTATTTGTGTAGCACGTGTCTGCTTACATTTTCTTTAATTGGAGGTATATAAATGTCACTTTCCTGAAACTATTTTACCCTCTTCCTCATAGTGTTTTCTTCTCAAACTTTTCATACTCACCAACAATAGCAAATATCAGAATATTGCTGTGCAGGAGTCAAACTTACATCTTTGTGTTGCTGCTTGAGGTATAAAAATATTATTCTGGTTTTATTTTGATCCCAGTTTTTATGAAGATGAAAATGATTAGTGATGAATATTTAGTGTATAATGTTGCATAATGAGTTATTAGAAGAGAAATGCTCCATGGTATGTGGCTGCCTTCATACTAATTTTCATAATTATGTCAATTAAAAAAAATATATTTTGGCAACGGCTAGATCATCAGCTTTCTCTTGAATATTTTTACACAGAAGTCAGATATGTTAAATCTTACTTTACTGAAATAACTATGTACTTGACGTTGTTGGAACAGGCTTTTAGAACCCGTCAAGGAGAGTATTATACTGTGTTGCTGAATACTTACTGATGTACTGGTAGATAAATCGGTAGTTTGAAATACTTGATTTTCAAAGCCCGAAGGAGCAAGATAAGTTGCTTGTTGAACACACAGCTGCATTCTTGTTTTACCTAAGTTACTCTTAAAAATGACTACTAAATGTCAATTTTTAGCATTGTATTGTATTAAACAATTAAATAAATTTGGTTTATTGATGTTTCTGTTATTACGCATATTCCACTGTCTGCTTTGACATGAAGCAGGCATGTCCTCTGAATATCATCATCATCAAAAATATCTTCTTTAAATTGTTCATTTAGTTAAAGAGTTCTTGTAAAAAACTGTAAAATGCTAAACATAAAATTAAATCAAAGAAAAAGATTTCCCATCTCAGTCTTGACTAAGTTTCCCATGTAAGTCCTATAAGAGTACTGTAAAAATGGGAAGCCCATTTGGAATCAATGAAGTATCCCCACAGGAGAAGGGTTTTGGTTTATATAATCTTATCTAATTATATACTATCATACAGATGAAAAGACAGACTTCCCAAAGATTATGGCAGATTAAGCACATGGGTTGTTACTGTGATGTCTATGTTGTTATGGAAGACCTGCTTGCTAGGATGTAGGGGGAAAACTTGAAATGAATCCATCAAAAAAGTGCACAAGTAAATGCATTGCATTACTTGCAGGAGATTTGGTTAATTCGAACTTGTATCAAAGCTATGAAAACCATGAAGTTCCATTATACAATGGAGCTTCTCCTGGTCCTGTGTTTGATATGTCTGCCTTGCTAAAGAAGTTACTCACTCCAGTGTTAACTAATGAGGTTGCATGGCTTGCTAATATGTTTGAATATTACATCTGTTTTTTTCTCATCTCAGCTTCACTGAAGGGCATTTTTATCAGAAAGCTTACCATTTTTCCCTGGTTTGGGCAGAGTTTTACAAAACCATTAGGAATTGTACTTTCCTCTGATTTCAAGTGAGGTTTTGCAAGTTCTTTTTCTTTTGTGTCTTCATTGGAATGTTTTTCACTCAGACTACCAGGATGATGAAGCCATACTGATTCTATTAACTATTGGTGTCTGCATTCAGAGATGAATCATAGAATCATCCAAAATTCTGAAGGGACTCACAAATCAATGCCTTGCATGGTGCTTTGCTTTGATTTTTTTGGTTTGTTTTCTTTAAATTTTATTTTATTTTGGTGTTGCCATTCGCTTCTCTTAATTATGCTGGTGCAGTTTTGTGGTTTTCTGTGTAAATGAGATCTTTGACATGATCTGGGCAGAAAATAACTTAAAAATTATTATTATTATTTTTTACCTCAGTTATTTAATTGATCTAGGCTGAATCACCGTGACTAACAGAGGGGTGTAATAGAGGTCAGTATATGGGTGACAGAGAATGGGAAGGAGAGGGTGAGCATCTTTAGGCTGAGTTTGCATGCAGGAGCCAACTTGTTGTGCAATCGAGTTTCCTACCTTGTCGAGAGAGAGGAAGATGCCTCTGAAGGCCTCCAGAGGGAGATCCTGTCCACCTCAGTTGCAGTGCCTCAAGTTTAAAGGGGATTCAGAATAAAGCTTATAGTATAATTAAGGTTACCAGTAAATTCCATACTGGCTGCTGCAGCTCCATCATTAAAAATGTCTAAAATAAAGTGGATTCATTTACCATGAAAAAAAATCTATTTAAATTTCCAAGTTATAATAATAATTTTTATTTTAACCTGATGATGCTAAATTTCTCTCCTGAGTTCAGATATTCCTATTTATAAGCATAAAACTCCATGTCTCTAAATATATGTGAAACAGGGAATATGTTTTATTTTTCATCTGTGCTCTATGTTGATATCCAGATTGCTATTTAAGGAAATCAACTGTAAAGTAAGACAAAACAGCTAAAAATAGGACCCACTAACTAATACATGCTCATCCAAATAGAACATGTAGAAAACTTCCGTTGAGCATGCTGGAGATTAATTTTACAAGAAAAAAGTTAAACTGGGGATAAACACAGCATTTTAACAGGGGAGGGGAGCTACTTCAATCTATTAGTTTAAAACCAGCAAGGAAATGGGGAAAGGAAGAGGGAGGTTTATGCAGCCTGTGTAGTTAACTTGGTTTGGCTCAAAAATAATTGGGGAAAAAAACTGGGAAACAGAACCAAGTGAGAAGAAAGCTGATATGTTCTCTTAGGGTGTATTTGTGTATCTGTTGTTTTTATGCCATGTCAGCCCAGTGGAGAACTTAAACAGAGTATCTCCAGTTGAGTGATTGGAATTTAGGAAATAAATTAGAGATTTCATGGTGGCTTTCGACTGCACCATCAGAACAAATACTTTAATTCTGGCTTTTATATTTTTTGCACACACATTTTTTGAATCCTTTTTTTTCTGTCAAAGCAAATGTTTTTATCTAGATAGAGCATTTTCTGCCCATTGGCGTTAAGTATTTTATTGGATTATTAAGTCTAATTAAAAAGGTCAGATAAAGAAGAAACAATCTGTTTTGAAATGAGATGGGGGGGAAAAGATATTAGCAAAAAAAGTAAATGTATTTTGTTGAAAAGGCAGAAGATTAGAAGGAATGAGTAAGAGGAAAAGGCATGGTCTGTGCTACCAGTGTTGGTTGCTATAACTGAGCAAGTTGGAACAGACCTGCAGTGTACCAGGAAGTGAAGACCAATTATTTGTAGAGCATGAATTGTGTGGGAAGGAGAATAAAGTCCAATCTTTCTGCTTCATTTAACCCAAGTGATGAAATCTGTACAAAGGGCCTGGTTTAACTGCCATCCTGGTCTATCACTATAGCAAGGACGTGGTTAAAATTTCCATCAAAATAAGGTAGTATTTTGGCAATGAAGTAGATTCCAGTATCTTGAATTGTGTTGTAAATTTAAATCACAGTTTAATAAGCATACCTCCTTATTTTGGAGCCCTTGATAATGTAATGTGTCTTCATCACAAGATTCAGTTCTGCTTTTAGAAGTACAGTTTGTGTGATACAAGAAGCAGAGAAGCACAGAATGGTTTGAGTTGGAAGGCACATAAAGATCATCCACTTCCAACCCCCCCACCAGATACACTAGACCAGGTTGCTCAGAGCCCCATCCAGCCTGGCCTTGAACACTTCCAGGGATGGGGCATCCATGGTTGCTCTGGGCAGCTGTGCTGAGCAGCTGCTCTGGGTAGAGGTACGAGTCCAAAGGATGGCCAACAGGTTGATGTCCGTCCTGTGCTGGAGAGCCTGGAGCTGGGTGTAGTATGAAAAAAGGGAACAATTTTTGCCAACAGTTTTAGTATCTTCGCTTTTTTTCAGAAAACTACTTCTGAAGAAGTTTTCATTTATACATTTTTATAGGAGATTGACCTATTATTCAGAGGAACGATTTCAGCTTGTATGGGACAAAAAAAAAAGATTTATTTTCTAAATGAGAAAAAAATGCAGATTAGATGGCTGTTACGTATCGAGTAAATGACATTTGGGGACTGGGATGCTTTATTTCCTATGAGTTTTTTTTTTTTTTTAAAGTTTAAAACCTGTCCTAACCAGATTACCAAGGAATGTTTCCTTATTCATCCAAAGGGCAACAACTGCATGTATGGGACTGTATATAGTGACTGTACCTTCATATTGCACTGAAGCATTTTACAGTGTATGAAATTCTAATGCACAGAACTGAGCCAGCTGACTGTGCTGATCAATAAAAACATGAAACATGAATTGCTTGAGAAAGAACTGAGTGTTTACAATTTGTAGGAAAAAATGTGATGAATGCAAGCAAAAAGCAGTAACTTGTAGGAAATTGAGTTGATCACTGGAGACAGGCAGCTCTTGCTATTTGTTGTGAATACTCTGGTTTAATAATTATAACTCCTGTTAATTCAGAAAACAGATGTTAAACTGATGAGAACAAATCCATTGTTATGTTTTGCCAGTTCTGTTGTGAATTTTTAGTTCAACTTCAGTAAATAAAGTCCCAGTGCAGTTAGTGGAAACCCTGGGGTAAGAGTAAAATGAAGCCCCCAGACTCCACTCAGCTTCCCTTAGTGTGTTACACAGCTGGATGAAACTCTGTATCAGTGAAATGGTGGTGATAACCCTTCCATCTCCCCACAGAATGAGAGCACAGGTTAAGTACATCAGATGGGGTAGTCTAGTGAATTGGAGATAAATTGGTACTGCACCCAGATCTACTGCTTGGTTTCATTTTTTAAAAAATAGTTTATTTCTACTGTTCTTTGACTCATCTGCTTCACCTACTGTCTGTAGTGGATGATGTACTTCGTGATGAAAAGTAGGGGATCAGTACATGACGTGGAGTAAAAAGCCTGTGTTGTCAAGAAAAAGAAAATTTAAAAAGATGGGGTGAGGAGTGAGATGTAAGGGTAGAATCTGAGAGCTTAATTTTTTTGAGGTGCAAGTAGCAGTTAAAGCTGATGTTCCTTGTTTTGAAAGCACTTTCATTTTTGACATTTTTCTTATATGTTTTGATAGCTTTAAAAAATTTAAGAGTTGAATCAAATAATATAATAAAGCAATTGAATTAGCGATGTAAAGAGGCCAGTGAGTAATCCCTGTAAGTCAAAAAATGTAGTTTTTTCTTTGCTTCAATTAAGTTTCAGATATTCACTTTCATAAATTTCTAAGCTATGGCCTATGAATTAATTAGTGCTTTTGGGGACTTTGGAGACAGGAATACAGTGTAGTAGCTTTCCTCATTTCCATGCTTGTCAGTATTGAGCAACAGTGTGAAAAAGAGGACTAGAAATAAGAGTGGTTAATGTGCTCTGCTGTGGAAGCAGGCCACAGTCCAAATTAAATTAATCATATTTTATTTATTTATTTATTTATTTACTATCTGGTTCTCTTCATCGAAAATTTACTTATTCTTGGGATGCAGATTTTGAAGATGAGATGTGACAGATTTTGTCTGTGTGTGCATATATGTAAATGCATTTATATGCATATTCACATATACAGAAATATGTACAAAATAAGCATAGCTGTGCTGCTTTTGGCTGGGATGGATTGTTTTTTGGTGCCCAGTGTGGAGCTTGAAGGGTTCGAGATGACAACAGGTTTGATAGGAGAATGCTAGATTGAATTTATAGCTGTTTTTGCTGTTAGCTATTAATTGGCAGGCTTCTATGTCTGCCATGGGGCTTGCTGGCCTGTTAGAATCTAGTGCTCGTTAGTGGCTGCTTTTTGCAATGACCGTCGTGGTTTACCCCCAGCCAACAACTGAGCACCATGCAGCCACTCGCTCACTCCTCTCCAGTGGAACTGGGAAGAGAATGAGAAGCCTGAATGTGAGAAAACTCATGTGTTGAGACAAAAACAATTTAATAGGTACAGCAAAGGGTGCACACAAGCAAAACAGAACAAGGAATTCACTCGCCACTTCCCATGGGCAGGCAGATTTTCAACCATCTCCAGGAAAGCAGGGCTCCATCACACATGATGGTCATTTAACACCATCATTCTGAATTTCTGCCCTTTCCTCCTTCTTCCCCCAGGTTTCTATGCTGAGTATGACTCTGTAGAGAGCATCCAGAGGATGGCAACAAAGATGGTGGAGGGCCTTGAGGGGCTGCTGATGTAATTTGGTTTGTTCAGCCTGGAGGAGACTGAGGGGAGACCTCACTGCAGTTACAACTTCCTCATGAGGGGAAGAGGAGGGGCAGGCACTGATCTCTTCACCCTCATGATCAGTGACGGGACTTGAGGGAATGGCTTGAAGTTGTGTCAGAGCAGGTTTAGGTGGGATATTAGGAAAAGGTTCTTCACCCAGAAGGTGGCTGGGCACTGAAACAGGCTCCCCAGGGAAGTGGTCATAGCTCCAAGGCTGACAGAATTGACAAAGCATTTGGACAATGCTCTCAGGCACAGGGTGTGACTCTTGGGGACGGTGCTGTGCAGGGCCAGGAGTTGAACTCGATGATCCTTGTGGGTCCCTTCCAGCTCAGCATGTTTCTGTGATTTTGTTATATGTTATGAGATATCCCTTTGGCCAGTTGGAGTCAGCTGTCCAGGCTGTGTCCTCTCCCAGCTCCTCGTGCACCTTCAGCTCACTGTCTCGGGGTAACGTGAGAGGCAGGAAAAGGTCTTTACACTGTGTCAGCACTGCTCAACTGTAACAAAAACATGCCAGTGTTAATACTGTTTTCAGCAAAAAACTAAGGCTTAGCACCTTCCTAGCTACTGTGAAGAACATTGTTTCAGTCCAAACAAGCACATTAGTTTCTACAGATATTTGTCTTTTGAGATTTTTTAATGTTATATGCATACATGAAGCATTTTATACACATACAGATTGTACACAGACACATACATACATGTGTCTGTGTGTATATGTATTTGTGCATGCTAAATGTGTGTATTAGGCATGCATGGAAATCTTTAGGGAATTTAGGGATGCTAGGGGTTTTTGACATGTTTTGCCAGCAGAGAAGCATGTGAGGATTTTTTCGTTCTGTTTTCCCCACTCTTCTTTTTCACCCCAAAAAGTAATTGAGATGAATCAACATGTAGTGGCATCCCTGCTTTATCTCAAAGAAGAGAAATTTGTTTGGACATTAATGTTGGTTAGAAAGGCCATGTCTTCATTACAGTTTTTAAACAGATGTGTAATTGGTGGATAGGGTTGACTGCTTTCTGTCAGTATTCTGTGAGTCACTACAGCTGAAAGTTGACAGCATCTTCTGGATCATGGTTTTCTAATTATCCATTTCCAGTGTCTTGCCTTTAATTTAATTAGCTTGTTTTTATTTTCTGTATGTGTATGGTTAAGACTGTTATCAGAGGTGTAACTGCCCCCTTAGTTTCTGAATTTTCCTTGTAGATGTATATATCTTATACATAAGTATCTACTTAGGTACTATTCAGTAATAACCAATTTTCCATCTGTTTTGTGGCCTGAATAGCTAGTTACCCATGAGAACCGAGGCTAACTTTTCCTTTGAGTCTGTAAGGGAGAGAGTAAACAGAATCATGGCTTTAAATAATCTTACTGCATTAACTGGGATCCTGTCAGTTCATTGTAAGAAAATATTACAACCATTAAAGTGGATCTGAGGGCAAGTGCCTTTTCTTAAACAAACTGCTGATGAATACCAATATGACATCCAGTGATGGAGTTAAGTAGGATAATCAGGCTGATAAATGGAAATTTCCTTTTCATGTATCAACTTGATTAGTTATCTCAAATAGTTTTAAGACATATATTTTAGAAACAAGTCTTTAGTGCAGTATTTTTGTGAAGTCATTAGTGCAGTATTCCTCACAGTCCATACTAATCTTCATAGTTTAGCATTGTGCCTGCTTTCCATCTAAAACATCTTTACCTCCAGCCCACAGTCCTTTTCAAAACCAGTTGTGTGCTGAGTTAAAAGGTATGTAAACCATGGTCTGATCTCTGGTTCAGATATAATCATAAATTCATTATGCAGTGTATTCTGGGTGGTGTAAGAAGATGATTGGTTTTGTATATTTTTGTTCACCTCAGTTTTATTGTGCCCATAGTCTACTGAATGATACTGCTCATATTTTACCTTGATTTTGCTCCTCTATTTTGCTCATAATCTACTTTGACAACTATTAGAGGGGAAAAAACCCAAACCTTTAAAAACTAAGTTTTATCTTTGCCTGTTTTGGTTTGCTGAGTTAAGAACCGTAAGGTAGTATGTACACTTCTAGCATTAGTCAGAGATATTAAACAGAAGTTTAATAAGTGATCTGTTTCTCTGTTATTTGCTGTATAAACTTTGTCTTCTGTGTTACATTTGTATGTGTACAGCAGCAGATACTTTCACCTAACAACTGGTAGCTTTTGGAGGAGTCATCCATGTAATATTAATGTTACTTTTTTTTACCTAAGAAAAAATACATGTTTAAATAGCTAGAATATTCAAATAGACTTATTTTTAAAATTAATTTCTGCTCACTGATGCTAAGTGATTATTCTGCACATCATTCCTTTGATCTGAATGCTTTTAATGTCAAATTGATGTTTTGGTAGAAAAGCTGCTTGTAAATACAGAATGACATAAAAATGTAAATTCTTGAATGTTAGAAAAAGCTATTTTTAAAACTCTGCTTTAATGTTCCAGTGATTTACTTTAAGGAACAAACAGTTCATTTTTAAACATCCTGCTAGATGCAACTTTTACCAAATGAGCTGGACTGAGATTTTTTTATGTGTGTCTCTTCATTGCTCTCATATGCTGGATGTCCGGATACCTTCCCTTTTGAGTATCCAACTGTATTTCCAGTGTGTGAGGGTGAGTGAAGGCTGACAGATTTCTTAAACTTGCCTGCAGTGATCTGAAGCACAAGATTAAAGGATGACTGTCCCCAACAGAAGGAGTACTTGACATTCTTTGCTTTATTAGACATATGACTGCACATTTTGAAAAGAGTTTAACATCACATTGCTTTAAATAGTCAATCCATTGGCTCATTTGCTTGGCCCATGTAATATTTCTAATGATGAGAAAGTACAAGAAATCAGAGAATGTATTTTTAACCATTGACCAAGTTAATCTTAGATTTCCAGCTCTTCAGAATTATTGTTATTGAGATTTTTAGAGCAAGTTTTTTTCTTAAAAATAGTTCAGATCCATTTGGTTTAACCACTGAATCATATATAAAACAACATAAAACAATTTTTTCTTCAGGGAAGTCTAAGGTAGTTTGGTTAATTCTGTGTACATATTTTTGTTGATGACCATTATATTCTCCCCTTCCTATTTTCACTGTCTTAACCATCAAAAGTGGGAATTGATGCAGTCACTCCCTTCTGAAAGTGTAGAGACCTCAGATAAAAACAACTTACAGTTGTTGTTAGCAATCTGCTGAGGCCTGACCACTGAGATACCTACAAATACTATTTTCAGCTACTTCAATCCCAGTCTTAATTAAAGACTTTATTAAAGAAGCAGAATGTGAGAAATAAGAGTTTGAGTCTGATCTTTCCTATGGACCATTTTCCTTATTCATCTTCAAAGGGAGGAAGTAGTCAGGCAATATAGAAGCAAAGGACAAATGAACATGTATAATGTACATGCAAAAATCCCAGGAGTTGGAAATTTAATGATGAATACCTACAGTGGGTAGTAATAAATAAAGCCTAGATATTTTTATTTATTTATCACTGTTTTGCAGTGACTCTAATCCCTGCATTGGGTGCATCATCAATCTTTCTGGCAATTTGTATGCAGACAGAATTCTGCAAAAACAAGTCATCTGCTTGGATTTTCACTGTCAGGGCTGGCTTTCATTTGCTTTGATCAAAATAAATCCTGAAGTTTGCTGTAACCTAACCTCTGCATCTAAATGTTACATTTATAATTTGCTTTTGTGTTTGTGAGTTGGGTTGGGGGTGGTGATGAAGGTGACTTCTGTTTGATTGTTTATTTTTTGCTTGTTTTAATTCGTTTAACTAAGATATGGTATTTTTCATGCAGAGAATCCAACTGACATTTGGTAAGCGTGAATATCAGGTGGTGGAAAATAGATTCAGTAGTTGGTAACTCAGAGAGAGAACTGGCAAACAGAATTAAAAAGGCAAAGCAGAAATGAGTATAGACCAGCAAAAATGACAGTCACAGCTAATATTAATCTTTCGTAATATTGAGTCAGTCACTTCCACTTTATCATCAGCACAGAGAAATGGGTACCATTAGGGTGATGTCTGGTCTGGTTTAGACACTTCAGGATAAAGCACATCAAATATGTGAATTACATAAATATATCAAAGGATATCTTCTATAAATAAATATATATCTAAGATATACGAGATATATTATAGAAATATATCAAAGAAAAGAGTTTTCTAATCCTTTCTTCACTGTCTACCCAGGCAGGGTTGGGGGAGTGGTTGGGATAGATGCCACAGTGCTGCCTCCTACCTGAATCAGCTTTTACAAGGAGAACAAAAGTGTATTAAGAGAGGTGCTTTGTCCTCACAGTCCAAGTGCAAGATCCTACACCTGTGTCGGGGTAACCCCAGATATGAGTACAGTCTGGCAGAAGTCACTGAGAGTGACTCTGCAGAGAAGGACTTGGAGATTGTTGTGGGTGGAAAGCTGGACATGAGATGCTGGACATGAGCCAACAGTGTGCACTTGCAGCCCAGAAGGCAAACCACATCCTGAGCTGCATCAAAAGCAGCGTGGCCAACAGGTCAAGAGAGGTGATTCTCCCTCTCCTCCGCCCTTGTGAGACCTTACCTGGAGTGCTGCATCCAGCTCTGGGATCTTCAACACAAAGTTGTGCACCAGCCTCTTAGAGTGGGTCCAGAGGAGGGCCATGAAGATGGAAAACTTTCCCTACAACAGGGCAGGCTGTGAGGGCTGGGGTTGTTCAGCATGGAGAAGAGAAGGCTCCAGGGAGACTTTATTGCAGCCTTACAGTACCTTAAGGGGGCTTATAAAATGGAGAGAGAGAGACTTTTTTATACAGGATAAGAGGCAATGATTTTAAATGGAAAAAAGGCAGGTTTAGATTAGATGTTAGAAAGAAATGTGGATGGTGAATCACTAGTGCAGGTTGTGTAGAAAAGTTGTGTATGCCCCATCTCTGTAAGTATTCAAGGCCAGATAGGATGGGGCTTTGGGCAACCTGATCTAGTGGAAGGTGTTCCTGCCCATTGCAGTGAGATGGAAACTAAATGGTCTTTAAGGTCCCTTCCAACTCCCTCCAGTCTATGATTTTTATCATATTGCTTTGAGTCAGGCCTGTGGTACAATCACAGGTAGGATTCTGAATTTCCAAAGAAGCAGCCTAATGATTCACAAAATCAAACTCATTAGAGGAAAAGGTTTTATATCTTTCAACAATAGGGAGAAATCTAATGAAGTGATGACACTGGGTGAAATAACCTTTTCCATCTTCGTCGTGTTAGGAGAGTTCATCCCATCATTCCAAAAGAGGATTCAGCTGTACTCTTCAGTACATGTTAAAAGCACAGTTAAACATCAGCTACTTTTTTTTTCTTGGGTGTATTAGTCTAGAGAAAGAGCCTGTGTCTCTTTTGTGACTGAATATTCTATTGACTAAATTATTTCTGTGCTTGATGTGAAGAATGAGAGGTAATTTCCTCTTTCATAGTGTTTGATAGATTTTCTTTCCCATACCACTGCTGTGGAATATTTATGAGAGGGATAATGGGATAATGGACATACCAGTCCCCTTTTTTTTGTCCCCAGCATTACATGTGAGCCACTGATTGCCATAGGGGGATCTATATAGCATTTCTCCCCATCCAGATTGTTTCTGTGTCCAGCTGTGTCACTTTTGTGCTTTCCAATTCCTGTTGCATGGAATCATAGAATGATGTGTGTTTAAAGGGACCTTAAAGATCATGTGGTTCCAATCCCCCTGCCATGGGCAAGGACACCTTTCACTAGACCCAGTTGCTCAGGGCCCCATCCAACCCTGGCCTTCAACGCTTCCAGGAATGGGGCATCAACAGCTTCTTTGGGCAGCCTGTTCCAGTGCCTCACCACCGTCCCAGTAAAGAATTTCTTCCTCATATCTCATCTCAAGCCATTTTCTTTCTGTTTAATGCCATTCTCCCTTGTCCAATCCAATTGGATATTCAACATCCCCAATTTATTTTTAGGGACTGCTGAGACCTTGATTGCAGTTCTCAAAGACTTTAATAAGCCAAGTCATAGCTGTATCGGAGACTGCCTTCTGTCTATGCTTAGCAAAATACGTTTAATTCTAGTAGTTAATCAGACATTGGGGGGAAAGTGCTTGAATTTCAAGAGGAGTTTCTAGGCTGAAGATGTGCATTTTGTCCTTGTCCCACGGTATGATTAGATGTGCAGTGGAACACAAATCCCTCTTGAGTCATTAGCAGCAGTACTGTCTGTTTTAGGACAGTCTCATGGTATATTGACATTTCAGAGCAGTGAATTCCCTACAATTCAGAGCCAAATCAAACCTGTTGAAAGCATTTAAATAAAGTTTTGAAGAAAGATGCCCCTGTGTGGATGTTTTGTTATGCTAAGAGGATTAGATGGGAGAGTTGATGGGATTACTGAAAAGGCAGTCACACACATTTTTGAAATTAATCATCATCTTCCACATTTTCTGGTGAAGAAGGGGTGTTCCTTTCTTACTGTATTTAATATTTTGGGCACAAGAACAAGGAGATTTCAGTGTCACACATTACATAAAGTTTGGAGACTTTGACTGTGTGCAACACCTCCCTACCTTCACTCTCTCCCTCCCTCTGCCCCCCCCCCGCCAAGCTGTTTGAAGCTGCATTGTAGAATATTTTCCATAGAAACCTCCATGGAGATGTCTTTGTGCAATTTTATTTGTAGTTCAACACTTGGGATCAAAATTTTGCTTGTTCTTCGTGGCAGCGGGTGCACTTTTTGTAGCTACCAGTTCAGAGATTGTCTCTCTCATAGCTGGTTCCCTTTGCTTTCCCTGCCTTATCTTTTTTTTGGGGGGGGAAATCAACCATATGCAAGAAGTGATACAGCCTCAGGCAACTTTATTTTAATTGCATGTCGTTGGTAGACAAGGAGCAGTATGAGATGGGAAGAAAAGAGGTCAACATTGCACAGATGTGGAAGTATCGTTTCACTGAGGTGAATTTGGGATTTGCACATTATCTGGCCCACGGCTACTGCTTGAAGTCAGACTGCTGCTGTCTGATGAACTACACTTTTAATTATTTTTTAAGGGCATCAAGAGTCTGCAGTTGATGTCCTTTTATTCTTGTCTAGGTTGTCTAACACTTTTCATTATAAAAGATTTTTGCACCTCTATGAAGTCTATTATTTACTTCAGGCCTTTGGAAATCAGCAGAGATGACTGCAAAGCCAAAAAAAGTGCTTTTTCTTTGTTGCTTGAAATCCTAGAGTGTTTTTTTAGCTAAGTTACAAAAGATTGAAAACAGATACTCTTTTTCTCTTGTTGCTTTTGTTGTCTGCAGAATTTTGGCAGCTTGGCAAAACACTGCCTGAGCACGAATATTCTCATCAAAATCTGGTCCCACACCTTCTGTCAGCAGCGAACAGTGCTTTACTGGGAAGGAGGGAGGAAATGGCATCACCTGGAAGAAGAAAGTTGTATTACTTCTCCAAGATGGGCAGGGCTTTTTATTTATTTTGTTTTACAATACATGGTTAATGGATGGACAGGACTCAAAAAGTTTGATAAGACTGAAGGCAAGGCACTGGGGCTGTAGTCTGAAAGCACCATGTCTTACCATGTGTGTTGGGAAGCCAGAGATTACAAGGATAGGAAATCTGATCTGATGAATTAGATGAGTGATATAAAGAAGAGGCTGTATATGAGCCTCACTTTCTCTTTAAAGGATTAACTAAAATATCTTTAGCATGAATGGCCACTAAAATTGCAAGTTGTCTGCTTTTTGGATGCTATTTAGGGCAAAATTGGACTCCTACAATTTCTCCTGAGGTACATAGGAGCATTACATGATAAATCCATCTGTGAACTACAGGAATGAGCAATCTGTAAATTTGTGAATGGAGACAAGTTCTGAAGTTCTGTCCCCAGCTCCATCAGTGATTCACTGTCCTTATTAATACAAGGGGAAAGGTACGTTCTTGTTCCACAGGGCAGATAAGGAGATAACATGCACTGATGCTTGAATGATGTGATGATGAAAAGTGTCTTATTAAAAGGAAATTACCAGTTCTGAAGTCACAGGAAGACTGGGTAGGGTAGCATCCCCAAATGATCAGGATAAAAATAAATACATGATTTTCTTGCTCTTAGAGCAACTTATATCCTTCTCACTGTCTCACCCGCCTGGAGTTGAGGCTTCAGTGGAAAGAAACAGTGTATCATTTCTTAATTTTGTAATTGCAGATCTGTAAAAATATTTTTGTCATTTACAGAGCTAAATAACAATTGCTCAGCCAAACCATTCTGGTTTAGTTAGTTTCTTAGTGCTTGATTTTGTCACTTAAAAATTGTTCAATTAATGTAATGTGACAATATTTTTGAAAACAAGATAGAGCCATACTTGTTTCTTTGCTTCTCTTTTCCCCCTTATAATTGTAAAATACTTCTCATGGTTCAAATAGTAACATTTGTGTTGCTACTGCTGATTGTATCATTAGGGCTTTTAATTTCCTGTAAGAAAAGTGGGAGTGGATTTTTATTTTGGGTTTTTTTTTTTTTTGGAATTGTGTTGTGTAAATAGTAAAGTGCTACAGTGTATAATTAGATGTCTCTGCTGGCCTGTCTTATTTCAGGAGATAGCTTCTCTATTTGGTTTTGGTGTTGTATTAAGTCTGGCTAGAAGTGGATATTTTGCAGGCTGTAAGGAGATTGTGTCAAACTTTCTCTCAGGCTTCTTTCAGCTAAAGCTCTTTACCAAGAAATTCTAGTAATAATTTTAGTAGGAAAAATTTCTATTTATAGCTCTGTTCTCTCTACTCACGTTTTGGTGGTTTTTTTGTTGTTAAATTCATAGAGAGCTCTAGGAATGAAGGGAAAGTGCATCTACCAAAATCTTCCTTAAACAGACTTTTTCTTTTGCTTATTCTGTGAAGAAGACATTACCTGTTTTTAGGCAGTCTTCTCCTAATAGGGATGAGCAGCTTCCTGTTATAAGCTCATGACCTCCTCACTCTGTTTTGTGGAGAATGGGGCTGGTATTCAGGATTTTCCTGTATTATAGGATTGATCCTCCTCTTCTCTATATTTAGTCAATTCTTAGAAAAGAAGTCTTTTGCTTAGCAAAAGAAAAGAAAATTTCTGTGGAAGAGAAAAGATAATAAATACTTGAAATCGTGCTTTGATTTTTCTGGTCTCCCACTGAAATGTCTGTGCTTGGGATATTGCAGTCCAAAGAATTTTTTTGTGAGGCAGTTCTCCAAGCTGCACATGGATATCCAAACCTGTTTAGCTGCTGAACCACCATTTATTGTTTGACTAGACTAAATTTGTTTATAAACCTCTTGGAAATTGGTTACTTACTGTATAATAAGAATTAGCCCATTGCCTGAAGATGCAGAGGGGGCAGAACATTATCTTCATGTCTCTTTATTTCCCTGGTGAATTTTCTTTTCCTTCTTTTTATTTTTTTTTTTTTTTTCATTTTAAGGAGAAGGTAAATAAATTTTAACCTGATTTAATATAGAGCTTGATTCTTTAGATATACCCTTGTCTATGGCACCCCAACTGAACATTGGAAGACTTGTTCATTATAAAAGAAAGTGAGAGAACAAGTAATGTCTTTCCTTTTAATGATTTTCATATAATGACTTGTGCAGCGTTCAAATTCTTTCAGTTCTCCTGGCTTAGTTAGAACTTTATTTTAGTAGAAATTTGGGGACTGAAGGGTAGTTGACAAACGATAGAGTGTGGCTATGGGAAAGGAAAATGAAAGATGGAGTAGAATAGTTTTAAATTTTGTGGTTTGGTAACTAAGAGAACTGGTCCTTTGGAACTAAGCCTTTGATAGCATCACTGAGCCACAGAAAAAAAGAATAGCATATTAATGAAATATGTTTGGGGTTAGGGTGATGTCTTGAAGCTTAATTTTGTTAAGCAATATTGTGCATTTTCTTCCTTTCCTTAAACATTTGACCCTTTTGTTCAGATGGCTTAATCAGCAAAATTTAAGTAACCGTACTCTATTGGGTAGACTTTATTCAAATTTCTCAGGTCTTTTAGAAGAAAATTATTTAGTTTTCTGACCAAAGAGTTCAGGAAGATCTGCTTCATGAGAGCACAAAATTCTTTTGGTACTTAACATGATCCAGGGTACAGGTTTTGGACTTCTTTAGATCTCAGTCACGTGTGTTAAATTAGTTATACATGACATACATATGTGAAACTTTAGTCAATAAACTAAAGCACAACTTCCCAAAGATGTATATTACTTTAACAAAATTGCAGGACCAGGCATTAAGTGCAAAGTAGCACTACTTCTAACTTTAACTTGAGTAACAACTCGAAATGTCATTAATTTTAAAAGCTGCTGTATTGTGGCTTCGCTTGTCATTTGCCAGTAGGAGAAGACACCAAGGAAAATAATTTAAATCACAGGTGAAATACCAAATTTTATTGATGTAATACTATAAGTCTCTGGCTCTTAACAATGAGCTGTACATAGCAGGTGAATAGGGTCATGCCTGCTCTTCAGTTCCTTCTTTTAGTGCCTATAATCCTTAAATTCTTTTGCAGTCTCTGCAGGCATAGCTTATACCTTGTGTTCTCAGGCAAATCACACCCTGTAGTGTATTTTGCTTATACTTACTGTTGACATTTGAGTATTTAATTGAAAAAACTGTTCAGATACCTGCGGATACTGGCTATTGTAAGAACACATTTTTCAGTTGTGACCTTCAAATTCTTAGAGTCTGTAAATAACCCATATTGCTTTTCTAAAAGTCACGTCTCCATTTATATTTTCCCCAAGCGAAGTTTCTTGGCCACTTTTACAACCATGCAAAACTAACTTCTTGTCTTGTGATGAGCATGTCATGAGGGATTGTCAAAATGTTTTAGAACATGTTGCTTTTCTGTACCCATGGGTATTGTATTTTTCTGTATTTTACTAAGAAAAATAATTTGACCATTATTCTTCGTCTCTTCATTTACTCTTTTTATCAACAAGGGTGATGCTTTTCTCCTTGATCTTCCTGAGGGATATTTCCCTGACTTCTCAGAGTTATTGCTGATATTCTGTGATGAATTGTAACAGATGTTAAGAACTGATGTCTTTTGCTACTTGTTTTTGGGAAGGTGAGTGAAGGAATTTGGAGTCTTTACTTCTGCAGCCACTGCTTGCCAACTTTAATTTTCCTTTCTCCCCCTTCTCCAGCATGAGAAATCTTAATCTCCCTGGAGCAAAATAAGATCTACAGGGTTATTTTTTTTTCTTTACTGCAGTTTTTTTTCATCATATATTAATTTTGTTTTAATGACTTGCTGCAAATAGGAGAAAAAAATCCAGTGGAAAAGCCTTCTATTTGAAGCAGTCTTGGTTAGAATTAGATTAAATGATGAAACTATTGTTGTTTAATGGCCGAACAATTTCAGGAATAAATGTCATGCTGCAAAAAATAACCTCTTTAGTGTCCTTTGGTTATGTTAAGGTTATAAGCTCATTTGCCTATGTCTCTGTAGTCTGTAAGTCAGTGTCAGCAGAGATAGCAAGAACAGGCTGTAATTACTGGTTTGTGTCAGGATGTTGAGTGTGAAAATAACTGGGTGTCATTGAAGAGGTTAGATTAACTGTTAGAGCTGACAAGATATAATTGCTTATGAACCACTTTCTTTAACAATGAACATTGTGTTATTTGAGGCTGTTTCTTCTTAGCATAGAGTCTGTGTCTGGCTGTAGAACTGGTTTTAATTAGAGCTTGAAACAGCTGAGAATTAAGTGCTCATTTATTTTTAGCCAGGATAAATATTAACTAAAAGAGATTTTTCCTCAGAATAATATGAATAAAGGGCAATGTCAGACAAATATTTGAAAAGGGAGATACTGGTAGCTTAATTGAGTTTGAAACAAAGGACTTCAGGTTCATAGTGTATATATATATATATATATAATATCCTAATTGATTTCACCTTGATAGTGCTGACCACAGAAATTATCACAGTTCAACATGATTTTCTTGATTGCATCAGTGTGTGGAGTCGCAATGGGCCTTTTCAGTTGTCTGCTCTTACATGGCAAGCTGAGGTTGTTGGTAGTAAAATTTAAGCCTCACTGTCATAGCTGCCTTACTAGGTGCAGGTTTGGGGATGAAAGTTTGGGGTATCAGGGTTGCTAGTGGATGCTAACCAAGTTCTAAAATTTTAAAGTTTTGACAAATGACATATACAAAGAGGCTCTAGTTAATTTCTTACATTGTTCTGGACCAGATTTTATGGTTCTAGTAATGCCTGTTTCTCCTCTGTTTTTCCCTTTTGTGGGTCAATACTCAATTTACTGCACTTCATAGGGGCTTGATTTCTTTTGAGAGATCAGTCATTGTGATGGCTCTCTTAGGGCATCCAGAGTCTGTGAAGGTTTTGTGCTAGCCCATCTTGTGCTAGTGTCTTTGTATCTGGACTTGTGGACAACTTGTACAGATTAATACAAAACATCATTTAAAACAGTATAGTTAAACTTGAGCAATCCTGTGCTCAATTAAGTTTAAATTTGGTTCATTTCAGTATGTTTTATCTTAGTAAAAATACTGGTCTGAACAGAATGTATGCGTTTTGAACTAGTACACATCCTTGGCAAGATCCAAATTAGGGTATACTTTGCACTTTAAATAAGACTCCACCTTTTAAAAAATTCAGTCTATGCTCAAGACATCAATGTAGCATATGTTGGCTGGTAGAGGAAGAACATAGAGTGGGTAAAAAGCCACCACGGCTGAAAAGTTGCCAGAAATTAATCTCCTCAGTGCTGATTTTAACCAGGCTGCTGCGAGACTTGTGCACTCAGAACCAGAGCAGCAGGGGACTGGCAGAAAATTTGCAGTTCATCAGTGAATACTGCTTTGGAGTTCTACTCTTAGTGAGTAGGTAGTCCTGAAAATGTGAGATGACTTCCACAGATATACGAAACAATTTCCCAGAAACCTGGTCTTGCCTTAGAAATACAGAAACAGGCTACCCATTAGTGCTTTGAGGCAGACAAGGAGCATGAAACTTTTCACCTTGACATGTTTAATTTACTTTCCATGTGCTTCTGATGAATAGCTGACCTGGTTAACGTTGATAGGTGGAAATTCAGAGCTACTGTATTGAGGAAGTCTGCATTGTTATCAAAGGATACTTTTCTTTCCTGGTCACAAGCCGGAGTACCATACGGAAAGTTTAACTGTTAGGATATTAAAGCTGAGCTTTTGTAATTCTGTTGGCACCATCAGCATGTCTTTTCCTGGGAAGGAATCTCAAGATGAAATTTTTGAATGGTTTATATTTCCTTTGTAGTGACAAAATTATGCTTCTGTAGCCTTTTGGTGAGGACACGTGGGTGGGAGAAAGGTGCTGCAGCTTAGTTGAGGAATTAGAATGGAATGTGCATTTGCAAACCTGAAAAGTGAACTGAGGTATTTGATGGCCACACTTAAATCTGCCTTACCCTGTATGCCCTCTGGTTTTTTTGTTCTGTTTTGTTAAGATTTTTCTGAGAGCAAGGAATCCAAGCCTGTGGATATTGGGAATGATGGGTAGCATAATGAGCTGTTTAATGAACATTTTGAGAGCCAAAGCGACTCTTTCTTGGGATTACTTGCCAGGAAACATCTTGCTTTGCTTGTGTGTGAAGCTTTATTGGCAATACTGCCTATGCTGGTGTGTGCATTGTGCAATGTTAGAAAGCTTGATGTGAGATTTACAGCGTTGTTCAGACCTGCTCCAGCTTGGGTTGCTTCCACAGGAGACAGTCCTTTAGGAAGAGACTGCTCCAGCACAGGTCTCCAATGGGGTCACAAGCCTTGCCACCAAACCTGCTCCAGCATGGGCTCCTCTCTCCATGAGGCCACAGGTCCTGCCTGGAGCCTGCACCAATGTGGGCTTCCCACTGGATCCCAGGGCATCCACCTGGTCTGGAGTGGGGTCCTCCACGTGCTGCAGGTGGATCTCTGCTCCCCAAGGATGTCCATGGGCTGCAGGGGCACAGCTGCCTCACCGTGGTCTGCACCATGGGCTGCAGGCAAATTTCTGCTCCGGCACCTGGAGCACCTCCTTCCTCTGCTTCTTCACTGACCTGGGCATGTTTGCAGGGCTGTTTCCCCCACATTCTCACTCCTCTCTTCTGAAGAGTTCAAGTTTGTGTTGGATTCATGATGACCTAATACAGTGCATAAATTCTCTAGCTTTTATAATATTCAGGAAAAAAGCTGGGCTGTCCAGCTGGTCAGAAAAATATCAAGCCTAATAGTTGGAGGACTTGTTAAATAACCAAACATTTTTTCAGGACTGTTACATAAATACTTGCTTTACTGAAGTTGTTGATGAAGGTGCTTCTGTGTCAAAATACACTTTCAAAATCATTATAATAATGTGTAAAATTTAAAATATAGTATAGTAAAGATTAAAATATACTATAGTAAAAATCCTTAAATTCAGATGACTGTGTTGCAGGTTAACTTGAGTGATTGCACTTTTGAAGTGTAGATAACCCTTGAATTTAAGATGTAAGTGCTACTGGGAGCATCCCTAAGTCAGGTACTTGGTTTGATGCTTTGCTTTGGATTGAAACTGAGATTCTGTCTATCTGAGCTTTGTTCCATATATTGCCCACATTAGATTGTCTGTCCTTGTTATAATTTCAATTTCTGTTTAGATTTGAACAACTTTGTAGGTGTTAATCTAAACAGTCTCAAAACATTCTTTCTGGGGGTCCTGCAGCTAAAATGGTGCTCGTCACGTAAACAGTTCAGGCGAAAATTATCTGCTTTGTGTAAAAATTTTTAAACATGAACAGAAAGGTTCTATATTTAGAAATAAACTGTGTATTGTACTTTTGAAAGTCTCTGATTACAGTTATAGTTTCTCCCTTGTGTAAAGTAAAGCTATGCTCCCACATGGGTAGGCTATGTAGTAAATCAGGAAGCTGTTGTCATATGTGCAGGCACTGAACTGATTTCCAGAACACAGAAGTATAAAACAACTTTCCTAAATTATTTAAGAAGATATATGAAAAATATTTGCTAGGACAAGGTATTATTTAACACTGTGTTAAATTCATCATGCCATGCAGTCTTTTCACTTTTCATCTGATGTGAATGCTCATTAAAAGAATAGATGGTTCCCTTCTAAACGTTCAATAGACTGCAGTATATATTTATATTGCATAGAAATTATTTGAAGCTTCTGCCAGTAACATCTGCTTGTCTCACATTCTGGATATTAGAATATCTCCCAAGGCTATTGTATCTGAATGAATCATCAAAATAACTAAATTTATCTTTTCCCTGTTCTATGAATAAAAAAGTATTTTTGCTATTTTCAACTCTGAAATGAAGGTATAAAAGAGAAGTGAAAAGTTACTTAATGCAATGATGAAGAAGCCTATAGCAGATGGGACCTGAGTTCCTGCTCCTGAATCACAAGTCATGCCTTTGCCACACTGGTCTTTATGGGGTTCTTACACAGTTTTGTAAAATTCATAATTTTTCAGTACTGTCCATAAGAAGTCTGTAGTCATTAAATTACTTTCAGTTTCAACATAAGATTCAGCAGTGTACAAATTGTTTCCATCCACTCTGTGTTTCAGGTTCCTCTTTTGTGAGGTGGCATTATCAAAGAGCCACTGAAGCCTCTAAATTGACTCAAACACAGTTGTACATGTGAGTGTTTGGAAGAGGTGTGAGGTGTTATTTTTAGAAATACTGTGATAAAGACTAGCTAAGAAAAACAGGTGCAGAATATAGAAATTATTTGCACAGTCTCTTTTTGTAATTTTTGTTCCTTAAGACTAAATGCCATAGAATTACAACTTTTGACATTCTTATAATCTTGGATCAGATCTTATTCTACTGAGAATAACTTTTACATAAATATATCAGCATTTTATTATCTACAGCACAAGTGAAAGTCAAGATGCGACTGTCCTAAATGGTATCACTGACAGAAATGTTAATGAAATTAAAACATAACAGTAATTTTGTTTCCTAATTATTTATGATTGACATTTGGCCTTGGTTGCTTGTTGTTTAGAAGAAAGTTTGAGAAAAATATTTCAGAAGATAGATATTATTTTAATTCTTAAGCATTTATACACGTAAACTGCTATTAAATATGCAGTATAGTAGGTGTATTGTCTTCACATCTATTTAAAGAAAGAATTAAAACAGAAGAGGTTTTTTGAAATGCAATTATTTTTATGTTGCTTTTTTTGTCTAGTGAGTGAAACTTCTTTTTTATTTGGTTCTTGCAGACTACAAACAATTTAACAAACATGATTTGCCAACCAGTAACTTGCCAAAAATCTGTTTGCAGCATTGTCTGAAACAGCTGTTCTTAACCCAGAAAACCATATGATTTTAGTCTGTTGCATTGTTTTTTGTAACACAAAAAAAAAACCCCAAAAAATCAACAACAACAAAAAACCAACCAAACAAAAAAAAAACAACAACAGAAAAAAAACAACCAAAAAAAACACCCAAACATTCTGACTCTAGGTCACAAGAGAGTGAGGTGTGATAAGCTGTTCTGGGCTAGTCTAAAGTACAGTAGGCAACAGATGGAGTAACACAGATGGTTAATTCTTCATGTGTGTCTGAGTTAACATGAAGTTCTGGAGTGCTCCCAGATTTGCATCTAAGTGGGGTATGCAGAAATAGAGATTTTTCTGTTCATACCCTCGAGCTGAGAATAGGAATGTGGGAAGATGAGATAAAATGCTGTGAATAGCTGTGTATGTCCTGGGATGAAAAACTGCTTAAAAGGGAAGCTGAGCTGTGAATTCTTTGATAACCCAGCCTTCCTTCTCCCATCAAAAACAAAGGAATTTTTGCTGTTGACTTGGAGAGGACCTTGAGTAAGATCTGGGCATAACAGACTGCTGTGTCTGCTTTTTGGAATGCTGTATCAATGCAGAAAAGGAAGTGGCTGTGTTTCCAGTTAGGAGTTCCTGCTGGAAAAAAAGAGGAATTTGGCAGCTATACTTAGAATTGCTTCCGTATTCATGACAGTAGTATCCGATGTATAACACAGGGTGTCATGTGCTTCTGTTGTGTCTTAAACAGATGTAATTCTCTCATTGGCATTAAATAGCATCTATTTGGGATTGTCTGCAGCCTAGGTATTAGAGTGTTCAACTGGTAAAAGGGGATTGTGGGTTTTTTTGCCACAGTTCATTTTAAATAAAGAAAAATTTCAGCACCTGAAGTACATGTAGAGATTAAAAGAGACTTGAGGGGCCATAAACTCATGTGCTAAAACCAGATTATTAATTGATGAATGAGTGTCAAATATAGCATTTCACATTCAAAACGAAGTTATTTTTGGGTACTGGTGGTTATTTTAAGGTAAGTGGTGTGTTGACAGTATAAGAACAATAGCGACAGGAAACTCAAAATGTACAGCTGTAAAGCTGGTATGCTAATTCACAATGTTTTGTGGCTTAAATACATCTATAAAACTATACTTGTATTTAATTCTGGAAGTAAAACTGTGCTTTTTTTGATAGAATGCTTTCTGGGGAAGTGTCTGCTGACTCATGAAGTCAGGCTGATTTTTCAGAAGCCTTTTGGCCATTGCTAAGTATTTTTTGCCAAGTGTTGCACCTTCAGCTTTGCTGTAGGCAGTTGCTTCATGACTAAACAGTTTCTAGTGAGGTTCCTTCCTTCAAAAGGGACATGCAGCTTTGGGCCCCCTGCAGCTGAAGAATGGAGTGCAATCATGGGTTTCCTGCATCATGGGGCAGCACATTAAACTGTGACCTATTGGACCATCAATGCTTCTGTATGTCCCTCAATGTAAGTGATTGTGATGGCTCTTCTGTGCTTTCCTGGGGGTGTGGTTGTAGGTTTTGTGCATGTTTATGCTGACAAGACCTGCTAGATCAGACACTTGCGGGATATTACAGGAATCCCAAGCCTGTTTTGATGTGTACATCTGGACCAGGCAGATGTGGCCCAATGTGGGCACTTGTAGAATCAGAGCTTTAGCCTCCTATATGGTGCTTTACTGTTTGGAAGCTGAGGAATCTGAAGAACCAGGTGCTGAGGGGTTTTATTCAGTCATGTTTTTGGACCTTAAACAGAACTTTTTGTCCCAAGCCAGAAAAAGTAGCTTCTCATTCCATCAGCTGAAATGTCTACGGAGGGTATTTGTCAGGTGTCAGGATCATGCCCTGGTTTGGTTTTGGTTTTCTTGGGAGAAAATCTTTCACTTTTTGGGTACTTTTCACCCAAAGGCACTGTGTCGGTGAGAAAGTTTTGCTTCTGTATGTTCCCCTTCACGCATGGTGGACATGAGGTGAGCAGAGGGGAGACAGCTTCTTAAAACTTGTGTTGGACAATGTGTTTTAATGAACATAGACTTTAGAAATGTTTGGTACACAGGATAAGAGGATTTGAAAGCTATAAGGATGTGCTCCTTATTTATCTTCGGTGCTGATTGCTGTGTTTGTACTTGCAAAAGTGCAAAAACAGTACCCGCATCAGTTGTGGTACTTAGAGATATGTTAAAGTAGCAGGTATACTTTCAGTGACTGTAGAAGTCTATTCCTTTACCTCTTGTGCTTCTGTAGAAGCATAAAGCATTGTAGAAGAGAACAATCAACAAATAACTTCGGAACATAACCTCCAGTATGGTTCCCTAATTTGTCAGGAAGCCCTTGATTTTGCTTGTCCCCATTAATTGCTGTTGTGCTGTGATGAGCAATCAGACATCATTGGGATGGATGGCAGTGCAGACATTTGCACCCCCCTGTATTACTTACTTATTTTAATGTTAATAATCTATTTGTTTAGGCTGTTACTCACCTGTAGGTCCTCTACGTTATCTTTTCTGTGGTTTTACTATGTGGAAAATTTTTACAAGGATGTCTTGAAGTTATGTTCCTGGCTGAAAGTCAGCAGTTTTACTCAAATGTTTCATGTTTAGGAAGCATGTGTACATGAGGTTTGTTTTAAAGTGTGTTCTAGGCTTGGACTGTTGGTAGTGTGATTGTATGAACATTGCTTTTGCCTTTGGGCATTTTTGGGAGGTTAATAACCCTCCTTCTTTCTTCTATGTCCCCATGTTTTTCAGTTGTTCACTTACCTTCCAGACCTATGATGAAATCCAGTATCATACTTGTTGCTATTTTCCTCCCCCTTAGAGAGATATATGCATGTAAGGTATGGAGCTTGTATACTGCTGCTAGTATGTAGTTTCTAATGAAGAAAAGCTAGCTTTTCTTATGATTATTTTTGACATTTATCCCCACCTTCAATCTTTGCTGAATGGGATTGTGCTTCATGTCAAATGCTGTGGCTATTCACTGATGTAATGTTTCCAGATATGTCTGTATGGGACAAATAGAATTTCTGTAAGTGTCTTTAGTGCTGTGCCTGATTATTAAGCTCTGTTTTCTTAAATACAACTTTTTTCTGTATATTTCTTTATTGAAGTAATTTGTGTCAAAAATTCAACTTCTTTTTTGCTACCCTCACTTTATTGGTGCAACCATAAAAATAAAAGGTCCATATTAAACCCTGAATTTTTCTTATAGGTCCTATTGTACCTTTTTTCATGCTTGGATTTTCCAGGACAGAGTAAGAGGGACCAATAACTTCTCTAGATTATCACTTGAGAATGGAAACCTTGGCACATCCATGTAATCAGAAATGTGATTATGTGAATCATGAACATTAAATAGACTTGAGATGTGCTTAGGGATTTGAGGGGGAGATTAATTTTTTTTAATTTTGCCTTTTTTCACTTTACCTTTGGCATTTTGCCTGTTTGACTCTTAGCAGTGTCAGACTTTTGCCCATTAGGAAACCTCTTTATATCACTAGTGACAGATTGTTTTTGTTTTGGAGTATTTACACATGCTGTGCATGCTTTGGGTGCGCAGTATTTATGATTCCCTTTATGGAGCCACGTTCTGTTCGTGCTTACCCGCGTGTGCACCTTCGGTTAAGGGGGCAGTGGGAGTGGCACAGCTGCAGAGGAGGAATGGTTTTTGTAAAGTGGAGAAGTGGAGGTTTTGGCAGCTGCCTTTGGTTCTTGCCTGCCAGCCTTCGTCTTTAACCCTACGCTAGGCATGAACTCCGCTCTTTCTAACTGTGCAGGGGGGTTCTTGCTCACTGTATCCTGTGTTAATTGAATTGTAAATGCGTATAAGCAAACTTCCAGGTCCTCTGTTGAGAAACTTGCTATGAAGCTTTAAGCATTACTAATGCAGCTGTTAAAATGCCATCTGTCCATCAGCAGTGGGTGTTTTCCTGGGAATGAAAAAATCCTGCTTCTAGAAGATGAACAGTAGAGTCTTTGCCACTTGACTGTGGATGGAGCGGTGTTTTCTTGGTGATGTTTGCTCTTCTTCAGTGACGAAGTTCAAAGCTTTGTCTCACTTCTGACTGATCAGTTGAGGGAATATATGCATGAGACATGCACATTGTCCCCCTTGTGGAAGTGTGACAGAGATTGGGAATGGATGTTTTATGGATACTAAACAAATATAGTATGACCTGTGCACTTCACTACTGGTTTTTTTGTTTTGTTTTGCTTTGGTTTTTCTTGGGGTGTTTTTGAGAAAGAAATTGCTCTACTTAGACTCAGAGCTTAACTAAATCCTCCCACAATGGGTCACATTTTAGCCTTGGCCTCTGTTTCCTGTGACCGTGATGCTTAGAGATGTAAGGTTGAGTTATTCCATCATCTTGACATAGGCCTGTGCTGCTGGCTATTATCCAGAAACCTTAAAGAAATATTTTTCCCCCTAAAAATAACAGCTTTTGATTTTTAATTTTTTTTTTCCATGCAGAGTTGTGATAATACAATCTGGTTGAGGCCAGATTCCATGTCTCCTGAATAAATTGGGTTTGGTATAGTACTGCTTAGCCCCATTTTTCTTGGACTGTGAGCTGATATTTTTTTGTTGTATACCTCAGAGTTCAACCTACTAAATGCTTTTGAGGGAACTCCTTATTTGGTGTTTCATGTCATGAAAAAAAATTAAAATTTTACATTTGATTGCAATTTTAATTACTTTAAACATTTACAGCAGCTATTGAATGTGTTGGGTGGCCATTTAGAAGTGTTCTGAGGTGCCTGTTCTCTCTACAGAAGTTCACCTCCCACCACCGAACCGATTAGGTTATGGAATCTTGCCAGCGAGAAATCTTAAGGGAAAAACACTGTGTTCAGAAAATGCTGTTGTATTCAGAATCCTAGGGCTTGTTCTAAAAATAAACTTAATTGAAAAGATTTGTTTTCTTTTCTAATGTGGTTTACATCACTGTTTTATTAATATTTAAATAACAGAATGTCGTAACCCGGAGTACAGAAATACTTCTGTACAGAGCTCCCACCAGAATCTTGGAAACCTTACATGAAGCATTATGATGTTTATTTTGCCACTGGCAATTCTCTTGGTTTAATGTTGCAGTACAAAGGAAGATGAAACTCTGGGCTTTCTCCAGAATGAAAACCAGATGATTAATGGGTTAAAAAGGAAAGTAATTAATTTTACTAAGTCAATGTGCATAGTCGTGAATAAGACTTTATTTGCCAGGGTTTACTTATGAGAATATCTGGAAATTACTTGGAATTTTTTTCTTTTACTTGGACCAAACTTTACAACCTGACAAGAAGCTGAATATAGATGATGCAAATTTTGATAAATTACATTTTTTATTTGCAGTTATTTTACTGAATTAAACACAAATTGCCTAGCTTCCTATCTGTTTCCAAATAATTATTGTTTTTCAGTACTTTGAAGTGAAATAATTGGATTGATGCAAAGCTCAATGACTGGCTTGTAAATGAAAATCAATTTTTCCAAAGGAAAACATTATTTTTAGTAACTGTGGAGTCGCAGCTTCAACTGAAAGCTCTGAGCAGGCTGGCCTCTCTTCCAGTGGCTACCTACATTAATGTGTATCTGTTTAGTGTATTGATTTATTTTTCCTTTTCCCCCTGCTGTATTATCCTCCCATAACCTGCTATGCTTATTATAAATATTGTCATGACAAAAATAGGTGCTTGATAAATTCAGATGCAATGAATCTAAGGTCAGTTTGACATTATCAGGAGCTTGCTTATGAACAGGTTTATGACATAGGTTTTATCTTACAAAGCTTGAGTGGGAGTACAGAGCAATCTGGGGACCAGCCAGGGATTTTTATTTGTCTCTTGAGTACCAAAGTAATGTTAAAGCGGTGAGCAGTGGTGCTTTATAGTCTTCAGTTACTCTGTATGTGTGTATAGAAGATTCAGTTTTGTTACCATTTGATAATTCAGTGTATAAACTTGAGGATTTTCTCTGAATCATTTTTAGCTATGTGAGAAAATAAGAGTAGACTAAATATGATGGCAGAAGTGAAAGCTTTTCTTAAGGCCAAAAGAAATAATGTTAATTACTCTTTCCAAAGTAAATCATTACTTGAATGTAATAAAAATGAGCCATTTGGAGACTATATATTTGTTTCAGCTGCAGGCATCCACCATTGACTGTTCTGTTTGAAGCGATGTTGAATGAAGTTGAAGATGCAAAACTTTTAATGGGCTTTTCTCCCCCTAAACTTTCATCTGTAATTCTGCTGATTTTCATGGAAGCTATACCACCCTATTATATTTTAAAGACATTTTGTCAGAGTTTTAAAATACAGGATTATGTAACTGGGCAGTGTGACTTACCAGCATATGGAGACAGAAAGTAAACCAGACTGCAGTCACCTCCACTAAAAAGAACAGTATGTTTTCATTTTGAGCTGTCCAGTGCTTCAGATGAGCTGCTATTTTTAGCAAAATACAGTAGAATTTAGCTGTTTGCCAGAGATCTTCTCTCTTCCTGTATAAGATCACTTAGGTGGAATCAATGAGATGATGGCCTTTCTTTTACTTTTCATGCTCCCCCTCTTAAGATATTATTTTGCTATGGAAAAAAGCCCCATCTGGTCTCCCAGTGTAACTTACAGAGGAGATGTGGCTTCGCTGTGTGCAGATACACTTGCAGCATAGAGGATTTTTGTAAGCATTAGGTGTATAAGTTGTGCTCACCAGCTCACACTCGTGTCCATGTGAAAACTTCTTCTTCCATAGTTCAGCAACACTGTAAGCTATTTGCCATGTTTACCATGTATGAATTTTACTTTTAGTCTGGCTGTAAATGTTCAAAAAGGCTGTATTTCCTTAGGAAGTTATTATAACATTAATTTTTAAACGGTCTTCTGATGAAGGCTGTCATTGAGTTGAAGTAAAAACAATGAAATACAATTACTGAAGATTTTTTAAGTAATAATCTGTCATAAAGCATCCGATTAATGAAAGCATGGGGTGAAAGTTTCATTTGAAATTGTGACAGAAATGCACACATAGCTTCCAAACTTTTCCAGTTTTTAAAAGGTTGTTGAATTCTAATATGCTCTAATTCACAATTGGAGAAGAGCTATTAACTGAAGTGAAACAGTTTTGTGTTTTTGAATGAAAAATAGGAAGAAATGTTAGAGCCTTCAGAATTTTCAATGTGCTTCTGTACTCATTTTCCAAATAATTTTTTCTTGCTGATTCTAAATTAGGGGTTGGTTATTTGTTTTTAATTTAAAATGGCCTGATGGGTTGAAATTAGCCAAGTTACACAGAATTGCTATTGGTTTCCTGGTTGCATAAGCCTACCAGGAAGGTTGTGAGAGGTCATGCTGCCGGGGAGAGCGTGGCTGCAGTTTGGGTGTGCTCTGGCTGAACTAATCAGAAAAAAAATGTTTGTAAAGCAGGGAGTGGTTCTGTGTTAGTTTTTGCATGAGGAGAGGAACTACTTGCATCTATATTTCTGTTTTCTAAGGCAACGGGAGAAGGCTCAGTGAATCAGGTTATTTAGTGTCTTTTGCATTGCAATAAGCCTTTCATTTATAGGCACCTATAATATCTGTGTTTAGGTTCCTGTAGTGTCGTAGACACATAGATTTATGAAATTTGCAGAAGCAGTTTTAGGTACCTGCTGTTCTACATATTTTGTTACATGTAATGTAGCAATTTGAGGAAGTGACAATTCTTCAAATGTAGTTCAATCATATTCTTGTCTTTGCTGTAATACTTTCACCAAACTTCATGAGAAGTCGTCTGCAAGAGGGGATGTACCTGGCGTTGTGTTCTGCCCTTCCCTTGGAATCAGCATTCCTTTTGAGGAGTGGGAAGATGGATAACCTAGGAATATATTCTTTCAGCTGTAAAAGGTAGATCTAGCTCTCTTGTGGATCAAACAGGGATGGAGGAAGTAATTTAGCAAAGCAGCTGTCGAACCCCTAATTTTACTGTGTAGATAGAGATGGAAATTTCTGATGGCAGTAAATAGAATATACTGATTTGTATATTCCACAGTTAGACACATAACGCATCAGTGGAAAAAACCCTGTGCTCTACATGGTTTTTATTATCTACTGCAGGAGTCTACGTTATTGGGGTAGCTGAGAAACAAGAGCAGAAAGATTGCACAAACCCCTGTTTCGTTAGATGCCCCAGAATATGGAAACTCTGCATGAACAAGAACTAAAATTACACATTGATGGCTGTATCTCACCTCTACTTCCTTCTGAAATTACGATGTTTCTGTTACAAACCCCACACATGTCTCATAATGTTTTCAGAATACGTTTTATTATAAAATTTATCTTCCATTAGACTTTGTCAAACGTGACTGTCTTGTGATACGAGTAGTCCTGTTTTAGAACAATTGATCATAAAAATTGAATAATCATTTATTTTGGCAAACTTTGGGTCTTTTAACATCCCTTTTTAAATACACGGTAGTAGTCTGTGTTAGAAAAACACAGAAGGAGGTGTAAGAATAATATATCTGCTTTTGGAAATCATGACTATAAAGCTGGGTCTTCTAATAAGCTAAAAGTAGTGCTTTCTCTATGAATTATGATAATTTGGTTTATATCCATTGCAGGATGCATTGAAAATAACCTGGCACACTGTAAAACGCAAGGAGATCAAAGGCTGTGTACAAAGGCTAAATAATGACTTCCTTGCCTTCTCTGATGGTGGAGGCGTCTTCTCCTCAATGTCTACAATACATGTCATGGGAAACACTGGTGCTGGAAGACGTTAAAGGCATTCCAGGGTTATTAAATGAATCAGTAGGGAGGGCTTTTGATTTTGGAAAGTTGATCCCAGTAGTTGTTTTCTAAAAAAAAACCCCAACATTTCTCTACACGGAAATGCATAATTGCAAGTGCCTAAGTTTTTTAACTAGTTTCAAAATTGTGACTGCCCAACCAATGAATAGTGTAATCACATCAATGCTCAGTTTGCTGGTCTAGGATACTCTATGCTCTAAATCAGTTTATTTTTTAAAATAGGTATATTATTTCTGAGCAAGAGGAATATTTTTACCACTATATTAAATAATGTAGACTTTAATTTAGAAGTATTTCTTATCTCTGTGGAAGAGTACAGCCTGCACTAGCATTTTATGGAGATTATTTCAATGTTCTCACATTAAATGCAATGCTTTTCTTACAGATTTGTGGACAGTTGATGTTGGAGTTTTTTTCCCGGAAATGGAACGTGAAGGTCTTTAAATTGGATACTGGCTCAAACTAATTGAAACCATTTCAGGCTATTTATAACTGAAACCATTCTGGCTATTTATAATTCTCAAGTGAGTGGAGTATACAGTCTGATAACTCTTTATCATAGATTTGACTTTAATTTGTCAAATTTGACTATTCAAAAACACATTTTGGACTTGATTCTTTCAAGGGAAGGGTTAGGGTAAGACAAGTGCTCTTAGGGATTTCTTTAGCCAGTGTTTGTGCATCTGCACAGATTTGGGATCTGTGAAACTTCTGTCATTGTGAGGAAGGGATCAGAGTGTGGTTAATGTTTTCATCAGGAACCTAAACAAACTATCAAAAACCACCAAAAGCTTTTTAGTACAGTTTGTTAAAATTATTTCCTAGTACAGTTTATAATTCTTCAGACAACTGATGTAACTTATGCTGGCAAAAATTCAGTTTGCTAAGATATGTGTGACTTCCACAGCACCTGTGAAAGTCTGTTGTCATACAGACATGTGTCATTACAGCTCTACCTCTTTCCAGTGCAACTGAAGTTGAGTGGTTTTAAAAGTGCTATTTTAAAAGCCTAGGTGGAAGTTGTCAGTAGATTTTTCTTCTGTTTCTTTTCTTTCTTCTGGGTTTTGAATGTTTCCTGCTATAGCACCTACAAGTTCACAGCCCTCATGTGCTCCCAACTGGCAGCTAATTTTCAGCTCTTGAGCAATTGGTAACAGAAAGTTTCACGCTGGTATCTTTAGAGGAGTGAAGAGGTGATGTGCAGGAAGTGCATGCAGTGGCCCCATAACCACTGCCTGTTCTCCACCGTTCTGAATTTTGTGATCTTTGCCTTTCCTTGGTTTTATAAACTTTAATTTTCTCACATACTAGATTTGTTTTAAATATTTTAAAATATGTAAATATATCTATTAAGTATTTTGTTATAGTCTTTCAGGTACTTTAAGAGGGCCTCATATTCATGAGGATGTTCTTTAAACAGTACTCTAATAATTTCATAGTCTCCAGAGTGCTTAGCATGGCCAGGTGTATCATGCCTCTGATATTTTGCTCTAGCAATGTAACATAAGGCTTAAGAAGCCTTTGTGTGATGGCTGTTTCCAGGCAGAATTTCACATCTTTCCTACATCTCATAATGTGACTGATAGTCTGTGCTGCTGTAGCCTTGGGAGGTATGTGGAAATCGCAAAAGAAAGATAAGAAATCCAACTATTTCCCACATGCAGCAGTTAAATATATTTACAACTGAGTATTT
Source organism: Eopsaltria australis (assembly GCA_034509425.1). Lineage (NCBI taxonomy): Eukaryota > Metazoa > Chordata > Aves > Passeriformes > Petroicidae > Eopsaltria > Eopsaltria australis. The sequence continues at coordinate 1,903,730 of JAVTVJ010010674.1, read as the reverse complement.
TGTCCCTTCCATCTAGTTAATTTGTGAATGAAGACATGAAAGAGGATTTTGAAATTGGAGCAAGGCTGGCAAATGCATGCATTTAAGGCAATGACAGGAAAAGCTGTGTGTTCCCTAGTGCCCTTAAGGATCAAGTTTTGGGCTCTTTCTTGATCTGGCTGGGCATGACCTTGGTTACCTACCAAACAAATGGAATTGCCTTCTCCCAGCCCTAAGATCTGCATGGCTTCTGCTGTGCAGGAGTGGCTTTTCTGCATTTATTACACCCCAGGGAAGGCAACTCTTACCACTCTCAGTGAGGTTTGAAGCATGAAGGTTGACAGATCTAGATACAGTGTAGAAGGGAAGCCCTTTGTATTTGTGTAGTCTCTTGATCTGAGTTGTCTGTAACAGTTGGAGGCAGAGTAAGACACTACCCTACTTGCAGCAGATAACACTGAAGCTTTCAGTGATCAGATTCAGGCTAAGATTTTTTTTTTCTGAACTTCTTAAGTTTTTTTTGTTTTTCTGCAAGTTTCCTCTCATGAAGTTGGGAGAGCAAACAGGATCTGTGGTATCATTTATTAGGATCTTTTGGGATTTGAAATGGCCAATTTGTATGAAAAAAATGTTGTTTTTTTTCTCTGAGTCTGAACAGATGATTCCTGAAAAATACTGTGTATTGATTTAGAGATGTAATGATATCTATGTTTTAGCTTATGTATTTTGTGATCAGGGTCTTTTTGGTAGAAATATATTCCTAAGAAGATGCATTAAAACTATTTCATATCAGTCATCTGGAATGCCCAACCTGACTCATTTATCTAGCATTAAGCAAGGATATCCAATATGACATGGGAAGTGAGATCACAGAAGTTCATTAAAAAGTTATGAAATGTATCTTTGGTTGATTTACAAGAGTGGGCTGTAACATGAAAAATTCCACTTACAGAGGCAGCTTCATCATTTGAGTAGGTTATTGCATAAAATACAAGCAGAGTAACTGGATGTGGGAAGTGAGTCAATTCAGTAGTTTGAGAATGGGATTAGGATTTCGATCGACTGTTCTGTTGGTGCTGACTCACTGTGACCTTACGCAAGTCAGTGAAGTTTGCTACATCTCAGCAGCTCAGCCTAAAAATACGCTTTTCCTCTCACCTTCTTTACCTGCAAGCTTTCACAGCTGCAAATGAAAGTGCAGAAGTACTTAAAAAAACTGTAAGAAATTTTCAAATCTTGTTCTTAAAACATTCTCTAGTTTCTCTAAGTTGCATTTTCCTGTTTAATTACTGTTTTGCAATGTTTTTCTCTGCTGCACCGTGGAGAGTTTTATAAAGGGAAAGACCTGTCTCTTTGCCTTATTTTACAATTAAAGCAACTGTTTTGTAAAACAATTAGCGAACATACAAACTAAAAACATGAATAGTTTTTCTAATCCCTTTGATAATGTTTAACACAGGCATTTTAGTTACTATTTTATTTGTGCCAGAACAAGCTTCTCAGCCTCACCTCGCTTAAGGGGAGGGTATTAACTTAATATATTAGGTCCTAAGTGATAATATTTTATTATTTATTATTAATTAGTATTATATTATTTAAAAAGGTTAAATCATTCAGATAAAGTGAGAAAACATTGTATTTAACCAGGCAGTTGAAATTCCTAATTAACAACCTCTCCTTTTTCAGAGAGAGTTAATGTGGCAAATAAGTTTTGTGCTCTTGAATTTTATTGGTGTCTGCTGCTGCTACTCTCATTTGTCCACTCCATTGTTTTTTGTCATGAGATACCTTGCCCCATTCTGAGCTTTTTTATTTCTTCCAGTGTTGATTTAATGAATCATCCTGACAGCAAAGAAGTTTGCTAGCTGGGGATTAAGGCAAACAGGAATGTGATGCTTTTGCTTGGGGGTAAGAGTGACTGCACATTGGGTTACTGCTCAGCTGTTACGCTTTTGTGTCAAACACTCCCATAATGTGCACCAACTTTCAAGTCTGGGCAAGCCCTTAACAATACTTCTTTTGGTTTTAGTGTACTGTTCACAGATTGTAGGAAGGCAGGAGTTTGACTTGGTAGCATATTACTTGTGGAAGCACTGGGGGAAAAAAGGTTAGAGAGGAACAAGTCAGTGGGCTATAGCTCAGCCTGGCTTGGCAACTCCAAGACTCCTTTCTTTCCCTTACTGTATTCCTTTGGCAAGCTCTGACTGTATAACAATGCTATCAAATGCATTTGGGACCCCTATATGTGTAAAAATAATACATATCTGCCATATATTCTATTCTATATAAAAAATAGAATATATGTGAGTAAAACAATAAAAAGTCTGTGAATCAATGTAGCTGAATAAAAACCAAAAGATATGGCACAACCAATTTATTATAAGGCTTAGCTGAGCTATATCTTCTATGTACTTAGAGCTATTTATACATCAAGGAACCACTTTTGCCTTTTTTTGTCCTCTATTATGTTGTGTGCACAAATCTAATAAATATTTATATGCTTACCTTAAAAAAGGCAAGTGACTTTCACAAGACCGACTCTTTTGAGTTATTTATGATACTGACTGATGTCACTAAGAGAAAAAAAGATTGACTATATTTTACACTAAAAAAATACAGGAATTAACTTGTCATTTAATATCAGTAAAGCCTGAGCATCCTCTTTCATGGATAGAATATTCAAAAATATATGTAAGATCAGAAGCTATTAACCACAGATAACTTAGCAACTTGCATGAGCAAAAATGTTTACACTTCTGCAGTTTAGCAATTGAAAATGTCAGCTTTCAGTAAATGTCTGCCAAAGCTCTTCTATGTATGTTCTCACTAAACATTAATTTGAGACTGTTCTGGTTCTACAACATAACATATATAGAATGCAAGTATAACTTACAACACTTCTTCCTTGAGTCTCACAAATTGCAGATTTTGACGCTGCAGTTGGCCTCGTGTATGTACGTTCTGTAGTTAAAGTATTTATGCTATAAAGACTCAAAAAGCTACTGCAGAAATGCACTTACTTCACCCAGCCCTGAGTGCTTGCACTGCTGTGTGCTGCTGGGCTGCACCTGAGCATTGCATCACACTGCTACCCCCGCGTGGTCATTTGCTATAGAACAATTTTTATGAAAAGGAATGAAAGCTCTTGGTGACTAACTTAAAAAGCAGGGATAATTTTTAGAGGGGCACTGTGTTTGTGTTTTATCTTAATATTAGTTTAAGGCATTAGATGGAGAGTACTGGGAAACTGCAAAATTCAGCATGTGTTCTCCTTTTCCCATAACCGCATGACAAAATACTGCTTAGGAGGTTGCTAGAACTACCTTTCCCAACAGATTTTATGGCTTCATTAGAGAAATGACAACTGGAAATTTCAGGTGCAGATTCTGAAGTAATTTTAATAAGCTGTAAAACATAATCCAGAGTGTATACAAACAACATTGACATGAGATTTTATAGGTGTCAGCTATTCTGTATTAAAGTACTAGGCACAGTATTTACTTTCCAAGTAGTTTTTACGTGCAAAAACATTGTATGCATTAAAAGTGTCTGTGACATTCTGCTATGTAAAAGAGTAGAGAGTAAAGAACAAGAGTACTCAGAAAGAGACTTCAAAAATGTTAATTATTTTGTAGTAATTTCTTGCTGTCACAACATGTAATAAATTTTGAAATAACTACAATGTATTTTTTGAAACAGTGCAGGAAACTTTTGCTTTGTGATGATTTGTTGCTTCATAATGATATATTTTAGAACTAACAAAGAATTAAATAATTTTTGTGCAAATTAATGATGTTCCTTTCAAGTCCAAATCATCACTGTCATATCTAAATTTAAATCTTGTCAAAGTTCCTTACAGGTAGTACTAAGTTTGGTAGTGGAGCTGGCTTTGTGTCTTGCATTTTAAGCAAACTCATTTGGTTATTGGGAGTGTATATTCTCACCTATATGTGGGTCCCATGTAAAGGTGATATTTTGTTCCTTCCTTTGTACTGCTTCCATGCTATCTGCATCCTCAATATTAGTGGAATTATAGAAGGTACTTCCTAGGATTAATTATAGTTTTACCAACCATTGAGACCTGGACTGAATCTGCTGCATTTTTCATGTAGAAATTAGCATTGTGTACTATGCCAGGGCAGTTTGTGGACAGGGACTTTTTGTCTGTCAGTTTCAAAAACTTGTCTTGATCTTCATTAAATACAAAAAGGTGGTCAGTGGTCATAATTTATTATTCAAATCCTGATTTATAGATAAGAATACATTAATCATTCTTAAGAGACAGGAAAAAAATTCTGTATTAATATTGTCTAACAATGGTTCTGAAATGAACAGTGCTTTCCACTTTTTCATTTTTTCCCCCAGTTTTTACTGTTCATATATCCATTTGTACTCTAATTAGACTCAGCTCATAGATTCTTATTTTTCATACTAGAGGAATTTAGTGGAATTTTAAAATTGGTTGTATTTTTACTTTTTTGGAGAACTTCTTCAGACAACTGGTTAGAATCAGTTTCCAGCTGTCCTTAGAACAGGAATGTTCTACTATATATAAAGTACATCTCTTCACTACTGGTAAGCAGTCTCCTCTTTACTACTGGTGAGGCTTGCTTATCCAGAAAGATGTCCCTCCTCTTGATAGTGCATGTTCTCTCTGTGGTTCAATATAGATCCTGTTTGCATATTGAAAATGTTTCTAGGTAGGTGAGTTAAACAACTCAACTGAATTGTATGATTTCAGGGACACCATGTATCCAAAACTAAATTTTTGCAGAGACTCCAAAGTACAGTTTTTCTCAGTCATTGGTTATTCATAATAAATATTGTTGTTCACATGAATAGTCCTTGATTATTCACAGCATATCTGAATGGCTGCTGTAAACTGGAGGATGTAATCTCACACTGCAGGAGACCCTTGTTCATCTGTGTGTGGCTTTTTCCCATAATTATCAATGATGCTCAACTTAATAATCCTTTTATTCCTTGCCCTTCTTTTGTCCCAATTCTGCCTTAAGAATCCTCTTTCTCATTTCACTGATATCACACTACCTTTCTCTCTCCATTTAACTGTCTATGTCTACTTTTGGCATTCAAACAGTAATATAACTTTTGTTGCGCCTTAGTTTAAAACTGACGTATTCCTTCCTCAGGGTGTTTTAGTAAATCCTTTTCATATCTGGATTGTTTAAAGCTGCTCTTTGAGGTGGTAATTCCTTGTTTTTTGCCCTGGACCAGATTCAGCCCATTTTCAGTCCAAATATAAATGGCATCAAAAGGATGCTCCTCCAAGTCGTAGCAAGAGCATCTTGCCTTCATCTTTGGTGTTTAAGGAAGCAGAATGTAAAATTACTACAAGACATCTTTAAAAAAACCTACTAACTTGGAAAGAAAACACCTCCCCACCTTCAGTCACTGTGCTTTGTGTACCAGAATATTAATTTTTAGTTATATTTTTCATTAACATATCACCCCATTAAAGTTGAGTCTTAAGTAGGGGAATATAAGTAATAAATATTTTTAAAAATGGTCTATATTGGAACTGTAAAAATCACAACAATAACCAGAATAACTAGCAAGTTACAAAGCATATCAATAGCTTAATTATTTGAGAAGCACCTCTTTGGTGAAAAAAAGAAATGTGAAGGGAAAAAAAAAAAGAGTATTAATCACATTTATTCCCAGATTTCCTGCTGGTAATAAGACCATATCAGGAATCTCATTGGAAGAACTGAGTGATAAGTTCAGGCGATTCTTCAGGTGGCTCAGAAATTGACTCTTGATATGGGTGCTTTGGCTTTGTTGTCACCTTTCTTTCATTCAGGTACTTGTGATCAGCACCTCTATCTACTGTCTGATACCAATTAATAAACTCACAGTACCTTTGTGCAAAGGACATTTTCAACTAGTCTTTTTTTTTCTTAAAATATTGTGCTTAAAGGGGTTTCCTAACAAGAAAAGCATTATAAAAAGTAGCTAGAATTATTTTTAGTGGAATTAGGATAGCATAAGACCACAATTACCTAGCCTAGTCTTTGGAGCCTGGCTAATTTAAAGGAGAGTGAAGATCATCCTCTAGCTTTAAGATTTTTATCATACAGCTTAGATCTGATTAATATATTTTTAATTATTTTTAGCTGGTTTTCTATGGCTTTCTTTGTGTGTGGAGAAAGTTCTAATGTATCTCAGGCTCCAGTGTGTAGATAATGGGATCTCTGCCTCAGAAGTTTTGGTGGGTTTAGTGCTCAGGACACCTGCCCTGCCTTTCTGCTCCAAATTACTGGTCCCAAGGCATGCATGTTGTGCATCAATCATTGCAGCATCTAAGGGTATTGTCTCAGCCCAGACTTAACTGTTGTTGGCTGCTTGACCTGAAACTCCACACTGGCTGCATCCTCTCTTCCATGACAGTCACAGCGTAGGAGACAGCATGAGCAAGACTTTCTAGGGTGTATCTTGCAAAGTCCTCCAGTTCTTGTCACGGGGAAAAGATGGCAACTCCAGATGTTCCTTGAGTAATTATTGCTTTGACATGGGATGAATCTCAGAAGTTTATTATACCTGTATTAAACACAAGTAAGCAATTACGAGGATAAATGTATTTTAAGCAGAAGAAAGTAGATTCCAAAGAAACATGATCAGGAAATATAAGAGGAAATCTGATTAACCATATCTATTTTTAAAAAATATTTTCCATGCTTTTAGCATTTATGTGAAAGGCCAGTAAAATAAATAGAACACTTGATCTGCATTTCAGAGGAGAGTAGAGCTTCTCACTAATAAATGCTGTTGAAGATGGTACTTCATTGAGAGGCTTCACAGAGCATAATCATATTTACCTCTAGGGCTGTCTGTTAAGCTTTTTCTTAGCACATAATAGGATAGAAGACTTCCATAACATACATCCTCTGTGGAAAACCATTTGCAATTTTCCATCTTTGTTCTGTTTAAAAATACTTGTAGATGTAAATTACGTTTGGGCATTGATTGGTTGATTGTGAATTACTTTGGTCAAAAAGCTGAACAACCCTATTACTAATTTAATAGCTGTGTGTTCATAATATTTTCTCCTGCTGAAAAGTTAGTGTGATTTTGACAAAAGAAAGTTGGAGTGTACCAAGTAAAGAACGGTAACAATTGTCCTATTGAGTGCTTTGTCATTGCAAAGTACTGTGAGTTAGTGACAGCCTTTGAGTTAATTTGTTGATGTTTACATCTGCATGTACTACCAAGGCACTTTATGAGTTTAAAGTGCCACAAGAAAAGTTTATGAAAGGGAATCCATTTCAGTGTTAGACAATCTCTGTAATGGAGAGCTTTACAAGCATCTTAGGAAAATGTCTTCTGGGAATAGTTCGAGGATAGCTGACAAAGAGAGATGAAGACTTCATTCAAATAGAAAGAAAAGAAGGATGATGTATTTGTGTAATGACAGATCGTGTGAAAACTCAGATTTTAGAGCCCCTATTATTCTTTCTAGGGATTTTGTGATTGGAAACCGGACATGTGAAGATTATCGTTACAGAAGCAATGAATGCAGGCTTATGAGGTGCTGTGTCCAGCTGTGTCACTTCTGTGCTCTCTGATTCCTGTTGCATGGAATCACAGAACGGTGTGTGTTCAAAGGAATCTTAAAGATCATCTGGTTCCAACCCCCCTGCCATGGGCAGGGACACCTTTCACTAGACCAGCTTGCTCAAAGCCCCATCCAACCTGGCCTTGAACACTGCCAGGGATGGGGAATCTACAACTTCTTTGGGCAACCTGTTCCAGTGCCTCACCATCTTCACAGTAAAAAATTTCTTCCTTGTATCTGTTCTAAATCTACCCTGTTTCAGTTTCAAGCCATTCCCCCTTGCCTGACATGTTCTGATACTACATGCCCTTATAAAATGTCCCTCTTTCATAAGCTCTCTTTAAATACTGAAACTCATCAGCAGAGGTAATAAGCTGTTTCCTAAATTTATAATGGTTCAGTAGATACATGTATAATGTTTATATGTAGCTGCATAAACAACTCAATATATCAGCATAGTTACAGAAGATTGCTAGTGGCCTGGAAGTAAACTTCAGATCTGTTTGGCTCTTACTCAGTACTATAACACAAACTTTAATTTTCTCCAGAATATACCAAGCTATAAAATACCTATGAAATTTAATAACTCCAGAAGAATTAAAATACAGTAACTGGGACTGGAATTTCTGGTGCCAGTTTGGCCTCCAGACATTGTCTAGAACTGGTAGATCTTCATAGAAGAAAATCTGCATTGGGAAAAAATTGTGCAAGGTGTGGATTCCTCAGTAATATTTTTAAGGAATTCTAGGAAAGGCAACCTTAGAAAAAAGGTGTGGGTTTGCTGCAAGGATTTTCACATGTAGAACTAACAGAAGTTAAAGACAGAGAGTGAGAATCTTGCTGTTTGTCATTGTCCTAGAGTCATAAGAGCAGTGTACTGCATGGGTGAACTTACAAAAAGACTTACATAAAAAGAAAGCCTACAAAAACTGGAAGCAATGACAAGTGATCCAAAAGGAGTTTAGAGAAACAGTCATGTGGGGGTGGGATCAGGAAAGCCAAAGCCCACCTGCAGTAGAATCTAGCAAGGGATGTGAAGGCAAACAAGGTCTTCTACAGGTACATCAGCAGTAGGAGGAAGACTGGATCAAACTCATGGCTGTTCCTGAATGTGGCAGGGGATCTGGTGATGGAAGACACAAAAGAAGCCAAGATATTCAATGCCTTCTTCAACCTGGTCTTTACTGTTCACACCAGCCCTTTGCAATCCCAGCTGCCTGTGACCAGGTGGAAGGTGAAGGAAAATCAGGTTTGGGAACACTTAAACTGCATGAATGCAAGTCCACTGCTCCTTCTGGTCTCTACATCTCAGTGCTGAGGGAGCTGCTTGATGGCACTGCAAGACCATTCCCTATTACCTTTCCAAGGCCATAGCCACTAGGGGAGGTTCCTGAGGACTGGAAGAAAGCAAATGTCACTCATATTCAAGAAAAGGAAGAAGGAGGATCTGGGGAAGTACAGACCAGCTGCCTCATCTCTATTCCTTGGAAGGTGTTGGAGCAAAACGTGTGGTGATTAGTGGTGCAAAGTTCAGTTAGAAATCAGTCACTATTAGTTTACCCCTGAGATTGTTACTAGGGACAGTGCCGTGTAGCATCTCCATTAAGGGCAGGATGGTAATGCAGAGTGTATCTGCAGAGTGTGCGGACAATACAAAATGAGGAGAAATGTCTGAGGTGCCAGATGGCTGTGCTCCCATTCAGGGAGGAGCAGGCTGCAGGAACAGGCCAACAGAAACCTCATGAAGTTCAACAAAGGCAATGTCTTACATTTAAGGAGGAAGAATCCCATCCCACTGTAGCAGTGGACAGGCTGGGGGCTAACTGGTTGGAAAGCAGTGTGGCTGAGGAGGGTCATGGGGCAATGGAGACCAACAGTATGCTGGGCTGCCTTGGGAGTATGGCTAGCAGGACAAGGGAGGTGATCTTCTACACATCCCTGGTGGGGACACCAGGGATGCTCAGTACAAGAGAGACAGGGACATGCTGGAGAGAGTCCAGTGGCAGGCCACAACGATGATTTAGAGGCTGAAGCATCTTTGATATGACAAGAGACTGAGAGATTTGTGACTGCTTATCCTGAAGAAAAGGCTGAAGGGGATCATATGAATATATACAAATATCTGAGGAGAGTAAGGAAAACAGTCAGACTCGGTACCCAGTGACAGGACAAGAAGCTATAGGCACAAATTGAAATACAGAAACCACAACATTTAAACACAGAAAACCGCCATATTTTTTATTTTTTTCCCCCTCCCACTTTTGAGGTTGATTGAACACTCAAAGAGGTTGAAAATTTGTCTGGGAAAGTTGTGGAATCTCTGTCCTTGGAGATACTCAGATATATCTATGAAGATACATAGATATCCTTGGGTGAACTGCTCCAGATGACTCTGCTTTGTGAGGTGGGCTGGACTATAAGGATCTCCAAAGATCCCTTCCAACCTCAGCTGTTCTGTGATTCTGCAACAATTATGCTCCTTAACTGTAAATATATTGAACCTGAGCCCACAGAATTAGTTATAGAGTAAAAATATTTAAAAAGTTTTATGTTACATCATGTCTCAAAATACAGTTTTTTGTGCTGCAGCTTTGTTTACAGGTCTGTGCTTTTCAACATTCTTTCCTATAATTCTTATCTGTAAGGATAGGAATTGTTAATTACTTTTTACTTTCACTTTTATGACTTCTGAAGTTCCTATCTTTCAAAAAGCCATTTATGAACATTTTCAGTTAAAATAAAATGCCACCTCTAGTGAGATGCTTAATAAAATAGCAAGAAATCACAACAAGACTCAAGTGGAGAAGAGTAAAGAAGATATTTTTTTCAGTGAGGAGATCATAGAACACACAGTAACTGATTTGCCTCCAGTCACACATAAAATCTTTAGTCAAACTGGGAATAGAGTTGCAGTCTCTGGAGTAGCTAATCCTGTATTTCTGCTTCCTCTAAATATTTTTATGATAATCAAAAAGATTTTTCACTATCTGTAATAAATTAGCTCTTCTAATGTGCTTGCTGCTGTACATTATCAGTTTTTTCTGTGTGGCTTATTTCACAGTGTAATTTTACTGTCATCACTGAAATTAGATTTCCAGCTTTCTCACTTAAGGATGAATTTTCTGGTAGTGAGAAGTATATTAGTATTTGTTTCCATATATACAGGTAAGTGAGAGAGCCTTACATTTGAGTTATTATGGAATTAAAGGTTTTGTTTACTTAGCTATTCTAGAAGTAGAATGTTAAGACTGTTACTGGGAGACTACTAGAAAATGTAACTCAAAACATGATTAATATGTATGCAGGATTTTATGTTCCATAGAGTAAACCAAAATTAGGGCCAATGTGGACTTGGAATGGAGTGCAGCTGCTGAATTAAAGTATATAGTCTCTGTAACTGTGGGCATCAGAAACACTATAAAAATTTAGGAGTGCTTGGTTATTCAGTTAATAAACTTCTCTGTTTCTTATTCTAAACATAACAAGATTTTGTAGATCATAGGGCTACGGCATCTGTGAAACTGGTGTCTTGTCTTTGTGGACTTGAGTATTGAGCACGATACCAGCTGCACTGACCAATCACTGCATAACAGTGACTGGTATTTTAGAAAAGGTTAAGGAGTGGATGGATAGGATGGTGTTTTTTTTGTTTTTCATCTCCTCAAAGAAGTGATAAAGATGCTGAGAACTTACTGCTTAAAACCACATTTGTGTGATACTGAAATTTCCTGGAATTGTGTCTTTACAGTGTGTATATTTTGGACTAAATGAAGCCTCTAGGTCCCTTCCAACTGGACTGCTCTATTCTATTCTACAGCTCTTCTTGGCCTTGTGTGACTTCTGTTGCTAAAAGCTGTTTCTCTTTCCTAACTTGAACAGCGAAAGCCAGATAGAGGTGTGGAAAAGGCCTGCAAGAAGGAAATAAGTTGTTTCTCAGCTTTCCCTGAAGAGCTGTAAGCTCTAAGTGACTCTGTGTAGACTCCTCTTTACTGAGTGTAGCTCCTAGGAAGTCTGACAGCGTGACTGGAATTTGTTTAAAGATTACCAAAATGACAAAAATGAAAACTGCAAGAATTGAAACAAGAAGTTTGTTGTAACAAGCTTAACTTCAGGTTTGTTTTCAAGAAGGGATCAATTAAATTTGCAGTAGTGTTTAAGTTTTTAAATTATATGATGCTTTTGCTATTTCCCCAAGTAACCGATCAACTGTTATTTGCATATTAACACTGGATGCAACTAGAGGAAGTTTGCTCTTTTCTGTGGAAGTGTATAGGGATTTTCTTCTGTATCTTGCTGTGTGAGGTGACAAATTGGCTTCTTTTGGACCTACACTGCATATACTTTACTGATGGTCAAGTGTGTTGGGCACTCCTTTTCAGTTGAGAGAGAGTCTAGACTATTCTGGTAAAGGAAAAAATCTTTCTAGCTGAGTGCTTTGACTCTTTATTATGGGTTTTATTTTTTATATTTTTATTTCTGAAATAGCTACCATCTATATTTTTCTGTCTCAAAACCAGTTAGACTTAGTTGGTTTAAATCTCTCTGCTCAGAGCACATGTAATTTAAAAGGAAAAACTACTGAAGCTCCGAACGGTAGCTGTGAAATACTGCTCAAAGTTAGCTGAGTTGTGTTACAGCACCAAGACTATTAAATCTTTGGCACCAAGTCACTGTCCTTTGAAATGTTTTATCCTTTTTCAGTGGATTGCAGCTGTTTCATGCCCTGATTAATGAGAACAGTGAGAGCAACATGTTGTACAGGACTGGGAATTAGGAGTTTAAGTACTTGAACTGCAGATAAAGTTTCTTCTCCATTCTCAATCTAAAATCTTTATATCTAAAATAGGGTGTTTGTTTCTTTGCTTTTTTTTAATTGCCAGTGTAATGTTTTATCCTAATATGGCAATATCTTGCTCATATTTGTTATGTGCTGCAACCTCTGTTTTTAAATCAGTCTGCTCATTGCATTTCACATTGCTACTAAGATATTTTTATTATGGAAATTTCCCTTTAATTTCATATTTACTTCATGTCCTACTGCATTACCATATATATGTTCCAATTAGAGGAAGCGGAAAGCTTTTTTTTTTTTTTTTTTTTTTTTTTTTTTTTATTATTCATTTTAACAATAGTAGTGCAAAAATCTGTTTCCTTACCATAGGCTGGAAGGGATCATGAAGGGAAAATGAGGGTAATGAAGAAGGGCACTGCATAAGCTGTATAATTGCGTTTATTTGTATTACAGTTTCACTTAGGCTAGAGTCCATCCACATAAATGACCCCAAAATATGGAGTATAAGAATAACTTTGAATAAACATAGTGTTTATTATTACACAGAAATGGTGGTGCTTAATCACAAGTTAGTGTTTTGGTGGGGTGTGTGGCTGGCTTTCATTCTGAGGTTTTGGAAAGCTGTTTTCTCAAACCTAGCTGGTCTGGTTTTCTTTCTATAATAGGACAGGGGTAACTGTCATCAACAGTGACAGACTGAGCATGTGCAACTTGCTGCATTTTGTGATTTCTGTCACTGATGTAACCTGGAGGATGTGTTAGCAGCAGCGGCCTGGGGCATCTCAGTTGAGGCAAGTGTAGTGCTTTAGGCACCCCACAATACAGCTCCACTTGCTCCGCTGAGCTACCAATTCTCAGTGGCACTTGTTTTTGTTAAGATTTACTTGCAATTAAAGCAATGTTACTTAGTCAACATACTGATTTTCAAATTTATTTTGATGCTTTTTAGCTGTATAAATTCATAGATTCTTTCTTTGGTTTTAATTCTTGAATGTTAGACTCCCTTCACTGTGAACAGGAATCTTCAATAAAAATGTAACCTTGCAGTAAGCTGCTGATTAAGTCTTTATTCTTGCTAGATAAAATCTATTTTTATTTTGACATAACTAATGAAAAATCTGTCAGCCTAAATGACGGTAATGGAAGCTGCTATACAGAGATTGTCAAGAAAATAACAGGCTTGGAGTTCCCGAGTCATAATTTTAATATAAATCAAGTGTTTGATTGTCACATTTTTAATAATAAAAATAATTTTCAATCCACTGAACACATGGAATATTTTAAGGGACTGAGTTAATATGAGCTGTGAGATTTTACCTTGTAAAGTAATGAAGGCACTGTCTGCCTAAAGCCATACCTGTGCAGATGGTGAAAATGTTCCAATACTGAAAAGAAGAGGGTTGGTTTTATGTCGGTACCCAACTTGGCAAAGTCACAGGAACAGGAAGTATTACAGGAGAGAGTTAATATCAAAGAGTATCATCGTATCATCTCTCTCTCTCTCTCTTTTTTTTTCTTTTCTTTAATTGCCTGGTCTGTCAACAGTCCAAGCACTAATTGTTTCGGTAAATGAGGGCCTAGACCCACTTGCAAATACGAACATCAGACTTGAAAGCAAAAGAGATGCTGTCTACATAGCAGGAGAAATTCAACCTGTGAAATTTTTTGCTCGGTGGCACAATGATCCACTTTCAGCAGTGGGATAGAAAAGGCTGTTCAGGAGCAGCACGTGAGTCTGGTTGGCCATCAGTTCCCCTGGTACTTCCTCATGGCAAATTAAGGGGACCACATACAGATACACTGTTCTTGGATTTGTCTATTCCTGTTTTTTTGTACTTGCTGATGCTGTCTGCCTGTATAATCTCTTGTGAAAGCACGCTTCATAAAATCACTACCTGCTATGTAAAGATGTGTTGCTTTTTATCTTTGTTAAGATCTGATCTCAATATAGTTTTGTCACATTCCTTCTTGTTATAATTCTCTGGGCTTCAGTGAGCTTTAGTTCTGCAGTCACCTTTCCTTGAAGCTTTTAAAAACATTGTTCATGGCACCCCCTTGGTCTTCTGCTCTTCAATCTCTCTTGTGAGGCAGCTACTGTCTGTGAATCATTTGTGTTGCCCTTCTCTGTACCTTCTCTTAACACTGATTCTTGAGTTAGAGAGAGCAGAACTATCTGGTACAGCAGTGTTTTGGTTTTGTCTTGGTTTTGTTGCTTTTCTTAGTGATAGCCTAAGTTTTATGGCATTTCTGGCTGTGGTTGAGCTTAGAGAGCTGTGAACTGTGACTCACAGATCTCTTTTTACTCAAAGTTGATGTGAGAGTGTTAATAAGGTTTAGATTTTTCCTTGAGGCAACTTTCAGTTCACAACATGCCCCTTTTCACAATTTAGTTCTAATAGCATTTCTTCAGAATTCTTTGGTGGGAAGTCTTGTCATTTCTGAAAATGCAAGTCTGCAGGATCTTAGTTTATCTACTTGCTTTCCTCTACACCTCCTGAAGTCATGGTTGGTAGTAGGGTAGTATTTTCCTTTATAAAAACTCTGATGACTTTCTCCTTTCTTTCTGCTAGCAGCAGAAGTAAAAAATTTACCTTTGCAGAAATACGGGGCTTTACAAAATGAGCGAACTAGAAGTGAGACAATGTGGTTGGTTTCCTTCGAAATAAAAACTGTTCTTTTGACTTTTTAGGTGTTATATACTGGATATTTTAAAATCTGCTGATATAAAAGAGGTTGTTTCTCATTTTTAGTGATCCAAATACCCACAAATCCAATTTTTGTTTATCACTGAGATTTTGGAGATGCAGGGAGATGCAGAGTTGCATTTGACATTCTTGGATAATTGAACACATATGTACGCCTTAATTTTATGAAAAATGGCTGTGATTTTATAATTAGATTTCTTCTGGAAAATATACCATAGTGGAATGCTGTGATGTTGTGATTGTAATATTGTCAATAATTTTTCTTTACTAATGGCTAAAATAGTCAAGATTATTAGGGATTCTATTCTATTCTGTTCTAATTATAGTCCCATACTTCTGTAGGGACATTGTATTACTAGATGACACGAGATGCAGTGTGGGGAAGTTCAGAGGTTTTGGCAAGCTGATGGGAGGTGATTCTGTACAAGTGGGGTTGTGGGATCTGTACTTCTTGTTTCTCTTAAATTACAGTAGGAAAGTAGTTAATATAATTGGAGTGATTGTTGCTTATGCTTCAGATTTAATGTCCAGCTGAGATTAATTATAAAAAGGCTTCTCAGAACAGTGAGATCTTGGAGCACTGTCTTAATTGCCATTGGGAGAAGAACAAGTACTGACTACTTTTTTAAGGTGTAGTTATAGCCTGATCTTTGCTTTTGAAAAGCTTAACATGAGCTGTGTGTAGGCAATAATGAGGACCCAAATTCAACAACCTAGGAGGTCCCTTCCAATCTCAAATAATTGGAAACGCTCTAACTTGGTATAGACTCAGGAAAGCATTATTAGCAGATTCTTTATTGACTCAACTGGTAGATGGAATTTTAAACATTTTAGAGACTAAATTAAGTTAATTAAGGTTATTGGGCTAAAGCTTTGCACTCAGTTTTGATGCCTGCAGCCATGGATTTTTCTATTTAAGATGGTCAAACCTCACCCCAATATAGTTATTTGTGGCAAAAGATAGATTTCATGTGTACTTTGTTAAATGCTTCTACTTCTTGGGTAAATGTTTATTAGATTTTTTGAAAATTTTGATGCAAAAATAAATTCTGTAGAGCCCGCAAGATTATTTACTACCAGCTTTAGGAAGTTAATTTTAAATGGCTGGCTTGCAAAATAGATTTAATTTTAAAGTTTTGGTTTGATATTAAAGATATTGGTGTTTAAGGGGTGAGTAGAAATCAGAGACAATGGTTTAAAGGCATAAAAATGACGAGAAAGAGTTAACTAATTCTTTAGTGAGTAATAGCTTAAGGTTTAGGGAGCTTTATGTTCTTTTAATGGAGTTTAAAATTCCCCAAAGTATTCAGCATAATGTATGTTCTGTGTGTCCTAGTACACCTAGTGCATTTTAGGGAATGTGGATTTCCTTCCACTTTGGAAATCTTCCCAGTAAGTCAGTGACTGTCATGAACATGGAGTACCATTTCCTTGGAACTGAATTTCTCTAGTCTTAACATCTTCTGATCCTTGATAAACACACAAGTCATCTACTCCCATCCTTGTGATGAGCTTCCAAAACCTCAGAGTGCCATTGAAGCACAGGTGCTGCATGGCTACAACAGACAGCTTTGAAGATGTGCTTGTATTTTCTAACTGATTAAATCCATTTATATCATGGAAAACAAGCTTATCTTGGAGTCTAGTCAGAAAATTGCAAATTGTCTTGAAATGGTGTGTGGTGAGCAGACCCTTTCCACAGGGAATTGCTACCCCTTAGCTAGAGCAGGAAGGGTGAGACTGAATCCACTGATCCAGGCTGTTGACATGTGTAGCAAACTGTGACAAATCTAAACTTTCAGCTACAACGTTTAATCTGAGAGGGATGCTTTTTTGAGAGCATTAATTCAATTGCTTTGTGATCATTGGACCTTATTCTTGGTTTCTGATGTTAGGACTACTTAAATGAAGGGTGCGATCTCTGTACATAACAGCAATGTTTCTCATTTCAGGGAAATGGTAGGAACAGTCAAGTGCGTTCTGCTTTTTCCTGTGTTTTTATTACTTGCATTAAAGTTCAGGAGAATTTCGCATCTGATAATAGAAGATATTTATGAACTTTTGGTCAGACCTTGGTGAAGATTCTATAAGTTGTAGAATAACTTCAAGTGATGTTTATCCCACATTGTCTAGAAATTTTATTGTAAGATTCTCATCATATTATTGCATTACAAATTGGAAATATTCTGGAAGTAGTAATTTTGAAATACTACATTCAAATGTACTTGCTTTTTCTCATACCCCTTGTATGCTTCAACACTGAAGGAAATTTATTTTGAGACTCGTGCAATTAGCATGCTGTGTTCATGTTGTTTTGTCTGATTAAGTGGAGAATTTCTGGTGCAAATAGCATACACCTTTTAAACGCACTAATTTGTCTCTTACTCATTTAAAGAAATGGGCTTTATATAGATAGGGTTCAGTATGCAATGGAAAGGTTTGGATCAGCAAGTCATTTTTCGTCTAAAAATATTTGCATGATAAAAATATCCCTATGTGTTACTGCTCTCACACTTTCCAGATAATTATCTCTAATGGTTAGCTGATTTCATGCTGAAGGCTTCAGTTCAGCAACACACTCAAAGTCTTGCATGACTTGAATCAAACTGGATTATTCCCTCTATTTTAAAGTAATTTATGTGATTGAATCAGACACACCTAAAGTACCTTGTTGAATTAGTGTCTGTGTGGAAATTGTTTTTCTTCTCAACATAATCAATTTTGGAACTGGAAATTACCTTCTGTTGATGGTTTTAGTATTTTGTTTTCCTAAGTTGTGCCACCATCAGTTGTTGCTCACTTTAATATTTGTGGCTTTGCAGCTGTCCAGACAATTGAATTATTTTGTGTGTATCTTGAGAATAATTATATGCTTCTTGACTGCCTTTTCATTTTACATGTAAAATTAGCATTTTGCCAACACTGTCATTGTTTTAGAAATCGCAATGCAAAATCTGGTGGTCCAAAGAATTAGTCTCTATTTAATGTGAATAAATAGTTTGAATTCACAGTTATATGAGGTGTAACATAAATTTTAAAAAGCATAACTTGAGTCTATATGTGTAGCTGTTTCTCCATGTATTTACCTTGGTTTTTGTACTTTAATATTTTTCAGACAAGTATAAAAGAAGGATTACTACTGAAGCAAACCAGCTCTTTTCAGAGGTGGAAAAAGCGTTATTTCAAACTTCGAGGTCGTACCCTGTACTATGCTAAGGACTCAAAGGTAATTCTGTGCTATTAGTGTCTGATGCCATTTACTTGTGACTTCAGTTTTGTTTAGGTTTATAAGTTCAATAATAATAATAATAATTTAATGATTTATTCATGGTTGTTTTATGTTAAAACTGCTGTATATGGGATGTAATGTGTTAAATTAACTTCAAGGAAGATTGGTAATTTCTCTTGATTTTTTTTTCAAATGAAGTTTATCACAGTTATTTTACCTTTCTGGCTATTCAGAAAAATAATAAAGTCATTTAAAGGAGTTGTGGGGGTTTTGTGGCTCTCAGACAGTCCAAAAAAGTAACAACTGGATAATGCTTAGAAGTTATCACTAAGGCTGCATTCTATTTAAACTCTTCTGCTCTGATGCCCATAGAAATAGTTATGTGAAATCCAGATAGGCTGATTTTCTGCCAAAACTGATATATAAGGGAAAAAGCTGTTTCCCATCTATTGAATTATTTTTGGTGGGAGAATTGGGGGTGGGCAGAGGGGAATACTTATCTTCTCTTTGAAAGGCATTTCCTTCCTTCCTCCCTCCCAAGGCTGGGGCCAAGAGCATTTTGGTTGACTCAGATTGTGATGTTTCATAGCTGTGGGTGTTACTTTCCTTTACCCTGTGGGGCTGCAGCATCACACGGGAGCTGTAGGTAAGGTGCTTCAGGTCTCGACCATCTTCTATGGCCTTGTTTTCTCAACACAACTCTTAGTAAAGGCACAGAGATCTCTCTTTGTGGGACTATAGACTGTAGCTACATGATACTGTTGTGTGGCTGTAATCAAGGAAATGATGAGCCAAGGAAAGCACCATTGCTCCAGGGAGCCCAGCACTGCAGTACCTGTGTTGTCAAACCTCTCTGCACTTGCTGCGACCACGAGCAATTTATATAAAGGATAAGCAGGCAGATAAGACCCCTGAGAAGAGCAACCTCAAATCACAATATGATGCTGAGATGTCTTGAAAATGTAAGCCAACCCTGTTAGATGAGGAAAACGTGATATTTTGGGTCTCTGTTGGTCTCACTCCAGCAGGTCTGTGCCCTCACCATCTTGGGAGCCATGGAAGTGTTGTAGCATGCCCAGAGGAGGGACACGAAGATGAGCAGAGGGCTGGAGCACCCCTCTTATGAAGACAGACTCAGAGATCTGGGACCTTATAGCCGCCTTCTACTACCTAGAAGGAGTACAAGGGAGCTGGAGAGGGGCTTTTTAAAAGGGCATGCGGTGATAGGTCAAGGGGGAATGACTTTAAGCTGAAAGAGGAGAGATTTGGATATTAGGTAGGAAGATACTCTTTACTGTGAGGGTGGTGAGACACTGGCACAGGCTGCTCAGAGAAGCAGTGGAGACTGCATCCCTGGAAATGTTCAAGGCCAGGTTGGATGGGGCTCTGAGCATCCTGGACTGTGGCGGGGGGTTTGGGCTGGATGATCTTTAAGGTCCCTTCCAACGCCATTCTGTGGTTCTATGATAAAGATGAGAAAAGAAGGTGTTATGAGTAGGCAATTGTGCCAATGCTCTAAGGCATGCTGAATCCAGACATGCTGAAACTCCCACAATATTGATCCTCCTTCCTGTGGCATGGAAGAGGAAAAACATGGTAGGGCTAAAAAAATAGGCATTTTTGTTGGACTGATCTTCTGTGCTACAAAACCCATCAGGAGCATAACAGAACCTAATTGTTTCCTTGCCAGAGGCTGGAGTGTTTAAAGTAGACATATATTTCTCTTGTTGGAACATGAGACAAAGGAGTGGAGGGGATCTCCTCAGGCCTTTGAGATACATCTTCTCATATGGATACTATATCATAGCTTCCTACATGACTTTAGAGTTCCATCCTGAAACTAAATAGTTAATCTGCATTTTACTGTGTGTGAATCTCTTTCCTCTGACACCACATTTATGCTACATAGAAGACACTCTAAAGTTTCATCTATGTTAGAAAGCCCCCTTCTTTTAAAAGAGTTTTTAAAACAATATAATTATTGAGCCCTTTTTTATGCTCTCAGGTACCGCTTAGATAGCTACTATTTAGGGGCCAGCTATGAAATTTTATCACATCATCAGTGTGTTCTATTTTTTTCACTACTTTTATTTTCTATTTTTGTTTTCTAATTGGAATAGATGCAGTGAGATTAAAGCACATTTTGTAAGCATACCTGAAAGTGGACTCAGACTTAATTTAATGCTTCTATGTTCTTTTCTCTTCACAGTCTCTAATATTTGATGAAGTTGACCTGTCAGATGCCAGCGTAGCTGAATCAAGCACAAAAAATGTCAACAACAGCTTCACGGTATGGAACAATTTTAATACTGTTTTTGAAGGCTGTGGATAGACTGTTACTAAGAAAATCAAGAATCCTTTCAATTGCTTATTTTCCTCTGTTTGGAAATAAAATGTCTTTTTTTGGAAATGAATTAATGTATGAGAACAATAACACATCAGCTACAGAACATTTTATTTCAATGAACAGAATGTCAGATGACAGTTGCTTCAAAAGATGGTGATAGAAGGCCTTAAAAATATAAGAAGATTCAGTTTTAGTACTTAGTGCTTATTAGTACAGCTTAGGTTTGTGCTGTAGTTTCTCTTTGAGGTGACATGCTGAATAAAATCAAATGTAATTGTGTTTTGTTTTAATTTTCTTATCATACCATTTTTGCCTTCCTCTCATATTGCAGTATATTTTTTTCATTGCCAATCATACCCATAAATGTTTCCAAGTAACATGGAAAAGCTGTCCCTACAGTCACACCTTGATTCTGATATTGCTGTAAGAAACATAGTGTTCATAAATCCCCATTTCTGTAAGTTCACAAGTGTTTTTTACATTAATGACCTTCCATTAATTGTTCAACTGTCTGTTAAAAGTAAGTAATGATGTCTGACACAGTTCCTCTGCTGATTCTTAACCTCTGGAAAAAAAAATTTCGAACATGAGCTAGT
This sequence comes from Eopsaltria australis, assembly GCA_034509425.1. Lineage (NCBI taxonomy): Eukaryota > Metazoa > Chordata > Aves > Passeriformes > Petroicidae > Eopsaltria > Eopsaltria australis. The sequence continues at coordinate 1,882,509 of JAVTVJ010010674.1, read as the reverse complement.
TATGAGGAAGACCATGGGTGAAACTGTCCTGAAAGTCTTGAGATGTCCCACTGATTGTAATGGCATCATTTTCCTTAACCTACATGTCCCTTTATTCTCTGTTAAAATGTTGATTTCATTTTCTTCATGTTTTTAATTCCCTAGGTGATCCATATTAGCCCATATTACCAATCTTGTTTCTTCTTCTCCAAAGCAGTCAAATGTAAGCCTCATGAGAGTTTAATAGTTTTTCCTTGCTGTAGTACTTCCCAGGCAGCTGCTGAAGCAGTCAGAGCACCTCAAAGATGTGCTTGTGTTGGCCTTGACAGCCCAGTGTGTTGTGTCTGTCTAAGCTGATTTACTGACTAAGAACACAATTAAAAAGACTACTTTGATGGAAGGTCTCAGATGAGGTTCTGGCTGTAAGGTACCAGCTTGTCTTTTGGAAAAGTTCTTTCTGTTGCCTAGAAGTTCTATTTCTTCAGAAAAGTGGGATGCTTGGGCTTTTTCCTTTTTTTTTTTTTCTTGTTCAGTATTTGGTGTTTCAGTATCCTTTGCAATCCTTTAGGCCTGTTCAGCATCTCATTCTTCATCAAAAGCATGTTTTGCTTCTAGTATCAAGAATTCAGGGGAAGACAGTAGAGAAAAAAGAAATCTCTGGCTACAGCTTTAACAGCTTCAGAGACAGTGTTTGTTTTCATGTCCTGGGTACTTTAGGGCAAACAGTGTTTTCTCTAAGGAGTCTTCAAATTCATTTTGAAAAATTATTTGGATGTAAAGCTCTCCGGGATTGAAAAGTTGTCTGATTTGACTGTGAAATATGGTAGTAGTTGTCATCCTGCTTAATCTTTTGGCTTCTTTCTTTGTGTTTGCCTAACCCAGTCTCCCAGCAACACAGCTCCATGAAGTGAGACATCTCTGACCTCGCCTGCACTGGGTTGGACTCGGGGGCTGGGGGTGGAGTGGGTGGTTAGTTCTCCAGTAATAATCCTTATAAATAAAAAGAAACTTTTCTTTTTGCCTTTTTTATTTTCTCTCATCTTAAAAAGATAATTCTGCCTTTTTAAAAATTACGTGTCTTTTTATTTTTGTTTCAAGTGATCTATTAGCATTCTCTTTGTTAAAAAAAGCAAAAATTAAATCCTTAACTTTAGCCTTCTCTAGCTAATGTACTCCTCTTGTTTCTTTGTCCCACTAGATAATATTTTTAACACAAGCTGACGTAGATGGAATAAACACCAAAGGATGATTTTTCCAGAAAAACACACCTTTAAAAATTTATATTAAAAAATTATTTTAATTTTCTCTTTAAAAATAATTTTGCCATTTCACTTAAATCTCACCCTCTCTCCTCAATTTCTCATCCCCAACTTGTAGAAGTTACTGTTTTGCCTTCTTTTGCCCTTTCCAGTTTGTCTGTTTGAAGGCAGAGGTGTGTGTGTCAAGTTTTTCCATGCTCTTTTTTTGGATAAAACTCAAGTCCTAAAATTAGGCATAGCACACAGATTTAAGGTTGAGTTTATTTGTAATGCACAAGCTTGCAGAATATTTTATGTAACTAAATACCACTGTTTGTTCACCAGAATTACTTTTCCTATCTTTCTGCAAACAAGTTGAGGTTAAAGGGAAAGTTGAGGTACGTAATATCTGCTAATTAGAATGCAATGTAGTAAACTTAAATCAACTCATTTCATTTTCTTTTCTTATTGCTGATGATATTACCTTTCAATGAACAATCAACTCACTTCTAGCAATTAGTTTCTCGTACACAAACTCACCTTTTAAGAGATTATAGGTGTTTTGTAGTTCTGAGTGTCCTTACCTAGAGATTAATAGGTAACCTAGAAGGAAAGGTGTCCCTTGACTTCAGAGCCTTTACATAAGATGCTCAAGGCCAGATTCTTCCTACTGCCTTGTTAGGTGCCAGTCTCCCAAGTCTATGGGAAAAGAGAGAAGAGGTTCGAGAAGCCAATTCAGCCCATGAGAGATTTGCATCACCTTCTCCATCAGCCAAACAGGAGCTCATGGGGGATTTTGCTCAGCCCATGCCCAGTTCAGTGGTGTGGATGAGGGCTGAGTCCTCGTAATGATATTGGGTGCTCTGCTGAAGGTGTTTTTTCCCAGCACTTAGCTTCTGCCTCGGAGGGTGGTTTATGTTATCTCAGCACAGCCAGAGGAGTGTAGTTGCTCAGCATGTTGCCTCTTTGGGGAGGCTCCCGGGATGAATCAGTCTCCCACCCTTACTGCACAGCAGCAGATGGGGCAGTGACCAGTTCTGCTGAGAGCTGTAATTCCTTTTGCATTTTGGTTTGCAGGGATGGAAGATGGCTTGTTGATGCCTCGAGTGCATTTGAAAAAACCTCTTTATTGTTCTCAAAACGGGACTCGAGACTGAATGAGACTGAAGAGTGCTCTGTGGCGTGCAAGCATGGGCTTGTAGAGCAGTGGTGGTGTGCTTTTATTCTAACAGGTATAAGGAATGGGATTTTTAAATACTACAAGGATTCTTGAACAGGCATATTCAGATAATGAAGGCAACAAATGTGATTATGGATTGTGATTTAAAAGGAAATTATCTTAGGTGAACTTTGGGCTTAAGTTTCTACCTCTGCCTTGCTTTTGATGATGAAGAACTGATGCACATTACTGAGGAAAAAAATCTGTAGATGTTAAGCATGCTGCCTCTCAGTAGTTGAACCAAATGGTTGTATAAAATGTTCTGGAGTACTATAAATATATGCTAGTGTCTCATGTTAAATGCACAGACTTCATGTGACAGCACCTGTATTTTAATCTATCCAAGCTTTTGTTTGAAACTTTTAATTCAGTTATGGGTTTTTTGATGGTAAATGTAATGGAAAATAATAATATTATGGTAAAATGCTGGCTTTGAGGCACTACTTTGTATAGCTGGTTTTATCTAATTGCATCTAAGAGTAACAGAGGAAATAATTTCTCTGTTGTTCTGGAAGGCGCTCTCCAGGAATATGAGAGTTAACATACTGTATGATACTCAGGATGGGAATTCAGCTTGTCCTAACTTCTGTGTGGAACTTGACAATGGATTTATATTTAGGCCTCTAAATTTACGTATCTAAAAGAAAATTAATTAGTCTTTAAAGAAGATTTTTATAATTGCTCAGTTCAGTTTAGACTCCACTGATTGTTAACTGATTCTCCCTTAGCTACAATAGGAGCTTTGTCATCCAGGGCACCTAAAATGTGGGCCCTTGCTTTCAGCTTTCTGAATCAGGTGCTGAATCAAGTGCTTTTTGTTGAATATTTGTCTTGTGAAAGTTGTCATCTTGAGAGGGAGGAAGCTGCAGTAGGCAGATCTGCTATCCTGGAAAGCCTACTGCAATTTTTAGTAATTAGAAACTGGCTGGAAAGGAGACTTTATGTTCCAGCTAATAACACTGATTACTAGGATTCTGGATATGCTTGCAGAAATGTCTAATGTGATACTTTTTTTGCTGACTTATTTGTTTTAGCAATGCTTTAGACCATATAGACCATGGAGTCCTGTTTATTTATTCAGTGGAAAAAATACTTCCTTGGAGAACTTTTAAAATGCTGGGCTTTAATAAAGTTTTCTCACCTAGTGTTAAGATGCAAAGGCAGTGGAGACTTATAAACTATCTAGGTTTTTTATTTTATATTTTTATTACCTCCATTTGATTTGACTATTTTCCAAGGTAAATAATCTTTGTCAACATTCTTCTATACTCTTACTTATTCTTGCTGTTCTCCTGATTTTTATTCTGCAGCATCATCTTGCATGATATGCTTGACACTCAGGGAAGCCCAAGTCACAGACATTTGGGATTATTTTATAAATGAATGCTCATTTACATTCCTTATGGATCCTGAGGTTTGTCTATTTTTTGCAGTGGCATAGTGGCATTTTTGTGTCCACTATATTGATACAAAGATTCTTCTTCTCTTAATTTGTAGCTGTCTGTAACTCAAATACTTCATCTGTGCTTCTGTGGTGTATATTTCTTTGTTTTCACTAACACTGAAATTTTTCAAGTCACTGTACTCTCTACTTAATACATGGCTTGGCTCACTTCGAAGTGCCTTAGAGATCAAGATGGGGAACTAAGTAATTAAAATTTTGTGTTCAAATATTCCTGTATTGCTACTTTACACTTCTCTTCCAGTTTAAGAATCAGACCACAACATTTTGTTGGAGAATAATAAGCTGCTTATTATCTATTAATCTTTTTTCATATTAAAAATTCTTCTTATTCCTTCTTACTTTTTTACATCCCTTAGCCTTTCATCTCATTGCATGATGGTGAATGAAATAATTGGTCTTTTCAGTTCAAAGACTGAATTAAACATGATTGTGGATCAGCCTGATGTTTTAACTTTTCTGAACAGAAGTACTTAATTTTATTTGTATTAATCCCTTTGATTAATTAATCTCTTTATGGGTTAATTTTTTAATGTATTTTTCTATATTATATTTTAAAAGACAACAAAAGCATCTTCATGCAGCTGTCCATGGTTTTCTTGATATTTTGTAAATTTGGATAGATTTTTGAAAAAACTAAGTATTTATATATGCTGATTTTCCTTGGATATATTATTTTGAGATGATTAGGGTTTTTCTATGGGTTAGTGAAGCCATTCTATTGAAGCAACTGTGCTTCAAGTGAGGTTAAAATTTATACTGTTTTCTTCTCCGTTAAATTGTTTTCTTACAGACCTCTGATTACCTTATTTCCCACCCATAGTTCTGAACGTAGCATATCCGATGTCTTGGTTGGTGATGTAAAGTTTATTGGCATATGATTTATGTGGAACCAACTTAAAGGATAAAGAAATTCTTTTCAACTTTGAATCCTCTTGTACAGCTGCTGTTTTTAATGGGAGGTGGCCCAGTAGTACTGGAAGCCCAATTCTTGTGATTTGTCAGGATTTCAAGTTGAATATTGCAACCAGTACTGAAAGGCATATTGCTTTTAGCACTTTATTGCAGTCCTGTTGCTTCTGACATCAGTCAGCTCTGTGTTCATCATGGAGATCAGCTACTTCTAATTAGCTGCTTTAGAGAACTAAATTTTAATATTCACTCCAGGCTTGGGAGACAGAATGCATTGCCAGAAGTTTGCAGTATGTTTCAGAGATAGTGTTAATTTCTCTGGACTTGGACATATTTTGCTTCCTTTCTTGCCACTGAGATTTTTTCAGAGTTCTTGTTGAGACATTTCTTCAGGGACTACAAAAACTTTAGGGAATGTGAGAACTGCTTAACCTCCCCCAAGCCACATCAGGAAGAAATGAGAAGAGCCTTTTCCCAAAGGAGTTTAAAACCTTTCATCTTTGGGTTTGGGCACTCCAGTATTCTTTTTTCAAATATTAGAGACAAAAAGAGATATCCCTAAAGCTGGGAATAATTATCCAAAAAATATTTTCTGGTTTTTTCTTAATTTAAATAAGCTAACATCAATTCAGTTGTATTACTGACTCTTGATTTGCCCAAAGTTCACAGTCTTGAGCTTTATCTAAGTGCAGAAAGCTTATGGATGCTAGTGGAGGTATTTCTCTGCTGCTGCCTTGCGTGTTTACAAAATCCAATTTACTGCAGTTCCATCTCAGTGGACATCAGGAGATGGTTTCTTTACTGATAGCCTCAAGCCTCTTTCAGATGCTTTCGTACCTCAAAACAAAAGTCTGATTTGTTTTATTTTCAAAGGGCTGCTCACCTAAAGGTTACACAGGCCTTTTCTGCTCTTTCTGCTGCTTCTCTTTCTCTGTCTTTCTTACTTCATTAGTTTAGTGAAATCATCTTGCTACTTCTAAGTAGCAAGATGATTTCACCAAAGTAGTTGGCAGGCTCCTAAGGTCATGGGGTCAGCAATTACCCTCAAAGTTCCAAACTTGAGGTGGATTCCCCTGGTTTCAGCTACTGCTAAGCAAACATTGCCTTGTTTGTAGCCTGGATAGATTAATCTTTCTGGTTTGCTCTGTAGGAATACTCTGGAGCACAGCTATCTGTGATTTTTTTTCTTTGTAAAAATCTATTTTGAGTAAATGTCTATATATAGTTTGTGTTGATGTTCCCTTGAAGGGAGACACTCTTGCTTGACTTCTCCCTTTAATAAACCACAGGGACATGAAAGGAATGCGTTTGTGTTTTGAAACATGTTTCTGTTTTTTATCCTTTAGATGTGCAATAATCTTCTGGGTTTGGGTATGCTTTGAAATTTCCTGTGCATTCCAGTTGCATGTTGATGTTAACAGTATATACTGATGATGCTGGGAGTTCAGACACATTTGCAGAAGTCTACTTTAAGTATTTTCCTCTGTGAGCTGGATCCCAGTCTCAGAGGTGATGTATTTTAAATTCTGCCCTTAGCATTATCAGAAGGGTCAGTGCATGGCACTGTTTAAACATGGGATAATGGCATGTCCAGACATTCCCCATGCCCTGTTGGCAGTGTAGAGCAGGGCTGACAGGTCCTGCAGTGACATCTGCAAAGATGCTGGGGCCTCTTGTTGTCTCCAGGAGGTAGAACATGGCTGGAAATGGCTGAAGTTCAAGTGCTGGCTTCACCAGCATGACTCAGCTTTGCACTCTTTTGCACTCTTGGAATGGATTTAGTTTTTCCCTGGTTGTGAACTATCTGCTGTTTCATGCAGATGGTGATTAGTCTTTAAGTGATGAAGGCTTTTTGATGCTCCCAGCCTGAACAACACCCAAACCACAGAAAGAGAGGGGAAGTGTTTTGGATTCCATTTGTTCAATCTTCTACTCAGGGTAGGGATATTTTTTTCTATATTGAGGCAGCTTAGAAGTAAGACAAAAACTGAAATAGCAAATTAATATGCTGGAAAAGGAAAAGAAAAATTAGACAAAAGCAATCAGTATGCACTTGTGATGCATTTGGTGCTTCTTCTTCCATTTAGCACTTGCTCATTTTCCCTCCCCCTCCCCTCCCATCCTCTGACAAGGAGAGCTCCTTGGGTGTGACTTCCAAGTTTTAAGCTCCTTATGTCTGACTTGATGCACTGTCCCTTTCCCTAGAGTGTCTGGAGATGTTGAAGCTTTAAGTTTCATTATGAAAAAGCAATAAAACATTTCAGCTGTGATGCTAAAAATCCATAGATAAGTTGCTTGAGATTGATCTATTACAAGGAAGCTGAATACTTCTCAGAGAGAAAAAAAGGGATGCTTAAAAATGTGACCATTCTGGACTATATTGTACATTTTGATTCTAGTTACATTTGCCTGGAGCTTGTTTTCCACACATTTCATGCTTAGCAGAAATTTTTCAAAAATAGCTTGCAGAAAATTTCTCTTTTTCACTGGTGAAGCATTTGGGATGTGTGGAGAATAAGCACTGAGTATTGCCAGATTGCATTCTTCCTGCACTTTTACATTTAACCTATTCTCTGATGTTTCTTTCTCTTCATGCTCTAAAAGTGGTTAAAATACCTGGATAAACTTCAGAAAGTATCCCTCACTGCAGTTCCTGTTTACCAAATAATTTTATAAATAAAGGCACTGGTGTAAACTTTGAAAAAATTTCCTATTTCTAGTGAACAAGGATCCCTGGCTTCAGGCAGCTGAATGATGTCTAAACAGGAATCTGTTATTACAGACAGAAAAAAATAGTCCTTTTCTGGTTTATTTTGTATAAATTTGCACCTAGTGCCATTAAATGTATAATGACATGTTTTCCTTAAAGCAGAGAGGCCATCCCGTCTGATAGATGTGTAGTGAGCTGGTGGAACCACAGCTGAGGGCATAGCAGTGTGAAGTAACATGCTTAACAATTCTTTGTATAAGGACTTTAAAGAAACATGCAGGCCTTGAACGGTATATAGCACTTTCCAGTTTACATTTGCAAGAATGGTTTATTGGTTTTGCTGTATTTAAATGCTGATTTAAAACGAATTTCTAATTCTTTGGTCCAAATCCATGGAACTTTCCTACCCTGCTTCTTGTAACTCTCTCTTTATAAAGTTATACTTCGGCAGGAATAATGTTTTTCTGTAAACAGTTGATTGATGTTGAATACATGAGGTCGATTTGGGGAACTGGATTTCTGACAAAGCAACCTTTGCTGGATACTTTTGCAGTTCAAGGCTGGACATGTAACTGGATGACTTGATTTACCTGGAATCAGTTTTCACAGAATCATGGAGTGATTTGGGGGTTGGAAGGGGCCTCTGAAGGTCATCTGGTCCACCCCCCTTGCTGAAGCAGGGCCACCTAGTCTAGGCTTCCCAGGTCCAGTGCCTAGGTGGCTTTTCAGTATCTCCAAAGAGGGAGACTTCACAAGTGCCTTGAGCAACCAGTGCCAGCGCTCAGTCACACTCACTGTAAAACATTGTTTCCTGGTATTCACACAGAGCCTCTTCTGTTTCAGTTTGTGCCCGTTACCTCCTAACTTTCCACTGGGCACCACTGGAAAGAGCCTGGCTCTGTCCTCTTTGCACCTTCCCTTCTGGGATTTACAGATATAAGATCCTGCTGAACCAGGCTAAACAGTTGTAGGTCCCTCAGGCTCTCCTCACATACCACATACTCCAGTCCCTTCACTGGAGTGTCTGCAGCATGTCCCTGTCTCTCTCGTACTGAGGAGCCTATAACTGGACACAGCACTCCAGGTGAGGCCTCACCAGAGCAGAGTAGAGGGGCAGGTTCACTCCCTGGACCTGCAGCCCAGGATACCACTGGCCTACTTTGTTCCAAGGGCGTGTAGCTGGCTTATGCTCCATTTATTGTGCAACAGCACCCCAGGTCCTTTTCTGCCAAGTTGCTTTCCAGCTGGGTGGCCCCCAGGGTACACGTGCCAGCCCATTTCTCTAGCCTGTTGAAGTCCCTCTGGGTAGCTGTGTGACGCTTGGGTGTATCAGCCACTCCTTCCCAGTTTTCTGTCATCAGTAAACCTGCAGAGGATATACTCTGCCTCATCATCCAGATCATTAATGAAGATGTTAAACAGGCCTGGGCACACCATTGTCCCATGAGGTACATTGCTAATTACTGGCCCCCAGCCATGCTCTGCGGCTGATCTCCACCCTTTGGGCCTGGCCATGCAACCAGTTTTCAACCCACCTCACAGTCTGCTCATCCAGCCTATACTTCCTCAGCTTCTGTATGAGGATCTTAAGGGATAGTGCTGAAAGCCTTACCGAAGGCAAGGTGAATGATATCCACCTTTGTCTCTTCTTCTACCAGGCCAGTTGTTTCATCACAGGTTGGTCAAACGTGACTTTCTCTTGGTGAATGAATCCATGCTGACTATTCCCGACTGCTTTCTTTTCCATTTACCCGATTGTATTCTGGGAGATGTTCCTTCATTTTTGCTCAGTGTGGTGTAAGATAAGCCACCTAAATTACCTAGGCTGGATTCTACTGCAGAATGAAGTCCCTTTACCTTTTTCAATGATGTAACCATTTTTGTCCTGTCTTTTAGCTAAGCTCACTTGTTCTGGTGTTGTACTGATGCAGAAGATGCTGTGTGGGACTAACCCTTTTCTGTTCTCTCCTAAGAGTTTTTACTGTGGGAGCCAAAACCACACATTACATCAATATTTGTGAGCTTGGGAACAGTGAAATAGGAGAAGGCCAGGAAAAAGAGGGAATCAACATTTTAGTGGAGAAGACAGAGCTAATTGCTCTGATTATAAATTCTGTATTGTACTCAGGCAAATATAATAACCATTTATTACCTGCCTTGCTTTTAGCTCCTCTCCTGTCTTTGTAATTTATACTTTTGCCTGGCTTGAGTCATCATGAAAAATAATAGCGACAATTCACTGTAAAGCACCAACTAACTACACCTTTGACAGTGACAGTACTGTTATAATTTATTTAGTATCCAGAATCCAAGAAATTATGAATACTGTAGAAAGCTGTCCAGCTGTTAGCAGTGTGATTTTTGCAGATGAGTTCTGAAAGGTGTGGAAGCATCAATGATCCCAGCAGTCTACTTCCACCATTGGTGGTGGCATTCACCTGCCACACTCATACAGAGCCATCTGCATAAGGACAGGGGAATGGAGGGGCAGACAGAAAGGAAGGGAGGCAGAGCATGTTATCCTAGTGTTTGTCAGGACTGACTTGCCAACGTCTATAAGCACAGAGAAGTTAGAAAACATTTAATGTTACACTCCTGCCCCAGGCGTTGAATATGATCCCTAAGAAGAGAGGGGTGCTTTTTCCGTATCATCCTCTCTTCATTATTTCCAGAAAGATATTTTTAAAGTATCTGTCCAAAGAACAGGAAAACCATTTCCTCACCCCTTTCGGATTCTAAGTGATATTTCTACATTAGTAATTTAATTCAAGATCAGCCATACAAAGTGCTATTAGTGTAATGCCTGATAATAGTTCAGAGTGGCAGAAGGTGCCTTAATGCAAATATCATGTTACAGGAAGCAGAGTGCTTTACAATGGCTGCTTTGTTGCTACTTAGGTATAGACCACTGTTCTCTTGATTAGCAAAACTATGTCTGCATTTGGAATTGGTAAAAGAAGCCAGAAATGGAGCCATCAAGCTTTGGGAACTGTATTTTCTTATATGTTGATGATAGTAAAAAAGTAGGTTAAAAATTAGGCAATAGGCTTTAATTGAATTCTCTGTGATTTTGTTTTACAGATTGTAAGTCTAAACCCACTAGGCTGAAGGCAGATAGAATGTTACTAGTTAGGTTATTCCCACTGAAAGAAGAAAGAATTTTCAGATTTACTCCGAATTTGATGACAATTTTATTTCCTTTCAAGATGTTAAGCTTGTTCCTAATAAGTGTTGTCTGAATGAAAAGTTGCAGTAGTGGCTCCAAACTTGACTATAGAAATGTCATCCAGGTAATTTCAAGCTGTGTACACACATATATATATGAGTATACGTATATTTTTAGAAGCCAAATTATCGTAGTGTTTGTGTGAAAATCCCAATTTAAGGCAAGACCTATGTGGTAGCAGAGTGAACAGTGATCTCTCGTTCTCTCCCTCATTCCTCACTCAAAAAAATCCCCCTGCTTTTCTGAACAGAACAGGAACATTATTGCAGTAATGGGTAATTTTACTTCTCATTCAGACATTCTTTATTCCCTGGGACGTTTTAGGGTTTGTATTGGTTGCCTTCAACTTTTAAGACTGTATATGCTCACTCTTTCCCAATGCCTACTGTGTTAAAAGTGTTTTTTATTCCAACTACCTCTATTTTATTACTTTCCAATATACTGCAGTATCTGCTTTTGGTAACTCTCTTTTCCAAAATCAGCAATGACTTCTTGGCTACTTGACAATGGTGAAAATTTTCAAAGGAACGTAATCTTATTTATTTTTTAAGACCTTTGACTGTCTTAATCTTTCTTGATTTGTCTCCTGCTTTGTCAGCATGTGAACTGTTGGCACCTGAGTTCCTTCAAGACTAAAGTTTTCTTATTCTTACATTACCTCGGTGGTCTTCCAGTGGTTCCTGTAACACTTCCTTTGCACTGTATTATAGAGCCAGCCTGCCTTCCTTCCTTCCTTCCTTCCTTCCTTCCTTCCTTCCTTCCTTCCTTCCATCCATCCATCCATCCATCCATCCATCCATATACAAATAGTAATATTTGGAGCAGCAAAGATCAAAAAGGTAATATGTAAGTGAAGAAAAGATGCTGGCTTGGTTCAGAGAATATAGAGGATGCTGAATATGAATACATGCAATGAGATAAGATTACTAGTTAAATCCAAATTTACATGGCAGGAGAATTGTTTTAAGGTCAATTACATCCATTTAATTTTGATTATGTCTGTACACAGGTTCAGCTGTCTTTAGTGAATGAACTTTAAACATCCCACTTAGTTAATCATAGCATTGTGTCAGCATTTAAAAGAAAGTATGCTGTCTGTATAAATGCAAATAAGAAGGTTTAGGAAGTCATTCTCAATTTAGGACAAACAAGAAAAGCTATACTGAGTTAGTGCAAGGCTCACAAAACCATGTTGAATCAACATATAATAATAGTAGCAGATACTAAGGAATGAAGTAGAAACAACAGAGCATATTCAGTGATTCTTACCCTTGAGTCACTTCTCAGCATTGACTCATTGTTGGATTTTTGAGGACCGGGTGAGGTGAAGGTTTCAGATATTGTCTTTTATAGTATATGATGCATTTATTTGTAATTAATTTTTCAAATGCCTTTTTGGACATTTTTACTTTTCATTTCCTCAGCATCTTTTGGGAATACTTTTCAAGTCTAAATAATGCTTTGCATTTAGGGAAAAACACTTCTTGTTGTTTGCTAACAGTTTCCTTGGTTCCCTGGGTTCTTATATTACATGAAATATCTTAAAAATAATGAGAGTACATTTTCTTCATGATTTTATAGACTGAAATAGATGAGAAACTAAATGGGCTTCTTAGTTCCTATTTTATTTTATTTTGTTCCAATCATTATTGATAATCCTTGCATATAATGCATTTTGTCTTTTGTCATGTACCAGGTACTTTCTTGAAGTCTGTTATTGCAAATATGTAAATCAAAGAGAATATGTAGTTTAATCGTATTTACTAATACGAATGTCTTCCAACTTCCCACTTTATTTTTGTAGCACTAATAATAATTGATCCCATGTTCATATGATTGACAGTATCCAATTAAGCTGTTAGACTGTTGCAATGCTGTGAACTTCATTAAGTTTGTTGTGCTCTGGTTTTAGTAAGGAACTGGAATATATGAATTTCTGGTATGTTTATGTGCATTGCTTAGCAGTGTTTGGTGATGTGATTTGATTGCCAGTAAATGGATGTGCAATGCCTTTTGATATGAGGTTTGGTTTCCCACCTCAGTTATTTGTATTTATATTTTATGCTTTTTCATACTTACCCCTCTCCTGCCAAAACTTTGGATACCGAAGGGTGTCTTCATTGGCACTAGGTAACTTGGTGTGAACAACTGAACCAGGACCTTAATTCTGAGGGGAGAGGGTGGAGGGATGCACAGTGGATTTCTGTGACCACTAATATATACTGAAAACAGGAGTAATATATATAAGTATTACTTGAAAAGATCAAGATTAATCAGGAGTTTTCAGCAATAAACGCAGTTCTTTTTGCTTAATGGCATTTCACAACATCTGGTTACAGGTTAGAATCAGTAATAACTGTGGTAGAAGGATGGACATAACATGCCGAGCCTTAGGTGGATTTATCATTATTTAATCTGTATTATAATCTCATGCCATATAATAGGAAATAATCTGTGGTTTGTGTTTGCCCAAATAAGATTTCTGCGTCCACTGAAACCTGGAAATTTCAACAGAATGCTGATTGTTGTTGGAGCCAGGGTTATATTATGATTTAATGACTTTTCTTGGCTTCATTGGATGACCTGGCCTAGAAAAACATTTTGAAGTAATAAAGCGTCTGTTTGGCTCCAAACTAATGAGAGAAGCATTGCTCTTTGCATAAACTGTTCTTTAGGAAAAGCCATGGAGAGCTACTAATAAACCTTATTAAATAGCTTAAGCGAGATTGAAGGAAACAGAAAACAAAGAAACTATTCCCTTCCATGAGAAGTGAGTACATTAAAAAAAAAAAAAAAAAAAAAAAAAGGCAAGCCCAAAGGGTTTTTGCCTCCCCTCCATGTGACTTGCAGCCTGCTGCACTTCAGTTACATCGCCTCTGAGATATGTTAAAGTGCAGCTCAGTTTAATGAAGAAGTGGATAGGACAGATCAAGGCTAGAGACAATTTACGGCAGGGATTGGGTAAGTAACTGCAGCTGTAGATAAATGTTTATTAATATTGTGCAAATGTTGTAATGTCTAGCTTGTAGCATTTAAAAGACTACTCAGAATTAGCATTTTTTTGGTGGTCCTTTCTCTGTTTTATTTAAGTAATTTGCAAGTGTTGGTGGTACATACTATGCAATAGATTAATGCATAATACTGATAAAGGATTTGATTTTATTTTTCAGACTTTCTACAACAAAACAAATAACTTTCCTTATTTTCTTGTACTTGTTTTAAATTCTTTGCCATGTAAGTAACTGCTTTGTCTATTTTAATGCAGTGCTCAAAATAATTTCAGTGGGAGTTAGCTGATAGTTTCTGCTGCCTTCCTGTTATTTTGATTATTTTTCTACTGTTTAGGGAAAGGGGAGAGCAGCTTGTACTCTGAACCTCCTTGGTACAGTATTTTCAGATTTCTACAATCCAACTCCATCCCAGCATCAACTTGTTCCAGGAATTCATTCAATTGTCCTAGTAGGATATGATTTCAACTGTTTGCTTTTGTTCTCTGTGCCTTTTTATAAAGATTTGTATGTGTTCTTATACTGAGTTGATATAGTTAGCTATGAAAAATGCTATTTTAAATTTTTGTATGTATAAATTTGTGTAAATATAATATCAATATATAAGATAGAGAAATATGATGACAGGTGTTGTGGTTGTTTAGGACTTCCAGGTTTCTGATTTTGATATGTTTTCATCTCTAGCGATGGAAATGGACCTTGCAGTTGCTGTGATGCTGTTATGAAATAGGATTGCAGTCTTAGTCAATTAGTAATTTCCAGAATGGTTGTTTTAGCAGGTTCAGTGCCTGCCGTTTGAGCATTTAAATCTCAGTGCATAGACAAAGAGCCAAGAAGGGGTAATGATCAATGTAAATTCCGGAAACCTATACCAAAGCCTGATTTGAATCTTGGGAACTGTAAAAGGAAAAGCAAACTCTTTTGTTGTTGGTAGTGCATTAAAGAAAATATTATTAAGAGTTTAGTATCTTTTCTTGTAGGGTGTGTCATCCTTTTGCATCATCTCGCAGGGAAGAGTACTTTAAATATCATAGTCTATCATGATTTTTACTATCTGGATTAATCAGGATGTGTCATCTTTTTCAGATAATCACTCCATTTAGGAGGTTAATATTGTGTGCTGAGAACAGAAAAGAAATGGAGGACTGGATAAGCTCTCTGAAGTCTGTTCAGTCCAGAGAACACTATGAGGTAAGCTGACATCCCTCTTAGTGCAACCTGTTCTAGCTCAACAGATCAAGCTACAGGACACAGAACTGGAGTACTCACCCTCCTTAGTGTGAAAAATGTGTCTAATGTCAGAGTGAAGCTTCACATTAAGATCTTCACTAGCAAAATGAGAGCTTATTTTCACTCTTTAGTTTAGAATTTTGGAGGGAGAGCAGGCTAAATACCCTTTGGAAAACCCTTTTGGTGAGCATTTCACTGTCTTCCCCTGTAATATGGAACCATGCGTAATGTCAGTCACCGTAGCTGTGTTCTGTACTTGCAAATTTGTCTTAACTTCTCCTTTACTAGACCGCACAGTTTAATGTGGAACATTTCTCAGGGATGCATAACTGGTACGCCTGCTCCCACGCCCGACCTACCTTCTGTAACGTGTGCAGAGAGAGCCTCTCTGGAGTCACTTCTCACGGCCTGTCCTGTGAAGGTAAAATAATGCTTTCTTCCCCTTGGGTATCATGCTATGTGTGTGGACAGATGGCTGCAAGCTCAGGATGAGTAATGATCCTGAAAATAATGAGTAGCAAAAGAGCCTGAAGGGAGAAATCTCTTCATGAGAGTGACCCTCCTCCGGGCAGAGGGACTGCTAGTGATCTGCCTCACCTTCCTGTTGCTCCAGGTGCCTTTTTCAACAGAAGATTTCTTTCTGTTGCAGCAACTAGTTTGGAGTGTACAGGGTGGAGGGTTTGCAAGAAAATATAGGATTTATTTGATTCGCACATAAAAAATGTGGAAGAAAATGGTCTTAGTGGCTTGCAGAATCAGCATTTCTAAGAAAAAATAATAATGATGGTATTTTCTGCCCCAAATCTAAAAACATTCCTAACATTGAACAAAGTGTTATGACCCTTCCCCTCCAGTACTTGTTTGCTCTGTTGCTGCTGCCTGATCCTGCAGTATACACTGATTTATTGCTTTAAAAATTCTCTCATGCCATGAGGGGGTAGAGATGTAGATGACTGCATTTTGATGGTTCACCAGAGGAAATCCAGCACAAAGAAAAAGGAAGTATGGCTTAGGCTTCAGCATTAGCTAGAAATGATATTTAATGAACATATAATATGCCTGAAACAGGTTATTTTCTCCTGGAAGTTCTGTGGAAAAGTGGTAACAAGTCTGTGTTAGGATCCAGCAGAAAATAAAGCAGCTTTGTGACCTTATGAGATATATAAAACGTAGAGATATTTAATTACTAAAATAGCTGACTGCCCAGAAAAGAGTTGCAGTTACACCATTCATAATTTGATTTCTTTGGATGTATGTAACCCAACTGCAAATGCATTTCTGTTATTGATGCTGTTATAATATTTGAGAATAATAATATGTATTAAGGAAATCTTACAAAGGAAACATTAACCCACTATCCTGAATTGTCCATGCTTTTAATGTAGCTAATGGTGCAGTTGCCAAGGAACAGAACAAATCCGTTTCATAGAAATTAGAAGTAGCATGGTTACTTCCAGCTTCTCTGGTGTGTGTTTTCCACTGTGTGTAAGTCCTTTGGACAGTTTAAAGGCAATTGTGGTATTCTCAATGTCTGATATTGGCAGATGGAAGTATCATGTGCTTAACTAAAATGCAGTTGTGTTGCCTCTGTGTACAAATACAGTTATATTTGCTCAGGCAAAGGAAAGGAATGACTTTCATATAGAATTTTTCCATTCATAAATTAACATTATAGCTATTTTAAAAGGCTGTTTAGCAAGAACTACTACAGTGTGATTATCAATATTAATGCCTGTAGTTCACCATTTTATGTTTTTTCAGTGTCTAATTTTGCATCTAAGTATGTTTTTAATATACAGGATGTTGGCATTAACTTTACATTAGGGAAGATCCCATAATTTCCAGATTTAGAATTTGTTACCTTTCTGCATAACTTATGACAGACTAATGCTACATTTATCCACATTCCTGATGCCAGTTTTTACAAATAACTTGTGAAAGTGATTCAGATTTCCTTTCACTGTTCCATAGTTTCGTAATCGTGTATGACCTGGAATGTTTTATATGTGGATACTATGATATTCTTTTGTCTATTAATAAGTTTACCTCCTCTTACTTCTATTTGATATCTATTTTCTTCTTTTTTTAATAAGATTTTTAATTATATATCCAGTCTAAATAATTTTACATTTTACTCTTTTACTGTAATACTTTATACTTTCTCTGCAGTTGTCTATCTATGTTAAAACCCATGTTAATCATCCTTAATTTCTTCATCTAAAAACTGCATTTTTGTTTGATACTTGCTTCTGCTATGTGCATTTCTAACACATTTAATCATATGCCTTTTTTCTTCAGCTTACCTGTGTTAGCAGAATAAATGGTTTGAGGGGACAATCTGGGAAGTTCGGGGTCTTAAAATTCCCTAGACTTGTTCTGTGCTGCTTTTCCCCATTACATAATTTAAAAAACCTGTTTGAAGAAACCTGTTTAAATATTCATGCCTGGCATCTCAAACCTCCAGCACTTCTTTACACTGGGAATCCATTTATATCTATACTAAATTCAATTATTTGTGTGGTCATTGATCCCAAGCTATTCTATTATGTCTTGTATTGAAAAGCATGAGAGGCTCTTTGAAGAGATAATTGAGCTCTTCCTCCTGTTAGTGGTTTGGGTTACTGGCAAACCAAGTTGTCTTGAAAGTTGCTTTTAGAGTCTTTGGTGTCTGGTTCTTGACTCTTAACTATACGTAAAAATAAACCCCATTGTTGATATCTTGAAGCTTTTGATAGTTTAGTTGTCCTGTAATATTTTATTCTCTTAAAATTGCTGTTTTCCAACAGCTCTGCACAACTTTTTTTTTTTAAGTCTGACTGCAAATCAAGCCACATTTCTTTTGGAGATAATGGGTGACTTTTTTCTTCAGGGCACCTCTATCCCAGCAGCCTTTGGCAAAGGTTGACCAGATTAATTGTAGGCTACCCTGAAGATACTCTAAGTCTTGTGGAAACCAGTGTAGAAAAAGATGGTAGGTTAATACCTCTGCTAGGTAAAGGACTTGTGAACTTGAACGTTTTTAGAAGTCAAAGAATTGATATGTATATCAATCTGAAGATGTAAGTTGTAACAAACCAAGCTTCATTCTTGCTACTGCTCAACAAATAACTGACTTCTAAAAAAATTTAATCACATTTTCCTTTGAGATGCAATGCTGATCTTCCCATGGGTTCTTTCTTTTGTGTCTTCTCAAAAGATAATCTGCTTTTCCAATGTTGTCTGTGTGTTGTTGCTCTAGCTAGACTGATCTCTGCAATGTTCATACAGTCTTTACTAGGACAGAGTAATTATGATCTTTGTACCTTGCTTTAGGAATTATTGCAAACTAGCTGAAGCAAGAAAGGGTTTTGGTTTTCATGCTCCTCAGAGTTTAGCTTCAACGTGGAATGTTTAGGCAAAGAAGCATAAAGGATGGTATGTCATTATCCACAGAAATTCTTCCACAGCTCTGCAACCTCAGTTACTGGATATCAATACTTCATTTCTATCTAAGTCATTGCCAGTGGAACAGTGCCTTTATGATTATTCTCAGAAGTTTATTTTTTCGTGTAGCATTTTGTTTATCATGACAGAATCTTGGTTGCTGAATATCAAGTATAGCTAATAAATGGAAGAAAACCTCTCTCTTAAACGGCATTCTCCTGTGATGAATCGCACAAACAAACAATGCTGTAAGACCACTTTAGGATCATGAAGTCAATCAGTAAGAAAATACTGCGATTAAATTACCTCTGCAAATGCACTTCGTCTTTCTCCATTATGATTATGGGGTTTTACCCACAAAACCCTGTTGTTCTTACCCATTGCCCAGGGAATTGTACAGGCACTACTTGCGCAGTCATTGTCTCTGATATTTTTGCCACATTCTCTGCACAGTCTGGAGAGTGAATGAAGCAGTCAGAAAGAGAAGGGATGTTTGTTGTTAAGGGATGAAGGAGTAATAGAAAACTGTTCTGTGACTTTATATCGCATGTACCCTTCTGTGATGCCGGGGAAAACATTTAAATAATATTTTTGATCAAATCAGTAGTTGTGCATTGTTTATAACTTGCAACCTATACCACAGAAATGCTGTTTTCTCTAACTGCAAAAATCAATTGAAGCTGTTCTGAAGTCCCTGATGCTTTGAAGATATACAGTATTGAAAAAAAGTCTTAATTGTAGTAGTAGTAGTAGTAGTAGTACTAGGCATAACAACAATAGCAACAACAACAACAACAACAATAATAATAATAATAATAATAATAATAATAATAATAGTTTTTAAAAGGCCAGGAAGAAATTCATATTGGTGTCTAAAGATCAGTATTTCATTAGCCTTTGGTCAATAAGGCAAATACCTGTTGAAAATCATTATGAAGCAGAGTATGGCGCAACCCCATACTCATTGAGAACCATCCATTCCATGCAGTGACTGGGGGTCCTGTTCTCTAAAAGTGTATGGTCATACAACCAAAGACTGCACACCTGCATTCAGAAACTATATTGCAATGCTAAGTTTCCTGAGTAACTTAACTTTTCTCGTATTTTAGCTTTCATTGGCAAAGTCATGGGAGCTGATGTCTAGCCATATGTCTGCTGTTTTCCAAAAGATTTCAGATATTAGACAGATTTATGAATGGGATTCAGTTTAATCTGAGACAAAAGAAATTAGGGCATAGTGGTAACTAATACTGAGATTTGATTTAAAGTTTTTCTTTCTTTGCTTGCTAGTTACATCTGTGTCTTAAGGTTATTGTTGTTGGTAATATTTAATGTTCAGAATAACATAAATTATTTTTTCATGATACTGAGGCTGCAGGGGCATGATCCAGAGTCTGATCTGAGATTTGGTTGGTAGGTTATTTACAGTACTTACAAAGCAAATATTAGCTGTCACTTGCCATCTATAGTGTGGCTTGCTGCAGCTCTTCAGAGCCTGGGATTGAGTTTGTCCTTGCCT
This sequence comes from Eopsaltria australis, assembly GCA_034509425.1. Taxonomy (NCBI): domain Eukaryota; kingdom Metazoa; phylum Chordata; class Aves; order Passeriformes; family Petroicidae; genus Eopsaltria; species Eopsaltria australis. Next base: position 1,862,583 of record JAVTVJ010010674.1, on the reverse strand, counting down.
TGTTGAGAAAGAAGTTGAATACAGGGCTCCTAAGATCAAGTTCAATCACAGCTCAGTAGGATTTGAACATTCTAAGTGATTACTTTGTTATCACTTTGCAATTTATAATTTCCTATTCCTCCTCATCCCTGATTTGTTGTATTTTGATCTGTGTGGCAAAGCAAGTGCATATCAGTTATGAGTAGTAAGCTGAATTCAGTGTCTCTGAGACATTCAAATGGTGAAAATTGCTCATGATCCATCACTTGAAAATATAGCCTTCATTTCTGTGCTTCTGTGAGAGCTGGCTTCATTAGATGCTCAGCACCAACTTAGGTTGGCAAGCACACGATGTGATGCTGAGCTGTTTAGAAAAAGTGAGTCTACCCTCTTAGTTGACAGTTATGGGATATTTGCACACTTTGGATCTGTGTTGGTCCAACAGGTCCATGCCCTTCTTACGTTGCGGGCCATTGACCTATTTGAGTGAGTCCATAGGAGTACCATGAAGATGATCAGAGGGCTGGAGCACCTCTCCAGTGAGGAAAGGCTGAGAGAGTTGGGATTGTTCAGCTTGGAAAAAAGGCTTTGGGGTGATGTAATTGCAGCCTTCCAGTACCTGGAGGGGGTCTGCCAGAAAGATGGAGAGAGTCTTTTTACAATGACATGTAGGGGCAGGACAAGGGGAAATGGCTTCAAATTGAGAGTAGGTTGAGATTGGATAGTAGGAAAAAATTCTTTACTGTGATGATGGTGAGACACTGGTTGCCCAGAGAAGTCATGAACACTCCCTCTCTGGAAGTGTTCAAGGCCAGGCTGGATGGAGCTCTGAGCAATCTGGTCTGGTAAAAGATGTCCCAGTCCACAGCAAGGGGATTGGAACTAAATGATCTTTAAATGTCCCTTTCAACCCAAATAATTTTATGGTTATATGAATGCTGCTTTTTGAAATTACTGGGGCAGTTACTGTAAAAACAATGAAACTTCTTAGTTTTCTTTCCTTCTCATTCTTTCTAGAAAGTAAGAAAGTGAGAACTGAGTACTTTATTTCACACTTCTCCCAGAACAGTGAGGATTGTTTTCAAACTCAGATGTTACTTACATAGTCTCAATTCACTTTTTAAATTGATCTGGCAATGGATCAGTGGAATTAAAATGGGAAATTTATTATTCACAAGACATTTTGTACCATGGCTTAATGTTTTTTAATGGTAGATAAGCGATGGGCCAAAGCCTTGATAATTTCCTGTCAAATATTTGTTTGAGAAGAGACTACTACTTCTGATCTGCTGGCTAGTTCTCATAAACCTTTAATGGTCTTTGCCAAAATAATTTATATAATGCACTCTAAATAGAATTACGGCATGCACTTCCAGTAGAAGAAATACCCACAGTTGGGTGCATCAGTCTGTCTGATCTAATATGTTATCATTAGCTAGACATATTAATTGAGTTGAACAAAATTCAAATAGTTATTAGGTTGTCAAAATGTCTGCCTGTACTACACACTTGAGCTGGGTATTCCAATTAGTAAACTTTCAATAAAGAATGCAGTAGAAAGTAAGGTTCTTCCTGATTTGACATAAGCTCTTGGAAAATTTTGTAGTCCCCAGTATGCTGAATAAAAACATCACCACATAAACCCTTCATTTTTTCATCTTCTGAGAGAAATACACTCAGCATAGTGCCCCAAATGCATCTTTTGAGAAAAGAAACAGAGCTCCTGATTCAAAATACTTTTGTAGAACACTCTCCCATCACTTCTTGCAAATCTAATCCAGATATCCGAGTCATGTTACTGCAGGAATAGGAAAGGCAAGCCCATAGTTAAAGAAAGATATATTGTACCTTGCACCTGAAAAAAATGGGGATCGATGTGGATTTCAGGGCACACTTAACATGGGCTATGGCTAAGCAGTTAAACCCAGTTTAGAGAGTTGAAGCTGGAGTGATTATGAACTGAATTTTCTTTTAGTTGCTTTGTGTCATGTATGCAACACTAAGTGACATGTACTTGGCTGTTTTATGGAGTATCTGTGTTTAATTTTTTAAAAGGTGTGTATCACTGAAATACAGCAAATAACACAGGATATATATGTTTATCTGTCTTGCAGTGTGTAAGTTTAAAGCACATAAAAGATGTGCTGTCCGAGCAACAAATAACTGCAAATGGACCACATTAGCCTCAATTGGAAAAGACATCATTGAAGATGAAGATGGTGTAAGTACTATTCATATTTACAGTATTTTCCAAAGCTGTTTCTTCTGCAGGGAAAAAAAAAAAGCCCAACCACAGAAATACTGCCACGTTGAAGTTAATGGTAGGTGACTTTTTTCCTGAACGCTGTTCAAAGATTAACGGTATTTAGAACAAAAGTTGTATTCCTATCTCACAAGACAAGTCTAGCAAGTGTGGGCACTAGATTGCAGATGTGTTACAAGATTTTAAAGGCCACATGTCGAGAAACTCTGCAGCTGGAGATTGCTCCCAGAAGTTCCTACTGCTCTTAAGCAAAGGTGGTATTTTGCACTGTTACCATGCTGTTTTGGCAATGTATTTTTTGTCCTCCTTAACTAGAGCCCATTTGGAATTCACTGAATTGGGAGGGGTTTTTGCCGACAGAAACAGGAATTTTAAAATTAGCAGGAGAAACAGGAAAAGTTTTGGAGTCCATTTGTGATAAATGGACTATTTTTACAAACACAGCTGTGTGTGAACCACATGTATGAATCACACTGGTGTGAAGTTTCTTCCTAGAAGGCTGGTACTAAGTTGAGCACCTGAGTGTCCTGAGTTACCCATGGGATTAATGGGGTGAAGAGTGCACTGAGTAAAGCTTTGCACTGCATTTGTGACTGCTTTATAGAGCTGTGACTTACCAGCCGTGGTAAGTGGGAAAGTGAAGTGACAGAGGAATTCTTCTGTCCTGCCTATTATTATGAATTTTAGGTATTTTTAATTGGTTTGTGTCATGTAGTTGACATAACCAAGTGGGAACTCATTTGTATGATGGAATCTCAGGACTTAACTGCCCTGCTGTGTCATGGTTAGTTGTTACCATGAGTGAGACATGTCTCCCTTCTTCAGGTGTCACATTTTCTGCCTAGCATATGGAACACCAGAGTAGTCCATTCATTGCTGTTGCCTTTTGGGCATCAGTGTCCCTTATCCTGGCTGAACAGCATACCTGCTTTTCTGATGGAAGGGTACAGCTGTGAGAAATAGTTTCAATCCACCTATATTTGAAAGACAAAAGCCTTTAATTTCTCTTTCTGGGTATTTAACTCTAATGACTCCTTCTCCACAGATAGCTATGCCTCACCAGTGGTTAGAGGGAAACCTGCCCGTCAGTGCCAAATGCGCAGTCTGCGACAAGACTTGTGGCAGTGTTCTACGCCTGCAGGATTGGAAGTGCCTTTGGTGTAAAGCTATGGTAGGGGCCCTGAACCGCATCCAAGCATCTTGCAGTTTGGCAGCTTTATTGCTTGCCATTATTTATGTTCTGTCATTTCACAACCTGCTTTTGGATTAAGTAGGAGCAGGCCACTTCTGCAAACTCAGGTCTCTCAGAATTTCTGATGACTGTCCTGCTTGCACAGATAACTTTTAATACACTCAGAGATGCAGCTTTTCTTTAATAGGTATTGCCCTCCAATGTGTTTTTTCTGTTTTCTCCAGGCTGATAACTGAATGTTCAGATGCCTTTACTTATGCCTAATGATCATGTGTTACTTTCTTGTATTTTTTATTGTAGCTATTGCTCTAGTAATATTTTAGTAATATGTTATATCAATATTTATTAATATTAATATAGTAACATGTTTATTACTGCAAAATCTTGACTTTCTCTTCTTCAGGGCAATCTGTAGGTTGCTGATTGAAATTCTCTAACTCACTACTACTGTTTCACCAATATAAAGTTTTCTCTTAATTTTATCAGCTTGTCTAAAAAGATGGGTTTCTTGTGAAAGTCAGCAGTTTATTGTTGAAGCTTCTGGCAAATAAGTCCGAGGCTCTGTGTATAAGTAGTCTCCAGAGGTGACTTGAAATTTAGGTGAACTGCAGCCACCTCTGCATGTGCCTCTCTTTCCAGTATGTGTGGAAGAGACTTTTACAACATGGAGTTTATGGGACCCAACTTTGGCAGATGGGTCTGACTTGGTAGGTGTGCTAGCTTTAGTGCAGATGAGTCGTCCGGAGCAGCCCAGTGGACCAGGCAGGTACAGAGCTATTGTTCTGCCTGCTGCCACCAGCACAGATGCTGGCTGCTGGGAACTTGCTTCTTTCTTTTCTTGTGGACTGGGGGCAAGTGATTCCCTTGAAAGAATGATTCATATCTGCTCTAGGGGTAGCTGAAGTTTTGCAAAATAATATTTTGCGGAATTAGTAACAAGGCTGTGTGGTTGAACATCTGGTTTTTTTCCTAGTCTCACTCCTTTTCCCTCTACACCTAAATGTTATTTATGAGTCTGTTTTTGTTACATAGGTAACATAGTATCAGTTGTATTTTCACTTCAAAATTCCACTGAAGGAAAATAATTTTTTGTCTCTTTTGTAGGTTCACACGGCCTGTAAAGATCTGTACCCTCGTAAATGTCCACTTGGCCAATGTAAGGTATCGATCATCCCTCCAACAGCACTAAACAGTATAGACTCCGATGGTACGTAGTACTGTGGTGTGTTCAGTGGTACCTCTGGACTTCCAGTGCCTATTGAGATCCATGCAAATAAACCAGGCTAAAATCCTTCTGCTGAGCAGGTGAATGCAGTTTGCAAATTTAGAGAGAAGTATAATTTTCTGTGTAGGTTTTTAGAGAATTATTTAACAGTCATGTTTTTTAAAGTTGCCCCAGCAGAAATTTTCTTCCATTTTACTTATGACCCTTAGAAATATTTCAAGTGAATGACCAAAGTCCTCAGATGAAGTGGGCTGATGCCTGCTTGGCATACACCACTCCTTCTGTGAGTTCTCAAATTTTGGATAATTTTGCACTATGCTGAGATAAACTAGCTAAACAGCTCAGATCCAACAACTACTTTACCAGGCTTAAGAGAGGAATTGCTTCCATAGCTTCTCTATTTTTTTTTTTTTTAAATATAAGCAGTGTAAGAATCCTACAACACACAGATAAAAACCCAGCAAATGCTCAAAACTCAGAGATGCTTTATGATGGTTCAGGATAGAGACACATCAACAGTGGGAGACTGTACTTCAAGGCAGAGAGTGGATTTAAAAAGAAGTATCACAAAATCTTAACTGCTTTAATTTTATAGTTTGTGACGATGGCAAAGTAGACCGACAACTTGAACGCAATTCAATGAGTTTCGTTACATGGAGTTAGTAAAAGTGGTTGTGTATGCTGTGTATATTCACTCTGTTTATTTGCTTTGCGGTGTCTTAGACATCATGCTGTCATTTATTACTCAGGCCAAGAAAATTGTTCAATATGTGAAATTAGTTTTCTTGGCATTTAAATTAATTAATCAAACCTTATTTGAAATTAGACTTTATGGTAATGTGGAATTAAATTAGCATCCCTTAATGAAATTTTTTATTTGTAGCTTTAGTATTCTTTTTAGTAATTGAAAACAACATAATCATTTTAATACTGCCAGAGACAAATGTCAAAACCTATACATGTGATGTCTAATTTTGAAGCGTTGCTAGGAAACCATTACCTCCATGGACTGGTCACGTTAGTGACAACAGTGTCCATTAGTGCTTCTGACTAAGGGCCTTGTAGAAAGCCTGCTGTAATTAGTTAAGACCTGCATTGACTTTAATTAGCATAAATCACAGCATCTGTTGGTCAGTGATTCTCTTATACTTAATAGTATAACCTCAGTCTGAAAAGAAGGCTCTTATGCAAATTCTCACGTGGGAGGAACTGAGTACAAGTAACTTTTAAAATCTGAGTACTCTTAGGAAGCTCATACAGACATGGATGACCCAGTTCAACCCAGTAAAGTTAAAGCATAATAAGATTGAAAACCAAACACTTGTAACTGAAATATATATTCAATTATGTGATAATAATTTGTGAAGATGAGATTTAAGAAGTATTCTAAAAAGTTACTAGCAGTTGAAAAACAATAAAGCTATTGTCTTCAGGATTTTACTAAATCTAGGCACTGAAAATACCAGAAACAAAAAAGAAATGAACTGATAAATCTTTTCCAATTAAGTTTTCCCTGCAGGACTAATACTCAGTTTAGCATTTACATTATGCATGATAAAATGTACTCCTTTTGTCCTTCATCCCTTTCTTCCTCTTTCCCATGATTTCTTTTTGTGTTGTTCATATTAGAATACCTTATTTATTTCATTCTTTCTAACTATGTTTACAGGTTTCTGGAAAGCCACATGCCCGCCATCCTGTGCCAGTCCTCTTTTAGTTTTTGTTAACTCAAAGAGTGGAGACAATCAGGGAGTAAAGTTTCTTCGTCGATTCAAACAGTCGTTAAATCCAGCTCAGGTCTTCGATTTAATGAATGGAGGACCTCACTTAGGGTAATGACCTTGGAAATCTTGAGCAAGCCTTTTCACAAGGGAATTTAGTGCAAACTATAGTGTTGTGTTCCCCTTGTTTTATAGTGTTATATCCCCTTGTCGCTATAATTCTATCACCAATATCTACTCTGACTTCCTAATTAAAATCTAACAGATGAGAGAATTTCAAGATAAATTCCGGTGGGTGAAGGGATTGTAGGATTACACTTTCCTTCTAGAAAAGCTCGAAAATTCAAACCCAAAAGCCCTTGGCTAGCTTTGACTTCTGTTAACTGGTAAGGCTCAAAACTGTTACAAATGTTCAGATGTTTTCCTGAATCACAGGAACTTTGAATTTACCTTTATGAGCAGTTGCCCAGGTGCTTTTCTTTCACTTCACATGCATAATTCCCGTATTCTTCTGACCTTTTCGTGTATAGCTATGGAATAAAACTATTGTCTAAATGTGCTCTGTTTTAAATTCTGAACACAAGTGCCAGCAGGGGGGGTCTGCAGTGGGTAATGGACAAGTACATGAAAAATTTTTCTTCTGAAAAGTACATCCAAAATATGGTTTAGGCAACATATGCAAATGGTCAAGAAAATTACCATCCCACAGAATTTGGAGCAAGAACACAATTAAAATGACCAGGCATTTCTCCCTAAAATCTAAGACTTAGTTGTTGGATAGGTAGGGATGAAATTTGCTTAGTGGTGGCCACAACCCAAGCATCTTTGCACATTCATGAAGATTAAATTTGTGCCCATTTTTCTGTTGCCTAACTTAATTCCACTCAGATATGGTGATGTGGTTAAATAGGCTAGTAATCTCAGTTATAGCAACTAGAAGCACTGATTTTTGTACTCTTAAAGGTGCAGAATTGTACTTCAAGATAAAAGCTACATGAAGTAAATCCACAAAAATTCAGTTAAAACAGCATGCAAATAATACAAATATAATTGAATACAGCTGGGGTTTAGAATAATTAGTACTGTGTTATGGACATGTCATATTAACTCTTCAAGTTGTAATATTCTTTTCATTATAACTCTGGTAATCTGAGCTGAATCTAAGTCACTTTTAGCTAGCATTCTAAACATATAATTGTAATGACATATAACATTTGTCTTAATTGATGAGTCAGTCTTTGAAAAGTGACAGTCTGAAAAATATGTTTGCAAGTTCTCGTCCTTCGTATAGCTCTACCATGGCTGAGTAGGCTCACTCTGATTTTGCACAGTAATTGCAGTTCATGTTGGTTGCTTTTAAGTACTTCTCCCAAACAGTTTCCAAGGAGAGGTCCTTAGCAGTTATTCCATCAGGTCTGACTGATGTCTTCTTCTTTTCTAGTTGATCTAAAAAGCAGAGGTGCGTTCTATGAGACAGTGTATTTCTAGAGCTTTTCTCCTTTTTCTCAGGATAGGATAAATTGCTCTGGTATAAACATTTTTTCCCCTTAAATATCTGCTTCTTTTGTTCTGAATAGGTATGTGCCATTGTATTCAAGAAAAAATATAAATGCTGCAAAAATTTGTGATCTTGATATGTTGCTTTTTAGACATGGTTCAGAAATTATACATATTCTGGAAAATAACATGCATTAAGAATAAATATCTTTTTTGTTCATATTTTAAGAGTTTATACTTCCCAATTTTTTTCTTTTTCTTTTGTTTTGTTGGTATTTTTTGGTTTTTTTTAAGTCCCTGTTGTTTTTACTTCTTGCCTGTTTCTTCACATCTCATTCCCGTTTCTGTATCTCACCTTTCTGCATTTTCTCTCATGTCCTTTTCTGTACTGTCCCAGTGTTGTATCCTGGAGGTGTTAAAAGTTGGAGGACAGGAGGAAGAGCCATAGGAAGCAAAAGCAGCATATGGCTTTGAGGATATAATATGAAATACTTGTACTATTGGTCATATATTGTTGTGATCACCTTATGTTTAAGAATTGCCCTCAGTGGTCCTTATATTTAGTTAGCCCTGCATTGACAAAAGTCCACTCATATTTTGGAGCACATTCTGTCATTGTGTCTTAACCTCTCCTGAAAAATCCCCAGTTGTGCATTATGCTTCTGACTGAAGTGAGAAGCATGGAGCAGTTGCAATTTTATCATTTAAATTTATTTTTAAAAAATATTAATGAAATAGTAAAATCAGACTTATAAAATCCTGAAAACAATATCAAGGGATTTTTTAAAGAATAACTTGGCATGTTATTTATCAGAAATGTCAGTGTAAGTGCAATATACAGCAACAGATGGGCTGCAGATAGGTTAATTAAGTAGATGGTTGTATCCCCATACCCCAGCACAATAAAAGGATCATAAAGATGCTGTGCACAATATTTTCTTGTAACAATTGCTAATGAATGTCACTGCTCTCTTGCTAATGGATGTAACTAGCTCTGCATTTTCTCTGCAGTTTGCGGTTATTTCAGAAGTTTGACAACTTCAGGATTCTTGTGTGTGGCGGCGATGGAAGCGTGGGTTGGGTCTTGTCAGAAATTGATAAGCTCAGCTTGCACAAGCAGGCAAGTGTGCATATTTACTTTCCTTGCCTAGAATGACTAGGCTTAATTTTGTGTGCTTACCTCTTTCTTGACTTGGTTCTTTGTTGTATGTCTGTATATGGGGCAAACTCGAGAGTTACTGTTTAATGAAACCTTTCAGTGTTATAAACAGGACGAGTTGTATTGGAATAGCAAAATTTGACTTACAGGCTTTAGACATCAGCTATGAAATTAACATATGTTGATTGAAATAACAAGCACTTGTAACCTCTTGTATTTTCTTTCCAATTTTCAATAGTAGATTTGTTCCTGTGTTGTGTTTCAGTGTCAGTTAGGAGTGTTACCCCTTGGTACTGGAAATGACCTTGCTCGTGTCCTTGGTTGGGGAGCATCCTGTGATGATGATACACAACTTCCTCAGATTTTGGAAAAACTAGAACGAGCCAGCACGAAAATGTTAGACAGGTAAACCTAAATATGCATATATATGACTTACCATGAAATTTAAATTGTATTTATTTGCGTTTCTGATAGCCTGAAATCCATCTTGGAGACTTGGTATTCAGTGGGTTTGATTTTTCAGTGCAGGTCTTAGTCATACTGGGGACAGCTCTTTAGTCTGCTTTTTAAACTAAAGAGTCAGAGGGATGAGTGGATGATGGAACTGGGAAGTGTGCTGTCTAAACATGTTCAAAACTTGATAGTTTATTGCCTGACTGAAGGAGATGCATGACTGCCTGTTACAAGAAGTTGTGAGCATTAAGGAATTGTATAGATTCAAAACTGGTTTGAGCAATTTTATGGACTCCATGCATGCTTATTAAACACCATTAACGGTAGCCTCTTTGTTTAGAAAACACCTGAACTCTCTCTCCTTGGATGTGAGGAAAACTCGCCTTGTGTGCTTTCACCCTTTCCTGAGGCATCAGCTGTTGACAAGATGCTGGATTAATTGGATCCATGACTAATATTTCTGTTTGAGGCATTTTCTCAGTCAAAAAATGAGATCTTCCCACTTGTTGTTTTGTGTAATTTTCATCCATAAAGGAAAGCAGCAATCCGCATTTTAAAAAAAAGTCAGAGATTATGATGGTCATGTTGTTCCAGTGGACGTCTAGCACTGCTTTTGAGTGGAGTATTTCTTACACTATTCCTTTCTTTTCTTGCTCTAGTTACAAACACTTGACTGTCATCATAAGGGATTTTACTTCAGGTTATTTTTATGAAATAGAGAAAAAAGCCTTTTTTTTATTTTAAGCTTTTCTGCAGACTACTTGATTGCTTTACAGCAAAGTATGTAGATAAATGCTTGTTATTGATCTTCAGATTCTGAAAAACTTGTAGATTAAATCATGTTTCCCTTTTTCTGTAGTGAAAAAATGCTCTGTTTCATTTTTTGGTCTAATTTCAGTAGGCTTGCCCCCAAGGCCCATCTGCAGTGATTACTTGTTCTTTTCAGCAGGCTTTGAAGGATGTTGTTGCTATTAGTAGTTTCATACTATCTGTGCTGTCAAGTGCTGTCCTGGATTAGAGAAAACAAATATATATGTCAAGGAAGACACTTCATCATTTGCTTTGTTTTCATGCCTGCCTCCTCTAGTTGAGATGGAAACCTAATGTCACCTTACAGATTTTTCTTTAGGAAGGTGTCTAGTTTCCCTTGATTTCTGCAGTATATTTGCACAAATTTTTTTATAATGTGAATGTTTTTTTTCCAGAATAGCTTTATTGCCTGTATTGAATGTCCCATGTCTTTTTCACAAATGAGACTGATAATCTGAGCAATAAAAGAAATTAATCTCCATTATTTCACCCATATAGTTTACAACTACAAATTAAGCTGCTTTTTAAAAAAGATATAGCTATTCTGTGGTGTGACAATGAATTTTCTTTTTGTTGATATAGTACAGAGAATGTAAACAGTCTGGAAACATATGTTTCTTTCAGGTGGAGTATAATGTCATATGAACTGAAATTACCAGCAAAGCCTTCTATTCTTCCAGTGACTGCAGAAGAGTCAGAGGAGTGCCAGGTGCACTTTTACATTTGTTTGTTGTTTCGTGTACTTAACTTGGAGTTTCTGGGATGACAATAGCCATAACTGAAGCATTTGTGTGAAAAATAGATGCTTTGTGATCTGCTAACTGAACTGAATTAAGACCTGTTCTAGCTGTGTATCTCAAGTAAGTAAGGTTTCCAGTTCTATATTATTTGCCTAGAAGGACTGAAGGTAAGGGATCTCCAGCAAAACTTCTGAAAAATTTCTTCCTGAATATATATATATGTATTTTTTAATATGTATTAAAAAGTGTATTTATAGAATGTTAGATAAGAATGTAATCTAGTGTCATATTACTGTATAATATAATACTATATCTCTTAGATAATTCTTACATATGAGTATGTATTATATATAATTTTGTATATAATAGTATCATTTAGTGCTATGTCACTGTATAATAAGATATATACTATTATAATACACATAAAAATTTAAAACAAATTTTTTTAATATATAAAAACAAATGCCTGCTATGCTGAATTTGGATTAAGCATTGAAAAATAGCCCCCAGCATTTTGGAGGCAAGAAAGAGAGAAGCTTTTTGCGGCTTGAGTTTGATCAGGTGATAGCACCCAACTTTCTCTTTGTTCTTTGAGAGAGCTCAAAATCCTAAGCATCATCAAAGAAAAGCTTAGTCTGTCTTCAAGACTAGATTTATGCTTGTACTAGCTGATGAGGTTTCAATTTAGAGAGAGGGAGATGCTTTAATCAAATTAATTGGCATGAAAAGTCTGACTAAAAATGAGAAAATAATATATTCCCAAGAAAGTTAATGCATATCAACTGTAGCTCAAAAGTACTTGAGAAGCCATAATTAATCAGCAGTCTCTTGAACAATTTAATGTTTCAGTCTCTTTTAATTGGCAAGGAAGTTATAACCTTTGATGGATTGCCGGATACAAAGATGCAAAAAGGCTGGGATTTTAAGGGGGTTGCTTTGCACACAGCTCTGCTTTTGGTATCAGCAATGCAGATCAAGGCTTTCTTGCCTCTAATTTTTCAAGATAGTTAAAATTTTCAAGCGTGTCTTCATCATCATTTTGTTCTAGTTATTTCTGGCTTTGAAATTTTTTTGAGCCCGTTCTGAAAATGGAAGGAACTGCTTGCTCATGTAAAACTTCTTTTTTAGAAAATGTATTCTGTAGGCTGCATTACCTGTCATTACTTGAGTAGGACAAAACCATTTGCTTTTGAGTACCCCATTCAATTCAATTCATTTTTCACATTGTTTACTGTGTCAGGATATTTCAGAAAAAATAACTATTAACCTTACAGTAGGTGTTGGATTATATCATAGTTTGAAAAGCAAACTTTATTTGTACATATTTGATTATTTTTTTTTCCACTTCCTTCCTCCAGCAGTTTCAGGAGACTAATTCCACTTGGTTTCCAGAAATCTTGTACTCATGTTTGAAAAGCAGTAGTTCATTCTTAAAGATCAGATGTTTATAGTTGTTTTCTCCTTTGAAATGAAAACTGATTCAATGCCAGTCCTACAATGAAGGCTCGGTTTTAGGAGAAAAAGCTGAAGTGGTATATTTGCCTGCTCAAAATCAAAAACAAAAGCATGCTAAGAGATTTTAAATGATTCTTAAAGGGAGCTGTCAGAACTGAATTTATTTTTAGCTTTAGATTTGGAATTTTATTAGAATTTTCTTTTAAAATTGAGATCTGGATCCAGAGCTATTTTGAGATAGGATATGGTGTGTGAGGATGCATTTTTGATCCAGTCCAAATATTTTCCTGAGTATTTTGTAATTTCTAGTTTTTTATGTTCTTGTAAGGACAAAACCCTGAACAGTTTGCTCCTTGAGGATTGGTTTTGATAACGTTATACCAGTTTGGCCACCTTCGTCAGTTGTGGTTCTTGGGAAGTAAGAACCCACCTGACAGTAAAGTGAAAATTCCAGATTATAACTACAAACTTTAGATTTATTCCTATTCTTATTGAGTAATTTGTTTGAGGAAAGCTTTGCTTATTTTGGAGGTAAAAAATATTAGATTATAATACTGTAGGTTGTTACAAATACGAGAAGGTAAATTCTTTTCTGCCTCACAGACTGATTTTAGCCTAGAAATAACATACTGTCTTCTCTACAGAAGGAAAAGAACTATGGATCAAGTTCTCAGATGCAGTCTAACTTTAAATATTGAAAATCTGGTACATAAAATACAGTATGCAGGTAGAATCTGCATTGCTGGGCACTTGGCCTTGTATTAGATTTGAAATGGAAATTCTGCTAGTTTCGAGGTGTTTAAACTCCTATTTGTTGTTAAACTGCTGAAATGTGCGGATATTGAAGTCTCTTTTCTCTCTGTTTTCAGATATCTGCTTATGAGGATTCAGTTGCTGCTCATCTTGCAAAAATTCTCAATTCTGATCAGCATTCAGTTGTCATATCATCTGCCAAGTGAGTCAATCATTTTTATGTACAGTGTGGGGGATAAATTCCCCGTGCAACATCATCATCATAATAGCGTTCTGTCTAGGCCTGATTTTCTTATGGATGGCCAACTGGCTTTGCTTAATATATCTTGATTTATATCTTTTAGAGTGGATGTTCTTGTCTGCAAAATTTTTAGATGGTACAGCTGTAATAGATGGCTTAATACTAAATTAAAATAATCGCACAATATCAATATAAAATTATTTGAAATCATTCCAAATCAGTGCATGGCTTAAATATGAAACTTACTGTTACTAATGCAAAGGTGTGATCTACTTCACGTTGCATTTCTTGTGGCTGATTTTTATAATATATATGTTTAGAGGACAAACAATTTCACCAGTGTGAAGCAGAACTTCAACTTAGATAGCTTTGTTGTAGTCCTGTGTATATCAGTTCAATAAATAGTGATCTGAGACAGTAATGGGATTTTTTCCCCAAACTGAAACATTTTGAAATGAGAGAAATTTGGCAAATCATGGATGTCATCTGAAATCAGAACTGTTCTGTGTATACCTTCTCTATAAAAAATATCTTATGTTTTGCAATATGCAAAAGACCAGACACAGAATCTTAAAAATACATTTGAATATCATTACATTTTTTTTCTCCTAAATGCAAGTTAACAAAATTTCATTTTTAGACTATACATAGCACATGTGGAAGATTAAACTGCAGGATATTATTAACTCCAGATTCTAAATTGGTTCTGTACCTTGTTAAATCTGTTTCATTTCTGTCAGAAAAATGTCATCCAAATGAACAGTACTAAGCAATTATCCTCACCTCATTAGTAAGTTTGCTGTCTGTCTGCAGTGCACAGACAAGAACAAAGTATTTTTCTGATTTACACAGTGAAAATTCATTGCAGCCACTGTAGTTTGCACAGATCTGCTTCAGGGTTGGTTCAAAAGCACAAGCTGTGCAGTGGGATGTGTGTGGCCATGTGCTTTCATCTAAGAAGTGCTCCATTACAGTCGGTAGATTTTCTCCATTGTTTTTAAGCTCCAACTTTGCATGGGAATTTGCATGATTGTATTTGAAGCTACCAAAGTGAATGCAAGTTTGCTAAGTCCTCTTGTAGGGAAGGTGTACAAGTGAGGGACTGGTTAAAATCAGTCATGTTTATTTCAGATAAGAGTCTGAGATACAATGTATGGCAAGGCTTAAGTGAAAGGGTTTTTGTTTTAAAGCTTGCCACTTGAATTTTGGAAGCTATGGAAAAGAGTGTCATCTGATTTGCAAGTATGATCATGGAGTTCAGTTTCCAGTAAGAATGATTTATAGCCGTGTACATATAAATAAATTGCCATAAGAATTTAACATGCAAAACATATCTATTTTATTTCATTTGATTTCTTCCCTCTCCTTTTTTTTTTCTGAAGAATATTATGTGAAACTGTAAAGGACTTTGTTGCCAAAATAGGGAAGACTTACGAAAAACCAATGGAAAATGCAGAGGAAGCTGATGCCATGGCCATTAAAGTAAGACTATGACTATGTTCAGGTTTAAAATTGTTGGGTTCCTAAAGTTTATAGCTCATGGATGTTTAATTTTCACTTTACTCTAGAAAGCCCAGCTTGGCTTTCATTTCAACCAGTGACTTCAAAATTCTTCTTTTCTTATTGCATGTAGTTAATTATTTCCAAACCATCTTTAAACTCTGAGATCTCTTTAAACTGTTTATACTTTCTTTCTTTCTTTCTTCATAAAGGATAAAGTTCATGGTAGCATACATAGAGATAAAAGGATTTTTTTTTTTGCATTAGTTATACTTCTAGGGATTAAGTTAGCTACAGGAAAACAATGGGATAATGAAGAGTATCCTGTGAGAATGAAGGGGAGACAGACCACAATGTTAAAAATAGTGATATAAGGAGCAAAATATAAAGATCATGTTGCAAAAACATTGGGAAAGAAAACAACAGAAGGATTTGGTATGAGACACAAAATTTACATGAGCTGAAAAGAAAAAAAAGAAAAACAAAACCCCTGACAATCCCAGAGTCAGAAAATGTACTTGCTAAGTGCCAATTTGTGGTTCACATTTCTATCCGGTGCATATTTTAGAAAATTAGTTTTTCTTTCTAACAGTTCCAAGGCCAGAGAGTATTTTCTTTCTCTTAGGCACAAAAAATCCCTTCTTTTCCTGTATACCTAGAGAGAACAATTACTTAGTGTTGTGGAGAGGCATTTGACAGTGTCTGATTCTGGCTTGAGTCGCTTGCTCTGTGACAACTCACTTGCTTAAATATACAGCTGTATTGCAAAAACAACCCTATGTGTCTCAGTCTAACAGCTGGGCATGTCTGCACAGATACCTCTCAAAATTGGGGTACTGAACACTCAGGTATGGGCAAATCTCTGGTGGTTTTCTGTGCTGCAAGTCATTGGGAGAGGGGTAGGATGTAATCTGTACCCTAGTTATGGGGCAGGCTGAGTTTAGCATGGAGTGTTATTTGATGCTGAGTGGGAGGGGATTGCATTATAATTGCTCTAATCAGGTTGAGTGTCACAGGGTCTGCAAAAAGCCCATGCAGACCTACTCATAATCTGATATTCCGAAACGTTGAACCTCGGTTTGCATTTTACATAAGGAATTACATAGACACTAAAGACACCTACAGTTTCAAATATAACCTGGTACTGTATTTCCTGAAAATATTCACATGTTCACTGTTGAATTTTTGTGTGTGTGTGTATGTGTCTTTTCCACTTTGTCGTAGTGCTCAGAGTTAAATGAGAAGCTGGACCTATTGCTCCAGGCTCTTCACACAGAAGCCCAGGCTGCTCCCATTCTCCCAGGCATTGCTCCCCCCATTGTGGAAGAAGAACCAGAGGAGTTCTCAAGTGAAGAATCCTTGTCTGAAAGCAAAGAGCAATTAGTGGAATGTGTCTCAAAGTCTTCCCAGAAACTCTTCAAACCAAGGGAACAGTTAATGCTCCGAGCAAACAGCTTGAAGAAGGCTGTGAGGCAGATCATTGAACAAGCAGAAAAAGGTGCACATCAG
Source organism: Eopsaltria australis (assembly GCA_034509425.1). NCBI lineage: Eukaryota > Metazoa > Chordata > Aves > Passeriformes > Petroicidae > Eopsaltria > Eopsaltria australis. The sequence goes on along the minus strand of JAVTVJ010010674.1, from coordinate 1,846,086 downwards.
CGACATTTTGATCCCGAATAGTAGAAAAGGATAGGAATATGACATTTGTTTGTTTAACTGGAATAAGTTTTCATTATAAAATTTGATTCCTATATTCTTACATAGATAAAGTTATGTGCTTATTACAAGCTGCAAGGAAAAGAAATGCAGCTTGTTTGAATGGTGATGACTCTGCAGGTGTGAGTACTTATTTATGTTTGTGCACATAAGAAAGTGCAGTTCTTTTAAATATTAGCCTCCACAAAATGAAAATTTCTACAGGAAATCTTTATCAACTGGTAAAGAATTGACTGACTCTTTCACTGAATTGACAATAGAACTCTTTTGTTAATAATTTTAAACTAAAAGCTACAAAAAAAAGCTAGTTTTGATGTATGCAGTTTTTCTGTAGAATCCTTGAAACTGTCTTTTCTCTTAATAAACAGTTGTGGATGAGCAGAATGCTCATACTGAAGAACAAGTGAACCAGTCTCCAGTAGAATACAGCAAAGAATTGGATGAATCCAAAGAAGAGGAAAAAGAGGAAGATACAAAGGAACTTGAGTCTCCATCAAGTGAGTAAATTGGGAATAAAATAGAATATTCCATCTCCTTATAGTTGTATTTGGAGCATAATTGGTTCCATAATTAAAAATACTAGTATCCCGTTTGACTGGAAACTACTCACAAATTCTGATAGATTAAAGGAAAAATGAGGGAAATAATAAGTGAACAGTCTTTTGGAATGTATTTACAAAGCTGAGAAGGCACTCGTTGGGGAGAGAAGTGCCTGAGTTAAATCCAGTGTTTACCCTCACCTTTCTACATGAATGTGAACAAAGACTAGAGCCTAGGTGATGGTGGCAATAGCATGTCTCTGTTGTAGACTGAGATTCTCAAGCTACACAGTAATTTTAGGAAGGCTGTTTCTTAGCATAGGTGGAAATGTCAGTCTTTCCCATATCATCAAAGTGGACAGTGATGGTCACAGGATGATCTGTGAGTCATAGAGAAACAGTGGTAGCTGGTAGGCAGCAAAGCCCTTTCTCTAGATACTTGGTGAGCAACTTCTTGGGGCAAAATGCGGAAAGTATTTTGAGATTTGCATCTCCTTTTTTTATCCTAACCCACACTAAAATCCTCAAAAGTTCTGACAAGGCTCTGCACTGAATCTGGTGCCTGTGTTTGCAGCTCCTGCTTGGAAATAAGACATTGGACTGTTGGGGCTTCTGTTGACCCAGGATCTCACATTTTCTCCAGAAACATGTCAGGCTTTCTCCAGTGATTGTCTCTTCACTGGTCCCTTTTCTTTTCTCTTGGTTATAGGAATCAATGCATGTTGGTTGTCCCTTTTCAATAGTAGCTAATAGAGTATGCTGGCCCTACAGATGGCCCAATCCTACTGCCATAACTGTATAATAAAGAAATACAGGTATAGAAATTTATTGAACTCCTTGTTTCTTTCTGCAAATTTATGCATCTAATAGGGAGCTGTATTATTCTTACATGTGTGGAATAGAGTGCATATTAATGCTGTCACTGGACGATAGATGTTTAGGGACAAAGCATGAAACATGAATTCAATTATCTGCACTGAAACATCAGTTTTACTCATTAGGGCTCTGTTGTTTTTATCAGAGCAGTCACAGCAAAAGTTTATCTTTATTGCAGTTATTCCCATGAGTCTCATCTGTCAAATAAAGAGCAGCTGCTCTGCTGATTTTCCTATTTAATACAACTGCCTTGTTTGCAAGTACAGAAAGAACAGACTGTGTGAACAGTGTTGTGAATTTTTCAGTATTATTATGAAAAATGAATGTTAATTTTGTTCTGAGTATTATATTTTACCCTTTCAGGATCTTCCTGGTCATTTTATGAAGAAAATGTTTTTACATATGTTAATACCTTCATCTAAATATTTAATAACTCTTGTTAGATCACTTGCCATTTTTATTCCTTTTTATTTTTTGACATTATTACAGTGTTTTTTCATGCACAGATACAAGTCATTGAGTTGTATTGCTATCATGCAATGTTGTAGCATTTTGTGGTAACTGCCGTGGCTGTTATGCAGGTGTTAAAGTAAGAAGGAGCTCTTAGTCTACTTGGTCCATCCTTTCTTTTTCTTTCACCCACTTTTCTTTGTCTTGTGTTATAATAATTTCTGTTTGACTTCAGCAAGTCATCCAGAAAGGTGTGTAATATTACTCCTGGGATACAAGAAAGTGAAGAATTTGCCATTCCATTCACTGTTCTATGTTAGATTATCATCACTTAAAAAAAAACCCTGTGAATGTGCAAATCCTGGCCTGAAGTGATTTGAACACAATGTGTAAACTCTTGTTCTAGTTATTCCTATTGTCTCTAGATTTTCCCACTCAGTATTTTCTTTCCATTAGTGTCTTCATACAGTACACTCATGTTACTCTCAGGCTATGGTTGACATGACCTGATTTGTCCCACTCCTGCCACTGAAAAGGATGTATTCTATCCTTCCCACCACATTCCTGGTGCTGTTTCCCTGTTGTCTTAGTGCTAGTCCTGCTAATCCTATTTTTGCTGGATTAGCTTTCGTGTTTGGAGAGGAAAAATCAGATTATCTTGAAATAATTTCATTTTTTTGTTCTGAGTTCTTGAGATCGTCAAGTTTGAAGTTGTCCTAAGCTGAAGTAGTTTTAACATGTGAGATAATTTGGAGCAGAGGTAGCCAAGAAGTGTCTGTCTGTGACCATCTGTTGTGTGAGTTTTCTACATACACATGGAAATGCTATAACAAAGCATTTGGTAATACCCAAACTTTTTTCCTTGGGGCACCAGTTTCTGGCTCTGTTTGATGGGGCTGAATTGCACAAAGATTAACTTCCCCAGGCTGAAGCAGGCACTGGCATACTCTCACAGGCTGCATGAAATAAGTTCTGCCAGGAAAGTAAATTACAGCACCTGAGGTCAGCCCTCTGCAAAGCTGATCCTTCTTCATCACCTCCAGAGGCATCCAAAGGATACCTGGCCTCCCTGAGCAACCAGTTACTCTTTGTGAACATCTTCTCTTTCCCCTTGGTTTTCTTCCCTTGCCTTTTCCTGAGCCTCTGTCAGTAACAGTTACATCAGTTACCAAACATTGATGTCTGTCAAGGTTTCACTGATCCATCCTCTGGAGATTTTTAATAAATAAGTTAATTATTTAGGAAATTGCTGATTTGTTTGTTTTCTGGGTTCTTCTGTGAAAAAAGATGATGGAAAACTGCTGCCCCCCACAATCTCTAAATGCAGAAGACAAAGGTGAACATGGCTTTTTTCAATCCCTTACAGTTTTCAGTTTGGCTGTAAATAAGGACGTCAGAATTTTCTCTGACGTTTTCACAAATATGATGCAGGCATAGGGCCCACTTTAGCTGCTTGAAGAAAATAGTGTAGGTGTTGATGAGACAGGTATTCTAACCTACAGGCCATGGAACCGTCTATATTAGAATTGCTATAAATTATAATATGCTATATATCTATATTTATAAGTAAACATAGATGAAATTTGTTTCATTATTTCAGTAAAATGTTTATCAGAAGCTTGCTGCAGCATTAAATAGTATTGCATTTTAAGGTGGATATAATGCATTTCATGAACATATTTACATTTAATACATATAATAATTTTGCTGGTAGCTTGACATGTAAGTTGGGAACGCCTCATGTTGAGTGCCATGTACACCTGCTCATTTTAATTTGTGTTAGCCACTTGATCTGTTTCTGAGTTTTCTTAGCATATTTAGAAGAAAAACTGTGGTGTGAGGGGAAAGGACTTTTTGTCAGGGAGTGGTAACAGATTAATGCTTTTGATGTATTTTCAAGGCTGTAAAAACAATGTATTGGTAATGTCATAATAGGTCTAATTAGTTTTCCTACTTCTGTTTTTTCTGCACAGCTAAAACTGCACCAAGATCTCCTGACAGACGTACAAGCCGAGGTATCCATTCTCAGACAGGTTCTTTCTCTGCTCCAGCTTTGGCAGCAAGCAAGGAAAACCTTCCAGTACTTAACACGAGGATTATCTGCCCAGGTAATTATGATTTTGAAATCTGCCGTTCCAACCCTACTTTAATATTGTCTTCCAATCTCCTGCTTGCTGTCAAATAATGACTTTTACTTTGTGCCCTGAAGTTGTTTGAACCGACATACATTTGTGTTGTATTATATAGGAGGAAATGCGTAATAATGTAGATTTCCAATCGTTTGGCACTACACCAGAAGTAGCAGAAGTGTTGCATTTGGTTCTGAAGGGTGAAAAGTAAAATTCAGGATCATAGAATTGTGGAATGATCCTGTTTGGGTTGGAAGGGACCTCTGAAGATCATCTAGTACAGCCCTCTGTCATGGGCATTGACATCTTTCACTAGATCAGGTTGCTCAGAAAAGTATTCAGCCTGACCTTGGATACGTCAGGTGGTGGGGCTTGTACAGCTTCTGGGCAACCTCTGCCTATGTCTCACTACCCTCATCCCAAACATTTCCCCCCTTTTGTCCGATCTAAGCCTACACTATTTGAGTTTAAAACCACTGCCCTTTCTCCTGTCACTGCAGGCCCTGGTGAAAAATCTCTCAGTCTTTTTTATAAACCCACACTATATTTTGAAAGGGCAGAATAAATTCTCCCTGGAGCCTTCTTCTCTCTGGGCTGAACAACCCCAGCCCTCTCAGCATGTCTTCACAGGGGAGGTGCTCCAACCCTCTGATCATCTTTGAGGCCATCCTCTGGACTCACTCCAGTAGGTCCATGTCCTTCTTATGTTGGGGCCCCGAGAGCTGGATGCAGCATGTCAGGTGGGATCTCACCAGAGCAGAGCAGAGGGGCAGAATTGCCTCCCTCACCCTGCTGCCCACACTACTTTGGATGCAGCCCAGGACATGGTTGGCTTTCTGGGCCACAAACTCACATTGCCAGGTCACATCCAATTTTTCACCCACAGGTACCCCCAAATTCTTCCAGCATTTATCTTAACCCTCTGAGTAAGAGCGGTCTGTGGATATCTCTTTGGAAGTGGGTAACTGAAATCACACAAAGCTGCTCTGTAAAAACAGTTGGAAAAAAATCTGTTCGTACCCAAATGCAATCAACAGATGAAAAAATATCTGTTCTGCTCCAAATGCAATTAATAGAGAGCACTAGTAAAACTCAATTTTAATTAACTTTATTAGTATAGCTAAAACACAATGGCACCAAGCTTACATTTTTCCTTTGGCAAATTTAATTGAAAGCTTTTAGTGCTTTGCTTTGTTTACATGCATTTCAGAGTATTTTGTCGAGTGAAATTGATATTAGTCAAAGCAGACATGTTGAGGCTGTGATCTTTCATCTTAAATTAGGTTAAACTACAGCTCTGCCAGTTGTAAAAATGCAGAATAAAGAATATTCCTTATGAATACTTCCAAAGAATAGGACAAAAGAAAAAATCATGGACAGTTAGGAGATGAAGATTAAACTGAATGAAAAGCTCTCGCAGTCATTTTGGATATTAGGTCACTCATTTGTTTACTTATCGGCCAGTGAGTGTTGGCCTGAAACCCTAAATTTTCTTCATTTCCTTTCTTTCTCAATGGTGGTACCTGAAAAGAGCCACCACAACGCAGCATAGCTGCCTTTCTGCTTAAGGGAGCCAGAGACCTGAAAAGATAAACAATATAGGTAAAAACTGAGAGAGAATCACAGTCATTCCCTGTACAGATTTAATCAATTTCGTTTCCCAGTATGTGGCTTATATTATATGTTTGTCTGTTTATCAAATACAAATTGGTTTTTTATTATTTTCTTTCTGTTTTGTTTTGGTTCTTTTTTTCTTTTTTATCAGGTTTAAGGGCTGGTCTAGCTGCTTCCATTGCAGGAAGTTCAATTATTAGCAAAATGTTGCTAGCAAACATCGACCCATTTGGTGCTACGCCGTTTATTGACCCGGATCCAGATTCCTTGTAAGAAATTTTTTTTTTTTTCAAATGTACTGTTTTGCTTTACTTTGATTTCCTTAAGAGCATCCTTCTTACATTTTTGTAGTCTCTTATTTTTTTGCATTATGAAGTTTGCTATCATTTGGCAGTAGACCTCAGTGTCTGAAAACAAGCTGGATTGTGCTTGTTCAGTTATAAGCAGTGCAAATTTTTCTGCAGAAGCTGAAAATAATGGGAGACATTTGCTCACTCATCCCTTACGTACCTGGAGGAGGACAGTAGTCTTTCAGAGTGGGGCTTTTCAGCCCAAACCAGTTTACTCAGATTCAGAGGAAAGATCTCGAAGTATCTTAGTTCATACTCTGTTCTGTGACCAATCGCAGTCTTGGTCAAAGATGTTTGTGTGTCCAGGTTCTGTACAAATGTACAACTAATTTTCTCTTTTCCTCCAACAGGGAGGGATATTCAGAAAAATGTGTCATGAACAACTACTTTGGAATTGGGTTAGATGCAAAAATTTCACTAGAATTTAATAACAAGCGAGAAGAGCACCCTGAAAAGTGCAGGTAATATAATTGTCAGTAACAGAGCCAAGATGTTTCCATTTTTTTCTTTTCTTTACCTCTTTAGATGGATTCCTTATTTTTTTTCTTTTTCTACAAATACAAGACACAATAACGTGTGTATGTCAATATGTGAATCTTGTTTTGCCTGCTTTCAGAAGTCGGACCAAAAACATGATGTGGTATGGAGTTCTTGGCACAAAAGAGCTACTGCAGAGAACTTACAAGAACTTAGAACAAAAAGTTCAACTTGAGGTAAATTTTATGTATGGAGAGAGTTGCTTGCACAGTGTGCAGTGAAGAATTAGTGATTGTTTTTGAAACCTGTTATCGTTCTTGTGTTGACTCAAGCTGACCTCAAAGGCACTGTGTAAAGATGTGCTGTGTAAAAGTTGATTCTCCAGGTCATGTTTTTGAGTAAAATGCCAGTACTTTAGGATCACAAAATACCCAGGACTATATTTCTTGTAATTACTGGGTTGAAAAAAGATAATAAATTGTGTAGGTAGGATATATTTCTTAATGTTCACTGTGTCAAAAGGCAGACCAGGTTTTAAGGGCAACCACAGAAATGACCATAAAATAAAGAGAAGAAAAGAGATAAGGAGTCTTAATCCTTCAGGTTCAATTTAAAGTATCTGAAAGGTATACATATAGGAAGAGCATGTAAATAGTAAAAAATTCCTGACAAAAGAGAGGAGATTCTGAATACGCATTGCAAGAAGCTCAATTGCGCCAGTAGAGACTTTCTATAGTTGTCACACAAAAAAAGCAAGATATTATCACAGCAACAGCAAATTCCACATCTAAACATAATTATTTTTTGGCTTTTAAGTTCCAACATAAAATCTAAGTCTTCCACATGGTATTGGGAACTTAAAGGAGATATAAATGATTCCCAAATGCAGAAAAAGACTGCAGGATGGTTACTGTTATTTTCACCCAAAGAATATCTAAGGTGAATTTTGACAGAGAACATATATAATTTCTCTTGTTATTTCATGCTAAGTATTTCATATGGAAGTTTAGGATATTTATATGAGGGTAACTTTTTAAGTTGAAAGAATAATTTTAGGTTACCAGAGCTCTTTCTCTCTCTGAAATTTAGGACGATTTTGTCTGGTTGCAGCAGATTGCTGTTAGCTAAGGATTGAGTAATTATCAAGGAATTATGCAGTAGTTAGCAAATATAATGACAGGAGAGAATGTTATATATACTGCAGATAGAATTCTAATTTAAGGATCTTTTGAATTGGATTCAAATAAGATTCAATAATACTGCTGACCTTTCCATAATTATTTTTTAAATATTCCTGGAAGTCAGTCAGCAAGTAAAGATTTCATATTTACTGTTGCCTTGCATAACATTAGATATATTATGCCTACATTTTCAGGCATTAGGGGCAGACTTCTATTATAATACAAATAGATGTGCAGGATCTATTAATATCACACCGTATTTTGGATACTGTCACATCTTGATTAAAATGTTACATTCTGTCTTGCTGCTAAGATTAAATCACAAAAAGAGCACTAAGCACATTCTGGAAATAATTTGCATCTCTTTCTCTTCCTGATAAAGATGCTACACATTTTGTCCTTATTTAGTTAGATTTTCATTTGTATAATTTAAAGATCCTTCTGTGGACTGGTAATGTGCAGTAATTAGTAATCTTCATTAAAGGCAGCTTGACCTCCAACTTCATGGTCCATAAAGTGACACCTGGGTCCAGCATTTACAACCTTGTGTTTCTAACTTGCTTCAATTCCATGTTTGTGACACTGCTGTAGGACTGCACTTTTGACTCTCAGTGGAATGGTCTGAGGTCACTGGGCTCCCCTCTGCAGGCAGTTGTACTGCTGTAAGTCAAGAGTGATTTCACTGACATCTGTAAATTTACTCTTGGCCAAAAGAGGTTGATGTCATCCTGTGATCATGTTGAGCAGGACATGGAGTTGATTATGGGTTTTGGGAGATAAAGCAGTAAGAAAGAAGGACTGAACGGTCAGACATAAGAACGACCTCTTACCTGCAAAATCAACAACTCCATCCAGCCAGGGTGACACCTCTGGGGTCAGTCCTAGATTTGTCTTTGCACTTTTGGGAGGCGACTGAAGTTATTTTTTTAGGAAGTCAACAATACATGCAAACACTTACAGCCTACCACATGTTTGTGTCTATGCCAGAAATATTCTTAGATAGTTTTGACACAACCCGCCCCTGGCTTAAATGGATTTGACTAAATAACAAGTCTGTTGCAATTTTGGGAATGCTGATATAGGATGGAAGACTAGTTACTGAATGTGTAAATGCATCTTTTTGTAATGTCCTTGGCAATCTTACTGTGTGCACTTAGGGAGATTGGTTTTTTCACTGCAAAAAGATTTTTAATCCTTGATGGACAGACCATGGTCTAAATGTACGAGAAATTTCATAACAAGGGATGTGAAAATGTTTCTTTCAAGACTCATGGAGCACCATTGCTGTAGCTACTAGAGCATGTAGATCTACATATTTTTCACCTTTGCAAAAATCAGTGCTAGGATTGGAAAGAAGAGGTTTGTTTTAGAGGTGCTTCATTGCATGGAGGGAGTGATCTTGTCTCAGACCTCTTAATGACTCTGTCCTCGCCTGCCAGCTCCGTTGAAACTTCATGTGCTAAAAATTACTTTTCGCTGATTACTTTTATCGTATTATTTATGTACTGAAGGAGCTTTTATCCATTACAGTGTGATGGACAGTACATCCCCCTTCCAAGCCTGCAGGGCATAGCTGTGCTAAACATTCCCAGCTATGCTGGTGGGACTAATTTCTGGGGTGGAACCAAAGAAGATGATGTAAGTATCATTAAAGAGACTTAACCTTCTGGGCAAAACCAACAATAAATATATGAACTGCTCTTCTCACTTGATTTTAGTGGTAGTAGCATATAGTTCAGATAACAATTCTTATCTGAGGAGGCTGTTTCAATTCAAAATGTATTGTCTTGCTGGTTTTTTTATTGAAAATATATTCTATGATTTTTTACTGTCCATTGCCTTCTGTCATGTCCATTCCAGCAAAATGTTCACAACAAAGCATAATAATTTTGCTTTTTAAATGGTACTTTGAGTATTTTTAGAAACTAATTTTATAAAAAGAGACACAAGTAATTTCTCTCTATATTGTTTTACAGATGCCTGTAAATAAGGTTTCTCAAAGCATAGATTCCTCTGTTTGCCATAGTCTAACAACATCAAAGCAGACAGGATAATCACTCCAAGTTTATACCTTAATTTTCCTCCTATTCTTCAAACAGCTTTGCTGTAAGGGATGGTGATTCAGAAAATGAAGGCTCATGCATTTAGTGACTGATAATTTAGTGGGGGTAGTAAACTGGTTTTTGAATATTATTTTCAATGAACCTTTAAAATACTTTTAAAGTACTTTAAATATTTTCCTTTCACCTTGTAAGAAACATTTCACCACATGGATACCTACATGCCTTACAACCTGGAACACTGGTTACTGCTGCTATCCACTTCAGTCACAGTGCACCAACTGTAATTACTTGCAGATTATCCTAATCTGCGTGCCCTGATTTAGTGTGTGATGTCTGAATCACCTAAAACTGTAGTTGAAAACTGGCTTCTGGTTTTGATGTAGATAATCCAGGACTTCTTTGCCAAAAAGTTTTAGGTTTCTTGTGAGTTGTTACCCTTTCATTTTTAATACATACATACAAACAGACCTCTATATAACATACATAAGTTAATATAATATCTATTATACATAATTGCATGTTCATATTATATAATATACATATAATTGCATATGCATAGATATGTTTTATATATGTGTGTATATAAAAGTGAAAAAAGAAATTTAGACATGTTTTAGTGTCCTCTTCTTATTTTTGGTATATGTCAGAGGATGGAAATTCGGTTTATATTTGGCAATGGGTATCTAAAGTTTTTATATATACTCTATATTCATAGTCATAACTTGAAATCTGCTCTAACATATGCTCAGCCCCTGTTCAGGAGTTTATTTTTCTCCCTGGACTGCTTCAGTGAGAGAAATGATCTGTCCTAACTTTTATACTGGTATACAGCAAATGTGTGTGTCCTGGAGCAGTTTTACTAATATTAGTTTCTAGTGAGCAGATGTGCCAGCAGAGTGACATGTTTGTTCTGGACAAAGTTAGGAGCATAATTCACTGCTTTAGTGCAGTCTCGAATGACTCTTCATCAAGAGGTGGTGGTCATGGTCTGAAGTGCTGCTGGTTCTGCTTGTCTGGACAAATGAAAGATGCTGCCTCGACAGCTGCGACTATTGCTGAAACATTAGCAGTGAGCCAAGCAGGGCATCTGCACCCTGACTGGCTTGAGCAAGGCTTGTTAAGGCATGTTATTTTGGTGTGCAGAAGACAGGCTGTGGAAATATGACCTGCAACAGGAAAGGAGTCAATTTGAATGTTGATCTGTAGAGATTGGTTTGCCTAAAAAAAAAGAGATTGGGTTTCAGTACAGATATTACTGGTGGAGAGACAGCAGAAGACTGGGTTGTGTTTTTCCTGTCCTTTTGCTGGAATGGCAACACAAAATAAATGAAATTTTACGATTACTTTTTCTTAACACATGCCAGAATTAGCCCTGTAAACGTCAGTTACTGTACCAAGAACTCTCTGCACATCTCAGGGAGCGGCAGAATCACCATCTTGGTTCTTTTCAATATGTTTATATACTCATGTGAAAAATGGAAAAAAAATTCCAGGAAAATGCAAAAAAACCGCAACAACAAAACCAAAACCAACCAAACAAAGAAACCCCAAAAACCAACCAAACAAAAACAAAAAAAAACCAAACAACAACAACAACAACAACAAAAAAAAAAAAGCCCAAACAAACCAAACACCAAAAACCCTAAACAGATGGAGAAACTGTGATCTTCTCCAGTGTGGTCTCAGGTATTTCTGATGCAGCTTACTCTGCCTAAGGTGCCAACTGAGGGAGTTCAAGTACTTCTCTGAGAGGCAATCTTCCTACCCATTAAACTCTTACTGGAGTTATTTCTTCTGCTGATTTTTCTCCCTTGTTGCTCCCTATTGCATATCAAGATGAAATGGCCAAGCTTCAAGTGACCTTAGCAAGGTATTGGACCCAGCTGAAGTCCAGGCTGAGATCTGTCCTGTGGCTGAATTTCCCGGCAGGACACCAGGTGGTGAGACTTCCTGCACTCTGTGTGAGCCTGTGGAAATTCAGCACCTTGGCTGCACAGAAGGACATTTGTTCCATACAGAAGTGGTTTTCCTATTTACAGTGGGTAATTATGCACAGCAGAAACAAGATTGTCTTCAAAGCCGTGTTAAACAAAGCAGAGTATGGACTCAGATGTTGGTTTCCAGAGAATTCAGAATATAAACAGATAAGCACTTCTGAGAAGAAAAGGAAAGCATTTATTTCTCTTACCTACAAGACCTCTTAGATATTAAGTACATTGACCAAGCAGAGATTTGAATTGGCCTTTCATCTTGCCTTGAAAAACATTTCTTAATCTGCATGCTGAAACATGCCTTCCTTCCTATATAAGGATATGCCTTGTCATTCAGATATTTCAAATGGTATCAGCATTGTGGTTTTAAATAATATTTGCCTGTTGTCTGTGGTATCTTACTCCTATGACTTTGGAGAAACAGTTTAGTTATTCTACAGTAAAGAAGTTAGAGCATTTAAATGTAGAAAACGAATCTGTAAATCAATGATTGCAATCTAAGCACTGGATATGCCATCAAAAATGGAATACTTTCTTTTCCTCACAGATATTTGGAGCTCCGTCATTTGATGATAAAATCTTAGAAGTTGTTGCTGTATTCGGCAGCATGCAGATGGCAGTGTCCAGAGTCATCAAACTGCAGCACCACAGGATAGCTCAGGTTTGTTGCTTACTTGTAAGCACACAGGGTGGTTGGCAGCAGTTTGGGATTCTGGCAAGTAGTGTGACTCTTGGTGACCACCACCCTATACATTAATAAAGCACTGACATTGTTTTGCTTTTAGTGGGTAACAAATTGTCTTCAATGATGAATGAAGTATAGCAGAGCTTAGTTCCTGAGACAGTTCTGGAGAGAAGCCACAGCTCCTTGTAATCAACAGATTACAGGTGGCCTGTCAGTCTCACCAGTATTTATTGCCCTGTAAAATAACGTGTTTGTTCTTTTCCAGTGTCGGTCAGTAAAGATCACCATACTTGGTGATGAAGGGGTTCCAGTGCAAGTCGATGGAGAGGCATGGATCCAGCCCCCAGGAGTTATTAAGATCATACATAAAAACAGAGCTCAGATGCTAACACGAGACAGAGTATGTTGCAGAAAGAGCTACCATTGCTAACACTGGTTTCTGTAATAATTTGTTTCAGTTATAATGTGAACAAAACAGTACTTATAAAGGTGTTGTATAACTATTTATATAATTCATGCAGTTACTTACAGTGATATGATTTCTATAATGAGCTGGATAGAGAATTATTCTTTTGTATAAGTGGCAAAGCTTTGTTAGCTTTTATTTGTTTTATTAGTGCTATTCCCATATTCTTATTAATATATAATACGAATAGTCAATATTTTATCTATTTCTCCCTCCCTCCCCTTCTACTGGAAGTTTTAGCACAGTTGCATAAATAGCATATACTGTCCATTTTCCAGAACAGCTTTCTGCAGATTTGTCTCTCTGTCCAACCAATCCTCCCTCTCCCCCATGAGCCAGTCTCAGACAAGAGAGATACAAGCAGAGCCTAGTCACTGGAGAGATCATGCTTGTCTAGGGTTATTGTGTGAAAGGTACAACTGCCCCTCAGTTCTCTATCCGCTAACTGGATCCTGAATTTAGGGTGGAGTTAAGGGAAATGAACTGTATTTTAGTAAATTTGGTTATTTCCCCACCATTTTTAATGTTTGAATTCTGTATCAGTTTTGGATTTCAATCTTGCTAGCCACAAAAAATGTGCTTGCATTAGAGAATCACAAAATTCTAGAATTATTTAGGTTGGAAAAGACCTCTAAGATCATTGAGTCCAACCATTATCACTGTATTTGTGTTCTTACTGGTTTGGAAGACACATTTTGAAGATAATGGGGAGGAGACAGAATAAGCTTTCAGAAGTGACTTACTCTCTATACTAAGTCTTAAAAACTTTAAGTGTAAAATTATTATTTAATCAGGTTGTATTATTTATATAAAATTAAATTAAGCACTTGCTTATTTGTTACATTAATTTAAACTAAAATAATATATAATTAAAATTTATGCAAAATGTAAAATTGAATTTTTTAAATGAGTAGGAATACTCCAAGTGTTATGAATTGAATGTATAATTCATTTTGATTAGGCCTTTGAAAACACCCTGAAGTCTTGGGAGGACAAACAGAAATATGATTCCTGCAAACCTGTCATTCGATCTCCCTTGTACCCCCAAGCTGTTGAGTTGGCTACAGAAGAAGAAGTTGCACAGATCCATTTGTGCTCACAAGCTGCAGAAGAACTTATTACCAGGTACAGTAAAATTAATAAGTTGGATTGACAGCCTAGACACCAAGACTAAATTTTTAATGCAAATTTATACAGAGACTTAGAAGTGTACATTTTCCTCAGTTTTTGATTAATGTTTTGTTGCCACTATATCAGTTGTTTTTTTCCAATTTAAAAATCTTATTTTATTTTTAAGATTCTACTTGTTTTCTTGTGCTTTTCCTATAAAATTTAAAATTTTATACATGTGGTTTTGTGGGGGTTTTTTTCTTGTGAAAACCAACCTTCTGAAGTAGCAACAGAAATGGAAAACTGGAAAGCTTCTTTGCAAAAATTGAAGCTTCTCTTTTTATGATAAAGCAAAAATATAATTATTGGAAAAAACCCTTTAGAAGTCAAGTCTAGAAGTCAACAGGATGGACACTTCAGTCATTCATATGGGCTGAAATAAAGAAAAGCTTTTTTTAAAAAATCAGAACATTTTATAAAGCTGCTATTCATTTTATCATAACAACTAATTATCTTTAGCATCAAATCAACAATAATATAAGGAAGATGTGTGTACTCTCTCTATAGTGCAGACATAGACAAATAATTTAGTTTATCATTTACCCAAAGTGATGCTTAGCCAAGACATCTTAAAAACTTTACTGTTCTAGATATGGTCTGGAGGTTGTAGTTACAGCTGGACCTCCCATAATCTTAAATGACTGCAGCCAATTTTCACGTCACATCTGAAGGATACGCCTTGTGAAATATGTGTAAGGGTTTTTAAGATAATTTCAAGCAAGTTATTGCAACGTACTAGAGTTTTCCTCTATAGTTTACTTGAATTAACAGCACCAACATTTTTGGTCCATTTTTTTTGTGTAGCATTAGTGTTCTAAGACAAATAAATGTATCTCAGTATTTTGTAGCATCATAAATAATCTGTCTGATGGCTATAATTTCTATGAGGTTCTATATTGCTTGAAGAGATACTTGCCTTTCAATTTTTGTTATAAAGGACTATATTTTTCTAAGTGGTTTTGAAACACATTATTGTGTATTTTCTCATCTGATGAAGTTGTGTACTCAAGAATTATTCTTTAAAGAAATTAAGAAACATTATTCTCCTTTTAAAATGTTTTTGTAGGATCTGTGAAGCAGCAAAAGTACATGGCCTCTTGGAGCAGGAGCTTGCTCATGCTGTTAATGCATGCTCACATGCATTAAATAAAGCCAACCCAAGGTTTCCTGAGGTAAAGAAGAACAGAGATTTATGCAAATAAGCTGTAACATCTGGGTGCACACATTTGTGGCATGGGGGATGTCTTGTACTCCCTGTCCCCATTTGAAAGCAAGTTTGATGAGAAGGCAGAAGATGCAGTTTCTGCATTCACCTCCCCACCCAGTATTGTGCAGGCATCTCCCCAGAGACGGGTGGAGGCATCACAATGGCTGAACCAGATCTATTACTGCATAAAGGTCAATTTCTGTGGATGTATTCACAGAAATTTTGATGCTTAATTACTATCCAAGTTCTATACAGAGAGGCAGAGGGGCTGAGGGGAAATGAGTTTCCTGGTTTCTCTCTTCACGCTAGATAATCTGTGTGTTTTCAGGGATTGGATCCAGAAAAGATTAATTAGGTAGAGGCTGTCCATATCTAACCTAAATTGACACATGGTAAATACATTAGCTGACCTTTGCTTCCTGAAGTATGGTTAGTAGCTTGCTTCTTCTGAAGATAAGGTGAAAAACTGAAGTCAACAGTCATTGTCAAATGAGATGCACAACTTTTCCTGCTGGCCTTTGCCATATGTGGATTGACACGGTGGCTGATCACCTGATGATCTTCAGAATCGTATTAATGCCATACTAAATAAAATTGAGGAAAAGACAGTAAATAGATACTACATTTTTGGTTTCTATTCTCAGTGCTGAACAGGTTGTCAGTTTAGAGCTAAACTGATGTATTTCTCCTAGGAGAAGGCACTTAAGATATGTGCTATAAGGTGAAAGTACTTACTCTCAGTCTGACTTGCATCACTTGAAAGAATGTTTATGCTTCTTATTCCCCAGAGCCTTACCAGAAACACTGCCATGGAGATAGCTGTCAATGTGAAGGCCTTACACAACGAAACAGAATCTCTGCTAGTAGGAAGAGTCCCTTTGGTAAGGTCACAAAACACATGGTTTTATTCCTTCATTCAGATCATCCGTGATTTGTTCTTTGCTGATTTTTGTAAATTGGTGCCAATTTACAAAATACAACCAATTAGTGAGGGCACACTACAAGAAGTTCTGTAAGGTGGATAGCAGGAGATTACACTGGAGGAGTTTGTGGTTGGATCAGAATGTGTTTTGAAACCTTGACCTAGGTTATCATCCATCTTGCCTTACTTCAGATGGCTAAGTCATTGCTTGGACTCTTCTTGTTAACAGTCAGTGGAGAGAAATAAGCATCCTTGTTAGGCTGATTCACACTCAGCTCTCTTGGAGGCCTATGTTAGAAAAGGATGATTTATCTTCTGGAGATGTAGCATTTAATAGAACTTCTGGAGTACTATGATGTGACCATCTTCAGAGTTTAAGGAGAGCTTGGATTGAGAGCTGTTTCAACTCATACAATCAACTTCTACAAATCTAATCTGGGCAAGTAAATATCGTTCTTGTTCTAATACTTGTTGGGAGTTATTTTATAATCTTTAACTGGTAAGTGTTCAATAAACCCCTAATGGTACTTGAAGACTTTGCATCTTCTTTGGCAAGTGTTTCTGTGCCTAAAATGATAATGATTTCTCAACAATTATACCTAGATATATAATCAGAAAATTTCTGTGTTGACATTGTGAAGAGAAGAAAGATGTCAAGTTTTCTATGTAGGTCCAGTTTTCCATTAAGAAGATACTCAGTTACTTTTTTTTTTTTATTCATTTTTCCATTTCTAAATTTTTACATGTACTTCTACTTCTCATTATGCTTGTGCAAATGTCTTCATGAGGTTACATCAAGCCCTTTTTTTAATAAAAAGGCTGTTTGGAAGGTGTCAAGAAAACATTCCAGAGGTGTCCATTATGCTCATTTGACATCATGCTCTCTTAGAACAGCACTTCACAGTCACAGTAACAAGGCACCCTGGTTAACCTTACTGCCATATGTTTTATAAATGCTGAAGTTGCCTGTATGTTGGTTCCTCATTATACGCTAAAATAGAGACAGATGAAGTGTAAGATGTTGCTTGATGCATCAGCCCCTCCCATCATAAGCTGTTCTAAGGATCTTTCTCCTCTGACAATGACAGACATTCTTTCATATCTTCCTCTATTTTTTTGGCATCTTCACTTCTCCACCTCCCTCTTTCCTGTGATCAAAGCTCCTGAGAGTAGTAAACTCATGTCTTTGTTGCTTATCCCACTTGGTTTAACCCCAGCCAGCAACTAAACTAGGACACTTGGTAAGCTGCTTCTTTGGTTGCTATTTAGTGGCTATTGAGTTTTGCTGTTACAGCTCCTGAGGAAGAGAAAAAAACTGTAAATACACATAAAACAAGGCTGTGATTCCTGCCACCTCCTGTAAGAACTATGATTAACAAAGTTCATACAACAGTAGGAGCATTAGGTCCCAACAAATGGTAAAATACAGTTTTTAGTGAATTACAGTATCATTGGATCACAGAATAGTTTGAGGTGGATGTGACCTTAAGGATCTTCTAGTTCCAACTCCCCTGCCATGGGCAGAGACATCTTCTACGAGACCAGACTGCTCAAGATGAGACAATGAAGCTGATTTGTGGAATCTCTCAGATGGTTATTACTGGAATACAGTTTGGAAAAAATTAAAAATACTGTATTTTGACTAGATACTTTCCAAAGGCACTGTTTCCATTTTTTAATTTTAAAAAGCATTTCTGGTCTGGAACAGAGCACAGTTTTCAAATGCATTAAGGAAAAAGTATGACAGAATGTTTCATTTCAACTGAATAAAATTATCTAAACTCACTGAAATAAAATATTTTCATATCAAAAATTTAAATAGAGAAGGAATTGAAAAGGCCATTATTTTTATTTCTTCACTCATAGTCTGAATTTTTTGTCATGGAAATAAGATTTTCCAAGATGTTGTAGGAGGATAATTTGCCCTGAATTGCTGATTCTTTCTGTACTAGAATTATTATTTTGGATTTATTTCAGGAGCACCATCATATGAGCATTTTTTTGTCCCCAGACAAAATGTTTTCCTCTGAGAATCAAGCAATTAGATAAGTACTTGTTGAAAAAGACAGAATTCTTTGCTTCATTCATTTATAAAAAATAGATGACTTGAGTAATTTCTCAGAAATGAAAACACAAGAAAAGTTGTAACTTCTTCAAAGAAAAGTGGCTCTCTTCCTATGCTCCAAATTAACTGAACAGTTCACATGATAAAAAAAAAAGATAGGACAAAAGAAAGATCAAAGTCTGCTTATGGACACAAAAATCTCTGAGCTTTAGCAGAGAAAATGATATGATAGCAAAGGGAGCTTATGTTTCCAGTATCACTATACTAGACAGTAAGAGCTTACCAAAGGTGGTCTCTCCTTTGAAAGATGGGAACGTATGTAGACTACTGAAGCAAAGGAAAGATGCTTTTGTTAGGTAGGATAAATTCATGGAGTTTGTAATTTATCACCAAACTCCAGCCACGTCAAAAACTTTTTCTGGCACTAGAGATCCAAGATTTTCTTACAACTCCATTTAAAAAATGCATTCAAAAATTATATTCTGCACTGCTTTGGGACTACTTCTACTTTAAAGAGAGAAATAGATGTTCAGATTGCTTTATTAATGATTCCAAGCAGCTTGGTCTAGGATTCAACTCTTTACCTCAAAATAGTGTTTCAGCAATCCCAGATAAGCTCAAAACAGCTTTTCAAGAGATCAGCTGCCTGCCTTACCTCTTCCACAAGAGTTCACTCACATAACAGCTGCAGAACAGTTTTCAGACTGGAGTTTAAGGGAAAGAGGCATCTCCGTGGGGTTCTCAAAGTCTTAATAGGGACAAATTCACATACGTCATCAAGTCCCAATGTTATTACACAGCCACCACTTTCTTTTCCTCTTTGGCCTTTACTGATGTCCTTGTCTTTTTGTCTCCTACCAAGGAGTACTTCCCACCCTCAGCCAGCAGCAGTGCCTATTGCTTCCTGTCTCACCTATTTAGAATGGGTAGTGCAGGTATCATATTACCACTGGAAGAACTCTGGGAGTGGAACATCTTCAGCAAGATCCATTTCCTCTTACTTGAACATGAGAGAGTGATCTACCATCTGAACACATTCTCAAAAAATAACTGAGGCTTATTACCATCTGCTCAATTTTTTTACACCACTTTTTGTACAAAGTTTTTTCAGATGCTTGCTCTTCTCATCAGCATTTTTCTCCCTTGTGTTGATAGTTTCCATTTCTAGTGTGTCCTTATAATGGTGTTATCAGATAACTCTCGCTCTGTAAAGACTCAGGAGTGTACTGAAGGATGTCAGTGATTGACAACTGGTCCAACTGGTCTGCATCAAAATGTCTCAGCTGTCTCAGTCATCCCTTTGTGTTTGGGACCATACTGAATGTAGTATCAGGGTGGTCTTACACATCTCTGAAGGAAAGTCTAATTTTGGAAGATTATTTGTCTTCACCATTTGTTGACACTCACCATGAAGTAGTCATCTGTTTGTGTGTGGAAACAAGGTATCTAGACTTAAATGTTAAATCTCATGAAAGTCCTATTTTTCTGGCCTGTTTATAAACAGCAGTTAGAAGCTCCCCATGAAGAACTGTTGTCTGATGCTTTGCACAGTGTGGAAATAGAGTTGAGAAAACTTGCTGAGATTCCTTGGCTTTATTATGTTTTTCAACCAAATGATGATGAGGTAAGTTTGATTAATACATTCTGATTTTAGCTGAACTTAATTTTCATTTGATAGGGAAAAGTAAATTACAATTTTTCATGATCACTTGAGGCATTTTCAGTAGTGATACTGGATCATTTCTGTCTTCTGTGAATAACCTAAGCTTAGTGCTTTTTTTGGTGTTTTATTCCCTTTTGTGAATGTAAAGATTTTGATTGGTAAATAGTAAATGAAACATATGTATTCAATTTATTTTTAATAATTCAAGCAGGTATAGAGTTAAATCCTGACAATATTCTTTACGTAAGTAAATTTGGATCTTACTTTTTGAGATTAACTATGAATTACCATCACAACCATATCATTTAACTGTTGTTTTCTCTTAAAGGTAACTATGCCTCTTTTCTCATGCAGGATCCCCCTCTGGATTATGCTAAAAGAAACAACAGAAGTACAGTGTTTCGTATAGTGCCAAAGTTTAAAAAAGAAAAAGTTCAGAAACATAAGACCAGCCCTCAGCCTGGTATGTGTTTTGAAATTGCAAGAAAAGTAGTAGTATTTGCAGAAAATGTGATTTTATGGGATTTTTTTGGTAAGAGGTGACACAACTTACGTAAGACTAAAGTCAAAGTGGAAAGCACCTGAGCCAACTGGCATCTTCATTAGGATAAATATTTCTTTCAGTGCATTTAGCAAGCATTCCATAGGACCCCAATACTTCCAAGTTAACCAAAGAACTACTGTGAAAACACTTTAAAAGTTTTATCATGCAACAGGATGTGTGCCTTCGCTGGTGGTTACATTTGATTTACTCATAGCCGTACAAGCCGTGGGTAAACACATTATTTCCCTGTGAAGCTCCAATTCAGGCTTTTCAGGTTAGTTTCAGCTGTGAAATAGCTTTTATCACACTGGTTTAATTAACCAGTTATTCTTAACTTTTGGGTGGGTTATAGGTTCAGTAAGTGAAACAGATCAAACTAAAATTCATGATAGTCAATACTGATTTTTTAATTAGAAGTTGAACAAACTCCACCCTCCTCTCTTCCCATTTTTATTTGTGAACTTACTTCCTTAAGATTTTGTCCAGGAGGTAATCAGTGATTAGATGGTCCTAAAACTGTTTCTATGTCTTCATTTTTAAATGAGCAATTGATCACAATCTGCAAAATCTTGCAGTTGTTGATCAGATTTAAGTTTCAGGTTAGACATCAGATTTATCTTCATTATAAAGTGAAGCAATCAGCATTGAATGAAGTTGTAATTTGTAGCAATAAGTAGCATAACAATTTTTTAATATATTTGGTCTTAATAGGACTAATGTGGGCAACTAACCTTAGAGAACAATGTTTTACAGAGAGCTTCTTAATGACCTGTGTAACACAGTAGCTTATAGAGTACTTTTTCTCTTAATTAAGAATACTAGCATCTGTTAATTAAAACTGGACTTGCTTGCTGCCATTGCTATATTTGAGGTATGGTTGCTATTTTAATTTTACATGTTAATTAGTTTTTGAAGGCTTCTCCTCTCCCTCGATGACTACTAATAAATTAATGGCATAAAGCAGAACAACATTAGACTTTGCATCACTGATCCTAAGCTGGTTTTATGTGAATTTGTTGGGACATGAGGTTTTAAAGGCTTTACTGAAGAAACTGGAGTAAAGCTGAAAGCATGGCTGCAAAGCAAAGAACCCCAACTTTGTTTAGATACTTTCTCATGTTAACTGCTAACCTGTAACCTGCATGTAAAAAGGAAATTGTCACTTTTTGTGGAAAAGACATCTCTAACCTTTCCCTTTGCTAGCACGGCAATTCTACTCTGTTTTCCACTCTCTTTGGCCTAACCTTTGCTTGTGATGCATTTGAGCATGTAGAAATTAAGGGGGTTTTGCTCTTAACTTTGGTAGTTCAAAAATGGGGCACAGATGAAGTTGCTGCTTGGCTGGATCTGCTCAGTTTGGGAGAGTACAAAGAAATCTTCATCAGCCATGACATCCGAGGCTCTGAGCTTTTACACCTGGAAAGGCGAGATCTTAAGGTATTTCCTTTGTGCTACTTTTCTGCTATTGACCATTTTCTTTGACAAAACAACAACCAACTTTTCTTCTTTCCCTGCACTTGTCATTGCTTGTAGCTTGGCTTACACTGTGCAAATATGCAATAAACTAATATGTGCTGTCCTTGGGCCTGCCTTTCTGAAGTGCTGACTTGAACTCACAACCAAGAATATCTGTGGTATCCAAAATTTCCTTCTTTTCTTTTTTTTTCCGCTTTATGCAGAATAATAGTGTTGCAGTTTATGTCAGAAGACATAGGAGAAGCACATTTGATATCTTACTGGCATCTGTGTAATATAATGTTTTCTTCAAGAGTTCACTGTTTACATTAAACATTATCAGTACGGATCAGTTGATGGTGGTCACAATAATTTTACATTTATCTCCTGCAAAGGCTGAACTGCTCCACATGATGTATTGTGTGTATATATGGGATATAGTGGGTGTGGGAGAGATAAGCAGCTTAATAAATTGCAGTACTGGGCTTACATGGCATTGGTGTTTGTGTGTCAAAATAGGTTTTCTCATCCCTGACCAACCTCTGATCTTGGCTGTATTGATTTTTAAAAAAGAGTATTCTATTTTGACTCCAAAATTGTGAAACCTTTTTCTTCTGAGGTCAGATAGATAAGTTTTGCAGGGAGAAATGTTATCCAGCAGTTTGAGGCTGTTATTTGAGCTTGCTGGTCCTTTTCAGGAATGACTTAAGTGCATCCATTATATCTAATAGCGGCTATATCTTTGGGGATTCATTACATTATTTCTTCCAGGAACTTGGTAGTAATGAGTTCTTGGTAATGTGTTTTGCAACTGCTTTTAGCACATAAGAGAGGAAATAGGATATTGTATAAACTGCAAACATTTACATTTAGAGTGCAAGTCATTGCTCTAGCCACAGTGCAGTAGTCGCCAGGTAGAGACAATATTTTCGTACAAATGTGTTATTTTATGTAAAGTCTTTATATAGTGTGAAATCGTGGTGTCATAAGGTAGTGCTTGCATTGTGTGACTGTTGCAGTAGAAAGCAGTTGCTGAAAATAGTTGTGTTTGAGATAATCTGTTTGGCTGTGGTGAATTATTTTATTCTTTGGTATTAGATTGCCCAAGCTTCTTTCTATGGAAGTTAAATTCCTTTCTTTCAGGAGAGGTCTGGACAGGGAGGGACAGTTTCAGGACAGTCCCTCCCCACAAAAATTTAGAAATTGAAAACTGTCCACCACAGTGTTCTAGTGCTGGATGTTGCAAGTCCCTGTAATGAATGGGTGCTGAACAAACTTAAAATTCAACTGAGAAACTCAGCACCACAAAATGCACAGGTTTGCTAAAACGTTAAGAAAATTTAAAAAGTCCAACTTGTTGGAATAAATGATGGTGGGTAAGATCAGTGTTAAACTGGACATGGCTTCTGGCCATGCCTTATTTCTCATAGGTACCAATTTGACTGCATGCCCAGGGGACTGGCACTTAAAACAAGTAAATATCTGCAGCAGGGTAATTTTCAACCTGTTATCCCTGTTGCTAAGGCTCTTGCTGGTTCAGTGTAAATAAAACCCCATCACAAAGGTCTCTGTCATGGATATCTAAAGGCTTGTCTAAGAGGGCCTACAGAGAGCCTCCTGTCTCCTCTATGCCTGGAGACACGTAGGACTAGGAGGTGCTCTGCACAAGTTGCCAAGGGCATGTCCCGAGCTAACCAAAATCTTGCTCCAGAATCGCCCCATGTGCTCATTAGCAGATGCTGAGAGCTTCCAAATCAGTGCTGTTCATAAGCTAGGCCAGGCTTTTGGCCAGGCATGGCTTGCAGTCTGTGTAACAGCACTGAATTTAAATAGCAGAGTTTAGCTCTCATCCTGCTGATTACAGGGCATGGTCTCTGCAGGGAGCCAATTAAAGATGGCTCAGGCAGCCTGCAGTTTTCTGCCAGTGACCTGAATTGGTGTCAGGATGTGTAATGTGGTACTTGGGAAATGAGGAACACATCACAAGCAGCCCTGTGAATCTTTCCTCCCTTTGGCTATCGAGGTGTGCAGATGAGCCTTCAGTGCCCATGCAAACTCTGTGACAGCCTCTCCTCCACTGCAAGGCTTGTGCTTCCTGACAAGCTAAATGAGCTCACCACTGATTCATGAGCTCCTAACTCACGTGCAATAGATTTGCCTCTATTACCTTTCAGGTAATTGCTGCCTGTTTTAACTGAGTCCTCTAAGCCCACCTTTCTTTCTGTGGTCAAAAGTAGAGATAAAAAGCAGTATGGAAAAGGATTTGATGAAACACACGTCCTTTGCATGCATCACTGGAACAGGTTGATATGCTGTCAGAAGAATTGGGCACTTGTAATTATATTTCTGCATAGATTGTGGATCCCATTCTCAGGGAGTTCTGTGTGGTAACTGGCAAATGAAGAATCAGAGTACCTCTTTCCACCCAGTCCTTGCAGTAATGCCCTTTCTCCAGCCTCCTATGCCTGCTTTCATTTAGGGGGATCTTACAAATTTACACCCACATGATTTTCTTTTGCTTGATGAATGGCTGGGCAGTGAATTGTGAATTATTCTGCAGAAACTGTAGAAAGAAGGCTTGGTGTGACATTTTTTAAAACTTACTGAAATTTTTTAAAAATATTTTTTTAAACTTATTGAAAACTAGACCAATTTTTCTGAAATAAATATTGGCATTCTTAGCATTGATAACCACCTACCTATGCATGCAACTTAGTCATAATCAGAACTCCAACACATTTGGTAGGACGAGGGGATGATGTCTCCTTAAAGCTCCATACCATTGCTGGTTTCCTTGAAGAAAGGGTTTCCTTGCTGCAGATCAACTTGATAAGCAGTGCCAGTCAAACTAAAATCTGTGCCAAGGACTGTGACACTTCATCCCTGTGTTTTGCAGTAGCATGGCTTGAAAAAGTTCTTTCATGGAAAAGGTTTTGTAAGATTTGTTAGCTTTCAGACATGCTAAATGGCTTTTTACACTGGGGATGCAAGTAGGGTAGATTTCTCATTTGGAAGATGTTATTATTAAGGTTGTTTATATAAATTGTTTGCTAGTGGAGGTATATTTGGCCAAAAAATGTCCAGGAAATGGCACAGTGGTTAGGGGGAGCAGAAGGAGAGGTGATACTGTAGTTCTAACGCTGTAGCTGGGAAAAAAGAAAGGCTATTTTTTTTTCTTCAGACTCTGGCTAGAGTCTCTTCTTCAAAGCTGTAGTTTAGTCAAATTCAATTTTTGTTAACTAGATCAATTACATATGAACAGATTATGTAGAGGATGATGAAACTCATGCATGCACAAAAATGCAGAGATATTTGAGGACCTTGCTCTTTGAATAATGCATGATATGCTGATGTAGCAGATCCTTTTATTCTGAGATGAGAGAATTTCAGTGAACTTTCCTACATGAGCAGGAAACTGAGAATATCAGATAGCATCTAGTGTCAGGACTGTATGTTTCCACCAAAACAAAAACTATTATAAAAGCATAAAAATTCAGAGTTGTTGGTTGGAGTTCTTTTCCACCTGGAAGTGTAGCAGAAAGGGGTCCCCAAATTTTTGATGAGGCTTTTGAGACTGGCTGTACTGATGTGCATTACAGCAACTTCATTACAGCTGGAACAGAAATAAACCCAAAATCTCTTGCCTCTGAACCAAAGATATTGTGAAATGCTTTACAAAGGTTAGTGGGAAAAGTGGCTGAGTTTTCTGGGAATTTCATACTATGTTTCTTTCCTTTGATTTTGAAGTCTGGCAGCATCTTACTATGTTGCTTTTCCAACAGAATATCCAGACTGATGAAAAAATATTTGTTCTGAAGAATTTGTGAGTTCTCAACTTTTAAATTGTGTGGTTTGTTGAGGTTTGGAAAGTTTCCTTATGGGTTTTCCCTTATGTAGAATTTCCTCCACATAGCAACTAGGCTATTTCATTAGTTTCAGTGGTCATGTGTAGTTTTTTTGATTCACTTGAAAATTAAGTTTAACATTAAAAGGACAATTTTACAGAAATGTAAAATTATAAATATTACTGTCATTTTAGGATGAATTTGACTACTACCTACATTAACTCTCTTAATTTAAAAATTAGTACTACATTTGTTTACAAGTGAGATTACTATTAGCAAAAATAAAATATAAATTGATGTGATGTGGAAAATCAGGAGTGTTTTTCAGGTAGATTGATAAACAGCACTTGATTTGGGACCTTTTATGAACAAATCTTGAACTCCTTAATGCTGACACCTTTGTGCCAAAGTTCTGTAAAGGATGACCACCTGTTTATAGTGCTGATAGTTTTCAACTGAAGAAACAACCAAGTATTTTTTCTCTCTAACATAACCAGAATTCAGTCTTGACTCTCTGATAAATAACCCATCTGTTTGATCTAGGCTGTGCTACCATTATCATAAAACAATTAATTCATGCCCATTTTACCACCCCTTTCTTCCAAAGTTAAATGCATACTAGCATTTTAAATATAAAATCCACATCTTCTGAGGTCTCTGCAGCTGTAGAAATGTAGATACAGTCTTTGTGTAGAGTACATATAGAATAATATATATAGTCTCATTTTCTATTCTGTATGAGAAATTTTTTTTCAACCTGCCTAATTACACTCCTTTCTTTTTAATGTCTTTGTAATGGAAAAATCTTCCTATTAAAATGAAATTATTTCTATTTTAGTAACATAGTGAGACTTTTCTAAGTTTTTTTTTCTTAGTTATTTAACCACAATCTATTTATATAAGGTTTATTCTGCAAATAACTAGTGTTTGACTCTGCTGGTTGCTCAAGATCACGAACACGTGGATTTTAAAGACTTTTTCACAGCTGGGTTTTACAGATAAGGGAAGCAGATTTCCACCAAACTGAGCTGAAAATTCATTAGTGTGGTGGGGGATCATTAGCACAGCTAGGCATCCCATTCTGCTTCTCTGATCATTGGACCAGTCAAATCGAAAAAGGATGCTGCTATTCCTAATACTGGAAGAAGTTTACTACAAATAATTCTTGTCTTGTTGCGTACAGAGATGGGTCTGGAAACCAATAATAGAAACATTTCAGCTGACATGAATGATTTAGTGAGGGCTACAATGAGATTTACTCTTGTGCTTTTTACATTTTCCTTTGGGATATGACTATCATGTTTCTGAGAATTTTTCTTCCAGCTCTCTAATCAGGAACATCCATGCTAGGAGATGTAACCTTTTTGGAATGATAAACAAATGTTTACACTTTCTATTGCTCTCTAAAGGGAAGTTGTCCTACATGTCTGTAGCCAATACATCCTCTTTCCCTTGAGAAACTGGGGATATGTGTGTTTGCTGATTAAAGCAGATATCATAGGGCCTCAGATCAAGTGACATTGCTGGACAGAAGTTCTAATCCATCACATCCTACCAAGCATTTGATTGCTGTGTTAGAGAGGAGGGGGAGATTGTTCTCTTTATTTTGCCAGAAACTGTAAAAGATGTTTGTATTTAGAAGTCAGGCCAAAGATGTTTTTGACATATATTGAAATGCCCTGGGTTGTCACTATTGCAGGTAAGTAATTTTTTGTCTGCCAGACAGAGAGGGATTCATTGTATGGTCTAAGCAGTCTTTTTGTAAAGCAGCTCTTGCTAACACTTCCAGGTTAATGTTGATTGCAGTCAGCACATTTCTAGACATCTGTTGCATGGATAGATCATAATCGATGGGGTTTCTTTTTCCCTTTTCTAAAATAAACTTTATTCTTTTTCTCTTTCTCTTTTTTCTTCTCCTATTTTAAAATTTTCTGTAGGACCTGGGGATAACGAAAGTGGGCCATATGAAGCGAATTCTCCAGGGAATTAAAGAGCTCAGCAAGAACACCCCTTCGTCTGAAGTGTAATTATGGTGGTGCTTTCCTTAAAGAGAGAAGAGAAAGTTACTGGAGAAGCAAAGCTGTTGCAGGCACTTGGCTGTCTTTGTAGTTTACTCTATGGAAGAAAAAGCACTGGTGTTTGTACAGGCTAGCATCTCTGAATTCTTGTGTGGTGAAGAACTTGCCGCAAGAGTACGAAGGATTTGTGCCAAAAAGAAAAGGAAAAGGTGACATGTTCTGCGAAGACGTTTTCTTGGTGTGCAAATTGGCCAGTTCGGATAAGCCCAGTTTGGTAAATTGATTGGTTGATGGTGAACTGCACTGACTGGAAAATATAATCAAGAAATGATTGCTTTGCTTACATGCAGCTCAGTATGCCTCTCTTTATGCTGCAGCAAGATGCCACTGTACAGCATGAGGTCATCTGGATATCCTTCCGAGGCGTAGCTCCATAAAACCTCCTGTGCAGGAGACCAGGAAGTTTGGAAGGTTCAACACGTGAGCCTGGCAGTGCCGCAGGTATCCAGCACTCGCTGGCCATGCAGAAGAGGGGAGAGATACCTTGTGATACCATGAATGCAAACTATAATGCATGGTGTGCCTGCCTGAATTGTCTGTTGTTCTGTTGCATGACACATCTGATACTTTAAACACTTGAACAACTTTTTTATTGGTTTGAATGAGATTTAATTTATTGCTACTTGAGTGTCTTTTTTTTTTTTTCCAATTTCAGGCACTTTTCTATTCTTCAGTGTTGTGTTATGCCTAAAATGTGTTCTACAGCAAAGGGTGTGTGGGTGTGGAAACCTAGCATTTGTGCCATATGCAGCAGATTATATATGATTGAAACACTGTACAGTTAGATTTTTAAATATATCATGTACAGAAGGTTTATCAGGTAACTAACTTATGAGAATTTTTGAAAGACCGGTACCTCACAAAAATATCAATTGGCTTCCTGCATGGAAAATGATAAAGAATCTTCTCATGGTGCATTTTAATGTAGTTGTTCAGTTAAACATCTGTAGCATATTTGAACTTGTAGGCACTAATGGTTTTATTTATTCTATTGTTCAAAAGCAGGTTTAAATATTAATGAAATTTTCTTAAAGGAAAGTTTAATTTTATTTATCATACATAAGAAGATATTTAAAATGTAGCAGCTGATTTGATTTTTGTGGGGTAAACTTTTACTTGTTGCTAATTAACTATTAATTTAAAAATGCATCTGTATGCATTTCTTTAAAAAGATATCAGTTTGTTTCTTGACAGCACTCCTACATCAGTAGGCCATAAAAATTTTAAAAACCCAGATTCTTAAGATTTTACCCTATGCATGCTAAGATGAATCACATGCAAGACAGTAATCCATGAGTGTAAACAGGTTAAAAAAATTAAAACAATCTTTGTTTAGAAATTGCTCTAGACCAGAGTTTGTAAGGTTATTTACACTTTACTTAAATGAAACAAGTTCATAATTTAACTTCCTGGTTAACTTTTCACAAAAGTATTAATCTAGTTGGAAAATAAATTTCAGATATCTGCAAAAAAAATCCTACCTAAATGTTTGAGATGAGATGACTTTGCACCACCTGACAGAAAACTTGCACAGAATTGCTGTCTCCTTATTGTTCCTAGCAATGTGTGATTGCAGCACAAGGAACACTTGACTTTCACTTAATCAAGTAGCTTTGATGTTTCTTGCACATTAAAGAGTATCTTAACATCTATTTATGTTTTCCTCATGGGCAGCAGAGTAAAGTTTCATTTGGTTTTTACCAAAACTTATTTTCTTGTATAAAGGGGCCAATGTCAAGTACCGCATCCTGTTTTGCCCTCCATATCTCTTGTGCAGGACAGGAGTTATTCTATGACAAGTAGATGAGACTCATCCCTTGGAAAGTTAAATCTATTCTCCTCGTTGTTTTATTGGGAAAAAAAAAATCAGAAGAAACAAAACAGGCTTAATTTGTATCTTATTGTAGTTCTTTGTGTTCTTGCTACTGTAGGTTCAACAGGCGCCACTCTGGGAGTTCTGTGGACATAATGATCATTCTGGCAAACAAACAAAAGTAACAGGCTATTTTCTATTAGGTTTTCCATAAAAAACAAACCAAAATGCCTTTGCCAAATGATATGATTTTCATGCTGTTGTATGAAAAGCCTATGCAAAAAATGTAAAGTTTGTTGGTTTTGGTTCTATTTTAATGTACTTGACATTCACCCCTTTAATGATGTTCAGGTGACATCTGTCAAGTCTTTGTAAGCTTTATTTCCTTTTCTCTTTGGTTCTCCATAAGCTACACTGTATTTTAACATGTGGCAGCATTTTAGCATATTGATGTTACAGTAGACAACATAGCTAATCTTCTGGTCTATTCAAGGACATAATACATGGAAGAACTTTCTTTGCTTTCCTGATTGTAGGATACAATCTCTTTACGACTTTCAGCCTTGCTGTATGTAATGCATTAAGATGGGCTATGGAACAGGATCTCTTCAAGTCACTGTAGAGATCTGTGCTGAGTATATTAAAAAATGGGAGCTGCTTTTAGGCGGGGAAAATGGGCAAATGTTGTTTGTAACACAACTTTCTTATGGCATTCCTCAAATTACCTCAGTATAGGACAACTGATCAATGATCATTTTTCTAAATGACCACCAAAGAATTTAACTTTGATAGTCCTAAGCAGTTTTTTTTAAACACGTGAGTAGGAAAAAACAAAACTGTAAGTATCATTTATGCTGTATTTATTAGATGCCCAGGAGAGCAAATTTTATGCAACTCTATGCCTTAGACTAGTGTTGGCTATGAAGTGCAAATGTGTCTGACAAGAAGGCTCAAAATATTTTTACAGGGGTTCTCTGTGGAGGTCGTGGGTTGTAACTGTGTTTAAGTGACGTGGCTTTTCTGAAGACCTGAACACAGTGTCACTCTCTCATGATTATTCTAAGTATTGGGGTTTTTCCTTACTGCTATAAAAGTCCCAGCTCCTAGAACTAAGTACATAACTAGCTACATTTTTTAATGAACTGTATTCTCCTTAATTTTATTCTGCTGTAAAAAGTGCTTCAAAGCACACATCCCAGTATTTCAACAAAACCAAGGTATCTCTAAAAGCAGTTAGTTTTTTAGAAAACAAGATCCTGTGGAGCCTGATTCAGCATTCGACATTTAGCAAGACAATCCCTATACAAAGTTTATTGGATTACTTTTTCCCCCCAGTCAAACACATGGGATTTCCATGGTCAGTATACATTGAAGCCTGAAAGGAATGCAGACTAATCTGCATTTTTTTTAGTGGCTGGTATTCATATAGACGAAAAGCTCTACACCTCAGAGAGAGGAACACGAGAACTGCCTGTTTTAAAATGGCAGTGGGTTGCTAAATTTATGTTGCTGTTTTGTCATTTTCAAATAGCATTTTCTCAGTTCACTGTATTTGATCGCAGTAGCAACCCCTGATTTAGGTCATGCAAGTTTTGCCTTTATAAAGCCTCATGCCTTCTTCTTAGAAACTGAATGAAATCAAGCCAGCTCATGGTTGTAGGTATTGGGGATGTTTTGCAATACTTCAAAGAAAAGAAGGTTCAAAAATCAATCTTTTTATATGATGGCAAATGCAAATTTTCTTTGATGTATTTTTATGTCTCTCCCCTTAACCACTATTCTTTTCTCCTGAATGTCTCATTCTTTCAAAGAAAAATGCCTTGAACTTGGAAGAACAGTAAAGTGTAAAGCATAAGATCAAAACCCCTCCCAGACTATTTCATTCCAGTATTTCTTGTTTTGGGACTGGAATTAACATGCTTGGTCCTGTGAACAATAAATATAAATCATCCTCCTCTCTCTATCCCTGCCCAAAGTAATTAATACTGCAGTGTTGCATCACTGTAATTCAAAGGAGAGATACTGATTTTTTTCTTCATAAATCTCCATTTTATATTTTCCTTGCTTTTTGTAGAGAAATAGTTAACCTTTTTAATTGAACTTGCTTATGCTATTAATGAAAATTTCTTACAGCCTTGATAATGAACATTACTTCAAGGGTAAAATTATCAGTGTTTTTCAATGCACCTGGTCTTCATTTCAGGAAGACTGGCAGGAGACCTTTTTCATATGTAATGGAAAATTAATATATAAAACAAATATGAGAGGATGTTCCATAGTCCTACTTTAAAAACAGTTGTAATAGTGTACATGCAAGACAAAACCCCCCATGGTGATTCCATTTTGCTTGATGCTTCCTGTTAATGATTGCATTAGTAGTGTTTACAGCTGTTTCTGCAGTGCTCTCTCTGTGCCCCTAAATATTAAGTTCTTGCCTATGAGTTCAACAGTTCTGGTAATTACTAATTAGCAGTGCAAAAAGTCTTTGTGAAAGGTAAAGTCACAAGGAATGTATCTCATTGAGGATAACTAAGCTGGAGCAATTTGTTTAGCTTACAACCAGGAAATCATCCTGTCACTTGTATGAATAAGTTAGAGCCACAGAAAATAAAATTAAATAAGTAATTTTAAATTTGTTTTTTCACACCAATAACTTAAGTACCTCTCAACTGCAGCATCCTGTATACATTTATAACATAGGCTGTCCCATATTTTTTATTCTGTTTTCATGGAGTGTATGTTTTGTGGTATGATTTTCATATCATCAAGATTTGATGCTGCTTATTCTAACTGCAAAGATTTAATGTTTGCAAGAACTGTACATGACTGTATCGCTGTCTTAAGGAACAAGTTTTTGATGACTTGAGGAAGCTGAGGAGTTTGTACAGGATTTAAACTTTGGACAGGACTTAAAATACCTCTGCTTCCTCTTCAGAGATAAATGGTAGCAGCAGCAAGATTGATAAAGCATCATTTGGTAATTATCAATATAAAATCTTTACTGGTTGTATAAATTCCTGTATTTATATCTAGAGTATAGTGTGGAATGGATCTTTTTTACAAAAAGAAAAAAAAGTTTTCTAATTGTTTTCTACTACTGTTGCATTAGGTTTCATAGCTCTGTTAAGTGTTAGCTTATGTACTTGAAATGTCTGTTTCTGCCATACAGAAGCCCAGTCTTTTTCTTAGAAATTGTAATCCATTTGGAAGCCATCTAGAGACCTCGAGAAGACTAGTTCTGTAGCCAGTTGGAGCTAATACCTAAATTCATAGCAACTTCTGTAGGCTTAATAGTAATTGCTCTCAATATTTTAACTGAAAAAATTTTGAAAGGTTTGTGTTTTTTTCAGTCCATAGAATTAATCTTAAAACATCATTCTCTTGTCATATGTAAATTAAAAAATACTAGCATTGTTAACGCTTTTTCAAAAAAGCAAAATTCTGATGAATACATATCCAAGAGGATTCCTGGACAAATTGTCATCAGTTTAGCTGTAGTGGTTAAAGACCTATCACCTTCAGAACAGACAACAGAAAATTCATATGTGCACATGGTAGATTTACAGACATATGTTTTAAATAATTCAAGACTTGTTTCCCAGTTGAAAAAAGCTTGATAAGCTCTCTGATGGGATTTTGAGTTCACATAACCTATTGCATGTATTAGTGGGGCCGAAGAAGCTGGTGCCTCATCTATGTTTAACACCAGGCATGCCTTTATTAATGTTTTTACGTTGCTTCCCAGCTCCTGTGTCTGGATGAGTTCCCAGCTTCTGGCAAGATGAGACCTTTGCATGTCTTTCTATGGTTTCTTTTCAGAACAGCTGGACAGGCAGGCCAGGGAAAAGCTGTAGCGTGCTCAAGGAGAGCAAGATAGACCAAAATTTCAGGCTCCAAAGCCTAGCAGAGCCATGGTGGAGTAAAATCCTTTAAGTGATATTTTTGCAATCCCTGCAATTAACACTAGCCACTGGAATGCCCTTGGAAAGAGAAGTGTTTTGGCTTACTCTACCAGCTGTGTAAGATATTGAAAATACTGAACATTATGGTAGCTGTTAGGACA
Source organism: Eopsaltria australis (assembly GCA_034509425.1). Classification (NCBI taxonomy): domain Eukaryota; kingdom Metazoa; phylum Chordata; class Aves; order Passeriformes; family Petroicidae; genus Eopsaltria; species Eopsaltria australis. The sequence continues at coordinate 1,812,383 of JAVTVJ010010674.1, read as the reverse complement.
AGTATCCAAGTGACCAATGACTATTTTATTTTATGGAACAAGTACTTTGGAAAAATATAGCTTGTAGTATTATTGAAAGACTTGTGTTAGGATTGAAAAGCTACCAAATATAGAAGTGATGTGGTACAAAATTAGAAGTAATTTGTAACTATCTTTTTCCAAATTCATTGGAAACAACTATTTTAGGGAGCTGTGTTTGATCCAGGTATAGCTAGACAGAGCATGTGAACTGGAAGGTGGAAACAGGAAGAAATGAACTAACAGTAAAATTGTATAGTTCATTTTCATTATGGAAACTGTGTGAAAAGCCAAAAAGAAAATCTCCACAGTGTTCCACATCCTTTCTATGACTTTTTAAAGGGAATTAGCATTTTAAGTCCCAATTTTTTTAAACGAAAACATTAATTGGATAAAAAACATTTTAGTTTAATTAATGACCTGACAGTGCCATTAACAGGGAAAGAGTTAGAGACATAACTGTGTTTGTCTCCTGGTGTTAGTTGAAGTAAGCTCTGTTTGGGACTAATTCTCTTTGCAGTCACAGTCAATTATTTTGTGAATGGGGAGATGGAGGAAAGCCATTCAAAGCTGCTTGGTCTTGCTTTTCAGGGAGGGGAGAGCATGTGTACTGAAAAGTAGGACCTGGAGGCTCTTAATGAGAATTTCAAGGATACAAGATTTTCTAGTTGGATAGTTTAGGAATGTTTACAAGGAGCACACAGGAATGCAGATATTCACTGTGAAGGTTCCTCGTAGCACTGTCCTCACACAAGATGCCATGGCTATACATTGAAACAGGCATTTGGACTGTGTGCTTAGCCACATTCCAGAGGATTTTCTACAGGCATCTGTCACTTATGGAGTCCATACTTTCTGTCTTATGTCTCCTTAAATCGGGTACCTTGAAAAATGCAGTTGTCCATATATGACAAAAATTAACCATTTTTCTGACTCAAGGAGCACAGCTGGTAAACCTGTCCTGAAATTGTTTCATTAGCCACCTTTTTACAACATATCCTTTGAATCCTGAAAGAGCTGGAACTTTGACAACTCCCTAGAGTTGCCAGTTACCTTAGGAATTATGCTTTTATGGTGATGGGATCATCAAAGGGCAAGGTGATATTCACAGTGGCAGATGAGACATGCAGTAGGTGGGATTTGTACATAAAGAGTACAAGCTGTTGAGGTGCTCCTGAAAAGTGAAGGGGGCCTGATCTCTGCACCTATCCTCTGGCCCTTCTTTGTTGCTGTCATCGCACAAAAATAATTTTATGTCATCTAATATTAGCATTCTTAATATGTTTCTTGACTTAATTAATGGTGATGGCAAAGCTACCAGCGTCTACTAACAAAACTTCTCACTGTCACATCAGTCTGTCTAGAGCAGGTATCTTCAAATGTCGAGCACTGTGGAATTGCATTAATGTATTTTTAATGTATGTTCTGGCATTTAAGAAAAGTAAATTTCATCTAAAGGTATTTCAACAGTTCTGAGAGGATCCTAGCCCAGCATGGGTAGTTTCTGTCATTAGCCAGGCTTGTAACTTACACTGGTGTTCCAGTCAAGTACAGCTGTTTGTTAATTCTGTAGTAACATCCACTTACATGCATGAGTGGATGCATGAAGTACACATGGAAGTGTTGCAGAGATGTGACACTGTCTAGTTCAGAGCATAACTCATGTATTTGGGTCTAAATTGCAGTTTGTAGCAAAGAGCTGAAACACATGATTTCCACTCAATCCAAACCTATATTCAGTCGAAAATGAAAACGTCTAACATGTTTTGTACGGATTTAGGTAAAAACTGGTGTGTACTCAGTAGTTTCTGCCCTTTGTTTCCCCTTCTTCCTGTTCATTCCACAAGAAAGTTCTTTGCAATCATATAGATCTGTTGGACCTTAGGCATTTGCTGTGCTTTAAACAATACTTTAGACCCCTTGGAGATTGTTCTTGTATTTCAGTTATAGCATTTATAGCATGTAAGCCTACAGATTATTTGCTTGGAGGTAAATTGCTCCTCACATAGAAGTGATCCTCAGATTGATCATGGGTAGACTTTTCCATGCCATACCTATGAACGTTGTTCTCTTGCCAGTATTTGTGTGGATGTGTGTAGATATGTAGTACCTAGTTCATAGTCTGTATGTGAGAGCACACCTGTACATAGAGATGTATATACATATCCTGGTTTTGCCCAATATAATGATGCCAACTTGTGTGCAGAGCCAAAAAAAACTTAAAACTATACAGTGCTTGAGATGCTGCATTGTTTTTATTATAGTATTTTTTATATCAGATGAATTGCAGGATGTTTACAGATGCTTATTAATATTTAACTTATACAATGGGGTGGCAGGATGTTTATGATTGTTGTCAGCTAAAGAATTGTATATGATTCTGGGTGAAATTTTGGCTTTTTTGAAGTCCTTGGCAAAACTCCCATTGATCTCACTGGGGCCAAGATTAAACCCCTCTGAATCTGTTGTTTACTGGCTATTTTCCTACTGTGATAATTTTTTAAAATGAGTGAAATGTATTTATTTTTTCCCAATGTGAACTCTGCAGTTTCTATTTGGATTTTTCTACAGAACCTGCAAACTACAACACAGGTGGGAATATACGCCTCAGAGAATGTACAGAATTTTTCATTGATCTGGTCCTTGAATATGTCTAAGAAAATACCTTCTAAAATAACTTTTGTAAGATTTAATACAGAATCATCTAAAGAGAGATCACCTTTCATGTCTCTCTCCACAAAGAGGGAATGCAATGTGGTAGGGGAATGTGAAGAAATATTCATTGATAAATAAAAAGTAGTCTCATCTGTTTTCTGTACCTACTGATCTCATGCAGCTCACCTGTCTCTGCAGATCTGGTATGAGACACTTGAAATACCTTATCCAAAAGTACCTTATTGGGAAAAAAATGTTACATAGTAAGTATGTGGCTTTAAACTTCTCAAGACATGGAGGTATCTTCAGAGCCAGTGTGTTGGATGACTTTTAATATTCCATGGATCAGTTAAAATGATGAAAATGTTAAGTGGTAAGGCAAGTCAGACAGACAACTGCTTGACATTAGAGAAATCACTTGTCTAGAGGCAGAAGGATCAGTTCTTTAATAGCACAAGGGAGGAAAAATACCATAATGCAGCGCTTCCTAAATCCCGTTCCAGGGTATCTTTTAATTATGTATGCTCAAAGTGTATTCTTCCTGCAAAAAAAAAAAACAAACATATGGCTGTGAAACAGCTAAATAGATGCATCCTAATTTCTTCATCTAAGTGTAAAATACCATTTTCAAACAAGAGCTGTCATGCACTTTGAAATACATGTGTTGGGAACAGGTAAGTTTATATTCATCATAGATAATCATCCCAGGGATAGCTGAACTTGTAAAATTAGGTAGTTATGTCAAGGTTATCAAAAGCTGAAGAAATAGCAAAGCGGACACATTCTTTCATGAGGCTCTTTCTGATGACATCTGTGCAAATGCCCACCACTTCCAGGAATCTTTTCCTATAATTTTGTTTAAGAAAGGATCATAATCAGATTCCTATCCTTCCCCTTGCCAATAAGGTGGGAAGTATGCACCTTGGTTGAACTTCCTAGGAGTTTGCTGTCTGTGGAAACACACCTCAAAAGAATAAACATTTGGGGCAATCAGTAGGCTTGCAAAGGATGCAGGGGGCTCTGTCTGGGCTCGTTAGTCTGCTAATGTGGCTCTGATCACAGACTAGTGGGGGGAAGGCTCCTAGGTGCTCCTGCTTCTCTTGGTGGCAAGGCTCCGTGGTTGTTAGAGGGGGCAGATGGGCGCCCACGTGAGCAGAGACGTTTCCTTTTGCATGTTGGCTTTCTGCAATTCTAATCAGGACTGGAGTTTGGGACACACCTTTATTTGTCTGCAAGGCCATGTGATATCTGAGGAAATGAGGAGGAAGTGGCTGAAGGCCTGGATTCTGCTTTTGGTTTCCTGCCAGTGGAGTTGGTGTAAGGCTGGGGGCAGCGCACTTAACCTTTGAATGCCTCACTTTCTGTGCCCATGGGAATAGGGATGCTCAGCACCTCTGTACAGCCCCTTGAGTCCTGTAGGAGAGCAGTGTTACATAAACCACTGAGTTTTACTCACACTATTATATGTAGTAGAAATGAATTACTTCTGTCCATAACACTGCAAGAATTGCTTTTCCTAGTTCCCAGTTCTCTTTGATGACCTACTATGTCCTGGGTAGTCAGTTTTGAAGCTTAGCAATTGCTCTAATACTTAGAATTACACACATAGCAGGCTCTGTTTGCTGCAGAAAAGAGTAAAACTTTAAACTGCCTGACAAAACTTGCCAATGAAGTATATTTAACAGAGCAGGGGTGTAACTTTTGGCTTTATTTACTTGTAATAATGGTAAGGAACAGTGAATTTTGTTTGTTTACATACTGTTTACAATGGCACAGTTTTATTTTTAATATATAAAAACAATTGAGGTATTTATTGCATATACTATTTTAAAGATGTTTTATGTGTTTTCACCTTTGGAATATATTGTTACATTTCCTTGTACAGATAATTTGGGTGGCTTTGTTAATATAGTTAGTAATTTTTATGACTACTAAGTGACCAGTTTTCCGTGCCTTTTTATTGTTGGATGCATGATTACATATTTATTACTGTATGGAAGTCACTGAGATGTGTATTTTTGTATTCTGCTGGAAGCAATGATTGATTTTATTGTACATGATAAGAGATGCCTTCCATAACAGGCACTCGTATGAGATCTTCCTTCTCAAATAAACAGAATGCATTCAATGTAAATAAGTCCTTGAATTTATTTTGTGTCTAGAAATCAGTGGAAATGCTTGAACATAATGACACTGAATTTTAGATGTTATCCACTCAAAATGTGGGCTGCCACCAATGTCATCAAATCTAAATCAGAATTCCCCATCAAAATCAATACAATGGCAATTCCTTGGCACAACCTGAGACTTTGGAATTTAAAAGAAAACTCTGTGTGTTAAAACTACATACAATTTGGATTAATGACTATCAAGCATCATTTCTATTCAGTCTGCCCGGGACTGCCTGAAAATTGTTTTAAATTAGGGGCTTTGAATACAGCTTTTATACATCCTTTACATGGCTATGTGCAAACCCAGGTGTAAGCAGGTCACTGTGCAAGTAGGTGTCTACATTTGCAGGGATCTCCTGCTGCATCTCGCTGCCACACAGCGTATTCAGTGTAACAATAGATTTGCATTTGCATCCATGGTAACAACAGCCATTACAACAGAGCATTCAGTAGCGCCCGTTTCTGCACGGGTAAGTTGCAGTAAAGCAAACACATCTTTCCTCAGCAGTAGGGACTGTGCTTTGCTAGCACCAACCCTGACAAACGCTCACAGGGGCTGATTCCAGAGGGCCATTCTGCAGGCAGGCACCAGCTGCCCGTGTTGTAGGTCAGTGAGCTACTGGGTTGGTACTTAGCACATGATAAAGGTCAGTGCTGGGGGCGGGGTTTAATGCACCATGAATTCCAGGTGCTTACAGTTCTCTTAGGATTGAAGCCTGTACTTTCATCTTGTGTGTTTTGGGAGGATTCAGTTCCTTTAAACTGAAATGGTTGGTTTCAGTAATCAAAGCTGTGGTATAGATGAGAGACTGTAGTAGGAGAAATAACTCACGGGGTAAAGTAGGGGACAGCACTAGGGATGGCACTCTGCAGTACATGAGGAGACTGGGTGTGATGGTGCCTGGACACCGGGAACTCTCCAGAAATTCTTCCAGCAGTTAGACTGCACAATAAGGTGGCCTTCCCACTGTTTGTCTTGACCATGAATTAGTTTTCTGTGAATAAGAAGTGAAAGAATATGAAAAAAAGTCGTTGGATTATAAGCCTTAACCTGGAAGATGCACTGAGGGAGGTATTTAGTAATTTTGAGAAACGTTTGGTAAATGAATGAACTGTTCATAACACGTTAGTACTTACAGCACATACTCTATCCGTTCATATCAGTGGCACCAAATAGCTAATTATGAATTCTGAAACTGTGCTAACTTTTAACTCCTATCACTAAATTAATAAAAGTCTGAAAAAAGGAAGGTATTACACAGGCAAGCATTGAAATTGGAAGTGCTGAAGCAAGTCTAACAGAGTTATTGCCCAGAGTTATTTTATCAAGAAGGGCTGCATGGATGTCTTGTCTAAAACAAAATCTAGCAGCAAATTATTTAAAGAGGTTTAGTGGGGATGGCATGATAAACTACAAGGGCAAAAATGAAACTGGTGCAGTATTAACATTTCATGTTAATATTAAAATATTGGAACAGTGAGCATGGTAAAAAGTGAGAAACAAAAATTATATTTAAATTATACCATTTGGGCCACTAAGAGTTTGTGTTTAGATTAAAATCTGCCCATTCTGGAGGCAGATACAGGAGTATTGCATTAGCCTGAATTGGCCATGTATTTAACTAGTTGTTTGCCTCATTTCCTTTGGAGTTATTGCAGACTGTTTCCTAATTGCATAAATGCAATTCTGATCGTATTCATAACTATGCTTTTTGAAAATAAAATATGTCAATGGAGCCTCAGCCTTAATCATCCCCAGCCATCTAATGGTAAGAAGATGTCACGGATTGAATCTGTCTTGAAAGCATGACAAAACACAAGGCAGGTGCAAGAGCTTCTGTCCTGGCCAAATGCATGCAGATGAGTGAAAGCAGCAGCTGGCCCATGCCCTCCTCCCTCAGACCAGAACCGGGGGGATCTACACGGAAGTGAATCTTTCTTTTTATAGAGGGAGAGATGAGAGATGTCATGGTGATGAAATGGGACATCCTGGGATGTGGCAGATGCCTCACTGAGGCAGTGGGATTTTTTGCTCTAGCTTTAGTTTCCATTTCCTTTCCCTGACAGCAGTGCACAGCTGTGCCTGCACTTGCCCCTCTGAACTCATTCCTCCCCTCTGCCCTTTTGCTGTTATTTGCATCTTCCGTGGCTCAAAGGCTTCAGCCCTTCTCAGGAACCTACTGTCATTTCCCAATTACACTTTGCCAAGTTCAATTTCCTTTCTTCAATTTCATTCAAAAAAACCAATCCATCTGCTGCCTAGAGATATCAATGTAACATCAGATATGTGTTCTCCTGGCAGTCAGGCTATCCTCTGAGCAGAGCAGTTCATTAATTAGAATCAGACATGTAATACCTCTGGATCCCTAAAGCAGGGCCTTGGTAACAATAATAATAATCATCATCTGTAATGGTGTAACAATTCAACCAACGGCGTGTTTTCCCTCCCTCCAAGGGAACACTGCTCTGCTCAGACTTCCTGGGCACAGCGTTTCCAACCCACTGTTGAAGCCATCAGTACTCTGAAGGTCAAGCAACACAGGAGTCTGCAAGTGGTGTAAGAGTATGTACTTCTGATTTATGCCTAATGACTTATTTTCCAACTAACTTGCTTAAGAGCATTAATCCAGTCAATCAGAAATTTTAGGGGAGCTATTTTCAGGTGAATAAAAAGGAAAAGAAGTTCAAGAAGTTGAAGATGCCATGGAGCTGTTTCCAAAATATGGGGTTTTTTTTCGAATGAGGGGAAGTTGCTTTTTTAAGGATTGTAGGTTCAGAGGTCACTTCGGAGTGCCTGCACTAAAAGCTTGGTAGTGAGGTTTTCAGGCTAACCTTTCACCTTCACCAGCTTCTACAAAATCTGGGAGGAGCAAGTGGGTGCTGGGGCCAACTCCTCATCCAAGGCAGAGTGATAGTTCAGAGGAGAGTGCCTTTACCTGGAGAGCATGTGGGCAACCTCTTCCTGAAATTAAAACCCATGTGCTTGAATAAAAAAGGAAGTTATAAAATTAGTTTTTCTTTTTAAAGCACTGACTTTCTACAAAGATGAGCCTTACATGAGTCTGCTCTGGCATTCCATCCTCTCACTTCCTCTGTTCTGGGCCTTCACCTTCCACATCACTGTGTTTTGAGCATCTTCTTTCAGGTACTCCACAGACCATAAACCCAAGGAAATGTAGGGCCAGGGGCAATGCTCTGGATCAAGAGGAGGGAGAGCATCAAACAGCATTCACTGCCTTGCAGAATCTAGAAGTATGAAATTATTCTTCCAGATGCCAGTTGATGTCACATCTTTCATATGCTATCTTACCTCATCAGAAGAACATAACTGAGTGAGTTTAGATATGAATCAAAATCAAATACATTTCTTAGAGAATTTATAAAGGAACTGGCAGCTACACAGGGAGAGATGGAGGGGAGACAATATCCGTGCCAGCTCTGCTCCATCGAAACATCAAGAAATTAACAGCATAAATTTTACAGTTGCAGTGTAAAACCTTCATAGAGTTGTCTTAGGAAGGTATGTACTGCTTTACAAATCAAATGTTCTCAAAATTGAAATTTCAATATATCTCCCTGTGATGACTCAGCCATGAAAATGATTACTCTGTAATTCCCAGAATCTTAAGCTCATTTAAATTATTGACAGGAATACTAATGAAATCTTCCAAACATTGGGGAAAGACTAGTCTGGACAAATGAACTTAAATTGTTGAAAACTACAATAACAATTAATTATGTCAGGACAATCAATCATCATTTATTTCTCAGTCAATAAGAACCATTGTTAACAGCTGATTAGGCTCAATTAAGGTTTGATGGAAGTGCTAGTTTTTCAATATAAGTTAAATTATCGTATCATTTGCTAGCAGGAGAACAAAACATCATGGCTTATTTTTTCTATATAAATTCCCTCTCAAAACATATATATTTTGAAAACAAGATTCAATGTCCTGTGTTTCTTAGATGGTTGGGCAATCTGGGCTCTTATTAAAGACTTTTTCCCTTGCCGGATTAAATGGAGAAAAACTTGAAACATAAACCCTTGTGGTTCTTTTACATCTGTTTAGCTAATACCCAGTTTAAATGCTTCTGATATCCAGACTAATCCCTGGGGGAGTAGAAAGAAATAATACTTTTTCTTAATTTAGAGAGGACTCCTATCCTCTGCAGACCTACTTGCTTTGTGATTTGTGGGAATCTGACCATCAGGTTGCCTTTGGGTTGCTAGAGGGGATTTGCCTGGAGGAATCACAGTGCTGAAAAGATGTTACATGACATTTTACCCATCTATTAATGTTCCCATTCTGGTTTCCAGGCTCACTTGTTGCTGCCATCAGTTTCCCACCTCCCAAACTAAACAGAGAAAAATGAGACTTACAGGGTGCACACCATGTTAAAATTCTGTTGCACCATAGTTTTGGGCACTGAGTGATTTTGGCATATAATGCATCAGTGAGCATAAGATACGTGTAAAGATACTGTTGAAATTTGTTAAATCACTTACTATTTAACCAAAGCTTTTTTTGCTTTCAATATTAACTGATTTTTTCTTTTGTTTATTTAGTGGTTCAAGGCCTGTATAGTAAATCAAAGTGTTCCTTTTGCATTGACTCTTCACTGGCCCACACTAGAAATCATTCTCTTTTAGAGATACACAAATTACAGCTGTTAGAAGGACTTTCCCAGAAGATATTCAATACTGTAGCTAAAATGCAGTTTCTCTGTCTGAATCCCACACTCTGCAGGGCAGCTGCATCTCTTACCTTCCATTGTCCTTTGGCCTCGGTGTCTTTGAGGGCACCCAACACCAGCACTGGTGGTGTCTCTTCCTTCCGACACAGGATTAGCATTTTACAGCGGCGATGAAGTTTCAGCATGACTAGCATGATGTATAAAATAGCTGCAAACCTTGTGCAAATTGTACTTTTCATCTTCTCTTTCGCACAGAAACGGATGGGATTGCCCATTTCCTTTAAAAGCAGGCCACCTAGTGCTAGCAGAGGTTCAGCACAGAGAGAAGCCCACTGCCAGCACGTTGGTTTGCTCCCTCCCTCATTTGCACTCCCTTCAAACATGGAGCTGCTCACCTACATTTCAAAACACACCGTGCCACCATGCACTTGAAAGAACAGACTTTAGGTTGTTGATTTCACAGGCCTGTTCCCTGTCTGGCTCTCTGCTACTTGCTTTGCTCCAGCACTGGGTTTTGTCAGACCCCTGTGCCAACCAGCACAATGCCCTAATATGGCCAAGAAGCGTCAAGGAACGTGACAGTGTGGTTGGCATCAGCTGGATTAATGAACTAAGCCAAGGGTAGAAGGTACTAGCACCAGGAGTGGCCAAGTGAGAAGGCAGTACTGGGAGAAAAGAGGAAAGACAGGACAATATTCCTCTTTCATCACCATCAGAAAGCTGGCAGAAACCACATCCTCAGGTTCACCAGAGAAAAAGAGAATTAAGATAGAAACGCTGACAGCTTCTCATCCTCCAGACTGACACCAGGGCACTATAAGAGGAAAAAAATATGCCCCAGTCCTTTACACAAGCTATTAAAAAATGATGAGCTAGTAGTATCCATACTGGAATGTGACATCTCCAAAGAAAGCAGAAAAGCACAGCCTGGAATGGTGTTACTAATTCTGTAGTCTGTGACTGGACATATAACCAGTGTCCCAGGAAGATACTTTATCCCAGCATTTTGCTGGAGTTTCCTTTCCTCCTCCCAGTGAGACAAGGAGAAGACCCAGACACCTGCTTCTTCTTAATGGTCCTGTGACACTTCTCATAGAATGTCTAATTTCTGGTGAAGGTAAATCCTGTCCAAATTTTGTTTTGGATAAATTGGATAAGCCTCTCTGTGATAGGTGAGTTTGGGGTGTTTTGTGCATGTGTAAGAAGTGTAAATACTGAGCTATGCAGTCCTGGATATTGTATAGCACAGCTAAATTCAGTCCTGCATGGCTGCCAATGTGTTTGGCAATATTCTCCTTTTATTGTATGGGTTTAGCCTTTTAGTTAAAATGAAAAATCAGTAATTTTTCATTCTAATCTGTTTTTAAAGAAGTGTAAAGCTCTTATTTTTATTAAAAGAAGAAACAAAAAGGAAATTTAACATTAGCTAGAGCAATCTGTATCACTAACAAGAACATTTCTGGAAAAGCTGTCTTAGACTGTAAAACTTGAGAAAATTATTAAATGACAGAAGTTATAAATCAGTGTTTTCTGCATTTGGTCTGCATTGCATAATGGGCACCTTCACATATCTTTTGTTAAATACTGTAAAGAATATAGGCTGGACTGTGGGATCTGGGATGGAAATTCTGACATTTCTATAGTGGTAGGAAATTTAATAGAGGAAAAGTTCTAAACAAGTTTCTTTCAAAACAAAAAAAGTTGCAATCTTTCACCTCAGTGCTTTGTCCTGTTGGCAGACCTTTACTTTTGACTTAGGATCATTTCCCATTAGTTCTGTATCATCCTGACAAGTCTCCTTCACCTGCAGTGTGCATCATTATCTTTCCTGAAAAGAACTGGAAAACACCCACACTAAAAAGCCTCAGTAGAACACTTTATTTTAATGAATATAATGTATTTCCTCTAGCACAGTGTGTATTTTTCATTCACATACATATACAGACTACCCTCAAATATACAATATAGCTACGCCGTTGCAATTTATTATTTATATTATAAATATTAGTTTCAAATTTTCTAATATCTTAAAACTCATCACCTATAAAGCTGTAATTAAGTTTATTTGGAAATCCAGCCTTACAATCAACCATCCATATATATTTATCAGGTTTCTGCAATCTCATCAAGTGAATTTACATAGAAAATTATCCCCCCCGGCACATCTGAGACAGAAGAGGACAAAAAAAAAAAAAAAAACAGCCTTGAATTAAAAACAAGCCAAAAGAGAGGAAACTATAATTTGTACTCTGGATCCTAGCACATTTCTCATGTCACATACCAGCTATCAGGAGTGGCCTTGTGTGTTCTAAAACTGTCCCTGAAAAAAAAATCCCCAAACTTCTATTTTTGTAACAGGGATAAATGAGCCCCAAAGCTGCAAAGCTGCAAAAGGCTCCTGCCCTCTGGATAATGAGGAGACAGGAGGAGAAAGGGTGCCTTCAAGCAAACCTGTCTTGCCAGAGCCTGAGGGAACCAAGATGGGGAAACAAAACATTGGATTGTTTCCTAGCAGGAGCCACATGCAAAGTCCTCTCTGATTCTTCTGAAACCTTGCAGTTCTTCCACACACAAATCATTTATATCCATCAGCTCTCAACCACAAAAAAAATCCCTTTGATGGCCTGAAAAATCAACACATTTTGCCAACGAATAAGCTAAATCAGATCAATGTAACTTCATTTTCTGGTATAAGAATGGTAAAGCTGGGCTTGTGGGGGAATGGAAATCCATTTCCATTTTTCTCCTTTGGTATAATGTATTTTAAAGGGTATATTACTACACAATCCATCTTCAGTATGCTATTGTAACTTATCCTTCAGTGGCTTTATTATACTCATCAATAATTGGATGGTTCAACAGTTATGACTATCACAGACCTTTAAGCATAAAGTAAAGAGAAATAAATATTATCAAAGCTTCAGCCACTAATTTCTTTCCTGTACCCCATCCTCATTGTCCCTAGGAAACAGAAAATCACAGTTGATCAATCCTTATGTATCTTTTAGTAGCAGGAAAATTTTCAATAAACCTTTGGACTGCAATCTCTCAAGATAAACAACTTGCAGGGACAAGCCTCAACATTTCCATGTATTCAAAGCTGATGAAATTAAAAGCTACTGGTAATTCTGGAAACTTTTTTGGCAGACAAGGAAAAAATCAAATTAATACTTTTACAACCCAGCTTTCAGGATCAAATTCTGATTTATCTATAGCACATCTGTTTTATTATGTAATGTATGACCCAGGCAGTTATCTGAAAGCAAATATTAATTCTCATTTTCCATTCATTTATAGGCAGAACAGTGTCTTATCAGTTGTAAGTGACGACACATTGTTGAAGTTCAAACAATTTGATTTTAAAACACTTTGATTATGTTTTCAAATATTCTTAATGCAGTTTCTTGCAACTGAGCAAACAGGATGAGCCCCCTTTTGACTCATGTAAAAGATTTTGACTTTATATACTAAAATATATATTTATATTATATTTATATCTCCACAGCTTAAGAGCATAAGTGACAACAAAGAATAAACTTTCCTCTCAACAAAGTTAAAATTAACTTTCTTAATTACAAGCATAACTAATACATCAATGGTACATGGTCTAATGTACACAGCAAAATACAATGTTACCATGATGGATAATTTTAAGCTACATTTTGACTCTTGAAAAACTCAATTTCCTGTCATAATCAAGTGAATTTCAATTAAAAAACAGTTTAAAAATTAAATTTATCTGGTTCTCAGTAGGCCATGTAAATGTAACATTTCTGAGCTGAGAAATGTATCTAGAAAAATTTCATTGGGAAAATGAAATTGCATTCAATGAAGACAACTCAGAAACAGCTACTCAGAAATCTTACAGGGGTAGGGAAGAACTCACAGCATTTCTTTCAGGTTTTTCTGTTCTGTGTTTCATTTTGGCCAAGATTTTGTGTCTTCAAACAGTGATTTACAAAGAAGTCCTTGGAAAGGAGTGTACAGTGAATTTTTCACAATGGCAACCCCCAGAGGGTAAAAATTCCCTCTCTCTGACATGAGGTTTTTCGGGATCCTTGTATTACAACAATTTTTTATAAAACCGTGGGGATGGAGGAATGAGGCCCTTTTAGTTTGTCTTTGGTGATGGTTTCCTTGTCACTTCTAGTTTCCTTTTTTCTTTTTTTTCTTTTTTGCAAGAGAGAGAACTGAAAACAAAGTTTGGGAGAAGCTATTAATACTCTTGTTTTGCTGAAAAGGTATCACCAAGACATGTAAGGACTTGGTAGTTTCCAGTCAATATTTTGATGGAAAAAGACAATAACACTATAATTAAAGTGTGCTCTTGTTTAAAGAGCATTTCTATTATAGACTGAATCAGAGGGGAAATTAAATAATCTCTGAGTATGTGGCAACAATGAGGAAATTGAGAACCAGAAGGACTTAAATGACACACAGCAGCAGTTATTCATGTGTGGAATATAAATAAGGCAAGCCAAATGGTCATATTGAGACTGACTTAAGCCTTAAACATATGCTCAGGTTATTTCATCTGAGATGAAGAGCACATTTCAGGGTATGTTGCAGCAGCACACAGCAAACTGTGTAACAACTTCAGCAGAAATGAAGGAGAAAGCACAACATGAACATTACACTGAACTATTTTCATTGTGGGAAAATACTATGGAAATGATTTCCAGGTCAAGAATAAACTCTGTAAAACCAGCAATAAACTGGGCCATGCTTAGAAAATATAAAGGTCACTGAAAACTGACATTGAATTCATTTGGAATCCAGATGCTGTAGCATCTCCACAGTAGTTGAATTCAACAGAGAAAATAAGTCATGTTTGTTTACATGTGGAAGGCACAAGATTTGAAATGTGTCTCAGTAAAGCATCTGGTTTTCCTCTAATTTCACAGCAGGAATATTAGAGACTACTTAAATAGATGAAGTTGCAGAAAATTTAATTACCACTAAACATTTACAAGGAAATCAATTGTTCCCTGGAGTTACCACAGTTGTAGTAAGGATCGTATATAACATCTCTGGGCTTTAAAGAGAAAATACAGGCAGCAACAAACAAGGTTGTAAACAAGATGTGTGTAGTGTGTACAGTGTCTGCAGATTTAAGGGATTATATGATTTATCCTATAATAGAAATTATCTAAACATTTGAAATAAACAGCTGATACCTTTTATGATGATGCCATAACCGTAAACTGCAGGAGGGCAAAGATGTAATTTTTAAAAAAAAAACTGGTCTGATACCTTTCCAGAAATACACCAGAAGTGGAAAACAACTGGAGCATTACAAGAATCCTGCAATAATGTTTAGGCTTGGGGTTACATTGAGCAAACAGCTCAGTACTTGAGCACAGCTAGTTCTGGCACAGAAGGGTGCTCTCCATATCGGTGTTGAGCTCCACATTACTAACTTCCCAATAAAGATCAGTATCACTTTCCTAGTTCAGAAGATGTTTCTGCCTTGTTATTGCATTTTGGCAAGTTCATCTTAAATTCATTGGCAAATATGGGCTGAAGACAAGGAGACTGTGTTATCTGATAGCACACAAGTGTTTATTCCAATCTCACAGTGTACTGCCTGCAGGAACTGTGTAACTGGTTAGCAGGGCATACACAGGCAGATACCATGAGGTATTGCTGGCACACAGCAGACTGAATGACAGTCACAAAACCAGCAATGAGGGACACTCTGAAAACTCCCTCAGGGGCTTGGGGGTCATCATTAATCCTTAAGGAAAATTCTTGGATTTAATCTGCTCATACAAGCAATAGATGTATGCCCAAATCACAAGGCAAAAGCTGAAGAAAGAAACACATAAGGAACAGAAAGTGCAGTACAGTTACATCCTCTCCTGATGGAGTTAATTACTGAGAGGATGTTTAGCCATCTCCTAATTGAACAGATTGGCACTGGAAATTCTGGATTGTCCTGGTTCCATCAAAACTTTCTACAGAAGCTCTGGCCACGATCTGGCTGTGGCTGCTGGCCAGGCTGGCTTCTTACTGTAGCTCAGCTGACTGGCTATCCAGCTCCTGGCATCAGGCCGACTGCTCAGTTGGTTTCTTGGCTTCCCAGGCTTGTCAGCTGGCAAAGAAATAGATTGTTCCATTTTTGCCAGAAAGGCTGCAGAGCCAACGCGTTTTGTTCCAGCACTCGATGAAACAAAATATTGACAAGCTGGAATTTCCTGTAGAATAAAAATTTCACTTCCCAGCCAGCTCCAATTATTATTGTATGGTCTTGTGTAACACAGTGACGTCATTCATCACATCCTCTAATAAACACAATGCACAGAAAGGATGTGAATTCAGGGAGCTTTCCAAGGCTTTGGATAATAATCTCATAGCATCTGCAGCCATCTCTATGGAGTACAATGCATCTTTTGATAAGGTTAGCGTTTGATGCTTTCCATTTGGCATTAAAAGACCTCCTAGGCTGGCTCTGAGAACTCGTCTGTCAGCAGACATAACTGACCAGATTCAGTACAGAATCTGTGGATAACATTCTCTATGCATATTGTTTTGGAAACTTACATAGGTTGCAGATCAAACTCCAGGGAAAGATGAACCAGTAATAACTAAAACATAGTTACATATACGAAGATTTTTTGGTTTTCACTGTTGAAAAAAGGAGTCAAAATACCCATAAACATGCAAATAAAAATGACTCCTCAAACATGTCACTGGAAACAATGGATTTGTGAAGCATTTGGTGAAGAGAAACCAAAAAATGCCATCACATGATACCATAATGCCGTAAACCCATCCCTTGTTGGAGACAAACACCATGGTCCAGCCCAGGTTTAGGACAAGATGATTCACAGAATTACCCACTGAGATGCAGAGTTCCAGTTTTGGAGGTGGTAGGGGTGTCAGGAGTGTTTTCAAGGAGACACTGAACAGGCGTAAAATGGCAAAGCAAGTCAACAGCTGGGTGTGCACTTGCAGCAGAACAAGACCATTTAAGCTGTGTCTGTTCTCAGCTGTGTCTGTGCTGTCCTCAGTGCCACGCTGACACATTTATTACATTGGTGAACTGGATCAGCAAAACGGAAGGAAAGCAGGTTGTTCTCTGGCCCTCTCAGTTCAATCTCATTTATCGCTTGATTTCACAAATGTTCACGCTGGCACAGGACAGAAGCAGTGCAGACACAGGAGCAGGGAGCTGGGCTGGAGAGCTGAAGGGTGTGTTATAAACAGATAAGCCACTAGAAGTCATTCATGAAATCATTATATTGTGAGCTATGCGCTTGACTTTTATTTTGGAGGAGGGGAGAACGAGGGTGCAATATTTTCAAGCATGGCAGATCCTTCCCAGCTTGCTGTAAGGGGATCAATGGAAAGGGCTTACACAGGTTTTAGGACCAGAAGAATATGCTATGCCTCCTGTTAAAGGTAGGAATACATAGACTGTAAATCACCCATCTCCCCTCGAGAAGGAAATCCTTATTATTATAAGTGTAGCTTATAGGATATAATTTCAGGTCTTGCCTGAACTTAATAAAGCTTTAGTTAGAGAGGTAGTATCATCAAAAAACCCCAACAAAACAACACTGACACAATCATGCAACCATGTAGTTTTCATGCACAGAAGGGAAAAATATAATTAAAAAAAAATAGTAGAGAAAATTGACAAAATAAAAGTCACATAAAGACTTTTTCTTCACACACTATTTCTTCAACACCTTTCATAGATCTTCAACACCTTTCATAGAGCTGGCATTCAATACCTGAGAGAGACGACATATAACTCAGTCTGAGACAGTCTTTGAACAAGTTGTTCCAAGCCAATGATCCTGAAATATCAAGCATAATAGACAGGTGCAGCCAGTGAGTCATGATAGTACCAGGGACATGACAGCAGTTTTGACAAAAAAGATTCTAAAAATGCCTATTTCTCATACCAAATGAGCAGGCAGAAAACATCTGAGGTGCATGGTCAGCTCTGCCTGATGCTGATTCCCTTCATGGGACCTGATCCTGACCCCCACACGCGGACCAATGTCCCAGTCTGGCCTAGACCCATCCCTGTCCCCACAGGTACCTGATGCCCCAGGGTTGGGGCTGTCCTGAGCTTGCCTTCCTCCCTGGCTCGGCTCACTGGGATGGGCTCTGACCAGCCAGACCCTGCCCTGAAGACTATAAAATTAACAGGACAGAAAATATGAGACCCCAGAAACCAACACTGTATTTCTTCATAATTAATACAGATTTTAAAATGTGCTTTCACATAGGCAGCATTCAAATCAATTGTAAAAAGAAATAATTTAAAAACCCTCTTATTTCAAAGCTACCCCCATTTTAATTAATGTATAAAAAAGAACATTTTTTTTTTTGTGACAAACAGTGGCATGCCATGGGTTATGTTTCATAGTTTCCTGTGAGGGTAAACCTTGATTTTTCTCAAGGTTTTGGCAGGGAGCCATATGAACTCATTATTCTGAACAGTCTAAGGGGAATTCTAAAACAAAGGGAATAAAAAGCTTGAATTTATTTTTAAAGCATGCTTTCTCATGTTTACATTGCTTCCATAGATATTTTGTTTTGGAAATTTTTTACTTACTGTTGATACATAAAAACCAACAATGTATTAAAAACCAACGAAGCCCTCTTACAGAATTTTTAGCTTTAATGAAAACTGAGAAGTGTATTAAATTATGGAGTTGGTAAAAAGGACAGATCTTGTTCTTAAGCCAAAGATGAACAAACTGTTAAAATGTCTTTACTCAAATGATAGTGTACTTCCAAATCAGGCTGGTCTCATTGGGCACTGAAATGACAACTAACTTGAGTTAAATTTGAGGCTATTATTATGTTTTGTCTATCCCATAAGAACCAGCAGTCCCTGGGAACAGGAGAAACATTATATTTGTCCTACTTATGCCACACACTGTGACACAGTTTAGAACGAATCTTTTGTTTCTTTTATCTGTGTAGTCTTTTCATGGCTGTGTTGCACAGCTTAGTTGTTTTTAGGGTAAATGAAAATGTAGCTCATCTACTTGTTGGCAAAAATGAACATGCACCCCCTGACTTCTGAAGCGTCTAAAATGATTGTATAATCCAGAAATAGCCCTTTGTCAAAGACTAAATAGAAATAAAAGCCACAGCTTATGTAAAAACAGAAGGTTGGCAGAAGCAGGAATTATCTAGAAGAGTAAGGGAGATCCAGTAGCAAAAAAAATCTCATATCCTTTATTATAGGTCTTAGGTGTTATCCAGAAGAAAAGTGCAATTTATGAGGAGGTTAGGGTAGTTTCCCCTCTGTCTTTGTCTCTGTAAAATGGGGCAGGTTAGAGTTTGAAACCACACAGGACCAAAAAAGCTACAAGGGTAGCAATTTTTAATGCTTCCCCCCCCCTCCCCTAACTCATTCCCTAGTATAGGAAGTTTGAGATTTTGTCTCAATGTAGCTTTGGGGGCTCTTTCTTTTCTGTGTTGCAGCGGCTGCTGCAGGCACACGCTGCCCATCTCCACCTATGGAAGTCCGGTTCTGCCATTCCTCGCCAAGCCTCACTCTCACATGCCAGGTCTCAGGAAGGCCTGTCCCGATTCCCGGAGCCTCTCCTTTGTGGGGACAGAGCTGTCAGCCCACACTGCTCAGATGATCCATTGTGCATTGTTCAAGACAGCTCCTCGCTGTGTCCCTGCTGCCAGGTTAGTGCCTGGACGAGCTGCTGCTGCTTCTGGATCAGGGTTATGCTGGGAAGCTGCACGGCATTACCGCTTCCATGCAAACGAAAAGAAACCCCAGACCCCAGCAGCACCTACACTTACACACACATCGGAACAGCTCATGAGGCGGTGAAAATCAATTGCGTATCTGCTGGCTAAAAGCACACCTGACGCCCTAAGGAATCGGCAGCACTGAATTTAAAAAGGCAGTGTGAAGGGAGGAGGGCACGGGATTTCCAGACAGGGTCTCGCAGTCTTGTCTGCGCCTCGGTTGACTAAAACCAGGCTGCAGCCTCCGGCCCAGGCCCCGAGCTGAGGCCGCCGGCCGGCCCGAGGGGCGACCCCGAGCAAGCAGGCGGCAGCCCCGAACCCGGACGGAGCAGGCAGGAGCAGCCTGGCCCCACTGGCAGATACAGAGCTCCCGGGGTCTTTGCAGAGGCCGTGCCCGCGCCCGGGCACACCCCGCGGGCAGGGGCAGGGGCAGGGGCAGGGGCAGGGGCAGTGACACGGAGCGGGACCGCAGGGCTCTCCCCTCAGGGGCGGACGGCACGGGCCCGGCGCGCGCCACCGCCCTCCCCGCGCGCTCCGCCACCGCCGCCGCTGTTTCCGGGGCGGTGCCGCTTTTCCGCCAATGGGAGCGCGCGGCGGCGGCCGGTGCAGGGGCGGGGCCGCTCGGGAAGCGTCGCGAGAGCGGGGACGCGCGCCGGGGGCGGGGCGGGGCGGGGCCGGAGGGGGCGGGGCCCGCGGCCGGAGCTGGGGCTGGGGCTGGGGCGGCGGGGCCGGTTGGGCGCTCTGGGGCCGCTCCGCTGCGGGGCCATGGCCGCGGGTGCCGGGTGCTGAGGAGGAGGCGGTGGCCACAGGCTCAGCCACAGGTACGGAGCGCCCGCTCTTCTTCCCACCCCCTCCGGCTGCTTCCCCACGGGCCGCCCTGCTGGGGAGCCCGGGCGCAGGGCGGGGCGCCGCCGTCGGCCTGTCACTTGGGGCTCGCTGCCACAGGTGGCCCGGGGGCTCCCGGGGAGGCGCGGCGCAGCGCATCCTCCGCCGCTCTTCCCAGGGAAGGTTCCCCTGGGGCAGCGCAGCCGCCGCGGGCCCCACCGGTCACCTGGGGCAGCCGGGGTGAGGCCGGGGCTCCCGGGACCGCGGCGCGGGGGTGACACGAGGTGGGGAGCGGGCAGCGCAGCGCTTCGGCCCCGGGACTCGCGGGGCGGGCGGGGATCGCGATCGCAGCGCGGTGCCCCCACGGGCCGGGTCTGTCCGTCCGCAGGCTCGGCTGGGGACTGACTGACCCGTGCTGCTGCTGCCGTGGTCGGTGCACGGAGGCTCCGCGAGTTTGCATTCCCTCCTGCGTTGTTTGAGTTGTGGTCGGTGCGCACGGGTTGAGTAAGTTCAGCCTTTTCTCAACATTTCCCTGTGAAAGTGTCTCCTCGCCCTCCCTCCCTCCTCCCGCTGCACGTCCTCCTCCCAGTTCCTTTTCTCCCTCAAGGGAGGAGGAACAAGGAGCGTTCCTCCTTTGCTTTCTTGACTCTTTCGAGGGGCTTTCTTTCGCCTTCTTACTACAACTGAAGTACTTTTCACTGTTTTTCAGAAAAAAATACAATATGCAAAAGGAAAAAGAAAGGGTGAACTGTAGGTCCGAGCTGTTTTTAGAGATATAGCCTTCTCATTGAATATCTGATGTATTGCCAGAGTGAGATAGGGAGGAAAAATCCCACTTACATTGTATGTGGAAAAGATCAGTGATACTGGAATGAATGGTAACTGCTCGAAATTTATCCACTATACACTTGGTAAGAGCCTTACATTGCTTCATGTTTGTAAGATTATTTCAGAATTGTACAGTTAGACTTCTAACTGTAGATAGATACCACCAATATTTAATTAATCCTTGGGAACTAAACAAGGTATTCTCTGATGAAATTTTTTCTAGGGGGGAGTAAGTTTGCTGAGAAAATGCTGTAGCTTAGAAAATAATAGCCCCACCTTACTTGGTGTAGTTCTGTTATGTACAAAATACACAACAGAATGAAGTACAGAAACTTAAAGTTAATTGTATAAGCCACAAAATCTAGACTAATGGATATCCCTAGTACATCAAGTAACATTTTTTTTCCCAGGAAGTGTTTGGGAATCCACACCCAGGACTGGGGGGAAAGCTGTGGGTGATGACTTGCTAGTGATGATCTAGGAAAAGAAAATGAAGGATTCTTTTGAAATTACTGTTTCTATGTGACAGAAATGCAATGTAAGAGAGTTAAAACCAAACAAGACAAGGAGGACCCAGCCTGTCATTAATAGTCACCATAAATTATGCACTTTGCTTGCTTCTGATGTATTTTGCTTATGTGGGTCTGGCTATGGTTAAGACAACTTGTGTTTCATAACTGGACTTTGTCAAGACTGTCGACCTGATCAGTGAAACTGATAAATCATTAGAAATGAGAAACAGAGAAGCAAACATTAGGCTATTCTGCTTGCTTGTCAGTGTAGACTTGCTTAATTTGGTTTTCAATAGCAATTGTTTGGTAAGGTTGTAAATTCACATGCAGGACAACCAGAGAATCAGGCCCAACCAATATGGATTCACAAAAGGAAGGTTTTGCTTGACCAATTTTATCTCCTTCTGTGACAAAGTGACCTGCGTAGTAAATGAGGGGAAGGCTGTGGATGGTGCCTATCTTGACTTCAGTAACATGCTTGACACCATCTCCCACAGCATCCTCCTAGAAAAACTGGCTGCTCACTGCTTGGATGGGACTACTCTTCAGTGGATAAAAACCAGGCTGGATGGCTGGCCCAGAGAGTGGTGATGAATGGAGCTAAACCCTGCTGGAGGCCGATTACTAGTGGTGTACCCAGGGGTCAGTTCTGGGGCAAGTCCTGTTTAACGTCTTTATTGATGATCTAGATGTGGGCATTAAGTGCATCCCCAGTAATTTGCTGGCAGCACCAAGTTGGATGGGATTGTTGATCTGATTGAGAGTAGGAGGGCTGTACACGGGGACCTGGACAGGCTGGATCCATGGGCTGAGGCCAGTGGTATGAGGTTCAACAAGGCCGAGTGCTGGGTCTTGCACATGGGTCACAACAACCCCACTCCAGGCTGCAGGCTGGGGACAGAGTGGTTGTAAAGCTGTTTGGTAGAAAGGGACTTGAGGGTTCTGGTTGACAGTGGCTGAACGTGAGCCAGAGCGTACTCAGGTGGCAGAGAAGGCCAATGGCATCCTGGCCTGTGTCAGCAATAGTGTGGCCAGCAGGACCAGGGCAGGGATTGTTCCCCTGTACACGTCACTGGTGAGGCCACAGATCAAATCCTGTGTTCAGTTTTGGGCCCCTCACTTCCAAAAGGACACTGAGGCACTGGAGTACATCTGGATAAGGGCAGCAAAGCTCATGAAAGGTGTAGAACACATCTTATGAGGAGTGGATGAGGGAGCTGAGGGTGTTTAGCCTGGAGAAGAGGAGGCTTAGGGGTGACCCCATAGCTCTATAATCACCTGAAAGGAGCATGTAGTGAGGTGGGGGTCAGTCTCTTCTGCCTTGCCTGCAGTGAGAGGACCAGAGGAAATGGGTGTTTGGACTAGATAATCTTATAGGCCTCTTCCAACCTTGATGATTTTATGATTCCAAAAGAGTGTTGTTCCTAAGGTATTTTTAAATTTCATATTTGGAATGAATCATTCAAAGCTCAGTGTTTCAGTAAGCCTGACTTTTGCAAATCATCATCAGAGTTTTCTAGGCTGATTCAGGTCTGTGCGCTGAAGACAAAAAAAATGTACTTTTCCTTTAAAAGAAAGATGTCTATTTTTGCTCTAGTACTACTAAAAAACCTGCTTTTAGAAACATAATATAGGTATACTATTGTCATTGCCTAGAATATTTTATTTGAAATTTAATTTTAATGAGGACATATTATATATGTTTGAAATTTATTGCCTGTACAGTTCAAATTTGTCATAACCTGTATGTGTTTAACTTAGATGTGCATATGTCCACATATATAGCAATTGAAGAGATTTACTCAGCACATTTGCAGAAAAAAGATACAAGTTTCTTCTTTTCTGCTAGCTAAGGTTTGTCAATACACACTGACTTAAAGTAAATTTAGGCAGGGATAGACTTACACAAAGAGATTAAATCCATGGCAAATTTCCTGTTGGATTCCCTTAAGCTGATTATTTAATTTTGCTCCTTACATATATTCAAACGAGGGTACATGTATATGGAAAAGCTAGCTAAATGCCTGTTACGTGCTCTGGTGAGAAGAGTGTTCCTCAGCAAATCACTGAAAAAATGGGTTTATAAATTTATAGAGTTCTTTGGGCTAGAATGAACCTTTAAATGCCATCTAGTCCAATTACCCTGCAGAGAGCAGGGACATCTGCAGCTAGATCAGGTTGCTCAGAGCTCTGTCCAGCCTGACCTTGAATGTTTCCAGGGATGGGGCACCTACAACCTCTGGACAGCCTGTGTCAATGTCTCATCACCCTCACTGTAGAAGATTTCTTGTGTCTAATCTAAACCTACCCTCTTCTAGTTTAAAACCATCCCTCCTTGTTCTATTACAACAGGTGCTGCTAAAAAGTTCATCCCTGTCTTTCTTATAAGCCTCATTTAAATATTGAAAGATTTCTGTAAGGTCTTCCCAGAGCCTTCTCCAGGCTGGACAACTCCTACTCTCCCAGCCTGTCTTCATAGCAGAGGTGCTCCATCCCTCTGATCATTTTTGTGACCCTCCTTTGGACCTGCTCCAGCAGGTCCATGTCTTTCCTGTGCTGAGGACCCCAGAGCTGGATGCAGTGCTGCAGGTGGGGTCTCACCAGAGCAGAGAAAATCACCCTGCTGGCTACACTTTTGAAGCAGCCCAGGATGATTGGCTTTTTGGGTTGCAGTCACACATTGCTGGGTCATGTCCACCTTCCTGTCCACCACCACCCCCAAGTCATTCTTCTCAGGGCTGCTCTTAATCATGTGTCAAAAGCCTTATGGATGTCCAGATAGATGACATCTGTAGCTCTTTCCTTGTCCACTGATGCAGTCACCCCATTACAGAAGACCACTGGGCTGGTCAGGACCTGCCCTTGGTGACACTGTGCTGGCTGTCCTGGCTCACCTCCCTGTCTCCATGTGTCTTAGCACAGCATCTAGGAGCATCTGTTCCATGATCTCGGGCACAAAGGTGAGACTGACAGGTTGGTAGTTCCTGGGATCTGCCTTTCTGCCCTTTGCTAAGGTGGGTACAATGTTTCTCATTTTCCAGACACCTGATTGCTGTGATTTTTCAGATATGGTGGAGTGACTTGGTAACTACGTCAGCCAATTCTCTCAGGACTCTGGGAGGTGTCTCAACAAGTCCAATAGACTTATGTACATTCTGGTTCCTCAGGTGGTCACAAACCTGATCTTCTCTTTGTTCCCCCAGTCCATCCACTGGAGCGGTGTGGGATGAAAGGTTGCCAGTGAATACTGAGGCAAGAAAGTTGTTGAGTACCTTAGCCATCTCATCTGTTGTTACCGGTTTGCCAGTCCTGTTCATTGATGGGAGTGCATTTTCTTTGACTTCCATTTCCCTCTGACATACCTGTAGAAGCCCTTCTTATTCTTTGCATCCCTTGCCAAGTTCAGCTTCAGCTTTGCCTTGGCCTTCTGACCTCATCCTGGCAAAACTGGGCAGCATCCTTGTACTCTTCCCAGAATACCTCTTCCTGCTTCCACTGCCTGTTCATCTCCTACTGTAGTTTGAGCTCAGCTGCTCTTAGTTTGGTCTCAACTCAGCAATGCCAGTCCCTTGCCTTCCTTTCCTCATTTCTTACACCCAGGGATTGGTACCTGTTGCACTTTATGGAAAGCATCCTTAAAGATCTGCCGGAGCTCTGTCCTGCTCCCATGTCTTTGAGGACAGTTTCCCAGGGAGTCCTATGGATTTAGCTCCTTGAACAGCCAGAAGTGTACTATTCCAAAATTTAAGATGCTGAACTTAACTCTTCCCCTGTTTTGTGTCCCTCAGGACTGCAAACTCCAACGCGTGACTCCTGTGGCCCAGGCTTTCACCAGTCTTGCTGTCACTGATTTGGTTGGTCATCAACCTAAGTCACCACCTAACAGGTCCAGTGGTGCATCCCCTCTGGTCAGGATTGTTTATTATGTGTCTTAAGAAGCTATCCTCCATGCATTCCAGGAATCTCCTCCTGAAATAGCTTGCTGTGCTACTTTTTCAGTAGATTTTAGGGTGGTTGAAGTCCCCCAGCAGGACAAGAGCCTGTAAATGTGACGCCTCCTGTAGGTGGAGCAAGAAGGCTTCTCAATAGGCTTCCCTGGATCAATGTCAAGGTTCTCTTGACACCTTGTTTTGTTTTTTTTGCCAGTATGCTTTCAGCCTGCTCATGGCTGTTCTTCAGAGACAGCTCTTCACACTCTATCCATTTCTTGTTGTAGAGGGCAACATTCAGCCTCTCCTTCCTAGCCTGTGCCTTAACAGCCTGTAGCCATCCACAGCCACACTCCAGCTGTGGGGTTTTTCCCTCCGAGTTCCAATAATGACAATTAAGTTGTAGCTTCCTAGCAGCAAAGAGGCTTCCAGCTCCTCACATATGTTGCCCATGCTGTGTACATTTAAAGTGATCCAATTTGCTAAAAAGGTAAAAATGGTGTGGGTTTTCATTAATTAGTTGTGTGATCAATTTTTTCCTTTTATTTGCATGTCTGACGATAGTTACTCAGTAACAGGAAAGTCCTGTTCCTCTTATATCTAATGCTTCTGACATTTATTCCACTTTTTTGAGTTAACAATGGGAGGAAATTAAATGTAATAGTCAAATTCAATATCCAGAAGTAAAAGCAATTTTAAACTGTAGGTTTTATTTATACAAATGAGCTATTTCCAGGCTGTTTTGTTGTCAATGCTTTCACTTCCTTTTCAGTTAGTTTTAATGTTTGTGTGCTTCTCAGATGATTGGACCATTGTTACATTGAAAATGGATAATAATTTTACTATTAAAAAGAAAACCTCCAGGTTTTGCTGCATTGTTGGACAAATGGGACCCTTCAGATTTCTCTGAAATGCAGGGCAGAGAACAGAGATGCTGTAGCCGGTGGGGAGAGCCTGTATCATTCAAGTACTGAGGGACAGGATGCAGAGAAGACAAAATGTTGTGGTGTTACGTTGAGAAACCTGTATGGTTTCTGTCCAATATTTTTCAGAGTCTTCATACTGTGATTTACAAGTCTGTTTCATAGGTAGGGGACCCTGCAGATTGATGTTCAGGTCTCCAGAGTTTAGTAGCAGATGACGCAGGAATATACTTAACCTGAAGGCAGTTTATAGTGTAACTGTGAACTACAGTAACTGAGTAAACACTGCAGCACCCAGCAGGGTTAAAAGCTCATCTCCATAGTGTGCTATGCTGGGCTTTGTTAAAATTGCTGCAAGGTGGAATCCATGCAAAAACATAGAGCTGAAGTACCTGATCCTGTGTGAAAACCCAACCTTTTCTATAGATGGCTTTTCTTAGGACAAGGAGTGTCTAAGAGTATTTCCCCAATATGGTTTGGATTTTTAGTGGATTAGCCATTGAAGATAGAGCAGTAGGGACAAGTGAAGTGGATTTCTTTTTATTGCCTAATCCTGTTTCATGACTTTTTTCTTTTAAACACTTGAGTTTCAGCAGAAGCCTTGTTGTGTTTAGTCTTCTAGCCGTCATTTATTGTGAAATGGTTTTTTTATTTGTATTCATAATATTTATATGTAATATATATGATCTGTGGAACATGGGCCTGGCTGTTTCATGTAATTTTCTTAATTTTTCAAACATCCAGTTGAGAGAAGCTGTGCTCTAGAGATGAAAATGTTGCAGTTTATTTGCCTAAGTGTAATTTCTTTTCTAAGATTCTAGCAAGTTCATCTTTGTGAAGGAAGGCAGAAATCAAAGTGAAATGTGAATAGATGTACCTAATAATCTCTTGCTATTGTATTCTTGAAGAGGTTCTGTTTTTAGAGGTGCTGGGGTGGGAGAAGATGAAGAGCAGTTACTTAAATGACTTATCCTCAAGACCAAACCCATATAAGGATTTATTTCCCATATAGAGGTTAAATATGTGCTTGAGATGAGATCAGAAAAACCAGTCTGGTCAGTTTTGTGAAGAAGATCCATACTTGTATGTCGTGACATAAAAGCCCACCACATGCTTTCTGCTTTCTGTCTTTATTGACACTCTATATTTATTGCTTGTTTTGGTGGATGCAAAGATGAATGAAACAAACTGGATCCATTGCTGCTGGTTAAAGGGGGAAACTTGAAAAAAATACCTTCATAGCTGTTTTTTTATCTTCTTGTTCTTAGAATTAGGATAAATAAGGGCAGCTGACTTGAGCAGAAACTCTTGTGACCTACTTGGTTGAGAGTGTTGGTAAATGCATCTGGTCTGCTGTGTTTTGGCAGCAGAGACTGGCAAAACCTAGAGTAGAACCTGGGGACAAGAGTGGTGGTCCATGTTAGCCTATGGTAGCTCAGGGTGACAGACATGACCAGGCCAGTGGCTGGGGGCTGAGCTGTATGATTGCCTTCCAAGATTGTTAAAGGGTGGTTGCAGTGTGTTTTATTATACAGGAATGCACTGAAAAACCTTCCAGAGTATAAGTGACAGTGAAACAATATTTAATGTAATGTTCCTCCCCATCCCCAATGCAGCCTTGAAATTCTAGTTAAAGGAAGACAATGAAACCTTCTGCAAGGCATCTGTGTTCTGCACTTCATGCCTGGTTTTGAAGGTCATTAAGGCAGTAGTTCTTTAAAGGCAGCTGTCAGTATGGATGGTGTGCTGTTTTATCTTCCCCAGTTTTAAAATGCTTTTTAATTGTTTTTATTGGTTCTTGTTTTGCCTACTTGCATTTTCAGAGTGGATGTGAACTAAATAAACATAAAAATAATTAAATATAAATGTTTTTTGTAGGCATTTTTGAGGTGACGTCTTTCATTGAATACCAAGATTGGTAAGATCATGGACATGTACGCCAGGGCTCAGGGCAATCGTGTGAAATCAAGAATATCTGTTGAAAAGGTAATTATTGGTATTTAAATAAAAAAAGTACTTCAGAGTTTTTGATCTAATAATGAACCAAGTGAACTGGTTTATTTGGGTTTTTTGAGTGTGGGTTTTTTTACTGTGTTTTAATTTTGGTTGTCTGACATTTCAAGGGGGCAAAGAAATTGCTTTTGCTTTGTGTTTTGGCATATTTAGTGTAATTGAACTGGGAGATAGCATAATTTAAGGAAAGGGTGCATGCTTTTGTCTTTCAAGGTGATGTGATAAAATCGTGATGTATTAATTTCCTGGAATTTGCCTTGTTTATTGGAATACAGCTTTTATTTTAGAGCAGATTTTTTGAATTTATATGTAATAAATTAAAATACGACTATATAATAGTCTTACTGAATTCTGTGAAGCCTGTGTTAGGGCTTACTTGTAATATCTTTGTATCTTGGTGTCTTGTCTAGTTTATCCTTGTGTTTACAGGAATATTTAGGAAGTGCTTTGGTGAAAAAGAAGATATGTGTAGCACTTACAAAGGCTACTAATGGGGATTTCTAATATTACATAAAGTTTATTTATTCTTTTAAATCTTGTCACTTTAACTTGGAGAACATAAATACTGTTCCTAAAATTTTCGCGCTTAATGAAATGAAAGCTGCACTTTATCCTGAAGGAGCAAATTTATTTATCTAATCATATTTCTCTAGGTAGTTGAACTCAGATGAGTAATTTTCTAGGTCTTTCTTGGTTATTAATAACTTCCATATTTGCAAATTGTTGCAGCAGTAAGAAGAGAGACCGAGCAAGGAAGCATCCTATCACGTGAAAATTGCATTATTTTATTTCATAAGCAGATTTTGTTTTAAATAAGCAGTGTCTGTGGTATATGTCCTGTTTGAAGGCAGAGGAAAGGGTTATGAGACAGCTGGGCAGGCAGGCAGTTGTTCCAGGTCCTAACATGGAATGTTAACTGTCTTATATTAAGCAGTTTGTAATTTTGGGTGATAATCTTTCACTTTTAGACACATAGTATAAAATCTTCTATTTTATTGGTTTATGAGAACTCCCCAGCTCAAATAGAGATCTTCAACTACAGTCAAGTAATTTTGCATCCTTAACCTGAACATAAAAATACTTTTAAAAGACTTTTAAAGTCTGCCCTGTATTTGTTTTTCTGCTTCAATCTACTAAACAAAACTAATACCACCCTCCCTGCCCCATCAGGTTTTTAGACCTATGGGTTATAGAAACATCTTTCTAATAATGACAGTGACCAGTGATTCCTCACTGATTGTAATAGTTGCTTAAAATACTACCTCTGTGAACTGCTCCATTAATTGCTATTAAGCATTCTGGACTGTGTGGTTCTAGAAACATGAATTCAACCCTTCTTGCAGAATTCTGCATTTTCCTACAGCCAGACTCCATTGTTTTGGTCTGTGGCTGCCTCTTCTTGGTGTTTACCTGAGGTGTCTATTTCAATTACGGTGTGGAATTTTCATTCTCATAGAGCCAGGCACTAGAGTGGTCAGAACTACACTGTGTTTCACCTTCTGTTGATTTACAGAAGATTGCAGTCTGATTCCTGTCCTTTTCATAATACTTTGTTACAGCTGACAGGAATTGTTGCAGCAGTAGCTCTTAAGTCAGTGCAAAGTTATGGTGTGCATATTTAAAACCTTAGTTTCTATTTTTACGAAATTACCTCAGAATATTCATTCCCTATAAATCTTACAGCAGATGAAATCAGGAAGAGCTGCTTTGTTACTTAAGAACAGAGGAAGTGTGACTGTCCAGCACTGCATTTCATTTCTCAGAGATTGTGGCATCTTACAGGTTGTTTGGAATATTAGGAAAGAGTTGTTTTTTAAAACATTTTATGAAAGCAAATACCTCCTCCAGTGTACTGTGGTGGCATCTTTGATAATGACTTCTCAATTTGCTGGAACAATGCAAATCTTTGAATTGCTCAGTTGAGCTAGAAGTGTGACAAGGATTTCCACTGTTCCTCTCTGAGCACCTTCATAGTATTTGTGGTTTTCCCCTGGCAAAACTTAGTAAATTTGAAACCTGTGCTTGTGAATGAAGTAGGATTTCTTGCAAGAATTTCTGTGAGGAAAGACTAACAAGTCCTGGAGCAGAGCTTTATAGATTGCTCGGGTGTTTTTTGCCCATATGTCAATGTGCAGTGGAAGTAGTTGTACTACTTATAAAACCAAATTACATCCTTTTGTTGAAGGTGACCTCTTGTCCTTGCCTAAACTGAGCTGATAGTCTTGAAACTTGCTAGTTTTTAGTTTTTAATGTGGTTACATCTCCTAGTTCGGGATTGTTAGAGAACTTGCATCATTGTCTGTTGGATAGGAGGATTTCTCTGAAATTGGGTCCAGTCCTCTGCTGTCACAAGCACAATTTTGATAAGAATATCAAAAAGTTACTAAATATAGCCTCTCAGTTAATGAAGGCTTGAAAACACCTCCCCCCAAACCTACCACAGGTTTTGTCGTTTTGAACCACACTGCGGTGATAGCTAAGACTTAGGAATTTCAGGCTGAAGCTACTCAGAGCAAATTTATACCTGTTTGTTCATGGATGTCCTTATTCTTCTGCTTAAATAATTCCTTCTCTTTTGCTGATGTTCACCCTTCTTATTTTTTTACAATTGGTGATCTGTCTTCTGTTAGCCTTGGTTTTTGGGAACTGTTTAAACTAAGGTTTTAGTCTGCTTCTGTATGAAAAGCCTCTGCATTCCAGTGATTGTCCTTCATAGTCCTACTTTCTGTGCTTGTTGTAAGTTAATCTTCTTTTTACATGTGGATAATACTGTATGTGCAATTACACAGGATGTCCTTCTCAGTAACTCTGATGTCAGTTCTTTGACTAAAGGATGCATGTTTGCTATTTTCAGTGCAGTATCAAATTGACTGTTCATTCATTGCTATGCTATGATCAAGAAGTCAATTAAGGTCTTTTATTTCCCAGCTTGTGAATTTGCAATTCAATTTTAAAGCTTGCTTTTAGTTTTTAAGGACATAACTTTGTTTCTTATGGTTGTTGTTTAAAACACTCATGCTGAGCAAATTCTTTCTGTATGATTTGCTATTCTCCTACTTAGCTGATGACACCTGCTTACTTCAAATTATCAACAGTCTTCATCTCATATTTGCTTTTTTTCCTTATTAAATTTAATAATGATCATAATGCTTGACATCAGTCTCAAGATAAATTTTGAGAAAGTTGCTCACTGACCTATATCAACTATTCTCAAAATCCTCCCTTTATTATCTCCATCCAGGCAAAGTCTTCATTTCCAAAAACAGCTCTTTCAGTTAATTCTGTCTTTATCTGGTTTTGTTAATTCTTCATATATTTAAGTGATCTATGGAAGTCCAGATAGATGGGAATTTTTCTTCTGTGTATGTAGTGTGCCTGTTAATTTCCATATTGTTATTATTTTCACATTTGGAGTTTTTTTATATTCATTAATATGATCTGAAAAACATATGTCACTCGATTCCTCTTCATTTTAGCTATGGGTATTTTATCTCTTCAGTTGCATAGTGCCACCATGGGCTACCAGACCTGCCTTTAGTCTTGTATGCTGGTCCTTCCAGATGTTAGGGAGATTTTTCCAGTTGTTTCATCTTTCTTCTCCCACTTCAACTTAATGTTCTCCAAAACGTTGAATTGTCCTTCACCTCAGTAGTTCCTCATACCTTGCTCTGGTTCTTAATTACCCATTCTGCCTTTCAGATGTTAAACTAGGGAAAAGTACTAGTTTATAAATAAGGTGTGTGTAATAGTTTGTAGCTTTAGAAAAGCCAACTAGAGAATAACAATGATCCCTTCTCAAACTGGGGCACTGTTGGCTTGCAGAAAATTAGCAGGTCATGGTTTTTTTCCCTAATTACTATTTTGAATGTTGTGACTGATTAAATTATTGTAGAAGCTGAAAATGAAGCATTTCAGCATGCTTGTTTGGCTTCACGAATTACTTTTGTACAAGGTGAATGAAGGAGTTACTGGGGAACAGTCTTTGAGCAATAATTGGTATTGCAGCCTCCTGTAAATTTGGAAGGTCCAGAGAACTGGAGAAAGGCACTGACAGCATTCTTTGCAAAGTACAAAGTGGAAGCAAATTGAAACTAAACATGTGGGGGCAAGGGAATAGATAAAAGAGGAAATTAGGTGAATGCTTCATTAATTTATTATAAATGACCCAATAACTACCTAAAATACTTTAAAAATAGTTCAACTGTTACTTTTCTGTAAAAGTTACTGTTTTGACTTCTTTAGTGTCACTTGACCTTGGCTGTCAGTGTGACAGTCTGAGTCTTGTTGGCTAGCATTCTGAAATGTATTTTGGCAATTTCAAAGATCCTGAAGTTCTGTTTTGCTTTTGTCTGTTCATTTTAGAAGTGCTTTCCTAATTTTGTGTTGCCATGAGCACAACCATAGTGACACTGATCTTGCCCTAATAATTTGGCTTTCAACATAGTATTTGATACTGCTTTTTATATAGAGAAAAATTAAAATCTTTCTTGAGGTTTAACTGTAATATGCAAGATCACTTTTTACTATAAATGGATTGGTTTTTTTGTGGGAGTACCAGAAATGCAAAACATTCTCTGTCTAAATTTGGCTATCTAGCACTTCTGCTATTGTTTGAGGACCTAGGCAAATTTGAAATACTATGTTGTGCTGGACACACTGATTTCTCATGTCATTTTTAACAGGGCAGTCTTACAGAGAATAATTACTGGGTTAATAATTTTAACCATATGATGTTCTTATTTGTCTTCTTAACCTTACAATTTCCTAAAGAAGATGAAAATTTTAAATTATAAAAAGAAAAGATTGCTGACTTTCTAAAACAATTGAGAGGATATTGTCTTTTTTACAAGCTGAGCAAACCAGTTTTTGTTCTTGTGTAGTCTTATTTGCCTTCATAGTATTGATTCTTTTGTTCTGCTATGCTTTGTTACACTGGGAGAAAGTCTTGGATTCTTCAGCCTTTTTTAGCCATCCCTGGATGCTTGTGTGTCACCATAAGTGTAATTATAAGAAATGTTACAAGAAGTGTTTGCATGGGATGAAGTTAGAGTTGTTTTATGTTCTTCATGGACTGGGAAATAGTGTATGTGGATTTTCTTGGGCATTTTTGTTTGTTTGTTTGTTTTCTTCCCCTCTGACTTTTGAAGCCACCTCCATTACTTTTCTTGGCTAAAATTACTTTTCATCCTATTTAAGGAAAAGCTGATGGAAAAGTTCCATATACAGGCTACAATGGAAGGAATAGATGGGATTTGGATTTCTTCTTGGATTTATCTGTATCTGTTCTTTTTTCTGTGTGTTCTCATCTTTCCTTTTTTTTTTTTTTTTTTTTTTTTAATACAGAATGTCAAACTATTTTGAAACAAAATTATTGCTTGAAAAAATGTACTTGTTTCAGCTTCATGTCCTGAAGTAAATTTAAACTTCAAATCTGGTGATTTATATACAAAATAATTTGAAATAATAATCAGAGTAGCAAAACTTGTGGGGAGCAGAGACTAGATGGATGGACCATGTATCTGAAACAGAAAATTCATTTTTTTCTTAAATTTTTTTTCATTGTTTTTCAGAGTTTTGGTGAAAGTATCCTGCACTCTATGAAGTCACTGCTACACAGCAGGAAAGAGTTATGCAATGTATCAGCAGAGGAGTGCTTAAATCAGGAAGAACAAGATAATTTTATTGAGGTTTGCTGCAATATTCCCACTTACATATATTTTGTGGCTATGATAGAGAACAATTTCTCTTGAAAAAGTATGGAAAGCTGCAGGATAGTAAATAGGAACAATGCTCAAAGTTACTGGCCTTAAAATCCATACCCCCTATTGTCATTCTTGAATTTAGTCACTGAAGTCTTAAAAAGGCTGTGACATTTCAAGGTGACGTTTCTCTGCTTCCAAGGATTTGTGAAAGTAGAAAACCAAGATGTGTAAACAGATGACTTGGGTGTACTGCATTTGTGAGCACTGCTGTGATCAAGGTTGTATGGATGGTATCTTAAAAAAGTAGCAGAACACTTTGATTCAGATCTGAAGATAAAAGCTGAAGCCTCAGAATTGCAGGTCTAGACTTGCTTTGTGTGATTACGGATAGGCTGACAGCTGGACGAGGTCTGGAGAGAAGTAGGCCTGACAGAATGTGGGACTGTAGGTAAATCTCAAGCTGTAAAGAGGAATTACTAGAACTGTTTGAGTTACAATGCTAACAGCAACTTCCCCAAAGGGAAAAGAAAAAAAAAAAAAGCAGTGTGTACCATGTAACTTGTATTATGGTTTTTACAAGAGTTCTAATTAGTACTTGACAGGTCTGACAAGGAGCTTAGAGAAGGAGAGGATGACCCGAACAGGCCGTGCAGAGGAGCTGAGATAGGGAGAATTGATGCAAAGACAACTGAGGAAGTGGTTAGGGGAGACTGATAATTGCATAAGCAGTAGCAAGAGGCAGATTGTGTGACCAGCAGAGCTGAGTTAGGGTTGCCAGAGGTTGTGTAACTGAATGGAGTCAGGGGTTGTGAGGCATTTGGGGAGCACGCAAGAAACTGAATTTGTGAAAGATGAAAGCTATGATAGATTAATGTAAGGAGGAAGAGCTAAGAGGTGTGAGCAAAACCTTGTCTTTATCTGGTCAGGCAGACCATGCTTTAGAATATGTGAAGTTTTTTTTGTCTTGTGGCAAATACCTGACATATAGCTGGGAATGTGTTTTATATGCCTGCAGTGATGGTCCCTGTGGAGAAAGATAGCTGACTATATTTAGTAACCTTACTAGATCAAGCAATTAAGAGCCCTCTGGTTGAAATGTAAGAGGGTCAGTATCCTGTCACAGAACAGGTAGTTTTTTCTTATGAAAATACAGGAAAAGATACTTGTATGGATACTTGTATGTTAGAAGAACTGAGACTTGAGAAAATCAGAATTTTGCTTTTCTTGTACCATTTCCTTTGTACCCATGGCTTAAGATGGCCTTCAAATACAGTGTCTTTTTTTTAGTTTAAAAAAAGGACTTAAGTTGCTGATCATCTTTTTATTTCCTTGGCATACTCCCCAACAACTTTTGAACTCATGTACTAACTTCAGATATGTTCAAGGTGTTAAAAGGTGATTCATTCTGTGAAAACTGGTGTTTGACCGCAATAAAGAGATCCAGATTAGCAAAAATAGACAGGCTCAGTAGTAGTGTGGTCTTTTTGACAGCTGTCTGGTGACCTCACAGTGTAATATTGCCCTTCATTTGCATGAAGCTATGACTCGTGCTCATTGCTCTGTCTTGCACAATGAGTTATCCCATGGGAAAAGATAAGGGTTGGAGCCATTATCTTGAGGAAGAGGAAAGGGCACGTAAGAAGACAAAAAACAAACACCCATTAAAAAACCGAAACAAAACTGCCAAAAAATCTAAACAGCAACAAACTCTAGAGCCGCTCAAAATGTTCTTTAGAGAACTAGTTTTTTTCCCAGGTAGTTTAAATTGTTTGATATTTTGCCCTTTCTGTGGAGGAATCCAGTTCATATTGTATGTACTGCACAGGTAAAAAATGTAGAAGTTGAAGAATGTCATACAGATACTGTGCAGATGAATTGTGTAGGAGTTGAAGAGAAGGTGTAAGAGCTGAAGAGTAACATTGCTCAAACAGGATTGTTTCACAGTTAACACAGTGAATATGGTGCTGCAGATGTACAATTTGTCTGGAGCTTTTTGGAATGCTACAGAGAAGCATTGTTTCCTTTATGATCTTGTCATACCTGACATAAGGATAAGTGGACGTAAGCAGGAAGATATTTACTGAAAGCATGAGATCTTTTTTCCAGGATGAGACCCCTTGAAATAATCAAGACAGAATTTTTCACAGTATGATTTCAGTTTAAAACAAAGTTTGGGGTTTCTTTTTTTAGTCACACTTTGAAAGACCATACTCAAAAAACAAATACAGTTCAAAATAGAATTCTTGCCATTTTTTTTCTAGCTCTGTACTTACAGAGATTCTGTGTATGTACAAGCAGGTAGCTGAACCAGTTAATAAATCAATATAAACATAGTGATGTTCTTTGGAGTAACTGGAGTAGCTGCTGCAAATTTATGAGTTACTGCTTAAAAGTCAATCTGTTGCATAGTGGTCTGAAAAAATGGAACCCAAGCCATATAAAACTGAATTTCAAACATCAGTGGAAGTATTTAATCTCTCTGCTTTATTCCATATCTACAAAATGGAAGCGAAGTTTATTTTCTGACACCCTTGGTATTTTTTTTTTTTTTTTGAGTATGCAGATGGCCTGTTGATTTGTTGTTAGGGAAATAATAAATGAGAACTAAGGAAATCTGATGTTTGAAACAAAGTTTGAGCAGTGACTGACTCTCTTCTGTCTGTTTGTGTTGAACGTACAAAACACCTGTAGACAGAAGAGAGAGACAATATGTGATAAAATATCTCCGTTGTCCACAAGCACAAAAACCTGAAGTCAAACTGATATTTCTGGCATACTCAAGGTTCCTGAGCCTGAGAAGAACTTTTTGTTTTTTTTTGTTGGTTGAATATTTTAATTCTTTTATGTTAGGGTTTGTTTACTTGGCAATGACATGCAAACATGTGGCTTAAGTAATCCGTTGTGTTTTGGCCTTAGGCTAAGCAATTTACACAGTAATTGCATAATGTGTTGGCATTATGCTTTATTCAGTACATCCAAATGTATAACAGTTTATCAGCATGGACAGATTTCAGACTGGAACTGTTTTATGTGTGCCCGGCCTGAAGCAAGGACAGATGAGCACTGATCTTTGCAAAATCGTCTTTATTTTAACAGATGTAATAAGGCTTGTATATGTTGCTCTGCAGATACCAGCCACTAGAATAATTCCTGTGTAGTGGATTTTAAATGTTGTATATGCTCTTCAGTCTGATCTGACCTTTCTCAAGTCAAATAGTATAGCATTACATTCTTTATGTATGATGGTGAGCAAGCTGCCTACCCTAAGGTATGGTTTTTTGGCAGTAAAATGAAGCTTCAACTTAAAGTGTTCTGAATTTTTAACTCTTAGTATCTTCAGGAAACCAAAACATGTACTGTGCTTGACTATATTTATGTATTTATTTTACAGATTACATTTATAGGTTTTACAGAAGAGATGGGTACTGCTCGATTGCAGGTACAATATATATCTGTCTATATTGGTAAATCTCTTCTAAGCAGCACCTAGTTTTTTAAATGGAGAAAATTTGGTGTTCAAGAAGTGAAATAGATGTATCTTGAGTATTTAAAAGCCTAAGTTTCAAATGTCATTGAAAGGTTGAAAATAATAATTTTAATATGATAATCAGTATTTTATATGTATTTACAATGTTATCTGGGTCAGTCTTTGTATTAGGATGGTCTGGAATAACTTAAATGTAGTGAGGGAGGTTGATAGGTTAGGGGTGTATTTGGGTGGGAAGGTCCTCAGTTGATTGTGTTTTTTGTGGGTGCTTTTTTTTTTTTTTTTTTGGGTTTTGTTGTTGTTGTTGTTAAAAACTTGTGTGTATCAGTATTTTGGTTTGTTATCTTATCCTCGATTGAGTTGTGCTTATTAATATGGTGCAGTTGCACATGTGAAACTAAAACTTTACTGAACTGACTGCTAGCTGTGAATTGCTGGTGGGGGTGTAGAACTTAGTATTATGGTTATGCCTTAAGATGTGACTCTGGAGATTTAGATAAGGAAATACTATTTTAAAAGGTGGAGTGTAGCAAGCCAGGAGGGTTATGATGTGCCATTTTCCTAAGTTAAGGATTTAGTCTTCCTGTGCTATTTGCATATCAGTATAATTCATAACATACATGTTCACAGTAAAATTCAGTTTTTCTACTCTGTCTAGATCTTAGCAGATAGAGAATGCTTGTAATAATTTGCGGATATTTTAAAATGTAAAACAGAACCTCTAAATCCATTTGTGTTCCATATTAGAAATTATAGTACTAGACATTGTTTCAAGTATGGGTAAGAGCTGTTTGATTGTTTAGAGTCAGATGAAATTTAGAGAAAGTTCGACATAACAGGTTTATGGAGATTTGCTTTGAACCATAGGTATCAGTAGCATTAGAACTGCTGAAAAAAAAAAATTAACTCTTTCATAGGCCTCTTCTGTATTAGATAAATCTAAAGATTGTCCAAGGTCATGTTAAAGAAGTGCCTTGCTCACATTTTTGTAATAGGGAGCTAGAACACTGTTCCAATAAAGCACAGAAAGAGCATGTAGAGATCCAGTGAGAATTATCATTAGCTGAGGTCAGTGTAGTTGGGTATTTTGTAGGATGCACAGCTATTTTTCAGCACTTACAAGATTCTGCTTTATGACTTTTAGGCATCTTCCAAGTATGGACTGAATTAAATCTTGTTTACACAAGCTTTACATCACAGTTTGAGAGAGTAAGTGGGGGATAGAGTAAGAAATAGGGAAGAAAAGAAAAACTTTACCAGAACTAGCAGCTGTTAGGATTTAGGGAAGGTATGAGATCAAACCTATTGTGATTTGCATGCTATTTTTTTACTTTATATTCTCAATGGTTTTTTTTATTTAAATTCAGGAGTTGTCAGCTGTTTCTGTAGAGCTTCCAGATGTTCTGAAATCGCTCCAGTTGCGCAAACTAAAAGAAAATGAGGCTGTATTTCTAAAAGACATAAAGAAAAACTTGGCAAAACCTTATGTCGTGAAACATCAGGTAAAATTTACGTGTCTTCTTGCATGTCAGAAGCATTACGTTTTGCCTCCTAAAGAGTTTGGTCTTACTACACCTTGTCTTGCTTTTAGTTTTGGGCCATCTTAGCCACAGTAGTATTAATATTATATTTCTGTTGTTTTATGAAAATAAAGTGTACTGTATTGTTTACAGAAAATACTAAAGAAATTTTTAATTATGGTGCTGATCCCATGCTTCTGCTGGGCTATAGTCCCATTCACTGGCCATTTGGAAAGAATATGAAATTTGTCAACTTACCTATCTCTGCTCTGCTAGCTTTCATCTTCAGCAAACTTTTTTTTTTTTTTTGAAACAGAGTTGCCGAAAATTAAGGGAATGTCTGGTGTTCGTAGAACTCAGTGATTGCTTTTCTTAAAAAAAATACAAGTGCTATTAATTATATAATTTCTGTTATTTTTATTTCTATATTGCTCCCATTATTACCATGCTAATTATATTCTTTCCAAGTACAAATATTGCATATAAATAAAAGGTACCTCAAAGAAACAGGTATCCTATAAACTGAAGTATTATACAGCATAAACATGCTCTGAAATACTGTGTTCCTCCACAAAATTTTAGCATACGTTTTTAATAGATTCTTGGGTACACATTATCATGGTTGTGTTATGTTATTGCAATGATTTATTCAGGATGTAGACCTTACGAAAATGTGTAAGTCATACTAGCTATCACTCTATACAAACTGTTGAATTAATTTTCTTGTATTTAAAGTATTTTAAATTTATTTGCTCTTCATAAAAATGCATTGAAGGAATCCCTTGAAGATTGCTGTTTGTTTTCTTGTTGCTCTTTTTCAAGAACCAACTTCCTGAAGTGTTTTGTGTGATGAGACTGTCTCCTTCATTCCGAAGGATCAAAGTTGATAATATATTTACCTTGCTAAGCAAGTATACCACAGGCATAAGATATGCAGTGGAAATGAACTCTTCACAAAAACATCAAACAGAGACAACCCATGGAGAAGATGATGACACCAATCAGTCAGTTTCTTCAATTGAGGATGATTTTGTCACTGCTTTTGAACACTTAGATGAAGATGAACCTTCAAAGATACAAGGTGCTGGTAAGTTCTTGCACGCTTGTAGAAATTAGTATTTGAAATTTAGGCTGTTGGGATTTAATAAGAAAGTAAATGTAAATAAATTGTATTTTTTTTACATTAATCATGCTTTGTAAAGGCATATTATGCAATTGAAAAATTAATTTTTGCTCTTTTTGCAACAGCTTACTTATAAACCAGAGATTCTAATCTCAGTGTCAGATGGATATCAAATAAAATCTTGTTCTACTTTGTGTGCTAAAAAATACATTAATCGGTCAGTGATTAGATTTGTATAATAGGAATTAAAGAAAATGAAAGATTGCTTAAATAATGGAAGATGGGATAGCATTTTGCAGCAATAATAAACCCAGAAGTTGCCATTAAAATCTGTCTAGTTTGCTGTAGTTCAGTGGAAGTTCTTGGTTGTGAAGCAGTCTCTTTTTACCTTTTATTTTCTGTTCAGGTACATGCAGCTTTACTTCTCAAAACCATCGAGATGCTGCTTCACAGACCATCCCTGCTCAATGTTTAGAAGCTGTTGACTCAAAGATTCTTGTGGGTTCTGCATATCGAAAGTCATCTGCCAGATCTTCTACATTGATTGATATTTTGGGACTTAAGGAGTTGTCCTCAGTAAAGAATTCAGTTACAACCTCAATTTCTGATCCTTGGATACAAAGGAGTTTCTACAAGCCATATAATCCTTCTGATCAAGGTGTTAATTTTTTACGTAAAACATTGTTTTCTTCCTCTCCAGCTGAATCCTCTGAGTCAGATTGCTCCAGTCCAAGCCCCATCATCTTCTTAGATGAAGAAGGATATCAAAAAAGCTTAAAGGCAAAACTTCAACTGCCAAAAATTCCAGTAGTAAAAGATGGTATAGAGGATTCAGACTCAGAAGTAAGTGAATTTTTTGATAGTTTTGATCAGTTTGATGAGCTGGAACAAGCCTTGGAAAACTCTTGTAAAATTATTAGGGATCCCATCCTAGGGAATCCTGCCCAGAAAAGGAGGACTGCACATGAAAAATTGTCTTCTGCCACCATTACAATGAATCCTCAGAAATTCAAGTTTGATCGTCCCACTCTCCCAGCCAATGTAAAGAAACCAACTCCTCGTAAGCCAGAATCACCATACAGCAGCATCTTCGAGGTCCCGGATTCCCCTCGTCCGGTTAAAACAGCAGGGGAAGAGAATGGAGGCTTCTTCAGCCCCATTAGAACATCAGCCTTCAGCCCTCTGGGGAGCTGCTGTTCTTCCGAGTGTTTGTGTCGAATTAATCCTGGTGGAGATGGGACAGGTCAAAGTCATCGTGATGCTGCTTATAACAGTTACTCAGCTTACGCTGACAGTGTTTCATTTGAAATACTGGGTTCTGTTTTTTTTTCTGAGTCCTCGTCAGAACAAGTGTGTCCAGAGACTGATTCAAAGCACAAAAGGGTTACTTTGAAAGAGAAGAAGAGGCAAGCTGCAGATATCAAAACAAAAACTAGTAAGGAACCAGAGAAGCAAGCAAAATCTAAACATAAGTCGCTAATGATCAGAGATAGCATTCAAAAATTTGCAACTGAATTGGTTGAAAAAAGTTTTGGGAGTGCATTTAAAGACCTCCAGAAAGGTGTTTCTTCATGCACAAATGCACTTTGCCATTTGGCTGCTAGGTTGACTTCTTCAGTCTTTCAAATGGCTTTTTATGAGATTGGAAGACGTAGAGCAATCTCGCTGAAGGAGCGTGCCATTAATGGCATAGCAAACTTTTTGGTGAGCGAAGCTATAACTGGTGCTTTGAAAGAGTTGCGTCAAGTAAAGAAACAAATATTTACCAACACTGTTGCACGGTTTGCAGCAGACCTCGCTGAAGAACTTGTGTTTGAAGGAATCATGGAAGTATGCCAGTTTTCATATCCATCAACACCTACTACACAGCCCTCACCATTTGATTATGAAAACAAAGTGGTAAGATCGTATGCCCGAGATCTGTCTGAATCTGTCATTCAGGAGGCATTTATTGAACTATCTCAGGTTGATGTGACCTTCACAACACAAGCAGCCATTAGTGTTTCCATGGACAATATCAAATATGTAAGCGCAGAAAGTATGTTAGAGTCAACACAGACTTCCACAGTTGCTCCTAATTTTGATGATAGGGTATCACTAAAGCCAATCCAAGACTCCAAGAAGGAATATACAGTACAGCAAGCTCTATTTTGTACCTCTGGTGTTGTGAGTTCAATACCTGTACCCTTAGCTGGAAGAGCTCTTTGTCAGCAACAGGTTTCCTCTGATGCTTACAAAGTAAAAGTATCCACTGCTCCAAATGCTTACGACAGTATGAAAGTATTCAAAGACTCCACTCATCCATCTTTCACAAGCAGAAAGAGAGAGGAGGAAGTGGCTTCTTTCAGAAATATTTATCTAACTTCAGATCACAGTC
Organism: Eopsaltria australis; assembly: GCA_034509425.1. NCBI lineage: Eukaryota > Metazoa > Chordata > Aves > Passeriformes > Petroicidae > Eopsaltria > Eopsaltria australis. The sequence continues at coordinate 1,769,870 of JAVTVJ010010674.1, read as the reverse complement.
AAAGTACTGAAAGTACTCCATCAGTCTTTTGTAACCAGAATGATACCAAACAAACAAATAACAGATCTGGAGTGAACAATAATTCAGAATTAACAAGTGGATCAAAAGGCATTAATACTTTCTCTGGAACTATGGTAGATATGATAGTAAATGAAGCTTATGAAACCATAACCTCATCTAGAGTACCAAAAGCAGTAGAAGAGTATTCAGATTTTTTAACAAGAAGAGTAATAGATAGAAAACCTCATGTCCAAAGTATCGGTGAAGACTCCCCCAAGAGCATGTTTGCAGATCATTTGGCCAAGTATGTCATAAAACAGTCTGTGGAAGAAAGTAAAACTGTGTTACGCAGCGCCAGTGAGAGTTTAACATGTAATGTGAGTTCACAGACTTGCAGAGATACCAGTGGAAAAGAAGAATGTGTAATAAAGAAGCAAGAGGCTGAGAAACAAAGTAATGTTTCTGTAATTGTGGAACAACAACAGTTGCCTTTGAACAATCCATGTACATTTCTTCCTCCAACTCATTCTGTTCAGTGTTTTTTAGAATCTAAAAATTGTTGGCAGGAACAAAAGGGGAACAAGTTTTCTTCAAAATCACCACCGCCTTGTTCCACTGTGAGTTTTGGTAGGCATGTTCTAGAGGACTGTACTGACACGGGAAGCTGTTCAATAACATGCTTAAACAAGCCTTCTAAAAAAAGTGATACTCAGAAGCTATCAGCGGGAGCTCTAAATAACAGGCAGACTGATTGTTTTCTGCATGCAAATAGCTTTTCTTCGGAGATGTTTGGCAGTGAAGGTGCTTTGCAGATGGAAGAAAAATCAAGCCTGAAAAATGGAAATACCTGTTTAATGCCCGATACACCCCCACCAACTCCTCTAGTACCATGTCAAGGTAGTTCTGAAAGAAACCTAAGAAAACTGTCCAAGAAACTCAAGGGAGAATTAGCAAAGGAATTTGCACCTGCAACACCGCCTTCTACACCCTACAATCCATCCATTACTGATTCATCTGAAACTGAGCACGACTCTTTGGAAAATGAGGAATTTATGCTGAAACTCATGCGGTCTCTTTCTGAAGAAATGGAAAGCAGTGAAGATGAAGATCATTGTGAAATGCCTGTTGAGAAAGAGGAGTATTCAGCAAGAACAATTCAGTATGCAGATTGCCTAGCTAGCCACATAATTTCAGTAGCGACTGAAATGGCTGCTTCCCATTTAGGTGGTAAAATGAATGAAAGAGAAGCTGGTAGGCAGGCTCAGTTAGGGATGCAAAAGAAAAGATGTGGATATACTGCATTTGTAAATATCCCAGAAGAGACATGCAGTTCTTTGTGGAATTATGCAGGTGATGTGGCAGGAAAAGTCATCAATGAGGCCAAGAAAGTAGTGAAATCAAGGCACTGTAAGCTGTTGAGGTTGAAGCGGGTTAACTGCCAGGTGGATTGCTTTTACCTGAGAAAAGATGGTAGCTCAAAAGAATTGTGTGGCCCAGTACAGGATCAGTGGCTGGGGGAGAGAGATTCATCTGTGCTGCCTTTACCACAAGGTTCAGGCACAACAGGTTTGACTTCCAAGTACCCGAGCTGTGAGAGTGTGACTGACGAATATGCAGATCACGTTATCCGGGTTCTGAAACGAGAAGGAGGGAACGCTGAGCTGTTAGTAGATCAGTATGCCAGCAGACTTGCTTACAGGTCTATCAAATCAGGCTTGCAGCAAGCTGCAAGGAAAACCAAATTCAGATACAGCAGAAAGACATTTCCTGGACAAAACGCACAGGTAAATGGTAAGCTGGAGCTGATCAAAGCAGGGAGTAAAGACGCAGTACAGCAAGTGAAAAGCAGCATTCATCGCTGTGAAGGTCAAACGTTTGAGAGGCGTGTCGGCACACAGAGAACGGAATGTACAGAGTTGCTACGTTTTTCTGAATCCCTTGCTCACAGTATCACTTGTGATGTCAGGAAGAAATTGAAAATGTCGGGAGCATGTTTGCCAAAGTCTCTAACAGATTCCTGTCTATATAAAAAGACTGAATTTGATGAAGTCACAGGGGATCTCATTAAAACAAAGTTTTCTAGGACATTTCTTCCTTTCTCCCCAGATCATAAACTGTATCATAGTACAGGTAATATAAATGAAAATGGCTACAGTGAAGGCATAATTCAAGCTATAGAACAGTTTGCTAGGAAAGTAGCAGATGATACTCTAGAAATGAGTTTAGAGTCAGCTGTTCTCCATGTGGCTGAAAACAGAAAAAATGGGGATAAGCTCTCGTATACTGAGAAACTGTCTCCTTTTTCTGGAACTGTCTGTAGATGCTGCAGTATGAAGGAACATCGGTACTGTACAGAAAGTACATCCCATCATCTACCTGCACAAGAATCCTGCATTCCAGTGAGGCATTTTCTTCATTCTGGATTGGGTGGTGCCTGTCAAAATTCAAGAGTGTTTCAGCTCGATATTCCCAAAATTCACGTTGATGTAGAACAGAGGACAGTGTTTTCTGACAAGGGGGCTAAGGCGGCGGTAGAGAAAGCAGAAAGAGAGCTGAGTTACACAAGTCTGACAGCTGACAGTGGTATTGGACAAGATGGAGTCAGTTTTGCTGAAAGCCTTACTACTGAAATAATGACATCAGCTATGACTAATATTGGTCAGGCAGTTACCATAAGGTAATATTAATTTTCTCTATTTGTTGCATTTTGTACCAGAAGAAGGATTGTTAATACAAATATGTGCTTAGAAGGAATTTTAATATATATGTTCTTAGAAAGGTGCACTTTATGTTCTGAATGTTTTCTTTTTACTCTTGTGGTTATATTTAAATGACACAGAACTAGGGAAAAAAAGCTTTTTTCTACCTATGTGAGCTTGAAACCAAGGATACTATGTGTATCAGCATATATATGTTACAGTAGGTTACTGGAGCTTACTGTTTCAATTTCAAAATAGTATCTACAGTTGCGAATGGTAGTTCTTACAGGTTCTGTTGATCTATGAACTATGACAGAATCCAGGTTTGTTCCCTGTTTGTACTTCCTCTTCAACATCTGATGCTGGCCAAATGTGCCATTGCTTGTAGTATGAAGACTTCGTTTTTTATTATGGCTGTGTTGTGACAGTGTCTTTACTACTAGGAAAAAAACCCAACCTGTTACTTTAAGAAAAAACAACTCACTAAACCATACTTTACCTTATAAAATAGTAATACAATAACGAAGGAATTGATCTTGAAATTCTTGTGTGTTTAGCAAAGGGTAACATACTGTTTCCTTTTAATAGGTCTTTAAATAGGAAATATTTGCCACAGTCAATTTGTGGCAAACAACTGTTTCCTAAAACAGACTGTGCTGTGATCAGAGTGAAATCTTTTCAAGTCCAAGAGGAATTCTTAAAATTTCTTTTTTTTAAATTTTAAAGTAATACTTATATTCCTACTATTTTTTGAGAGGAATTCCTCTCACTGGTTTCTTTCTCTGGTGTTTAGAGGGGCATCATGATGAACAATAAAATTGATTTTTATATGTTCAGTGGCTGAAGGCCACAGTGGGACTGAACTAAATTTTTCAAGGTTTGATATGAAACGCATACATACTAACAGTATAAAAGTGCTCTTGAGTAGAATATTGTTGGTCTTTGCATAACAGGGTTGAGTCCTTACTCAGTGTGTGACAAAAATAGAAAGTCATGCGGTGATGTTTTTCTACACCTATGGTATCAAAGATTTCACTTTATTTAAAAATTCTAGTTAGAATATGCCAACAACAAAATGCAGGGTTCAAAGAGATACTGTTTATTATTAAATTTGTGGCAAGGAGGTGATACTAGGATTTTGCTGTGACAGAATTTATAAATATTTCTTGTATTGTCATCTAGTGTGTGGTACATAATGCATACGTTCCTTGAGAAACTGCCTTGTGTGATATAGAGAACAGGTGCTGGTGTAACTGTAAATAAAAATGGGAAAAATTACCTTTTTTATTACCCTGATGGGTTCCAGTTCGGCTACATATTTGTACAAATTCGTGCTCACTGGAGCAAAGTGTTAGGAATGATGTGGTTAGGGTTGGTTTTTTAAATACTGAATGTCACTGTGGCTGCTTGCTATGTGGGAGTAGGATGATAATTTTTTAAAATTTCCTTGTTTATATATAGATAATCACAGTAGGCACATGGAAGTTAATTCATAACTAAATGTTCTCATTTTGAAAGTTTTTTGTTTCTTTTTTTAATAAGGAGTTCAAACTTCTTTAAATGAATTTTTTAAAGTGTTTTCTAAAGATTAGCTTCTATGGGGTATGGTTGCTTGATTGATTTTTGGATAAAAAAATTAAACTTACTTCCTGAGGGGAAAAATTCTGTACAATTCATGCATTGCTACACTTTCTTGAAGGAGAAAAACGAATCTTTTTCTGCAGAAAGCTCTTTTTAAAAAATGGAATCCTAATATTCCAGACACCAGTTTATACTTAAGCACTTTGCCCACAGTAGCAGACAGTTAGCTTAGGCTGGGGAAAATAGCCAAACTGTCCTAGGGTGAACAAGTTCAGAAATGGTAAGTCTTCTGCTTGAAAAGCATACCTTGATACTTATAGTCTGCAAGGCTGCAGTGCCTTCTATGCTTCATAGCAAATAATATTCCAAATGAAGGAATTCTTTGTACCACTCCCTTTGGCTTCTAATGAAAGAATTCCAAATAGCAGTCCCTGACCTAAGCCTGTTGATATTTCAGATTCATTTAGTTGTACTATTTCTTGTGTGAAGAATAGGGCACGAATTAAGGGATTCCCCAACTTTTCCAGTGGAATTTAATGTCTTTGGAATGGTGTTAAATTGCTGTGAATGAACTAACACAGATCAACATGAAATGCAGTGATGTTTTTGTCTTAAATTTTTGTTTAGCTCTGTTGGAAGAGAAGGATTTCACTCTGCTGAATCTGTTGTTAGCCAGCAGATGAGTCTTAGTATTGGTGATGATAGCACTGGGAGTTGGTCCAATCTAAGTTTCGAAGATGAACATCCTGATGAGAGCAGCAGTTTTCTTCACCTAAGTGACAGGTAATTATAAAGATGTTAGTGTAGTTAAACAGTTACCTTGACATCAAATAGCTTGTCATCAAGTGTATTTCTCCTAGGGTTTGGAGGAGAAGAGATTACTTTTGTCTTCAACACACAATGACTTTTTTATTAAAAATGGCTTTAGTATTATGATTTTGTTTTCTTACAAAACATTGTTGGCCATGAATGTCCATACTCTGTAAAATATGTGGAGTGTGCATTGTCATTGATGCCAGGGAGTCACATCAAGAAAAACTGTACAAATTAAATTTGAATATTAGCAGAAGCTGGAAGCATTTTAAAAACAAGCACCCTGTGTAAAATACAGCTTGAGAATACAGTTTAAGTTGTGCTCTAAAATATTAAAACTTAATCCTTGAGAAAATCTTTTATATAAATTCATTTATTTTGAAAAGTAATAGCTTAATTTGCATGATGAGCTTTTACAGCTATTTTTGTCTTTTTGGAGGCTGGAATTTATAAGCTGCTCTAACTGACATTGGTGGAGTATTTATATACTGCTAACCATGGACTTGCAGGTGTGTAATATTGGAACTTAACCTGTTCAGGGTAGTAACCTTTTCTACAGAGCTTCTCACTGCACTGTCCCTGGCTGATTGATAACTAAAAAAGATTAGAATGGGAATTCTAAAATCTGCAACATCTCTGCCTGTTTCCAGGGAGAATTATATTGAGAGTTGTGGCCCAAGCTTCTATATAAGGAATATATGAGGAACGAATAAACTTCGTTTTTTATGGTTGATGTAACAAAGTTCAGCATTTCTGTTGAAGAATAGCAGAAATGGAAGAGAGATTTTTTTCTTCAGTTAGTGCTTCTAGCATAGCTGAGATTAAAGAAGGTATGGGAGGTGTGCATGCTTAAGTAATATACAAATAGGTTATTTTGTACCAATGTGAAACTACTCAAATGTCTGCAATATTTTTCATGTTTTGCTTAACTAAATAATTTAATCAAACCACTACTGTAATTTATCACTCATGCACCTTAATAATTTTGTAGAAGAATACATTAACTTAAAATTATTTTAATAAAACATTATTTCTTGAACAAGTGAAAATGATGATGAAAATCTGTGTATAAGGAAGACTATTTACTGTATTGGCAGTTAAAAATACACAATAAAGTATAGAGTAGTTGATAATGGGAAAAAGTATAAAAAAATTTCTGGACCAGTACTGCCTGTGTTGTATTTGTTATTTGTTTATTAGTCCCAAAACAGATGTAAATGAAAAGGAGGTTATTTGTATAATTTGAACAAAATCTGTGGCTCATTAGAGGAGGAAGGACTTGTATTCACATGTTACTCATAGAAGGGGAGGCATAATTTGGATAGCAAGTAGTTGAGGGAGGAAACAGGCATGTGCTAATTGATCAGCTTGTTTTACAGAACTAGTTGTGTCTTGATAACAGCATGTGTGCTCATCTGTGTTGCTGAGGTTTATCAGGTGGAAAGAAGGATCTGGGGTTTTTGCCCTGTGTAAAAAAAGATAGCCAGGGGAAGATCTGTAACAAGACCAGATTCAGTAATAATACCCTATTGTGGTTTAACCCCAGCTGACAACTAAGCCCAGCGCAGCCAGTCACTCCTCCCAAGGTGGGATGGGGGAGAGAATTGGAAGAGTAAAAGTGAGAACACTCATGGGTTGAGATAAAGACAGTTTAACAGGTAAAGCAAAAGCCACGCACAAGCAAAGCAAAACAAGATTCACCACTTCCCATGGGCAACTTCATTAAGATGAATGTTATTTAGAGAACTTGGTAGTTAGTTATACAGGAAAGTGCTTGTATCTTCTGCTTTTCATGCCTAAATCTAGTGACTTAAATTTAGAATTAAAAAGGTCTTAAGCTTTCTCTCTAGTTGTTGTGTAGGCATAAGCATAGGCGTAGACATAGGTTTTTCATCCAGCATCCAGGCTGGGTTGTAACTCAGAGCAGAAGCCTTTTGCTTTTCTTGTTATTCTTCTGCTGGCTCATGTTGAAGAGCTGCATGAACCATTACAGAGGCATTATAATGCCTTTGTCCGTTTATTGCGTGTTTTGTGATTACAGGCATTTATTTTAAAGATGTTAATTTGGCTGTTAATTTAAGGACTGTTAATTACAAAAAGGTCTCATCCTTTCTCATGCCTCATTGTAATCATATGGTTCAATATACATGATTATTTCAGACCAAGATTCACCTCTGTAAAGTGTATTAATCTCTTACCTCATTAGAACAGTAGTGTGCAGAAGTTACTCTGTTGGATTGCAAATTCTTTATCCTTTAGTCTGAGAACCAGAGCAGCTTTTACTTCTATTTGTGTTCTGCATCTGTAACTTTCAGTTAAAGAGGCTGTGTGAGTGCAAAGTATTGTTATCAATAGGCTATATAAAATTTTTTATACCTGTAATTTAATCATTTTAAGCCAAATTTAATACTTCATATGGGGTGTGGTAGTCTCACACAGTAGCTTGAGAAGTGTTTTTTAGACCAGGTTTGCATTCTCTCCAAGTTGGTTTCTTCAGAAGCTTCTGCTCTTTAATTTTTTTTTTTTCTTGTTTGCATTATAAGAGAACTCTTTGAATTTTCTTTGGACATGTAGTCTAAATAAGCACCGGTGTACTGAATGAGGCACTTGCAACTTCTTAAACTTTTTTTCATGTTATTTGGGTGTGTTTATATTGTAAGCTTGCTAGCCTGCTGTTACTTAACTGTTTTGAAATTATGATCCAAGCAGGCGTGCTGGAGAGCAAGGGACATTGATAGGTGATAATGTTACTGGCAAACACTTGAAAGAGATCAGTGTCTGTCTCTTGAAATGTTTTCTTCCACCAGTTTGCTATTTGCCTTGAATGGTATGAGTGGAAAAGAGCTCTAAGAGTCACATAAAACTCAGGTGAAGAAAACATTTTCTTGCAGCAGTTGTTTTCTGCAGTTACTCCGCAGCTTCTCGTGCCATCTCTAGTAGACAGTCTTCTTTCTTGAAGAATGCTGGTTATTTGGAAGTCCTGTTCTTGGAAGGTTTCCAGACATTCTCTGGGGGAGGTATGAAGTTGGGGAACAGAGATTGAGTCATATGAGCTGTACAATCTTGTACATATTGACAGGTTTAACAAACTGTGCTATTTATAATGACTGAAATTAACGAGTGAAAACATGCCCAGTTTTTTCAGTTCTTTGCATTGAGTTGAATGTAGTCATAGGATAAATGCAGTATTTTTGTGAACTGTGAGTGAAGTAATCTTTTCAGTATTGTTTTCATAGATTTATAAACCCCCCTTTTTAAAAGATCAACTTGCAGAACAATATTCAAAATTAAAAAAATATTTAGAATTTCTTCTCATCAGGCTGTTGGAGATTGTTACTGGAGTTTTTGGAGTGTGATGGAAGGATTTTGTATGTGAAGTTCTCTTCACAATGCATAATTTTATTAACTCTTAGCTGTTCCTTATTAATACAGATATAATCCATATTCCTATGAGTAATCCTTTTGAAATTGTTAAGTTTCTATAAATAACGAGCCATGTGCTTAGACCTGAGGACAGAATTCCTGCTAGTACTAATCTGGAAAATTAATGAGTACAAATTAATACTTTCACCTGTGAATACTTCCACCTGTGTACTGAAACCTGCTAGTTTTGCATTATTGTGCACATTGCTGCTCTGGATAGCACTGAGAGTCATGTTTGTTCCAGCAAACCTGTCTAGAAAGTTTCAGTGCTCTTGTATTAAATGTCTTGACAAAAGAGTTGTAAGGAAAATTAAGGTTCTAGTTTGAGCTATTGTTCTTTTCTAGTTCAGCTGTCTTCTCTTCTTCTCCTGGCAGTAATGGTAACAGCAGTAGCTGGAGCAGTCTTGGTTTAGAAGGGGATATGTATGAGGAGAATTTATCCTTTCCAACATCAGACAGGTTGGTTGAGTTGAGAAATATAAACCAGATGGGTTCCTCATAATTAATGCATGAAATCATCATTTTTGAAAATAAAAATACAGTACATTTTAATGCTGATACATTATTCACACTCTTCTCACTTAATCACAATATGATTTTTTCATTAATTAATCCACTCTGAATGATTAAATTTTTCTGTGCTAAAAGTGATTAATGTGTTTTGCTTGCAAAAAGATCCCTTTTTTGCATGTTCTTGCCTGCAGTTTTACAAGTCTTTAGATTTGCTTTTTTTCATGCAGACTAGAGCTTGCTTCCTACAGGATTTCTGATTTTTTTTCCCTTTAGCTTGTGTAAACTTTCAAAATTGCTTAGTAGTTGGTTTTTATAAACCACTTTTGGCTTTACCTATAGCTATTAATATCTGTGACAAAAGATGGCTCAACATTTTCACATATGAAGCAAAACAATTAAAATCAATAAGTAGCACCTTTAACACCTTGTTTCTCTCTTCTCCCTTCCTTTCCTAAGAGCAAATCTGGTGAAGTTGATGATAAGTCTGTTTACAACATAAAATGGTGTGAAAAGCAAAGCTGCTTTTCATGATCACTCCTTAATTCTTTAGGATCTTCCTGTTGTTTAACCTTCATTACAGTCTTAGAATTTACTACATTTGGTGCATATATTGGATTGTTTTCATATTTTTGTTTTCTTAATTAAAATACAGTGATGGAACAGAAGATAAAGATGAAGATTCCAAGGATGCTGTAGAAGGTAATGCCAGTTCCTGCATATGCTACTGTTCTTGTCCTGTGCACTCTACACTGATTTTTTTTTTTTGTTAATTCTTTGCCTTTGTAGGCTGCAAAACAAGGTGAGAACTCTGTTACCCCTATTCATCATAATGAATGTCAGTCAAGTGTCAGAATGTATTCTTAGATTAATGCCCTACATAATCCTCTTAATGCACTGAAGTTTGCAGCCTTTAGGAAGTGCTGGTTACTGATGCTTAGATGAATTTAATAATATAAAGTAGAGAACTTTGTTCAGCTTGTTGAAAATATGAATTTATTTGCAGAGCTTAACTTTTTAAAAAAATGCTTGTTAAGGAGCCATGGCAATGCATCTGCATGGCTGCCTTCAACATGCTATAGAAGTTACTCAAACTGTACACATTAATCTTGGGAGAGAGTAATGAAAAACAATAAAAACCTTGGATTCGATGCATTTGCTTTTCTCTCTTTCTTCTTAGTGAAGTATAACATAGGGTCTCTGCAGAGTCTTGTTACAACTTCGTGGTTTGTAGAAGATCTCTGTACTCTGGTTCCAGTCTGATTGATGTGCCAAATGTTGTTAACTGAAATGAAAATAGCCTGAATACTCAGTGTGTGAAGATGGTTTTAAGATGAACAGATGTTAGAACAAGTTGTATCAGAACTCTTCTTTGTGTTGGGTATATTCTGAAGCATTTCCAGAAACCTGTGCTACTTCCTTACAGAGGATATTCAGACTTGTTGCACATCTTGAAGTAGTCTTAATGTAATCAGAAAGATGTGTGGGTTTAGGGTTTTTTGATTGGTTTGAGGTTTTTTTCTCTCTTTTTAAGCTCCTGGAAAATGTATATAAGTGACCAACATCTCTTAATTTTATTAAATCAGATGTGACTAAGGATATAAGAAAACAAAGCTAAATTATTGAGTATTTTTTCCTCAGAATAATTATAATTAAAATATTTTCTGCTCTGTAGGCTTTATCTACTTTATCAATGTGTCTTTGCTTTCTTTTTGTCTCAACTTTAAAAAAGTTCTGGTATCTCAAATGCTCAAATTGCTCCATTAGGATACTGATTGGATGTCTTCTTTACACAGTTTAGGTGTCACCTACTGTCTGTAGTGAAACAGACTGTATTAAGGATTTTCTAGTGAAATTTTTCCAGTGTAAGTTCCTCACCATCTCACTAGTGTTTTGAAAAGGCTCTTTCTGTTGTGTAATTGTAGGACTGTTTAAACAGTGTGCTAGGTAGAAAAACTTTGTACCTGTTCTTGTACATTTGGAAGCTCTGTTCATGTCATACCTGGAAATATCTGACTTTCTAAGCTGACTGTGCCTTCTTGTTCACTAAAGAATTTGAATCAAAGCCTTATTATCAAATATACATCTATTTTATAAGACTAAAAAATGTACCAAAACTTCCCAGCAGTATTACTACAATGCTTTCCACCCACTGTCATAATTTTTTAAAATCGCTCTTTCTCCCATAAAGAAGTTAAATTTTGGGACTCCTAGACAAATACTGTGTTATCCATTAAATGCACACTTTTTAAAATCAGTTAGATGAAGGCATAGCAAAAAACAGTATCTGGAAATGGAAGGAACTGATGGACCATGTGAGAGCCATTGCTGTTCAGTTTATGAAAGTCTGTGCTAAATTTCTTGTCATTTGGAACATACATTATAGTTTAGGTATCTTTTAATACTCAGATATGTTTGCACACAATTGTAAATGGGATAAACAGTACTTCCTGATGGGAAAGTGCTGAAACACTTGAGACCAAACGGATTTTTCCTTTCATATTATCTGTGTATACTAAATTGAGTTTTTTTAAGATGATACAGTCTATAAACAGTGAACTACAGAGAATTTTTGGAAACAATTTGAAGGTATTGATTTGACAATTTTATATTTAATGTTAGGTTTGGAGCAAATACGAAAGACTTTATCAATAAGGAATATTGATGTGGAACCAAATCTAGTGGACCCACAGCTCAGAGCAATGCTCCAGTGGCTGGCAGCTTCTGAAACAGAGGTGTCTGACCTTCACTTTCGTGACACTGCTGCAAGGGAATTCGTCTTTGTAAGTACTTGGGTTCGATGGGTGGTGGGAAAGGGGAAAGATTTCTTTGACTTCCATTTGCTGTGATAGACCAGCTGCTATTACTTCATTTGTTGTTCACTGCTGAGGAAAATCATCATTTAAATCCTGAGAGGTCGAAGTGGAACAGCCTGTTTAACCTGTGTGTATACCATACATAAACCAGTATTCATCAAAGCTGAATTGTTTCACTTCTTCGCTTACAAGTGTTTTATCCAAAAAGGATGTTTGATGAAAATTATATTGTTTCAAGCGTTTTTATTTAGTATTTAATTGTCTATAAATTTAATCTTTCTGAGAACTTGGTCATGCAAGTTTTTTTTCTAACTTACCCTGTCCTACCTAGGTTTGATTTTTTTTTTTTTTTAATAGCAAAGACATTTTCTTGTTAGAAAGAAGTTTAGTTGCAAAGGAAATACTACATTTTTATTCTGTAAGCAACTAAAACCAAAGCTATTAAAAAGAGCTCTCACTAAGATTGTTTTCTTCTTAGGTGCTTTTACTTTTTTTTTATTGATCAAACTTTCAAAGAGCTGGGCTTTAGCAATTTGTGTCTCTTTAGAAAGGCTCAGTATTTTAGTATGCATACTGTCCTGAGTATTTCCATCAGAAGCACATGAGAGAAACTTATTATTGCTATAAAATCATAAAACCTATTCTTTCAAGGCATACACCAAACTACATACAATAATCTGGAACTTCTTACATTAAACCTATATTTTTTAATTGACCAAGGAATTACCTGGCTATTGAAAGGCTAACTTAATAGATATATAGGCATTGTCTCTAATTATGAGGCTCATAGGAATGATAATTATGAAATATTTGTATTTTGTGACCGGGTAATTGGAAAAATTGTTAATGTTATGCCATTAATATGATTTTAGTGATTAAGATCTTGGCAAAAATGACTTAACATACGTACCAGCACATGAAAGAGGAAAAAGCTTGCTCTCAGTTCTGAAATTTAATATTGACTCTTCAGCTTGGGGCTTTCCAAAGTGTACATCATCATTTCAGGAGTAAAGGGGAGTTTCTGGGAGGTAAAGGTCAGTGTGACAAAAGTGACTCCCAGATTTGGATGGATGTGTGCACCTGTGGTGCTTGGTTAGTGTAGACCTGTGCTAAGAATGTGAAAGGTGCCTGGAGGCCAGTCCAGATCATACCTGGTCTGCATTTTCCTAAGAGAGGCTCCTCCCTTCCTAGCACACAAAGACAATGATAACTTTGGGGTTCTTTTCTGCCTATGTAACTGTGTGCGATGTGTGTTTGATTTCGAGAGTAGGAAGTTTTGCATTCTTGTTTGAAATAACACAGAAAGTTTGGAAATGTTTTTTTGGGCATATAGAAATATATGTCCTATGCTCATTTTCTGGAGCTTGGTATGTTTGATTTAGAATTACTTCAAGAATTTGTTTTGTTGTACAATGGTTCTGACAGAGTGGACTTTGTGCTTTCTCCAACTGGAAGGCAGTTTGAGAATACTTTTCTCCATTTCTGTGCTATTTGAAATTGTTGGTTTTAGTCCTTATATTCATATGTTTCTTCTTTGTTACAGTTTATAAGTGCCTTAACACAAAGAAGAAAATGTGTCACTTTTTCTGTTCTCACATGCTTGGCTGAGCATTCTCTGAAGGTTTTTGGATGTGAATGAGTTGGAGTTAGGGATAACGATCATTCTGACCTTTTAAAGACCTGTTCATCTGTTTCATGCTCTTGCAAATACTCGAGTAGGATAGTGGTAGGACCCACAAGTGTTAACAATAATTTATTTTCTGTGTATCTGAGACATACGTATCCTAGACTGCAATATAATACGAAAGACAGAAGAGAGACGGCAGGCGCGCCTTCTTAAATTTTTTCCTTGAGTCTCTCGTTCTTTGGCCAGCTCTGAGTTAGGAGGCTACAAAGCTGTGGTGCTGAGATTGTAGCCAATGCTCCAGGACCCACAGGAAAGATTATTAGCTGGCTATGTATCTGGGCATGACTCCAACTAGTTTAATAAAAGGACATCGTGAAAAGAGCACTCTAGAAAATAGCAGTGTCTGTTATGTGTGCCTTCCTAAAAAATTATTATATTTTTCTACTTGACACTTCAGTCATAAATTGATACTGAGTTGTCACCTGAAGGCAAGACCTTCAGGCAGGCAGTAGTCCGGCAGTCCTGAAAATGCTACAGTAGTTAATTGTTTCACTTAGTTTTATAGGTTATTTTTAGTTCTCCAGATGCAGTTACGTTAAAATAAATTGAAATTTGTTTCCCTCCCCGGAGGCAGAGAACGATTACCTGTTTTTTATTCCATGCCACTTCCCAATTGGAATGATCTCTGACCCAGACGGAATTAAATTGGAAGTAGTCGCTCCCGGGTCTGTGGCTTGTAAAGCTGAGCGAGCCCCTCCAGAGGGCGCTGCAGCCCAGCGGGAGCCACGGCGGTGTCGCGGTCCCTCGGCAGCCGCGGGTTCGGGGCATCTCCCGGGGACTCTCGGGAGCTGCCTCGGCTTCATGGGGAAGCGGCCCGGGTGAGAGCACCTCAGAAACAGCTGTTTCCCGTATAAGCGGTGGGTGAGTTCTGGAAGGGAGGAAAGGCTTGTGTTACCCGGTCACAGCGGGTAACGAGCTGTCGATGTGAAGTGGCTGCATAGAAGGCAGGAGTGCTCCTAGCATGTATCAGGCAGGGCGTCACTTGCTGCAGCTGCCTATGAACTCTTGCTTAAGGGTGCAGCTTGTGCTCAGCAAGGCAGAGGAAAGTTAAATACCTGTGTATGAAACAAAATACATTTGTTAGGAGTTCACAAGAAACCAGTAAATGCCTGACAATGTGGCTATGCAAGTACCTGGATTAAAAAAATCATATGTACTAAATTTTTAATCAGATCTTACTGTTAAAGCCTTAGCTGTTTTATGATTCCTATTTTGAGTAAACTAATATTTCGCTTGTCTGGCAGTAAGTAATTGGTCATCTAAAGAAATAGTGAGATTAAACCTAAAATTAAAATTTAGCTGCCAGCTGTGTAGTTTTACCGTGGTGGAAAACTTCTTTGGACAAAAGTTTTATATTGTATTCGCTGAAGTAGGTATTTGGACATTAGCCACACTTTACTCTGGCAGAGGAAAGAAAAATGACCGTTCTTTTATAAACCAACAAACATCAGTTACAAAATTGCATGTTGTAGACTATAAAACTCCTACTTCCTGTGCTCTGCTTTAAAATTCACAGAAATAGCTACAGATTTCAGTCTCTTCTTAAATAGAAAAGATGTCTTTTCTTTTTTCCACTGAGAAAAGTTTCCATTGTTCAGAATAAATTATGCTCAGGATTAGAGAGGATTTTTTTTTGCTTGTTCAAGATAATGGTTTTCTCAGGAAGTTAATTGTTTGATACATGTTTTTATGCCTATTTCCTTTCTGTCAGTTCTATCACTTGCCTTGCTGCAGTTGGAATATCAGCTAGGTAAAGATTCAGAGAAAGATTGTCTTCCTTTTTATTTATTATAGAACTTTATATTGCAGTCTGACAGGTCTCATAGTAGAAACTATATGAATTTTTAATTTTGTAGCTGAGAAAAATATTTCTCTGAACACTGCGTATGACTTTGTTTTAACTTAATATATGGGATATCTTGGTATGGACTATAAAAGGGAATAAAAATCTACAGCTCCAAAGAGTAAGTAGGGTGTCTAAACCATGTTTACTAAATGCAGCATTGACAGGTGTCCAGAAAGCTACAGAGAATAAAGTTTGTTTGTGTGGATGTTGTTTTATTTAATTATTTAAACTAAAAGTTGTTAGGTTTTTTACTCCTGGGCAAGCTGTCAGATTCATTCTTTTCCTAAGGGTTGGCTTTCTTACACATATAGCTGAGCTTGACACATCAGCAATGGAAGATTTTTTGTTTAGATTCTGGGGGAAAAGAAATGTTTTCAGCTACACTGATCTCTGCTCCTGAGTGGTAGTTTAACTTAATCATCACCTTTTCCTCTTCCCCAAGATGTTATAATTTCCCAACTCTGAAGACACTGTTTTCATTGAGGGTAGTGTCTGTGCCGCCCCAACCACACTATATGTTGTGAAAGGAAAATCCACATCCTTTTATTAAGACAGAGTTTTGTCTTTTTATACATGCATTATTGGCATGGGAGGGGTGGCAAATGTCTTAATCTTGTGTTCAGAATTTCCTGTTTTCTGCAGTCTTGATGAACCACAGACCTCATACCTGTGGCACCACATAATTTGAAAATGGTGCTCCCTCCAGAAGAAAGTTTTGTGAAGACTGCCCTAAAGAAAAGTGCTTAATTCTTGCAGAAGTTTTTGTTTTTATAGATGTGGGAATAATGATTAACTCATTACAACTGATCTCTTATGACCTAATGTTTCAAGAATAACTTCTGTAACTTAATCAGGATGTCCCAGTCAAAATATTTTGTTTTGTGTTCCCCTGTCTCCCCTTTAGCTTTCCAGAAGACTGAGAGAAAGAGATTGGAAAGTTGGAGATCTCTTGCAAGCAGTGCTGAAATATTGTGAAATGATAGAGAAGGCATCTGATGGAGAGCAAGCTCTAAGTAAATCTTTGGTCGGTTGGCTTCTGGAAAATGTCTGAAAAATCCAAAGATGCAACACTCTTCACTTCATTCCTCTTCTGAAAGAAGATAGAAAGAACACAGATGTGTAAAGTAAAATTCAGCTAGCGAATGTTTAAGTAATAGTCAGCATTAAAAGACTTTGAGGTGAAAGTCAAAATAGCTGTGCTGTGCTTTGTGATACTGTGCACATGGTATGTTTATTCAGTCCATAATCGGTGTTGTCCACCCACACATAACTTGTATTTACTGCTGTGTTCATACCACTGAGATACTTATGAACAACCCTTGTCTATGATCATAGTCCACAGGAGGCAGTCTCAGACATGATATTCAGGATTTCCCTTGTGCCAGGATAGCTCTTTCCCCCCACTGCTATGTGTGCTATATTCACAGCAGGACTAAGAGCACTGATTTCAGCAAGAATCTGCTCTGGAATACCTTGCTGCAGACAACGGAAAAATCATCCATCTTGGCCAGGTGTTACATGCCCAAGAGCAGCATTGCCAGGAAGAAAATTGTGACCTGCCTGAACAGCCCCTTAATACAGTCTGGCTTCATAGCCACCCTTATCAGTTTTAACTTTATGTGAAGATGGGAGAGCCTGCTCTGAAATTGCTGAGGTGCAAATCCAAATTCCCCTTTTTGACTGCTGTAGAGCTGGTAACTTCTGCTCAAAGGGCAGAGTGAGAAGTTGAGCATAATTCTGTATGTAATTTTTCAGCAAGGTTTCCTGAAGCTTGCCAATCAGATTTAAATTGCTGAGTTTTTTACTGAGGCATTTTGTATGCAGATACTTCTATGACATTAGTTCCATGTCAAAGAATTTGTGCATTAGTCTCTTACACAGATGTGTTAAAAATAGAAGATAGGAATTTCTGAGGATTTTGGCCCTCTTTTTGAACAGTTTTAATTCTTTATTTCTTTTAATGAATAAAGACAATTTTGTTACTCAGCGAGCACGGAAGTGTTTAGCAAAGAAAGCTAATAAAAATGTAAAGGGGAAATTTCTTGTAAATTGATGTTTCATTTTTGTTGGCTACCTTCACTGAATTTTTTTAAAGGCACTTTTAATTGAATATTTTTAGTAGTCTTGTCAGGTTTCTCACCAATGCTGCTGATTTGCCTTTCTGTCTGAAGGGAAATATGGACCTTCACTTATCCTGTGGTTTGAAAATGTTTTTTGGGATTTGTTTTTTTATATATTCTTTGAGAGAAAAAGGCACATCCTGGTGATTACCAGGTTGCCACCTAAAACTTGGCAAATAATCACAGAGTGTTACTAATTTTGGATGAACAAAAAAAATCTTAATAGCTTTTTCTCAGAAAAATATATTGTTGATATGGTGCACAGTTTTGTGATCCCAAACAAGGAGAGATATGGTCTCCAAATTTATTCCTTAGTTTTATTGATATGTGTGCAATTCTGATTTCCCCTACCCCAAGAATGGCTATGAAGTGTCACACTGGTAAACTCAAGAGCACTGTTCTTGCAGTGTCTTTGTGTTTCAGGAAAGCATTCCACTGGCCTTTTTGCAGAGACCTGGTTGATTTTAGTCCTCTTTTGTCATCTGGATTTCTGCCTTGGATCTCGCAAAGTTCACCTTTCTCACAGAGCCAAAGATTATTCATGTTTTTGTGAATGCACATACAAGTGTTCACACTTGTGAATACACATAGAGATACATATGTTTATCTATATGTGTATGAGGTCTCACCAATGTGAACTCCTAGTGCAAACTTCTACCACTAAATTAAAATTCTGTTATGCTCAGTTTACTTCCTCACTTCATATACCATTTCACTGATTGAAAAATCGATGTATGAAACAAAAAGACCGAAAGCCACTTCAAGGCCTTTTGTATTGTTATAGGTAATATAAGCCAGGCATCAGGAATGATTTTTCTCCAGAGCCCAAAGCATGTCAGGGTAAGTTATTTAATTCTTGTATTTGGAAGATTGTTCTAGGAGCAAACTTTTTTAAAGAATTCTACAAAAGTAGTCTGTTCTTTTTTTTTTCTCTCCTAACCACCAGATTCCTTTCTCCCTTTTTGTGTTTTTTTGTTGATTTTCAACATCATTTTAGACAAAAAATTTGAAACAATTCCTTGGCTGTAACACTTTCCCCTTAACACAGCAATAATATACTTGTGCAAATTCACCTATAAAATTGAAATTTCAAGGAAAAAAAATGCTAAAAGCAGAGCCTCATGACTAAATTTTGCTCACCAAGTGGAATTTCAGTGCATGAGGATACAGTGTAGTATGGTAAAGTGTTTCTGTACAGTGAGAAGGATATTGAAGGTATTGTAAATGTACAAAACCATACATTTAAAAAGATCTACAACACAACCAACAAAAAACACTGCAGGAGCAGCCATTTTTTAACTCATTTATTCAGAATGTTGGATTTTATAAAGCTGATGAAGTGCTTTTTCTTTTCATGTACTTTTGTGGAGAAAGGCAGAAGATTGCGCCATTCACGAAGCTTACAAATCCATAAAGTTGAGTAGACAACAGCTGCACTGAAAATTATTTTTATAAACGGAATGTTGTTTTCATTCAGGATCAGATATGTTGTGTAACTATTGATTGGTGTTATATTAAGGGAGAAATGGTTTTATTAGCCTCTGAGGAAAGTAGCATAGTTTCCAAATTTTTGTGAAAAAAATGTTATAAAATACTTCATTTTTACTGAAAATAAGCAAAGAACCAAACCAGTTTTCTACACAAATTGTTTTAAATTTGTTCTGATTCACTTGACTTTTCCCCCTTTGTATGAAATTAGGAAAGCATTAAACTAGCCTGGCAAAATTATTACAATTGAATAATTTTAATAATCTTTGAAAACCTTACTCTGATTATATCTAGCTGGTGCTGCCATATTAGTGAGAAAGCTGTTCTTTGCTAATGCAGGTCTTAAATCACACTTTCACTGAGGTTTTTTTAAAACTCCTGACCACAAATACAGAAATGTAAGTGAAAACTATAAAAACATGTAGGGCCACATTCTGGTCTTTTAAAGCATACTACTCTGCTTTATGAACAAACATAATAAGGTAGAGTTTGTTTAATTCTGCATTTTTTCTGTATGGGAAACCCTGGTAATTTAATTTTTATGTTGAGGAAAATATATCCTAGGATGTTATTGTTTCAGAAATCACCCAAACACTTCATAAATATATTTGGTATTCTAAAAAATGGAAGCGTTGTGATGTTTTTTAAGGTTCTATAGAAAAAGCACTTTGAGAAATAGTCCCTCTATAAAGCAACAGTTAGAAGTGGCCATATTTAAAACTAGTTTAAACATTCAGAATGGGGTGCATAAATAATACAAAGTATGCATAAAGCCTTAAAATAAAAACCAAACAAAACTCAAACCCATATTCTAAAATTAAAGAGGATTTTCTGTCTCAAAACAAGGATGTGAAAAGGCAGCTCAGACCATGTACATGAATGCAGTTTCTGTAGTATCGTTGTTCTTGAGTTTTAGAAGATATTGTAAGCTTTTTAGAAAGAAGCCAACCAAAACCCCAAAGCCCAGCAATCCACATTCCGAGACTAATTAGGTCTCTCAAAAATGGTATCAGATTTTCAGTGTTACATTTGCTAATGTAACTCTGTCTGGGACCTTTTCTTTGAAGAGCAGCATATTGTTGGAGATGGGAACACAGTGAGCAGTAAACACCAGCGCAAACCCCTGCAGTTCTAGACAGTTGATTTGCAGAGAAAAAGACAAGATTCAGGAATGATTTTTATTGTAAGAATTTTGGCTTTTCAGCAAGAGCCTCTACTGTCAAGCATTTACTGTACTTGAGCTCTGAAGAGGCAGGTACAGAGCCCAGCCACTGTAGTCACTTTATTTTGTACCATCTTTGTACATTCCTGTTGTATAGCTGGTGTTGTAGTTTTAAAGGGCCTTTGTTCTAATGTCTGAATAGTATTTAATACTAAAATTTATTATAATTTGCTGGAACTGCTGCTTATTTGTGCAGTGTTACAGTAATTCACAGCCCAGTTAGTGATGCAATTGTATACCAAAAGCAGTTTGAATACCTAAATGTTTATGTAACTGTACTCAATGAATATGAAGGTCTTGTACTGTATAATGGTGACAAGTTTTGCTATTTTAGTAATTTAACTATATTCAGTTTTCAGATTATGAACTCCAGGTTGCACTAAATTTGTCCTTGTTTTAGCAGTGGCTTAAAATAAAACACATTTCACTGGCTTCAAGAGTGCTGTCATTTCTTGTAAATTGATGGAATATTATTTTTCTTTTCAGTGAACACAGCTAAGACTGGTCTTGGTCAGTGGCTGTGTGAAGGCTCTTGAGGAAGGGTATAATAAACAGTGCATCAGTAGATGGCACACTTCTTACAGAGTTAAATTGGAGTCCTGCAAGGGGTGAGGACCCAGCTTTACTCTCTTTGGGTTGAAGGGTGGACCCACAGATCCATTTATGTGCAGTGAAGTGTCACATGGGCTCTACTCACAGCACAGGGGGGATGTAAGAACCAGTCAGCTTCATCTTGCCTGGAATCTGGGTTAGTAAGGTTACTTTGATACTTCCATGTGGACTGAGGTTGGACTTTGGCACTTTGTCCAGTATTTGGGAAATTAGCTTAGAACTTGTCATTAGTCTTCTGGACAAATGCAAGAATACTCTGCTAATGAAAATGTACGAAACAAGATGTTTCACGGGTTTCTTCACAATCATCAAGTGTTTTGGTATCTTGTGAAATGCACCGAACAGCATGAAACAGTAATGCTGAGCAGAGATGATGTGCATAGGTGCCATTTGTAAGATTTAGAAGTACTGCTGTTGCAAATACCTGTCCTGATAGTTTTTGATGTAAAACCTGTGAATCTACTAATCTCTGCTGTGTTTCATTTCAAGGATTAGGACATTTTTGTTGAAGTTACTTTAAAACCAGTAAACGTGAGTAAATCTCCTTGATTATTTTTGCAATGGTTGTTTAAAGGAGGTTTCTTTAGGTTTCTTAGGTTTTATTTTGAGATTGCTTCCAAAAGGAGCATTCTTTTGTTTCATTACCGTATCTGTTTCAAAGATTTTTTGTTTGGGTAGTGCCTCATGGTCAATCACATGGAAAATATATGTTAGCTGAAGCAAGTAAATAGCTTGCTCTTCAAATAATGTGCGTCCAAAAAAAGACAAGTAGGGAGTTAGAAACAAAGAAAAGATTTTCATAAAGGGAAAGAAGATACTCATGTGGAAGATAAATCTGAGCTTTTTTTCTTCCTGCCTTGGACTTTATTTTTCTTTCATTCAGCAGTCTGGTTCTGGCTGGCTTTATTCAACCACAGAACAGTATCCATGCACTTTGTTTAACCTTGGTGTATTAAATTGAGAGTTAAGTCTCCAGCTAGTCCATAGTCTTCGCCCAACATGTGTGCTACTCCATCTCTTGCTGCTGTTGGTCAGACCTTCCTCTCAGTCCCCAGCCTGAGCTGCTGGTGTGACTGAATTCCATGCTGGCTATTGCTCCGAGCCTCCGATTGGAAGGTGGCTACGGAAAGTGAGTCATGCCAAGGCTGCAGAAATGTACCCAGATCCCTGACCTTACTGGTTATTGAGCACCATATTAATCAAATGCTGTCTCTTTCCCCTGCTGTTGAGGCAAACCATGAAGCGTGTGACTGCTTGGGGCAAGGGATCTGACAGTGACAGGCATGAGGCCGTATCTGTGGTCTGGCTACTGGGTATCTAGTCCATGACCACACAACACCTTTCCACAGAAATTGCAAAAACTGAAATTAGGACCTTCAGTCAGAATATGTAGTCTGCATTGCTTTTATCCCTCTGAAAATTGCTGCTGCTTTAGGACCGTGGGGGAGCTTTGCATGCATTTACTGGGGTTGGTTTGTTCAGTTTTAATTAAGAAAAGGCAGAAGAGAACACTTGTGTAACTCATTTGACTTAGTTTTTTGAAATTCCAATGCTTCAACCAGGAATAAGAAGAATACTGAGAAAAGGAAGTGTGTGATAATGTGGTACTTCTTTCTGGTATTTGCCCCTGCAGCCCACTTAATGCCAATCTCTCATTTTGTACAGCCTCCACCTCATTTAACTTCTAAGTTAAATCAGAGGCTCTTCCTACACTTTCCTTGTAGCTGTTGCTGGTTTCTACCTTTTTTCTGTCCCTTGTCAAGTTTTATAGCGCAGCTATTGTCTTCAGTTTCTCTTTTGACCCTGCTCTGTTGTCCTGATGTGACTTCTGGCCTTCTCATTCTTGTCTGGTGGAAGTGGTTAAAAACCAGCAAGGGGAGTCTTAGCTGTGAGGCTGTGGAATAAGGCTTGCCTACCAGAAATCATCAAGCAGTGAAGAAGAGCTAAACTTGCTTTTGGCTGAGTTTTTCACTCCTGTAGGAAAGTAATCTGTGGTTGCTTTGGTTTGGAACCCAATTTACTGCTTGCAAAACCCTTGGATTTTATGCTGATCTAAAAGTAACTTTTAAGCTGATACTGAAGTATAATGTAACTCTAACACACTCCATAATTCGTGCTGCTGTATGTGCACTGTGCTGCTGGTTGGCTTCCAGACACAGGGCAGAACTCAGTCCTTTGGAAAGCTGGCAAAATCCCAGTTGTCTCACCCAGTTGCATCAGGTCTCAATTAGATAGATAGTAACCTTTAATAGCAAACAGTCAAGACCTGAGAAGTTTGTATTTTTGTATTCTTGCCCCATGGTATTGTGCTGCGAACAGATGCTTCAGCTGGATTGATTAACCACACAAAATCAGACATGATGCTACAAAAATGCTAACAATATGGGCAGATATGCAGCAAAGAGCCATCTGCTTCTGCTGGAAGTTGTAGTTCAGAGGAGACACATGATGTTTCTGTAGGAAATTAGAATTTGGCTCAGTGGAAACCAAGTTGTAAAAGCAGAGAAACTCTGTCTAGAGAAATGGCAATACTCAGGTGTCCTGTTGAACTCTTTACAGTATGTTATGCAGTATTTATCAGAGAGTTAGAGCTCACAACTGAATCCATTGGAGCTAAAAGGCTCTGGGAATAGGAGAGCATCCAAGCTAACAGTTGCAGGACTGTGAGATGCTTAACTAATATTTCTGTGGCAACAGATCATATACATTTTTCATTCTTTTAGCTTAGGAGGTTCAGAACTTGGCTTGTGTCCTAATTTATTGCTGTAAACCATGATGTGAATATTGTATTGTTAGGGCAATCAGTCTTCAAAGGGTTAAGCCTGAAACATCCTGACAAGTCTACTACATGTTGGCATCTTCTACAAAACCTCTTTTCCTGTGACTGCCTGAGAAAATAGAGGTGGGTGTTGGAAATTCCCCAGGGAGTCCCCATCAGTATGATCGAAGTGCTTTTGAGAGGCTCCTAGAGACATGGTTTCAGAGAATTTGGTAATTTTTATTTAAAATTATCTTGTGAAATTTTTTTCGTCTTCTGCAAGTGTTGGAATGGCACTGCTTATGGTAAATGCCTGTCTTGTAGTCTGCTTGTTTAAAATATGTCTTTCTTTATTTTTCTCCGTGTATTAGCTTGCCACAACTGTTAAGAAAAAATTTAAGTACATAAAAAAGGAATCCTGCCTGCTGCTATCCAAATTACACTGGATGAGTGATTTAGATTAAGTAGGGAAATAACCATTAATCTGAATACATGGCAGCAATGAGAAGGTTGGTTTTTTCCATCGTTCATTTTCAATTATCTTTCTTAAAATGTAAACATTTTTCAGTAATTAGACTGGAAGTGCAGTAAAGCTAAAGCTCATGAAATTGTCTCTAATTAACAAGGAGAAAACGAAAGAGAATGAACTGTGGTCATAACATAGTCTTGACCCTGAAGCTCACTTAATTTGAACTGAAATTCATTTCCTACCAACTGTCTTTTGTTTGCTAGTCAAATGTTCAAACACATTTGTGTCCTAAATTCAATATCTGTTTTTAAATGTGCAGTTTCTACAGTCGTGGGATGTTGAAAAGAGTAAAGGTTGCAAAGGTTTTCTTCTTCTTTTTTTTTTTTTTTTTTTTTTTTTGTTTGTAGTGTCCTTACTGGTTGGGACTTTTCAACTAATCCACCTTCTCAGTCTACCTAGTAACTTTCAACTGGGATTGTGGATTGCAGTGACCCCACATGGCATCCTTGGCACCTGTTCCATGGAATTTCTGCATTTTGCTTCTCTGACTTGGTTTTGATACTACTCTCTGTTTCTAAAAGGTCTCCCAACCTCAAGTCCTAGTCTGCAGACACTTCATTGACTCTGAAAAAGGTTTGCTTCCCTCAAAGAAGATGAAATCTGTAGGAAGGAGTCTGTCTGTAAAATGAAACAGTCATCCTGGGCTCTTCTGAAGGGTTTTGGACATTCACAATGACTACTTGTATCTGTCAAATCCCACAGTAGTTAGCTTTTTTCTTACTCTCCCAAATATGATCAAACAAATATTTTACAATTTCAGATACTTTCTGTAATAACACTTGAAAACTGTGGGCTTTTTCAGGCAAATCTGGAAATCACTCAGGGACTGTCCCAAACCAGTTGCATGTAGAAAAATCCTCATAATTTGGAAGGTTATCACTCTGTAAGTTCAGCTCTGGGACCCCCAACATAAGGACAATGGACCTACTGGAGTAGGTCCAAAAGAGGCCATTAACATAATCAGAGGGGCAGAGCACCTCTCCTGTGAAGACAGACTGAGAGGGCTGCTCAGCCTGGAGAAGAGAAGGCTCTGGAGAGGCCTTACAGTACCTAAAGGGGGCTGCAAGACAGCTGGGAGGGGGGCTTTTTACAAGGGCATGTAGTGATAGAAAACAGGGGGAATAGCTTTAAACTGAAAGAGGGGAGATTTAATGAGATATTCAGAATAAATTTTTCACTCTGAGGGTGGTGAGGCACTGGCACAGGTTGTCCAGAGAATTTGTGGATGCCCTATCCCTGGAATTGTTCAAGGCCAGGTTGAGCAACTTAGTCTAGTGGAAGATGTTCGTACCCACAGCAGAGGGGTTGAAACTGGATGAGTTTTAAGGTCCCTTCCAACCCAAACCATCCTATCATTCTAAGTACCTGACTGTTTTTTTGTCCTTTCTGTGAGGAGTCAAAAGGATGAAAAGTCTCTCCCTGTTCTAGATGATGACTCACCTTCAAGACAGTAGCAAACCCATGGCTATGTGAAAGTCTAGGAATTCCCAAAGGTAACACTAGAAATACAAGGATCTAATGTTTCACATTATATTATCCCTCTTTGTTTTGTTTTCCCAAGGGCATGACTTTGTAATAAAAGCCACAACAGTAATGACTGCATTAAGATGTATGATGTTTATAACACTGTGACTGCCTGGAATAAGGGAATTCTCTGCTCAGCTCTGACATGAGGCTTCTGGAAGATCTTTTGGGTAGGTCTCCTGTCTTACTCTTCTTTCTTTCTCATTTTGTGAAGCTGAGTGATGCCTCCTGCCCTTTTCTCAGGGAGATGGTGGGAATTGTCTCCCTCTCTCCTCTACATGAACAAGAAGTCTCCTGCCAAGCTGAATTAGACTGATGAGGCTCCAGGGAAAGAGGTCAGTGGCAGATGGATGTCAACAAGCACGTTAGGTGGTCATGTGTTAATTTAGGTGCAGAGAGCTAATTCAACAGCTAATTAACCACCCCTTGAGAAGACCTGAAGTAACCATTTCAGAACTGCAGTCCTCTCCCATTGAGAAAGTATTGGTCATGTATTGACATGATTGAAAATTGCAGCATGAAAGGTAAAAATGTTGGCATTATGTTTGAAAGAAATAAAAAAATACTTTAAGTAGAGGTGACATAAGTAACTGGGTATTTCCTCTCAGTGTACAGGAGTTCAGACTGAAAATGCTCCATGTTAGCCTTAAAATGTGTTCTGGTGCCTGCAGCCCCTCCAGAGAGTGGTTCTTCACACACTCTATTTGCAGCTGAGCAGAAGAAAGGCCTCTGGGATGGTACTGAAGCAACAAGGAGATAAAACCATCCAGGCTGTGCTACTCACCTGACAAATACCGTGCCCTCAAGAAAGCCACAAAAATGTTTTGAAGAAATCAGCATAACCATTCTCCTGCTGGTGGTTTGGTGAACCTCACGGGGCGGCCCACAATCGGATGTCAGCCATACTTTCCAAGCAGCAGCAGGGCTGGTCAGTGGTTTGACATAGAATGCAGCCAGGCTTGTGCTTTGGCTCCAGGTAATGCCACCACAACCTGTTTAGAATGTTTGCTGTGTTTATGGTCAACAATGGATGTTTTGGCCAGGCTGGACCATCACAAGCACCTGCACTATGAAGTGCTTTGCACAAATTGCCCCGATCATGGTCTTTGTGGCTGAATCTCATGTAAATGCTAAATGCTTGCATTTTCACCCTCATAGGAATAGAGACCTTTGATGCTATGGGCTTGCATGGTAGCAAACTTTGCCAGGTTTTCAGGCAAGGCCAGTATGTTAAATTATAGTAAATGTAGTGCATGCTTCTCTGTGTAGCTTGATAGCTGTAATTTGTTAGCTAGAAATGCACTATTACATACATACTGAGGTTTTGTGGATTTCCTGGCTTCGTTGCTACAATGAGGACAAGTGATTAATCATGTAAGATGTCTAGTGACGAGTGAGTACATCCGGTCCAGTTCTTATTGCTGTTTTATTTCACTCCCTTTTTCTGTACCTCTCTAGCTTACACATAGTTTTATACAAGTTCTTTTGCTCAGCTTTAATCTTTGTATTAATCACGGACAATTTCAACAGCCTTTTAAGGAAAAGAATGACACAAAAATAAGACTTTTAAATGCTAAGAAGATTGTCTATACTCAGATTTGTTTTTTTAAAGATATATTCTGTTAATAGATAAGAAGTTTCAATTGTTCCTGTCTCTTACATTAAGGATGAAAACAGAACCCTGGATGCTGAAGGTAAAGTTGTGGGTTTTGATGTTTTATAAAGTAAATCTTTCCTATCAGGTCCTTAAACATGAGCTGTATCTGTAAGATAGAAGCATCTTTATTTTCAGCAGCCTTAAGTGATCTTCCACATCTTCCACCTGCCTCCCACCCTCTCTTGACCAAAAAACACTGTCAGAGAGACTCAGCATCTGCAATATCCTGTAAGTAATGTCCTGGGATCATTTAGAAGATATTGGACCATTTTTAGTTCTTTACATTTTACTGCATCCCCTTTTAATATCTTTGCTCTGGAAATTACTCTAAAACCTGGCTCATAACTGACTTTACTTTCAAAAATCTTTGCTTTCCTTTAAAACCCTGTCACTTTCCTCCTCACCATAGTAAGAGTGGCAATTCCAGATTATAGGAAATCTGTAAATGCAGATTTACCCAGCTGTGAAGATGACAGAGGTGGGTTTCTGCAAAGGGGATTTTCCCATTTGATAAATGTTGCAAGAGAGTGAGAAGAGCAGTTGGCCAAGAGGTGAATGAGGTTGCCCACAGGCACTAGTGGTGCACTAAGTATGGCTCAGTTGCTGATCTGTGGGTATATGGGTCAGCTAAAGGAAGAGATTACTGGAAAAACAGAGGTGTTGGAGCTGGGGAATTCTAAGTAGCAGCAAAACCAGGCAACATAACATGTCGGAGTTGTAGTGCAAAAATGAAACCAGACAATTTGCAGTAAGGTGTGTGCTCAATCATAAATCTTTGGAGAAAGGCATGGATCTTTTAGCTTGTGTACATGCATCTCCAGCCAGTGTGCAGCTGAAGAAGAAAACGTCACACTTTGCAGAACCAGAAGTAAAAGTCCAGATAGAGGCCTAGTGAAGCCCAGTAGTAGTAACAGATTAAGATAGATGGACATGCTTATTACCTATGTCATCAAATTTGGCATTGTCTACCTTATACCTGTCTTCTTGTTCCTCAAATTAGCTATAAGCATAAGCTCACATTTAGCTGAACCGTTGAACTGCTATGAATGTGCAAATACCCAGGTTTAAGCCCAGCTAAAGAGTTCTGTATATTTAGCCCTAGGATATGGACTCTGCTGCTGGAAGCTTGTCAGTGCCCAGTTTTCAGCTCTTTAGAGGATGTGTGCAGTGTCACCAATCCCAGCTTTTGTCAGGATTTTTTTAGATGGAAAGAGAAGGAAGATAAACAGTGTTCTCAAGTTTCCAGTTTCACAAAGCTTTTGAATTACTTGGAGAAATGCATTTCTGTAGGCATCAGAGATGGCTGCAGTCTAAGGATTTTAATACCCAAAATCCTGGTTCTGATTTCCACGTAGGTAATTATGTAAACTGGAATTCATAGTTACTGGAAAATCTTTTGAGATTGATGGCATTATGAAAATAAAGGAAGGTTTTTGGAAGTACAATAATCATATGGGAAGATGACACCTTTGCTATTGACTGTTGTTAGAAACATAAAATGAAGCTGACGAGGCTTGTTATTCCCATGGCTATTCTTACCTTGAGCTTTTATAAAAGTCAATGCATCCGACAAATCAAGATGACTTATGGATGACTGAGATGGAGACATCTGGCGCCCTTACTACTTAACAATGAGGTAATTTTCCACAGAAATTTCTAGATATCCTCCAAGGTCTGACCTCTGTAAAAGGGGTCAGTAAAATGCATTTGTCAAAATGAATGCCTGTTTGGAAAATTGCCACTTTGATACATTAACGGGTAAGAATCAAGAGGAAAATAAATAGCTAGGACGCCTTACTGAATTATTGGCCTTTCTTAGGTTTCGGAGTCAGAAATAAACACACAGAAGTGCCATTAGATTTATTTTATGAGACCTAAAAATTATTATCAGAATTTAAAAGCAGTGTGTTTATGTAGACAAAAATCTATTTCTTCTGTTTGGGGGTCTAATTTTACAGCTCTTAACTTTTCCTTCCCAGTAACATGCAGGACAATGTCCTTGGCCTATATATAAATATCAGTATTTGACAATATAGTAGCACATACTGCTTCATGCTGGAAATGGTCATATCAGCCTATTAGAGGAATGCAGACACCTCTCAGCCCAAAGCCCACTGCTGACTACCTCTGTTGGTTTACCTGTCCTCAGGTATGAAGGCAGCTTGAGACCATTGATGGACAGATTGAGGACCTGCCATGAGTCCTGTTCAGGTGTGTGCCCACTGCAAACTTCTGCAGTGAACTTCTGAAGGGCTGAGAGGATGAAATACTTGATCTGCTGCTGGATATCTTTATTTTCTAGTAACATCTCCCCTCCCTTCCTTTTGGCATGGCTGACAGCATAAAGCTCCAGCCAGTGAATAGTCAGACCAAGATCTGTATGCTAAGGTGGAAATGGAAACACATTTTCCAAAGCATTTAAGGCTTAATTTTAGGAATGGGCCTGGGACCCCCTTTTGGCAGCTCTAAAACAACTGTTCATGAATTTTCTCCAAAGGAGCTTAAATGAGATGTGTAAAACACATAAGCAAGCCTAGAAGGGAGGCCGAGGCCATCCCTATCTTCAGGGAAGAAGCAAATTTATAGCACTACAGTCAGAACGCTCCTCTTATTTCTATCGCTCACTCTGACATCCACAGGGTATTTTGCAGCAAGGCTTGCTTAGAACTGTAAAGTCAAATTTTGCTGTAGCAGTGACGGGCAACTCTTGGAGTGCAAGTGCCTTGGTGGTTTAAACCCCCTCAGAACAGATAGGCACAGTAGCAAGTGCATTCTTTCTGGGAGCAATGTTCCTACCAAGAAGCAACTATGTGAACAGCAAGAGATAGTTCTCTAGGGATCTCCTGTGAGTCCAAGTCCTTTAGACATTGCTTGAGCAGAATGGGACTAGCCTCCCCAGTGAATTTAAGAGAGCTCCAGTCTGGAGCTGCAGCTGAGATTTGGGGTGTAGCTGAGACTGCAACCATAAAACCTGCAATGTAATACAAGGCTCCTACTTCATAAACAAAGTCCTTATCAGAGCTGAAATGTCATTTATGAGAAGTGTAGGCACATACACTGGAGGACTGCACTTATGTTGGAATCAGCTGCTGTAAGTTCCCTGTAGGACTCAGGGGAAACACCTCCTTCTGGAGCATGATTTGTCTCATTTCATGTAGACATTTGAAAACAGAGTAAATGTCTCTATTTCTTTTAACAACAACAGACACAGAGAATCATAGAATTGTTGAGGTTGAAAAAGGCTTCTGAGATCACAGTCCAAACATTAAACCTGTACTGTCAAGTCCATCACTAAGTCATGTCCCTAAGTGCCAGATCCACACATTTTTGGATGATTCCAGGTATGGATATTCCACCACTTTCCTGGGCAGCCTCTTCCAATGCTTGGCCATCCTTCCAGTGAAGAAAATTATCCTCATGTCCAATCTAAAGCTTTCTGGGCACAACTTGAGGCCATTTACTCTTGTCCTGTCACCTGTTACCTGGGAGAAGAGATTGTCTCCCACCTTCATACAGCCTCCTTTCAGGTGCTTTTAGAATATGATAAGGTCTCCCTTGAGCCTCCTTTTCTCCAAGTTGAACAGCCCCAACCCCCTCAGTCACTCCTCATAAAACCTGTTTTTTAGTCCATTTACCAGCTTAAAACCATAGAGGAGTCTGGATTACCAGTTAATGTGTTGATATGTGTCATAGAATCATGGATTGTCCAGGTTGAAAGGGAACTCCAAAGATCACCTAGTCCTATATTTTGGGGGGAAGGGGGCCTTGATGAGGTTATCTAGCACCCTGTCCAGTCATAACTGGAAAACCTCCAGTGATGGGAACACCTCCATGCCCCTGTGGAATTTGTTCCAGTGAATGACCACACTCAGTGTAAAATTGTTCTTTCTTGTATTGGGATGATTATATAGTAGTTGTTTGATGTTAGTGGAGTTGAATCCTACTCTGGGCATCTGTCTCTTTGGATTAAGTGCTCAATCCCATAACATATTTGCATGAAATTTCTGTCTATATGACCTGCTTGAAGGGCTGTTTTTGGAGTAGTTCTGAGATTACCATACTCCTGGAAGGAACTGGGAGCAAGGAATGGACATCAGTTGCAGTCAGTGCTTGAAGTGGACTTGCTTATTCGTGCAGAAAATGGACTGGAATATTTTCTTATGGGAGTTTCTTCCTATGATGGCTACTATAGAAGGACTCAGCATTGCCTTCTGTGGGACAGGTGGTATTTGTGGACTGCCTGAATCTGCCTGTAAGAGGTAATGTAGAAAACCAAATGACTAATCTTGAGTCTGTTCTATCAAGGAGAGCATAGAGAATGAAAACACATTAGAAAACACAATTTACCTGGGCATTTCTGAAGAATGTACCTTGGCTTACCAGACAATTCAATACAACTCTAAACTCATCCTGTGTTACTTTTTCCCCAACCCTTATGACTCAGCTAAGTATTTTGATAGAAAAGCCCAACTGCCTAACTTTATTTCCACCAAGAGAATAATTCCAGAAGCCTCTAGCCATAGCAGAGAAGGTAATTAAAACCAAACAAACAGGAGGCTGCATGTACTTGTGTTCTTTTCCATCCTGGTCAGTTATCAGTGGTCTTCAAACATTGCAAAAGTTCTGTGGCTAACAAAGTTAATCTTAAAAAAAATAAAAATCATAATGTCTATCAAGGGAAAGATCTATTTGTTTTACAGTTGATGCTTAAAAAAAATAAAATATTCCGATAATGCGGAAGAACATGTCTTGGAGCTGGGAGAGGCTGTCTCACCAAGGAACCTCAGCCCCTAGCATTGGAGGCCTGGCATGAGACAGTAAACCACATGTTCCTTTGGATGAGTGATTATTAGTGACAAACAAAAGCAGTTTTGGCAACCCCAAACTTTCAACACTCATGAGTCAGGACCCCAACCAGTCAAAACTGAGAGATGTACAGAGAATGTGTTTTGTGTTGTTTTTATTTTCTTGCTGGTGGTTGAGCATTCAGGGCTCACACTTTTGTTTTCTTTGTGAGATTTGAGACAGTGAACAAATTCTTGCTGTTGGGTGTTAGGGGTAAAAGGGCTGGTTATCATGATACCTACAATGAAACCTCAAAAGGTTGCAAACCCACATTGTTTGTTTTGAACCTGAGCTTTCTTTCCATTTGCTAACCAATCATTCCTGATGGTTGTGGATATGTTTTTTAGACTTACTTAAGAGTTGCTTGGAAATTCTATCTTAAAAATGGAAAATGTGGTTCTCATAAAAATCAAAATTTACCACAGGAAGATGGTTTAATTTTTTTTTCTGACATGTTTCCATCAACACATAACATTTGTTGCCTCAAGTTGGGAGGATCCAGGATGCTTGGTGAGTTGCTTGATAGAATCCAAATGAAAAAAAAATTAATTTAGTGTTAATATTAACCCATGTCCTCTGAAGTTCTAAAAGGTTATTTTTTGAGTTCTAGAGCCTCATTTTTTTTCAAAGAGTAGAGCTCTCCAGTTGCCATTCCAGGATTTTGACATACCTCTTCTCTATGAGATGCATCACAGGTATCTGTGACTGTCATACAGCATGAAGGTATGATCTGACCTGATAGCCTAGATAGTTGCCTGAGCTATAACTTCCTTAAAATACAGAATTCATGCTTCTTCCCATATTAGGAAGTATGATGAGATCTGGACATACTCAGTTTTCTCACTAGACAGAAATTCCTCTTTTTCATTATCTGTGTTCAAAGGTATTATTGAAGCTGTTTGCATAAAAGCATTTCCGCTTACAGATTGTTGAGAAAATGTTCATTTTGCCTCTTCACAGTATAGTTTTGTTTGTTTGTCTCAAGACTCTGGTTCTTTCAATAAATTTTATCATGATGCAGCAACAAGTTGAGCTGGTGCCTTCAAGGAGGGATCCTGAACAAAAGAAATCCTGGATTTTTATGCCCATTGCATCAATATGCACAAAAGTCTGGGTTCTTCCAGCTGACCCTTGTCTCCTGCCATGTGTCTGAGTGATTGGTCACCTGGCTGGTGCCATGGGTCCCTGTGCCCTTTGTTATGCAAAGGGTCAGCAGGCCATGGCCTCTTGCCTCAAGCTCCCACCACCCACGGCTCAACCTGCAGCTCCCACTTTATCTTCACACTGAACTACCTGGACCAAATGTACTCCTCAACAATCTTCAAATTCTCCATATTTTGGAAAAAAAAATTAAATCCCATAAGAATCTTAGTTTGTTTCTCTCTTTTGTAAGTGGCTAGATTTACAAGAACATTTAGTCACCAAATTGCCTTGGCTCTCACTATACCCAATTGAGGGATAGAGGCATATCCAAAAGAAGATAACGCAGCTCTCCCAAAGTTTGAATTGGTTTCTGGATGTACTTGTCCAGTTGCAGAGACAGTGGAAGGATTCTTAGGGTATGTCTACACTGCCAAATAAAAATGGGCTGGGAACTGAGCCCCAGTTTATCCACAGTGCTGAAGAGCTGGCTTGCTCTCCATCACAGCTTCAGACATCCCTCAGAGGTTGTCTCCAGGGCAAACCTGCTATAAAGAGGGGTTTAGATCTGTGCAGTGAGGACAAAGGCCTGTCTGCACCTCAGATCCCAGTTCAGGCATTCACCTTCTTTCATTTATCTCTTAAGACACCAAATTGTACAGAAGAGGTAGAAATCTAACACTGAAATGTTGCAAAAACCAATGCTCTTTGAAAATCCAGCCTCACATACAAGTAAACCACTATTTGTGCTGTATCTAAAATTTACCTTTTCTATTCAAATTTTTCCGACCATTTGTCTAATTTGTCATGATGGATAGACCTAGATTATTAATGAAGAACTCCTCTGACAACAATGGCTTCTAATTTTCCGTGCCTCAAATATTTGGACGACTGAGTAGAGATCAAGAATTTAAAGAAACCTTCAGAGTCAAGGGGAATTGCAAATAGGTCTTATTTTAAAAGCTTTGCTTGGGAAGTAGCATGTTAGATGGGCCTGAGGGGGAAAGCATGTGTATTTAAAATGCCCAGATTTTTAAAACCTTGGAAGATTTTGCCTACAAAAGCACACAAGCAAAGGAGGATGAGAATGGTGATTCAGAAACACATTTTCACCTTTTTTGTTGGGAAGAGACAAATTGATACATAATCCTGATCTGTTAGGTTTTCTATTGCCTGGCCACCCCTAGAGAAGAGCAGCAAGTGGTCTTTGACAGTATTTGAGATCAGACCCTCCTTTCATTCTTAAGTCAATTAAATTAGTCGCAGTTCTGCTTCAACATAACAAAATTGCCACGCGGTTTCAACTTGAATTGTTTTGAATTCACTTTTGTTGTTCTTTGGACTGGTCCCCTGAACCCTTCCCTTTATAACTTCCTTCTTATTTCCCCTTCTCTCTTGTCATGTGCAATCATGTTACAGTGATCAGTAGACACTGGCCTGGCAGTCATTATACATTGCAAGTGCTTCTTATGCTTGGCAATTACATGCTGGTTAAGCCAAACCAGGCAGGACTGTGTGACAAACCCGTAACATCTGTGTCCTGCCCCATCATATCATTAGAATGTATATATTCATGGACTATGGTGTGCTGTTGGCTGGGAGTCTGAACAACAAACCATAAATAGGATAATGGCTTTCCTCAGTACATTATCATTATTCAAAAAACAAAACCTCACTTGTTTTTGAGGACCTTTTTGGTTTGTCTAAGTTTCTCCACGGATATGGCTTGCTACTAGGGATTGATGACAGAGGTGTGCATTTGTTGTCATCTTAACCACTAAAAGCCCTGTGCCCTGTCTGCGGTGCAGGACATCCTCCCTGTGTCTCCTGTTACGTTTTCCACCCTGCGCTGCGCAGTCAGTCCTGGCTCTCTGTCAGGGGGACAGGCAGTCGCCAGCAGGTCATCTCCTCTCTGCTCAGGCAAGCTGTTTCAGCTATATAAGGGTGCTCTGTAAACAAGAACAAACCCTGTTACCTCGAGGCACAAAGAATGAATGTTACTTATTAGTGTATTTCGACTCCAACAAATATAACCTCTGGTGCAACCAGGCACCTGTTAATTCCAGGGCTAAATGTAGCATGATTTTTAAACTCTCTAAACTAGGAGATAATGAAGAGGTTGCTCAGCTTATTAAAAGGAAGATGCTGGCTATGGAAGCCTTGGTGCATATGCATTCCCATACTTTCATTGGTAGGAGGCATTTTAGGCTTTGCATATACAGGAAGAGGTGGGTACATTGATCTCAGCTAGGTAAGAGGAATTAAACCAAAAGCTTTTCTATTCATTTCTTAGGTTTTAATGATATTCAGCTACTTTCAAGATTCATCTTATAGCAAGTTACTCAGTGTATTATGGGGGTCCACAAACTACTCCATAGATTTTAAATGCTGCAAATAATTACAGTAGCCAAAGACCAATGTTCTGACTACAGTCTGCCATTCAGCTTTGGGCCTTGCACTGGCATGTGTATACAGCACATACAGCAGCAGTTGAAAATCAGATTAGAGCCTTTAAATACATTTTTTCTTTTTTCACTCAGAGAATGCAAGGGAAGAT
Source organism: Eopsaltria australis (assembly GCA_034509425.1). Lineage (NCBI taxonomy): Eukaryota > Metazoa > Chordata > Aves > Passeriformes > Petroicidae > Eopsaltria > Eopsaltria australis. The sequence goes on along the minus strand of JAVTVJ010010674.1, from coordinate 1,734,043 downwards.
TCATAAATGTGTGTTTTTTCACTCAGGAAATCCAAGGGAAAACTGGCAAATGTGTGTTGTATCACAATTTAGTGACGGGCCTGCTGTCTGATCCCTAGCATTTGGGTCCTAAACCTTCCCTCCTACGAGCAGATGTCAGAGCGTATCTTGCCCTGTCTCATCTCTTGTTCACTGGCATGGATAGCTGGAGCCTTTATGCAGCTGAGTACACTTTATATTGTCAGAAAAGCTTGGCTCCTGCCTCCCTCAACAGGAATGGAAGACACAGCTTCAGCCTCAACCTTCAATTTCACAGCCCATGGCTGAGTTTGTGCACTTAGCTGAGCCTTGATGCATTTGCTCTCCTTTCTCAGTGCATGCTTGGGAACCAAATGGTTTGGTCTTTGAGTCTGATATCTTTACTGAACAGAAGAGTAATGGTATTACATAGTATTTTGCCCATGATTCCCACACTCAGTTAGTTACTTGAATTAAGCCCATAGGGAAAGATGCAACTCTTTTGGGTGGAACTTTGTAGTAGTCCTTGAGCCTTGTTTTCAACACTAGCTATTGGCACTTTAGAAATCAAAGGAGAAAGGATAAAAAATGCCACCTGGGCTCTACCAACTAGCAACACTGACACCAGCAGTTAATACATACTGTGCAGGCACTAGAGGGTGGTGTGGCCAAGGGACCCTTCCAAATGGAGGGTACAGAAGAAGCAGTGCCATTGTGGGATGGAAGAGTTCATATGTACAGAGATTAATTGTGTCTTCTTGTCTTTGGGCTGACAGAACTCATAGAGATGTACCTGGGCATACAGTAATTTAGAGAAATATTTAGTATCCTGGGCAGCAAATGTTTCCTATCACAGCCCTTACACAACATTAGGATTTTGAAGGAACATGCCTTTCAGCTTTACCTTCATCAGAACATTTGACAGACTTCTTTAATCAGATGGTATGCTGGAAGTACCATTCCCTGTAAGGAAAAAAAAAAATCAGGAATGTTTTAGATAGCCTTTTCTAAGGATGGTGTTTAGAGGAGCAGTGACAGAGTTCTGACCTGCAGATTATCTAAGTGCTTTTGGGGGAATTACGTACTTCTATGCCTTGCTTTTATCACTGTGTTTCAGTAACAACAGTTAACTTGGTTCATCCTTGAAAACCCACATACTCTTTCCTGTCACTAGCATTGCTGGTTCCTGATGATGGGCAGCCATCCCATTTGCTTGCTGATAAATATTGTGAGAAAAGGTGAGCCTAAAGTGCCAGATTGAAAAGCAAATGCATTTGCTCATCTGCAAGGATGAAAGAAGTAAACTCTCGACTCAAGCAAAATGAAACATGCATAGGAATGATGTTTTTTTAAACTGCAGTCTTTCATAGATTTTAGTGCCACAGAATAGAATTAAAAAGCACTTGGATGAGATGGAGAAAAGGCCATTTACTTACCTATAGACACCATCAGCACACTGGGCATGGCCTGATGGCTGAACAGAAGGGATGTGGGTCACAGAACAAGGCAGAGCTGTCAGGACAAGAAGTAGAATAGGAGAAGCGGATTAAGAGCAGTTGAGAGCACTTGAGAGCAGTTCTCAGGTAGAAACTGGAGTGAAAAACTGGCTAGAGCAGAGGAGAGAGAGAAAAAGAAAGATACTCTCAACTCCAAGAAAGACTGATGGCATGTGGCTATGGGAGCAGCTGACATCAAAGGTAACAAATGCAGAAGCAAAGATAATTGTGTGCCTCAGAGGTAAGATACTGAGGTAATTAATCAGAATCTCATGCACCCCAGAAGGCTGTGAGGACACCAGAAGGGATTGCAATGAGATATGGGAGCCCTGAGAGAAGTAAATGGGTGTCAAGGCCTTTGTTTTGTCCTGGATTGTTCTTCTGTGAGCAGAAAATACGTTCACAAGTCTTGGCAAGGCCAGCAGTGCTGTTGGCTCTGGCAGAGTGCATGAGAAGAGATGACTGAGAGCCTTCAAGGGCTTGCACAGTGGGTGCATTCAGATGGGATGTGCTGGCTGGACCCAGGGAAGCTGTGAAGTTGGGGTTTCACGTCAGTGTTTGCTCCTGGCACACCCCTGCCCTCCTGCCAGGCTCACCTTGGCCTTCCTCTCTTGCGCAGGTGCTGGGTCTTGTGACCCTGTGGCTGCTCCCTTCCACTGCTTGAAAATTAATTTAGCAAACATAGTTTAAAAGAGCCTGGTTTGCTGTGGCCCGGTGCCCTCACAGAGCTGGGCTGGGGGTTGCTACCAGGGAGGTGGAAGGCTATCAGTTGGTGGGGAGGAAATGAAGTTTCCAAAGAGAAACCTTTGCCCCATCAATTTGTCCAGTGACACAGCAAATGCAAAGTTACTGGTAGTGGAGCAAGAAACCAAGCCACCAGCCAGGCAGACTTTCAAACTTTTTTCAGAAAACTTTCAAGTGGGTGTTTTTAAGGCCAGGCATGCACTCTTAGCCCTTTTGCGTCAGAATGAGCTGCCAATAAAACATGGCTCTCAAGATGGATAGCTCATTTGAGACATTGAGGTCCTTTTGGAGCATGAAGTGATAAAATTTCAGGACAGGATTCAAGGTTATTATTTTTCTTGAGGCTTTGAATGGCAAGCTGTGGATTTATTGTTCTGTATCTCCAGTCAGCACTTTTCAAAGCATCTATCAGTAAACCAGATGGATGGAAGACACACTCTTCTTATGTTATGACACATCCTGCCTGTGCCAGGGTATTTCTGCACCAAAACAGCTATAGACAGCCTCTAGCAGTTCAGGGGATTATGATGCTATATCCAGAACTAGGATGGACAAAGTTTTTTTGATATGAACCAACACCAATCATCTCATGCTCGGTTTCTAGGTATCTTAATTCCTACCCTATCCGCCCACCCCATCCCACTCTGCCTTTGCTCAAAACCAACCTAGTCACAGTTTTGGGCAGATTTACTCAGATTGAAAGCAAGCAGTGGGGGGAGGGGGTGGAAATTCAGAAAATGGCATGTGCCCACCCCCCAAGGCAATAGCAATGTGTGATCCCTCATGGCAGGAAACCTGGGAACTTTCTGTCCTCCATGTGCCACTTCCTTCACAGCAAAAGGTTAGCTCATAGCAATTCACACTGACAGGCAAGACGAGACCATGGGTCAGCACAAGAATCATTCTGGGTAAACAACTTCCAGATTGGTCTCAATAAAATTAGTAATTTAGACTATCCGTGGTTATTAATTTTAAAGAAAAGTTGGCTAATATGGAAGAACATGTTTCTCAGGTGCACACCTTCATCTTTGGAAGCCTGATAGCAGGCTGGAGATTACAAAAATCCTCAGGACTTGAAGAACCAGCAAATCAATGGTGACGAGCAATAGCCCAATTTGCTCAAAACCTGGGTCAGACTCCAGCAAATCAAGACACTTGCTTAAGAATCATCAGGCTCCCAATATTACCACCGAACTACTTTTATTTTTTTCCTTGATACTCACATGGTTTCCTCTTTGTTCCCTTGTGGTTTTTCTCCTGTGATCTCCCCGTGATTATAAGGGCTTTCAGATGAAAGTAGGTGGAATACTTAGGTAATAAATAACCTGATTCTAGGGTCTAGGGCTTTAAGAAAACAACCAAACATGCTCAGTCCCAACCATCAAACCACAAATACTGGCAATACTTCAAGAGTAATTTAGGAGTTTAGATTTTTGTTTCCAAGTTGTCAGAAAGTGATGTTAAAGCCCTCTGGAAGAGAACACCATCCAAATGACTCCTCAGAAACTGCCATGAAAAGCCATTAGGAAAGCCTGGGGAAGGTGTATCGAAACTTTCTCTGATTCTACCATCCCCAAGTTGGATAACCAAGAACTGATTTTTGCACAGATGAGTCTTCATCTCTCTGTGTAGATTTTGTGTCAGCCAATCTCAGTCGTCTTCATCACCCATGACTCACAGTCATTGGAAAAGCACTTCTATGGAGATACTAATCTCCATGACACTTAAAATAGGTCAGAAGAAGAGGGTGGATGACAGCAATAGGAGCCTAACTCAAAAGCTGACTACTGCATGGAACTGATGTAAAGCTAGGTGAGATGCAAGGCACAGCCAGTATCCATATGTCCATTATGGAAAGCAGGTGAGAAAGCACAGGATACTTTGTGAAGTATTATAAACACTGAATTGTTTCTTGAGTTAATTTCTGTTGTGCAGATATGGTGTGCTTGCAAAATGCCTCTTTTCTTCTGAGTGGCAATATCTGGTTGATGGAATTGTTTGAAAAGCCCTGAAGATTCTACCCAGCCCTTGCAGATGTTTTCAGTTAAATCGGTTGGCTCTTCACCTGGCAAAATGAAACACACTAAGTGTCCTGACATTTTTAGCTGCTGTTCTCTTAAATTTGAGTTCTTGTTTCTTGGAACAGGTTTGCAAAGACTCCTTTGGACCGTCTTAGCTGATACTGGCCTGGCTTTCAGTAAAGTTCTAACTGATTTTGTATACTCAGTGAGCACACCCTAGTTAAAACAAACTGTACAGGACTCTATGACAAACCCACAGAGGTGGCCCAACCTGTTACAGCATTATAACCTGTATTTCTCAATATGCAGCACCATATCCGCCCTGACCCTGAAAAACAAACCATAAATAAGATAATGGATTTCCTCAGTGCAGTATGATTACAGACACAAAACCTCTGTTATTTTGAGGACCTTTTAGTTTCTCTAAATTACCTCATAGATACTTTGCTCTTTTGACTGTCATTTTCTGCTAAGAACTGATGACAGAGGTGTGTATTTTAACCACCAAAAACTCCCCAGCCTCTTTTTGGTACATCACATCCTCCCTAAGTTTCCTCTTAGCAGGTCTGCCCCATGATGCACACACAGTGTGCAGGCAGGAAGAGGCATAACAAATTACTTTCTTTGGCTTCTGCTTGATACTTTTGGGAAACAGGCTACAAAATCATACCACATGGAGAAAGAAGAACCTCATCCTTTCTTATCTATTTCACCAAGGGGGGAAGCAGCCACATCCATGGCTCCTTCACATCCATGGTTCACCAGCAGAAACCCCTGATTTCACCTTATCTGGGGATTGAATCTTGGAAAAAAAGGAGAACTCCATGTTGGGGAGGTATTAAAAACAGAAGCAGAAAGGGATACAGATGCTTGCAAGCTTTTGGTGCTTAGGAGAGGGGCCCAAACTCTGAGGTGATCATTCTGGACATTCTCTATTATGGAGTTACAGGCCTGCTCTTGGCATCAAGGATCAAACGCTCTTGGGAAGCCACTTCCACCTAGTCAGGAGGAAGGACTAGGGATGCAGGGAAGCCTTAGAATCCCCATTCATAGTAACCTTAATCTATTTCTTTTCTAAATCCATGTTATTTCCATAATAAAGCCAGAGGGTTGTGAACAGATCAGTCAAGAGTGACAGGGAGCTACATAAATAATAATCATTGAACCCTGGGTTGGAGAAATCATCAGTACCAGTCTGATACAGGCTGTAGAATGAAAAGATTTGGAGGAAAAGGACTTGGGGATATTGCTGGATGAAAAATTTGACATAAACCAGCAACATGTGCTTGCAGTCTTCAAAGCAACCATGTAGTGGGCTGCACCAAAAGCAGAGGCCAGCGAGGTGAGGGAGGCAATTCTGACCCTCCCCTTTGCTCTCATGAGTCCTGTGTTCAGTACTGTGTCCAACTCTGGTATTTCCAGCACAAGAAGAACATGGACCTGTTAGAGTGAGTGCAGAGTAGAGTCACTACGATGATCTGAGGGATAGAACACTTCGCTTATGAGGAAAGGCTGAGACAATTGGGTTTCTTCAGCCTGGAAAAGAAAAGACTCCAGGAAGACCTTATAGTAGCCTTTCAGTCCCTAAAGGGGGCTAATAAGAAAGACAGGGACAAAATTTTTAGCAGGGCCTGTTGAGATAGGACAAGGGTTAATGATTTTAATCAAAAAGAATTTAGACTGCATATAAGGAAGAAATGTTTTATTATGAGGGTGGAGAAATGTTGAAACATATTGCTCAGAGAACTTGTGGATGCCCCATCACTGGAAATGAGAGTAATTGAACAGAAAAGAAAAGAATAGAATAGATTGTTCAGTTGGAAGAGACCTACAACGATCATCTAGTCAACCGCCTGACCAGTTCAGGGTTGACCAAATGTTAAAGCATACAATTAAGGGCATTGTCAAAATGCTTCTTAAACTAAGACAGGCTTGGGGGATCGACCACCTCTTTAGGAAGCCTGTTCCAGCCTTTGATTACTCTTTTGGTAAAGAAATGCTTCCTAATGCCCAGTCTAAACCTCCCCTGACACAGCTTTCAACCATTTCCACACATTCTATTACTGAATCCCAGACAGAAAAGCTCAGACCTCCCTCTCCCTTTCCCCTGCTCAGGAAGCTGTAGAGAGCAGTGAGGCCACACCTCAGTGTCCTTCTCTCCAAACCAGACAAGCCCAAATATCCATGGCTGCTCCTCGTAGGACATTCCTTCCAGCCCTTTCATCAGTTTAGTTGCCCTCCTCTGGGTGCATTCAAGTATCTTCCTGTACTTCTTAAGTTGTGGGGCCCAGAACTGTGGGCATACCCCAGACGGGGCTGCACCAACACTGAATACAGTGGGATAATCACTTCTCATGCCTGGCTGGTGATGCCATGTTTGATGCACCCAGTATGTGTTTTGCCCTTTTGGCTGCCAGGACACAGCTGGCTCACACCGCACCTTCTGCCAGCTAGCATCCCCAGATCCCTTTCTGCAGGGCTGCTCTCCAGATAAGTGTTCAAAGTCAGGTTAGATGGGGCTTCAAGCAACCAGATTCAGTGGAAGGTGTCCCTGCCCATGCAGGGGTGTTGGAATTAGATGATTTTTAAAAGTTCCTACCAACTCAAACCATTCTGATTCTGTGGTTCTATGATCCCTGCCTGCAGTGCTTTCTTGCAGTGCCCTAGCACAGGAGAGAGTAGAGGACAAAAATCTAACTCTGTAGCTTCCTGAGCTATTGCTTTGTCTCCAGTGACCTCTGAACACAGACCAGTGTGCTACATTGGGACCCTTGCTGCCTGTGCCCAAGGGATGACCTGCGTGCTGTGCTGGTGGAACAGCACCTCTTGTCGTGCCCCAGGTGGCCCCTGGTGCCTGTGAGCTACTCAGCAGTTCTGTATCATAGCTTTGTATGGCTGAGAGGTGGAAACCCCTCCTTTTGCCCGTTTAGGACTCGAGGCTGAGAGAGCAGTGCCTCCCTGGCTCAGCCTCCTCAGTCCGGGAAGAGGCATTCAGTCAGCCAGCAGCTTGGGTCACAGAGTAGAGCTCTGGCAAAGCTTTTAATGAGCAAAAACTCAACAAATTGCTGTTGCAAACACTTGGGTTGACTCCCATCTAGGCTGGAGTCATCTACTGAAGGCAGCAAGAAGGGAAAAAGTTTTTCTTTTTTATTGTCAAGCTGCTGCCTGCAGAATGTGAGAGTTCTAACTAGTGTGCTGACTCTGGCAACAAGTCAGCCCCAGTGTCTGCATAGCTGTTGGCAGAGAACAACTGGACTCACAAGTTTTCAAAATATTTTCTTTTTCTCTCCTCATGATTTTCTTTGTTTACCCAGGAGAAAGAGATTTGTTGGTAACCTCTGAAGATATAATAGTGTCACATTTCAATTGAGATCAGGACATGTAAGCCATTTACTCCATTTAAAGTTATTGTACTCCAAGGTCTATGAAGTACTGTATAGATTATAATTGCTTTCAACAAATATGTTAGTGAAATTGCAGTGTTTCAGGGTGAACCATATAATCAGTCTTCTTGGAAGTTTTGGAGACAGGAGTTAATAATGGGTTATCTTCTCAGTTATGCTATGATAGACCATTTCCTATCTGGAAATAGGTCATGTCAAATAGTAGCAGCAGTTTATTTTTGCTATTATTTGTAACCATCAGTAGCTGCTATCAAAACAGGAGCCTCATTTTGCTGTGTGGATTGAACACGTGAGAAGCAAAAGCAACCCTTAGCCTACAAACTTTTCTAAAAGTAAAATGCAGTAAGTGGACGGACCGAATAGTTTGCAGTGGATTAGATGTAGCAGAAATAATAGCAAGGAAAGTATTGTTATGGATGCTGACTGCATGTGCAAAGCAGTTTTCCAGCTGCTTATCCACTTTCCAACATCTGAGTGGTCTGGTGGTGCCAGGGTGGACATTTGATTGGAGAATGCCCGCATGGCCGGATGATTTGGCCATGGCTGGCAGGAAACTCCGTCATGCTTTGAAAACTTTGCCTGATGCATTTTATTTTCCCGCACATATGGAAGTCTGGCTTGGAGTGACTTTTGAACTTCTGGTATTAAAGAGGAAACAATTTCTTGAAGTGATTTTAGGATTTGGTTGCTGACTTTGGGTGGTGTTTCCACAAGTATCCTTGTTGATCAGAGGGTCAGTCAAGAGCTGTGGGACTCAACTCTGCTTTCCAAACCTGCTCTTCTGACACTGAGGTAGGATATCTGTAACTCAACGAGGACCCATCACAATTCTTCCACATTTCTCAGAAATGTGACATCTCCCCACCCATGACCAGACAATCCATAGGCTTTCTTGATAAACATGAACTTGGCTGCTGGGAAATCAGCTCAGGCTACCTAAAGATGTTAGGAATATTTTTTTCAGTGTGTAAAGATTAAAGTGCACTCCTCACACTACTGTAACAGGGGGATACTTTTACTTCTTTTCCTACTTCCATTTCTTTTTTTTTAATATTCTGAGAAAAAAAGAGATTTCAAGGGACTCAGAATTCTCAAATTAATGTGAAGTCATTGTGCTTAAATTGTGCTTCGGCTTTGACAAATGATGTTATAAAACCAGTGATGTGCAGTCCCTTGTTAAAAGTGTCTTTCTGACTCAATGTCATTCACACTCCCTGACAAACAGTTTTATATGTAATACAGGAAAGGACAAGCGTGCACTCTCACAAAATCATTCTTAGAGACATTATAAACAGAAATCCTCTTCTCAGAAAATGTTGCCACCCCATCTTACTGTAACTACATTTTAGTACAAGACACAGTGGTGGAGGTGACACCTTCCCTTGAACCATCTTGCTTTGGTAATTTCTAATGTTAGAAATACCGTAGCATAAATCAAATTGCAATAGAAAACCAAATGCTGATATAGTAAGGGAGGAAAACTCCCACACCATCTAGTGATGAGTCACATTTCATTGTTTCCAAAAGCTCTGTGCACACCAGCAGATAACCACAACCAGTCACAGCCAGTCACCTTTGCCAAGAGCGTTTCCAGTCATCCACCCCTACCAGCTTAGGTTAGACTGAATCCTCAGAAGGTTGCAAGTGCCACGAAGAGCTGATATGTATGTGACATATCACCATAGGAACGGTGGTACAATTTCACATTGAGGACCTCCTTCCCAAGTGCAGCCAAATGAAAGAAATAGCGCAGCTAGAGAACTGCGATGCTGCCTGACTTCATGCTCTGTGTTATTATTGCCCTTCAGATTCCGTAGAGCATGATCATTCCCTCCAGTAATGTAAGCAAACAAGTGAGTAGTTTTTTTTAAAGACAATATTGAACAGGAAACAAATAGAGAAAACCACTACATATTAATTCATCATAGTAAAAATATAATGCACAGTAGGCTACTTGTGGCTTTGCGCAATTCAGGGTTTCCTGATGTGCTCTGACATCGTGGTATGTGAATGAGGTTTTCTGATGCAAGTAAGTGCAATTCCCTAGCTTGATTTTAATCTCTTTTAACAGAAGGTGGGGAATAGTGAAAAGTCATTCAGAACTCTCAGTGTTCACTCTCTTGACTTAAGGACATTCCCACGTGGAATACAATAGATTTTTCCTGTACACATCAAAATTCTATCAAAACTCAATGTTCAGTTATGGAGGAAAGTTGTTTTTATTCAGCAAAAATACGACCCTTTCCGCTTCATTGTATCAAATATCTCCAATTTGTCTTTTATAACGGATCTTTTCTGGACCCCAGGATCCAATAAAATCCTGGCCAAAATGACAGCTCATGGTTCTAAAACTTTGAAATACATTTTTCTTCCTATTAAGAGAAATTCCCTTTTCCCCAAGCACCTCAGTCTTTCCTGGATCAGAAACATTTCCAGCTGGAACACTTGAGGGCTCGTCTGAACAGCAGCTGGCACGCAGGTGTTTTAATAATATAAACCAAAACTGTCGTTTGGGCGTCCTCAGACTTGTCATTCCACTGTTGCTGCCTTCAGATACTCGGAGATCAGCCTCAAAATCCAGGGTATGAGAAGGAAATGAGCAAACGCATCCTGCTGTTGTTCCGCCTGCTTAGGGAGTGTGAGGCTAACGTGTCCATGCAGGTCCAGCCATTTCGCCTGCTCTCTAGGAAAGAAGATCCCATTCATGGCTTGTAATTAAGACTGTAAATCTGTCATTTCTTTCCGCATTGCTCTTTCACTCAGCTGTCACTTTTCAGCTGCTCTGGCAGCTTGGTCCTGCCCCCGCGAAATCATTCTACTCGCTTCTTGCTGGAGCTCCATCCGCTTTCCCTTGTGCAATCTGTTTTCTTGCTCCACACATCCCTGTGTCCCTAAATCCTGCTCGCTCTTGGCTAGCTGTTTCCCTGTCCCCTCTTGGTTCCTCCTTCCTTCCATCCAGTCAACACTTCTGGATCAAGCCAGCTGTGGTTTTCTGCTTTTTCATCCTTGTCGGGAATGGACATAGAAAAGGGGGAAGTGTCGTCCCAGCCGAGACAGCGGGATTGGATTTCTTCTCGTTGGAAACAAGCAGAGACAGAAACCCTCCTCAGAGGCGGCTCTTTCATTTATTCCTTCAAAGGTTTGGGAAAGCAGGCAATGATCTTCCTCTGGACAGACTTACTCCTACACTGCAATTCATGGAAATTGTTGACCATTGTGGATGAAAATCACAAATTCACGGGAATATTTCTGGATTTAAGACTATTAAAGGCTCTTTGAAAATTCCCATGTGAACAGAGCTGCCAGAAAAATTTGCTGTGTGGCAACTTCTGAGGTTTCAATTGTTGTTTCCATTCTGTGTTCACAGGAAAATAGAAGTCTTCATTAAAAATGGGAGGTGGTGGGATATGGTCTAGAGACTGGCAGCTGATAGACAGCTTGGAATAAGGTGAGCACAAGCTCAAGTGATTCATCTGTTTTAGTAAAATCAGAACTGTATGGAGACGGGCTAGGCTGTGCCTCCCACAAGAAGTTGGCTGTCACCTCCCCTCTCCCTCCACAGATGCAGAAAACTCCCAGGAAATTGCTTCTACAGTAAACGTGAGTCTTGGAAATGCAGAGTAAAGTGCCAAGTTTATAGGGCAGCAATCATAAACTCAGTCTTTGTAACTGCCAGAAAAATTGATAAATCCAGAAATACTGGGGAAAATGCAGGAAAGGAGTAAGATACTTCAAAAACTTGTAAATATTTTGCAAACCTTAAGAATTCATACTTTTAAGCTTTGTAACGCTAATCTTTCTATTGAGTAAATATACAAAACCAAAGTTTTCACTTAAAGACAGATTGAGAAGTCCGAGCACTTTGAGCTGCATAAAAAACCATTTTAAACTGTGAACCCCAAGAGCCTGAAATGTTGAATAAAGAGAATTCAACTGCATAACTTTTAACAATTTTGGGTTTCTTCTAAAGCTGTTGTAATTTTGAGGTCGCACCTTATGATTCTTGAATGTCTGAGGTTAACACTTTGTGGGTGCCTAGTGGAGGGTAGCTTTACACTAGAGCAACATGTCACTGGGTGAGTGGAATATCAGAAAATGAGGGAATAACCCAAGCTTGTGCATGAGGCATACACAAGGGAGTGAAAGAGAGAGAGAAAATGCCATTGGTAGCTGGTAAGAAAAACTTCCTGGCAGTAAGAGCTGTTATTTTGTTGTTATTTTGTCTGACATTAGCAGTGAGATGAACTGAGTGATCTAGGAGTGTTTTGTTATCTCTTACTTCTAGGAACCCTGGAGCCACAATGCCACTTGGACAGAATTTATGGACAGCTTTTCAAAACAAGCAGGCGAAACATGAATGTGCATCCAAAGGAAGCTTGGGCAAAGATGGCTTTGGTTTTCTTCTTTCTTTTTGTTTACTGGTGAAGAGATGAACTTTTTAAAAAATGAATAATGAGGCATCAATTTAAATGTTTCATGCACTGCAGTGTTAATGTTTCATATGCTACATGCCCTTTTCAATTACTTAAAAACCCCACAAGTGTCTCTGTACTTTTTGAAAGAAAGATGACATTTAAAAAATAGGAAAGAATACACAATATGATATAATATGTTTTGAAAGTGGTGGAGTTTCTGTCAGCTCTTTGTCATGTATTCCAGAGGTCACTGATTTTTCAGCTGCAGCTTAAAGTAATGACAAGATTTGACTCCTCTGCAATTGCATATTTGAAAAAAGCAGAGGTTTAAATGTGCATGTGCCTCAACTGATAATTTTCTGTGCTCTTACATATTTGTGTGTGCACTTATGAAGGGGATGTAACCATTTTCAGTTTTTGCAAATCCTCTTAAAGCACCCTTTTTTTTTGCTACTATAATTGTTCTGCTGTTGTGGTAAAGCTTGCAGTTTTACAGCTTAAGCTGCAGAAATTTAAACGGTTAATCAAAAATAACCTCACTGGGATAGCATAGATGTATTTAACATCCATGATAAAACTTTACTCCCATTGTCCATTGCTTGTAATGCAAACATGTACCTATAAAATTACTCACGGCCTTGCTCCTTAATATTTCATTAAGCTAAAATTTGGACAATGAATAGCTAGAAATGCTTGATTAGAATTTATACATTTAGGCAACAAAGCCCCAGTAGGAATGCATATTTAATTCCAGGTATTACATGCCTACAGACCTATTCCATGCTGCTCAATTTAAGCAGGATGGACATTTTTTTTAGGCATACATTTATTAATTTTGAAAACCACTGACTTGGTATTTATAAAAATAAACATATTATAATTCTACAGTATTTTCACTGCACTTAAAAATATTTACACTTTTGGAACTGGAAATCTTGCTTGCTTTCTTAGAGAATTCAGACTCTTGGGATTTTTGGGGCAGACTTTCCTGCATTTGATAGCAATTTTCAGTGGCTTTCTTTCAAGCTCAGCAGTAAATATGGGCTTCTTTACATCTCTTGACTTCATGTTGTAGCTGTAGCTTGTTGCCGTTATCTGTATTTTCTTTGGCTGAGGAAAAGTGGACTATTGAGCACTTTTCCTTTCTTATGATCATTGCCATTAAATCCTTGAAGCTTATCATACTCCGTCAAAGCAATTTTAATTTCAATTTGGATTGCAGATTTGATTCTCTTAAGCATTTACCTATAGTCTTGAGGGACTGTATTTTAATTGCTTTTTAATGCATTAATATATCTGCTTTTTAATGCCATTCTAACTGAATGTGTGGGTTTTGTGGTGCTCTTGCATTCCGCACACATAAATGAGTGATTTTATATGAGCATATAGAAATGGCTTGGCTCTTCTTACAGTGTTTATGTAAGCTTTTTATTAAATATGTCTAGGAAATTCAAAGGCTGCAAACTATCCAGATTAATTGCTTTCCTTTTGCACTGACCTGTCATATTCCTACTGTATTCAGAATGAGCTTTATGGCACGTGGAGTATACTGCTAGGAAACTGCTGTATGGAAAAGACATCTATCCTTTGGCAGAGGAAAGCACACACTGCATCACATGGGTTGGAGTAATTGCAGTGTATCTGGAGCTGTAGGCGTTCAAGATGGCCACAAGCAAAATTTGTGTGAGATGCTGCAGAGCCTAATACCCTGTGCCATCCACAAATTTAGAGTATTTAAATCTGCCTTTCTTTTTATTTTTTTTCTTTTTAAATTTAAAACCAGAACAGAACATTGTTTCCTGCATTTGGGGCCCAATCCCCCAAACCCTTATGTAAGTCATTCCATAAGCTTGGAAAGCTTCTGTTTTATACTCTTTTTTTTCTGCATTTCTTTTAGCATATAACACATAGTAGATACCAAAGGATAAAATACAGCTTGTGCAGACCATGTCTGTGCTGTTAAAGTAATTACAGGCACAGGCTGACTGCCTTTGTGGCCTCTTGGCTGCTTTAGGGGTTCTGCACACCCAGTCACCTGGTTCACGTATGCCAAGGCAATTTCATTAAATTAGCCGTGCGATTTCTCTCAGTATTTTAACACATTGCTGGAAAAGCTGTGGTGATTTGTGAGAAAAGCAATGTCTCTGAAAGGATCAGTATGACAATTTGGTGTATTTAATACTTCCTAGTCTGTACCCAGGCAAACTTTACCTTTGTGCTTCTTTTTAAAAAGCACTGGGCTCCAATATTACCTCACCTGTACACTTGGCGCATAATGGAGCAACACTAGAAATGATCAGTCTGCTGTGTTTCTGCACCTCTGTCCATCGTCTGCATCACACTTAATTCTGTAGCTTTTGGCACTGTGGATTATTCCTGTTTTGGAGCTACATGATTGTATCACCAATCTGAATGCCACAAATACATGGTTTACTGCCTCCCCTCTCTGGAGTAACCTCATGCTTCCTACCAAAATTAGGCAGTTGATGTTGGACTCAAAAATCTCCTTTTTTTAAAAGAATTCAAACTCTGTGGAGAGCTCTGCATTTATTTATTTTTCTGCCACTGATTAATCCCTTCATTTGGTATAATCTGGTAAAAGAAGTTGTCCAAGACAGGAACCAAAGGCTTGTTGGTAAAGGAAGTCAAGCCAAGAGAGGTGAGGCTCTTACCTGAAAGGAAATTGCCTCCCCAAACCTGTTCATCTAAATCCTGGAATAGAAATTGTAAATGGCTGCATTCATTCTGGCATCTGGAAAGGGGATATGGAATACAGCAGTGAATTATATCCCAGAGTCTTTCAAAATAGTGTATTTTGTGGTATCCAAGGTCATAGAGAAAAGCAAAACTGATGCTTCACAGTTTCGTTCCTAAGTTTAGTTCTGAGTAGGATGAGCTCTTCAGTACTGATAAAAGGCTTCTATTTGGAAGACATCCCTTCAATCATTTCTCTGATCTTTTTGGAAATCATGTGCATGTATTTGGTTTGCATAACAAGGTTTTGGTAGTGGGGGGCTACAGGGGTGGCTCCTGTGAGAAGCTGCCAGAAGCTCCTGCTATGTCCAACAGAGTCAACGCCAAGTGGGTCCAAGATGGACACACCGCTGGCCCCGTCCAAGCCCATCAGTGCTGGTGGCACTGCCTCTGGGACAACAAAGTTAGAAAGAGGAAAAAATGCTGCAGCTGTTCACAGCAGCAGCTGGGAACAGGGATGAGAATATGTGAGAGGAACAGCCCTGCAGACACACACAGGTTTGTGAAGAAGGAGGGGCAGGAGCTACTCCAGGCCCTGAAGCTGAGATTCCCCTGCAGCCCACGGTGCAGACCATGGTGAGGCAGCTGTGCCCCTGCAGCCCATGGGGGTCTCAGGGGGAGCAGAGATCCCCCAGCAGCCTGTGGAGGACCCCATGCCAGAGCAGAGGGATGCATGAAGGAAGATGTGAACTCATGGGAAGTCCATGCTGGAACAGAAATCTGGAAGGACCTGTGGCCCTATGGAGAGAAGACCCTTCACTGGGGCAGGGTCTTCTCACAGCCCATGAGAAGGATGTCCACTGGAGAAGTTTTTGCAGGACTCTCTCCTGTGGGAGGGATCCATGTTGGAGGAGGGGCAGAGGAGTCCGCCCCTTTGAGGAGGAAGGAACAGCACAGACAACATGTGATGAAATGACCACAACTCCCATTACCCATATCCCTATGCTGTGGGGCAAGAGGAGGGAGAGAATTTGGATGTGAAGTTGAGCTTGGGAAGAAAGGAGGGGTAGGGAAAAGGTGTTTTAATATTTGCTTTTATTTCTCATTATTCTCCTCTGCTTTGATTGGTAATAAATTCAATCAATTTTCCTGAGCCGAGTGTGTTTTGCCCGTGTTGGTAACTGGTGACTGATCTCCCCCTGCCCTTACCATAACCCATGACTGTAATATTTGCTAGGTTTTCTCTCCCTGTCCAGCTGAAGAGGGGAGCGATGGAGCAGCTTTAGTGGGCACCTGGCATCCAGCCAGGGTCAACCCACCACAGTCCATCAGCTGTGGAGATATTTCCCACCAGATTCATCTTCTTTTGCCTTTGAACAACCTTCTTTTTCTTGGCAAAGGCATTTGGAGCAGCTTCAGGAGAGAAGATTGTATCCTGAATGTCACAGCTACGTAAATGGAGAATATTTGTATCTGGGGGTGGCCTTACTCCATACTCACTCGAGGCTGCATTGATTTATGTGTCTACATACATAGACACTAAATCCTGAACAAAGTCTCTAGGAACGCTTTGCGGTTCCCAGATCCAGATGTGCATCCAGCTGCATCCTGACTACAATTTTGGGTGAGATTCTGCCTCTCCTGTGTGTCTTCCTCCTTCTCACTCCCCAGAAATGTTGGTTTCCCCTTGGGAAAATGAAATTTAGTGAGGTGAAGCCTTTGAGAGCTAAGAGCATTCTTCATTTGGTCCTGTGTCTTGAGTAATTTGGAATATTTCAGCAAATAAAGATTATTCACGTGGGGGTGGGGTCGGGGTAACAGAACACTTATCCTGTGTTGAAAAGTAAAGAAAATATGTATTTTCTGTGGGTTTTTCTTGTATTATTATTATTTTAAAAATCGGTGTGCTCCATTCTTGCTTTTTTTGCCAATAATAATAATGCCACAGATATTACAACTTTATTTTTCTGTGCTGTAGATACTTGCATTTTATATCACTTTAAAATAAAATTAAAATAAAGAAATGGAGAGGAAAACTTCAAAGAAGTTTCCTAGGCCTAGTTTGTGATTTTCTTTAATATCTTAGTATGTTTTCAAGAAAGAATAATATTCCTTAAGTATATTACTTTTTGCTATAAAGATTAAAAACAGACTAAATGAGATAATTGTTTTATTTTTCTTTTCAAGTAAAAGATTTACAGAATGAGGTTGGAAAATTGTGTGTAGGCTGATGTTTTATGTTGTAGCTGGTTATTACTCAGTGAGTCACTAAGTTTCCAGAGCTTGCCACACCTTAAGGTTAAACTGCCTCAAACCAGGCAGCAAACTGTTAGCCGAGGTGCTTGGAATGACTTTTTTGTAATGTAAAAAGATATATGTTTAAACAATGTGTAAAGCTTTGCTGAGACTACTCAAATCCTCTTTCCTTAATGGTAGACATTGACTATCTTTTAGCATCCAATACTGCAAGCCAAGTACAGGAGGAGATGGTTAACAGGAAAGGTTTTCTTTTTCTTCCCCCCTTTTTTTCCTGTTCAGTTGCTGTCAATGTCTCTTGCTGCCCCTTGGAGAACTTGTTATGAAAATGGGAGCATGGGTGGTGGTTTTGAATTAGCTTTCACTTAGTGGTAAACTTTTTTACTTTGGGTAGTGGGTTAGCCCTTAACTTTCTGAGGTTTTTAAATGTATCTCAGATTTTTAAAAATAGTCCTCTTAGGCATAGAGCACTAGGACATTAATGAAGAGAAATCTTATCTGGTCCTGTGGAAGGGGTGTTACATGCAAAACAGAATAATGACTTGCTTTTGTAACTTGTTGCATCTTGCCCAAGGGTTTTCTTGGCAGCGTTAATAGAGCTTAACCCTCAGAGTCAGGGGGCTGCTCAACCAGCCAGACACAGGTGTCTGCTTTAGGGAGAGCAGAACAGCCCTCCAGACTCCTCTGCCCCTATGGATAAGTCTCCACCTGCTATAATGGGAGCTGGATCACAAGAGGACACCCACATTTAGAAAGTATATTTATGTGTCTACAGTCTGGGCCTGAATATCAAACACTTGTGGCTTAGGGATTAGGCTGCCTAAACATAGATGCCCTGTGGTGTCTGAGACATCCAAGGTGGACTGAGGGGTAGGACACAAAGACTGTGAGGGAGCTGAGGGCCAGGAGATGGAGTCCAGGCAGGACTCCACAGGAACATCAAGTGTCTCTAAATACCTGTGCGTGGGCAACAGACCTGAGCCTTTAGTGATAATTCACATTTACAGATATCTTCTAATCCTATTTCTTCTGTTTAGTCTCCTGTTGGCTTACTTTTCTTTTAAAATTCCCAGTTTTCCATGTGAAGTGGCTATGTAGTCATCAGTAAAGCCAGGAACTTAGTGTGACCAACTACAAAAAGGAGGCTAGAATTTTATTTTACCTGGTGCACATTTATTAGAGGCTCCATGAATGACTGATTCATGCTCCTCAAAATAGACCTTTGACCTTTAGTGCCTTTCCCTCCCAGATAAACCAAGAGAGAAAAAGACAGCAGAGGAATAAGGCTCCAAAGAGAGGTTGCTTTGTAATTTATATTGAACCACAACTGTTTACTAAGTTTGTTGTTTTAAAATACTTTTCTGATACTGCATCAATACCAGTCAGATATTGAGAAACAGGATGACCCTTGCTTAAGTGGTTTAAGAAACCTCTCAGAACATCTGACATAAGTGAACACATTGAACAAATAAACAGATGTGGAGTTTCCCCCCTCAACAGCCTTTCATCTGGGACTCTGCAGCTGGGGATGGAGGAAATGTTGAATGGCAATGTGGCAACTACTTCTATGCTTCCTGATTTGCCAAATCACCAGCTGCATCCTATACGATTTTCCACATGGTGGGAGGAGCAGAGCAAACAGTCTGATAATTTGTGGTCATTTTAGACATGCCAGAAGTGCCATAAAAAGGTGTTTAAGAGTGGTGTGGAAGGAGCAATGAAGTGTTAAGGCACAGGAACACCTGTAAACATCTTGTTTTGCCCTGAGAAGTCAGAGTTTTTCTTTCCATGCTTTAAAAAGTGCCTGAAGTAAAGGTACCTCCATGGAAAATAGCTGTAAAAAGAAGCAGAACACAAAGTTTAACAGTCTGTTATTGGGTTTAATGCATCTTCTGTTTGTGTGGTGGACAGAGTGCCAGACTTTGTGAAATACAGAGATATGATTAAAAACATGACAGACCCACCAATGAGAGCTCAAAAAGGTGGGTTAAATTTGCTGCTCTATGACTGTTACCAATAGAAACACTAAAGCCATGTTTATTTTTTTTCATCTTACAATGCTTTTTTTTATTCCCTGGTGTTCTTGTTCTCTCACAGTTTAATATTCTGTTCACATAGAAAGGAGTAGGCACAGCCTGAAATTTCCTTCCTGTAGCTGCTTTACAGAAAGCATTAGGGCTGAAAGAAGGACAGGATTTCAACATTCACAATAAACTTTAGAATGGAAACGTGAAAAGCTCTCATCCATAATAGGAGACTCTACAGGCAATTTCTGTAACAAGAAAACTCTGATTTTCCAAAGGCTGCATTTTCTGTGTTGGCGCTCTCATCGTGGGGTCCAGAGCTTCACAGCACTTGTCTCCAGGCCAGGAGAGGGCTGAAGCTCAATGCCATAAATATGTGGTGCCTCACAGCTGAGGGTATCTCTTTGAATAAAAATGCAGCCATTGTTCAAATAAGAGTGAAACTGAGCGCCCTAGTGATGCCTTGATCCTTGATTTAATGCCACACAGGCACATTGCAGGACTGGAGGAGTTGGCTTTGTCCATTGATATTACACAGTTTACATACAGGTTTACTCTAATAAGTGATGATAGAAAACAGATAAATAAGATAAATATCTGTATGAATGTTATTTTGCAGCTCAGAATGAAATCTCTTTTGCAATGTCTGTGGCAGTTCTAAAGTTAAAGATTGGTTACCAGGAAACAATGCCTACTTGTTTTCAAGCTTGTAAAAGACCTCAACACGACATGGGCCAGCTAATTAGGATGATGAAGGTAAAACCTTGTGTGTGTTACAATCAGAGAGGTCAGACAATGAGCAGGTCTAAAACCAGCTCGTTCCGTGATGCATGCCTGTGCCAGATTCTGTTGCAATTTGGAGAAGCAATTATGTAAATATAGATTTGCAAACAATTCCACAAAGTGACAAAAACAGTGTTAATTACCAAAAACGTTAGTGATCTGTCTAGCCAACCACAGAGTGATGAAATCATGGCCGTGTTAAAAATGAAAGCCCTATGTAACCACCCTGAGTTGTTTGGGGTTTTTTTCAGGAACATTATCTTTCTTCATATCTTTGACTTTTAACTCTCAGAAGCATCTGGCTTTATTTATTTTTTTAAACCAGGCCCAGGAAAATGACACACATGCACACAGTGAAAATAATGTCTACTTTTATTAACAGATGGGAATGTCATGGGTAGTGCCACCATAAATCTTCACATACTCATGTAAAGCTTCACAAATCAGTTAATTTGTACTCAGATTCTCATCCTGAACTAAATAAGATTTTTACTTTGCTTTCAATAGAAAAAAAATCCAGTCTATTTTCTTTCAACCAATGAAAAAGCAATATTGATAGTAACTTTGTCATGTTTTTGACTTAGTTTCTTACATTACATTGTAATCACAATATAATAAAACTCTTCTTTAATATTAATTTGATTCTTTATCCATCTGCCTGTAAGCTCAGCAGTTCAGCATTACAATTTAAAAGGCTCATTTCTCAAGAATGCAATCAGTGTCTTTATTGTACTCATTGGTTACTTGGGCATTATAAACATAATTGATAAATAGTAAGAGACAGAGTAGATCCTACTGGTACTAAATACTGGTATCCAGTTACTCTACTTTCCCCAGATTATGGCTATAGATGTCATACAGGACTGACTAAAAACATTCTTTGGAAGGACTGTGGAAGTTCACATCAAGTTTAGAAAAGGTTCTGGATGCAGTTAACCATAAATAATGGTTATTTTGTAATATTCAGAAACATCTTATTTCCATGGATAAATTACTACCTTCTCTTTCTCTGGTGAAAATTTAAATAGTAGCTTCAAACAAAAGCTGCTTCTATTCCTGCCACAAGCTTATACAACACAGTGTTGATACAATTTAAAGGAGCTGACATACTGCTTAAAATATGGATGCTGCATATGACTTAAATAATACAAATTATATGCTGAAGTCATTACTGAGTTGTTACCCAGGGAAAACATAGTGTTGCTTCAATAAATATTTCAGGATTCAACACTATAATTCTTAGGAGACGTTTTACAGAAATAGGATGGATAGTAACTTTAAAAATGCTGTAGAATTAGTATTTCCGTTTTTAAATATTTAGGCAGCACTTCACTAAAATAGGATTGTTTCTCCACATATTTGTTAACCATGTAATAAATTTACATACGACAGATCATACCTCCTATCTTCCCCCTCCTCCATTAAATGAATGTGTAATAAGAATTAATTCCCATGCCTCTAAAACTCTGGGCGAATCAGTCTTGCTGCCTATGTCATAGCATGAGAGTGAAGTTTTGATGAGAACACATCTGTGAAAAAAAGCCCCCTTCTAATCCAGTCTTCTAATCCATTCTTTAACACATGAAATAAAGTTCTATCTTTTAATCAGAAATTATTTTCTGTAAAGAACATTTGAAAGGCCTCCCAGAACATTTAACACAACTTTTATTTCTGTCCTACTCAGAAGATGTTCCATTTCTACAGAAGTAGAAATTCACGTGCAGAGAGACAATGTGTGTTTGATGATAGTCCAAACCTCTGAGCTTCTGCTTTTTGGTCTCTTTGCTGAGGGGCTCAAGTTTGAATCATAAGATACACTGCAGATTTCCAAATGCTTCACAGCCAGTGAAGTGCAAACCCCAGGAAAAATAGGTTTGGCATTTCTATGGCTTGTGATCTATAATTAATAAACTGACTAAGAAAGGATGTAAATGGCAGGCAATAACAGTCAATGCATAGCAGCAAATTTGTCATGCTACAGAGTGGTGTTAGTCTTCAAAAGATTCTAGGATGCACATCTAAAATTCACAATAACTCCTGCCTTAACTCCTACCTACAACATCTATATGAGTGCCAAAGACATAACTTTCAGTTGAAAATCAGTTAATATTTGTAGAGGATCAGGCTCTTACCTCATATCTATATATGTATTTCCCATAGTGATCAGGTTAATGGGATTTGCAATCTCCAATTATAAAGATAACTGTTATAAAACATATCCATGCTTTGAGATTAGTAATGGAAAAAGGCAACTTTTAAACTTCAGTGTTTAATGTATTAAAGAGTGGTGGCTCTGATCCAAAACTAAGTAATTCAGCTGAAAGGCTCCTACTGATTTCAATGGGTTTTGAACCAGGGAATGGTCTTTAAAATGTTCCATGCCTCCTGCTCAGATATGAGAAGCAAAAACTGAAGGGAGAGACTTTTTACTCCTTTAGTGTTTGGGATGACTCATACACAGCAGACTGCTAGGAAATTGTATTTATACCACAAGGACAACACTTATTGCAAATCCTTAGTCATCAGAGAGTGGCAAAATTCAGTTGTAAAGTCTGGTACAGGGTCATAGTATGCAGCTTTTGGATTATTAATTTACTTATTTAACATAAGGATTTTTTAGATTATTCTTATCTAGGAGTTGAAGACTAAGAAGTTTCTAAGATTTATTTAATCCAGAATGCTGTGGATTAAATAGTGGATTTTTTCAGTAACACCCGTTGATTCCAAAAGCTGGTGAAACGAATCACAGGAATGAATCTGACACAACACTGTTGCCAAACACCACCACATGAAATATTTACCAAGCATCAGGGATAAGAAACTTCCTCTGAAAATTTCCTAACAAATCCTCCTGTTAAATCTCAATATTAATTCTGCTTGGATCCTGTTACTCAAGAAGAAGAGCTGCTACACTTTAACTGTCTTTTGTGCAGCTGCCCATCACTTTGGTGCCACATTCACATCTCCCCAGATGGATGCACTACAAATCTTTGCACATCTGAAACCTTTAATTTAGTGGAGTGAACTCAGCCTTTGGGCTGTGTGCAGACTCAAGGATTTCTTTAAAAAATCCCTCCTGATTTTAATATCTATTTGATATTGACAAAGAGCATTTTGGCTATGTCATGCTGTGCTAATAGGCTGCAAGATTTCTTGGTTGGTTTGACATTCTGCTGCCCCTAGGTAGCAAAACGCTGCGGTCTCCGAGGACAACCCTCAAAACTCAAAAGAGCTGGGTACTGACTCCCAGCGGGGCTTGCTTTATGTGAACTCAGCCAACCAACAACTCCATGACTCCAGCAGATGTTTTTGGCCTTCAGACCAGTGGGTGAATTTATCCATCTTCCCTCATTCCCTCAGTAATCTATCTGGCTGAAGCCAGCATGGTTAAACCTGGATCTGTGCCGAGGACAATCAGGAATGAAGGGCTGGCCCGGTGAGGTTTTCCAGCATGTATCATGCAGATCGTATTCGGGGGCAAAGGGTCCATGCTATATAAGTACCTTAGAGCCTGTACCAGTGTTTTTTGCTCCCCATTGGGCTGTCTTTGATTGCAGGTTTTAAATATGTCATGTATTTCCAGATGTATTATTTATGTTTGCTTGTGTTGTTGTGCAATTTGTGGCAGAGTGAGGGGTCTACTGGAAAGCAGCCCTTGGTTTAGTGGGCAGCCCTGTAGCAAAATATTAGTAATACAGAAATCTGCTGCTCTAAGTGAAATTTCATTTAAACATAGATGACAGAAAGTATTCAAATAATTTCTTGTTTTCTAAAATGTTGGCTACATTCAGAAGTGTTTAACTAGAAGTATAGCTATTTCTAGTTTTTATCTTCTGTTTCTTGTTTTATCTTCTTCCCTTTCCCTTTCCCTTTCCCTTTCCCTTTCCCTTTCCCTTTCCCTTTCCCTTTCCCTTTCCCTTTCCCTTTCCCTTTCCCTTTCCCTTTCCCTTTCCTTTTTATTGTGCTTCATGATAGGATAGAGGACACAAGCTGTGGCTTAATCTGGCGATGCCTGAGCACTACCATATGGGGAGAAGTGGGTGGTGGCTGTTCATCCCTGTGGTAGTGGCTCAAATAAAAAACTTTATCTCAGCCAGTCTGGGTAGGAGGCTGTGTCTGCTTCTGAGTCTAGACTCAGATACCAAGAGCTGTGTACACACCAGATGGAGTTTAGGCAGTACTGCCATAAAACTGTACCTTCACCCCTTCCAGAAAATGAAGCAAAGACAATCAGCACGTGGTGTAATTTAGTGCCAGCTCGTGACACTGGTGTTTCACAGTCAGTCATCCCAGAGTTTATGGTTTCCAGCATAGTTAACTCGGTTTGCATTCTGGTTTGATTTGCTTTGTTAAAAATGGATTCTTGATTCGTACCATACTGCCTTGCAACCAGAGGAAGCATTTAACCAGGACTATCCTGATTTTAAAGAAATGTAGCTTCCAGAAGTGCATCCTTAATGTTGTATTCTAAATTAGAGCTTTTCCTTTCCCAGACCAAATAGTTTTAGGGTAAATGCTTATTTATACATTTGTGTAAAAGTTCCAGGGGTTCAGAAGCAAATGTGTACTTAAGGCCAGATAATTTGTGGTAGAATATGGTAGCTAGTCTTGAACTTAATATTTGTGTGGCTATTTCCAAGAATGATTTCAGTATTGGTGCAGTTTAAGTTTTGGGATACCCTTACGTGCTTTGTTTAGGAATTGGAACAATCTGTGAAGTTACATGAGTGATAAGTGATCATTGCAATCTTTTTTTACTTGGCTGACCATTGAATTGCCTTAACTACCAACTTTGCAATCATCCTGCTCTGAACATTATGTATTGTATACTGAAATTTACCCTACTCATCTGTGTGACCACAAAAGGAATCCCCAGGGCCATCTTTAATTTCACAGTCAAATGCACTACTTGACTAGCAGCCTTGAAACCAGTGTGAATCCTACAGTTTGGATCTCCTCTGGGAACAGTATTGAACAGTAAATTTAGCTATTTTGCTTTGTACATGAATCCCAGCAGGAAGATTCTGGAGAGGTGGTGCTGGAGGAAGGACAGGGATTGGGAAAAAATATATATGCAAGTTAAAAAAAAGAAAAAACAAAGAAGATACAGCAGGACCCTTAATGTTTTTTTGAACAAGATGTAATCAGTTGCCATAATACTGTACTGTTTGTTTGACTTTTTTTCAGTGCGGTTACTGTTACTTCATCCTTGAAACGTTTCCAAGAGAAACAAGGGATTGTCCACAGGATAATCACCGCTGTGTCTGACTCCTCTGCGTGTAGTATGGTGTGTCACTAAGAGAGATGTATTATTTACATGCAGCCTGTGAACAAAAATCAAGAACACTCACTGGTGATAAAACTTTAGGTATACATTTTTCTGCAAAAGGATGGTTTCTCCAAAAAGAGTTCCTTGCTACTAGGTAAAAGTAGCAAACTATCTTTTTCGGTATCAGTATTTCAGTGTCTGTTCTGTTGAATGGGAGGACACCTTCAACACCTTCAGTCTCTTCAGTGGTAGTCTGGGAGAAGGCCAGTTAATGATTTCTGAACTGATTTCCCTGTACATTGGGCACTGAGACCCCTTGTGAGGCTGAGCTGGTGCCAGCTCAGTCCAAGAGATGTGCCCATGCTCCTGGGCTTTCAGATCCAGCCATGGTGCCTGCTGTGAGCTGGACTGTCTGTATGGCTCATTTAATTGCTGCCCTGCCTGTAATAACTGGCATGGGTGAATCTCCCATCCTACAAAATAAAAGGCAAAGTTCACCAATGCAGTGGTCCCATTCTGACATAGAACCTTCTTCTCCTCAGCTGTAAATCAACACTATGAAAATGGATGTTATGGAACTGTCAGCTTTGAGATGGGGACAGTCCCCCAGCTCAGGGTGTCATCTGGCAGGGGCTTCAATCTGTGAGAAATAATGAGCATCTCACACAAGCTACAAGAGTCACCTGAGCCAGCTTTCAGGTGGGCTTGTTCACTCAGCACAGCATCCAGAGTAAATTTACATGAGTAAACAGCTTTTTATTTAGTGTTCAATTTGTATATTTACGTGGGATCTATTCTGCCCAGCTTAGCGGAGGACCGAAATTTGACTTGCTTGATGAAACATTCTTTCCTAACGGTTTTTAAAATTCTCTTTACAGTCACCAAGAAGAGGAAAGTACCTCTGGAGACATTAAGTAGATTGAGCTGTCACCCCAAGCAGTTTCAAAAAGGCAGGCTGGGTTGTAGCATGTATCAATACACCAGCTCTGGTTTAGGGGAATTTTTTTAAATTGTGATTCTCATTAACTAAGTGAAATGGAATCATGCTAGTCAGTTCACGCTTAAAAGTCCTTCCCTTCACATCAATAGTTGACTTGACTGTCAAATAAGTATACTTCCGGAATTAGATCTATTAGTCATCTTATGGGTTTTGTTATAATTTTGCCAAGAATTATTTATGTTTCAGCATCATGGAGGAGCTTGCTTTTACAATCCTAGTGTAATGAAACCAGTGTAATGAAAGGTGAGTAGCTGAAGGGCCTGCTAGTAGAATCTACAGTTATTCAATTTTAGAGAGATTACTTTTCAAAAACTGTGATGTTGGTATTAGAAAAAAGGTACATTTTTGATATTTTTAAAACTTATTGGATGGACATTACCTGAAGTCCAGCATGTAACAAGATGGCATTTATACCCAGTGCCAGGTCTTTATACCTTTACTAGTTTGTGTGGGTTTTTGCTTCACAGCTGGTCTCATCAGAGCAAATTTCTGCTTGCTGTGCATCAGCTAGCAAGGTCTGAAGAGTGATGGTTGTTGGCCACTAATATAAAATCAGACACTAGTTAGTTGTAATCAATTTACAGGTAATCAGCTAGCTTTAATAAATCCATATAAACTATGAAATCCAGTCTTCCAGTTTCAGAACACCTAGCAAAAAGTTTTCCATGCCTCTTGATTTTATTAGATTTTCTATGAACCAGTGAAGAGGGTAATATGTTTGATGCATTTTATGCATGTCAGCACTTTTTGGCTAGAATTGAATAATTACAGATCCTCATAGAGAAAATTTGCTTCTGTGCTATGAAAATGTCCTCACTAGCTGTTAATTCTGTGCAAAAATTGAGTGATGATAATTAGCAGAAGTGAGTAAAAAATAGCGAAAAGCAATTATGCAAATTAGCAGAAAATGTTGCGTAGGTGCAGCAGCTTGGAAAGAAAGCCTTGACTTTGTTATTCCTTTTCTATCCCATGACTTAAAATACAAGCCCTCTCTCCTACGTTGATGGGAAAAGCCAAAACATACGCTTTTCAGCTAACAAAAAAAACCAACACACAAGGCAAAATGTTATTGCAAGTGTAAAACTAAATGGAACTTTTCCATAAGCCATATTCAGAGCAGTGTCGATGGCCACAAGGCCAGCTTCAGCTTGCTTCTGGGGGTGTTGGGCCACCATCCAAACACAGTAGAAATACAATACAACAAACACTGTTTTCGCCTCCCGATGCTTTTCATGAAACCACCAGAAGTCCTGCAGCAGGATCACAATGTATCAGTCTAGCTCAGGAGTTCAGGCTCTGTAAAAAACAGCTGGTAAAACTGCTTCTTGCATCATGCTTTACAAAACTCAACTACTTTGCATTTGAAGAGGCACAATTACCCGTGTTAAATATCACTGGTTAGAAGCTGCACTGAAAAAGAAGTGACATTTTGATGGGTTGTTAGGGCAGGGAGAAGATGAATAATTTTCAGCATTTTGACGAAAAATAATTGCTTAATTCAGTACCTCAAATTGCATTCTTCAGAGTGACTGTGTGAAAATGGTGTTTCTCACCCAACATACTTATCCTCAATGTGAATTTAGTCATTGCTGCCTTTATTAATCGAAAGAAATGTTTGACAGTTCTACATGTAGAAACTCTGCTGAGCCAGAACTGAACAAGGACGGAGAGCTGAAGGCTTTTGGATTCATTGTCTGTCAGCAGCACTGTTAAATAAGCAATGACTGACAGTGTCTCAGCCCTTCACCTACAGGCAGAGTACTCACATCCTCAGGTGAAGTCCTGTGGAATAGGATGGAAAGCAATGGCAAGGAGCATTTCCCCTGTAATATCGCCGCTAGTGGCGTTAATCAGCAAGCCAGGAAAAACATGGCTTGGCTTTTGACTCCTCAGATGTGTTGACAGAGCTGACAGTTAAGAGTTCTCTCTTTTTTTAACTTGTGAAATGCGTGTGTTTTACCTGGAATTACTGAGTCACAACGAATATGGAAAAACCGCTCCCATGCCATTTCCCAGAGATGAGCGGTCATTTAATAACAGCATGTTTATACAATATTTGTTTTCACTGTCCATGTTAGAGCCCCAAAGTACTTTGCAAACGTTAATAAAACTATTCATAATCCTTTCTAGCTAAGCAATTTATTTCCGCTTTATTGACCAGAGCCACAAAGACACTGCTAATTGCTTTTATCTGTTACATGAAGGACTTCTGAGCTGTGGCTTTCCATGTTCTTTGAAAAAAACAAAACAAACAAAACCCAAACCATGTTATTATTAATCCTGTTTTACAGATGGAGAAATAAGAACCAGTTTCAAAAGAACCGTGGCTAACTGATGGATGTATAACCAATGATACCTAAATGCCATGTAGATGCAGCATCTGCATTGTGCATATTGCTTTCGCTGGTTATGGGGGATTTCTGGGGCAGTGTGAAGAACTGGAGGGACAGAGGAGGAGAAGCAGCCCTCCTGTGGTCACATCAGTGTGGTTTATTTAGGCTGCTTTCAAGAACTTGTTCAGTGAGCAGACCCCAGAGTAGACAGTCCTGTGTGTGTCCACATGGTGGGCTGTTGCACACATTCTCATTGCAGTGAAAGCCCAGGGGCATTGCACATTTGTGCTACAGGGCCTCTGGTGCTGACACAGCCCTGCACCAATTTCTTCACGGCTGATTTGCCTCCAAAATATACATACATATATACATACCTACCTACATACATATATATATATGTTTGTATATATATGTATGTGTGTGTGTGTGTGTATGTATATGCATGTGCACACACACACACACATATACATAGATACTTAAAAAAATAACATATGCATGTACCTCAACCATGCAGTCATATCTATCTTCTGTTTCTCCAAAGGCTTTGGGAGTAGGATTGTTCAGTAGATATGGGAAGCTCCCTCCATCTTTCTATCTTTTGGCTCTAGTCTGAGGGTCTTCTCACTGGAGATGGCCAATAGAGCTGTTTTAGGATCTGTATCATTCACCACAAGCCTAAGCACAGCCCAAAAAACCACAGAAGACAGGTGTGAGGGCACTGTTCTTGTACTGAGGGATTGTAAGTGGGGGACTTTGGTCACTGAAGATTTTAGCTCAGGCATTGAGTCAGAGGAAAAGTCCCTCACCATCAAATGACACACACTTTATTCCTGGCAGGAGGCAAGGAATATTGTTGTCTTGAACAACATCATTGTTATTCCAGGCTGTTGGCAACGACCAGGTTTTTGAGCTAATGGTTTGGTGGCTTGTTGTGGTCTAGACAGCACCTGAAGCACCAGGCAGAGATGGCTTTACCTCCCCATTTTGAATTGCTCTCAGCAATCTCTGTGGTACGTAACTGAATTATCCTTTTAAAATTTTTTAAAATTATGGTATGCAGAAGTGGGTTCTCACCAATACCCATTCTTGCAATACTTTTGCCAACATTGCTGTAGATACACTGGCATTACCAATGCCTCTTGAAGAAAAGAAACTCTAATGAGTGTGTATGGTTAATTTTCTTGACCCTCTGTATGCATTTTGACTTCTCTAGCAGCACTGCGTAGGTCTGCTTTGATCCTCTTACACCAACAATTCTCCTTGAAGTGTTTCTCTAAACTCACAGAATCACAGAATGGTTTGGGTTGAAGGGGACCTTAAAGATCACCTGGTTCCAACCTCACTGCCATGGGTAGGGACACCTTCCACTACATCAAGTTGCTCAGGGTTCCATCCAACCTGGCTTGGAACACTTCCAGGGATGGGGCATCCATGACTTCTCTGGGCAACCTGTGACAGTGCCTCACCACCCTCTGGGTAAAAATTTTTTTCCTAACAGCTAGTCTAAATCACTTCTCCCTTCTTTTAAGATGGTTCTCCCTTGTCTCGTCACTATCTCTTTGTGCAAAAAGTAATTAGACAACAGAAAAAATTCTCTGTTTAAATTTATTATTTACTAAATTATTTTCATAAAGGGAGGCTGTATTAGCACCTCTCTCTGTGCTAGAGAACCACGCCAAGCAGTCTTGAGGCTGAAATATCTCAGGCTCCTGGTTTCACCTTAGAGTGTTTAAAGTGACATTGTCTCACAGCTGTTGCCTAAAAGGCAATCTGAAGAACGGCCATTCAATTAATACCTGTCACAAAGAGCTGATAGGTTTGGATCCAGGATGTCTTCACAGAATCGCCCCTCCACCATGAGTCCCTGAGTCATAAAACTTTAAATACATTTACTGGATTTTGAGTACATGGTCTATGAAAATGGTCTCAGAAATGTGCAGAGAAATACTGAGGCTCCTGATTGCAAAGTTCACATGATACTGATAAATCTCCATTCAAAAAGAACCCCAAAAACATTGTGGGAAGATATGCAGATCAACTTTTAAAATTATATTACACTTTGAATATAGATTTGTTATTTGCATTTTTAGGTTTATGCAACCAAAGTCTACAGATGTAAACAGAGGTGTCATAATGGAGGTGGAAAGTAATTCATTGACAAGATCTTCATGGATAGCTTTTATTCCTACCCTTTGCAGATTTTCAAGAATAATTTCACTTGCTAAAAATCCCCACAAGATGGCAGCGCTCAGTTCATTAACAAGCGAAAGCAAAACAACTATTTTGCTGCACAGTGAAATCGAAATACAGAAAAAAATTATTATCACGCACAAGATCAGTGGCTTCTTAACCCTTTCTGCCCATGTCACACTAAGACAATTTCTCCCTAAAGCGCACAAGAATGTCTCAATAAAATTCACAGTGAATATCCACAACCCTGAAGAACAACAAAATCTTGCTTTGTTACCCAGAGATACAGGAGTGTTTGCTTAGCAAGTTAATCTTCCAAAGAGCAAGACAAAATGAAAATGACACATGAATTTGTCCCACTTTTTAAATTATATATATATATATATATATACATATACATATATATATGTATATATTTCTTCTCTCTGCCTGAGGCTCAGAGCTTCCAAGATTACACATACTGAAACTGCAAGATTTTTTTCTTTTTCCAAACAGTGTGTAAGATAACAAATAGACAGGCTTAGCCTCCTCTACGCTTCTCTTTCTGCTTGTTTAGTAATACAGTAAATGCAAGGATTTCCTGCATCATTGCAGTGCAGTATTGTATTATGGCATTTTTAAAGAGACTGTTTTTTTCTTAATGAATTTTCCCAGTGAGTGCACAACATCTGTATTTGAAAATGTCTTCATTATTTAGCTTGAGAGCCGTTCGGAGCATGCCAAGTTAAATATCTAAAAATAGAGAGTATGACTTCTCCTTGTTCAGAGCATCATTTCACAGATGCAGCTAACCAACTGCTGAGAAAACAAAACTCAGTCCAGGCTCCTGGACATCCAGGCTTCTACCCAAAGATCAGTGCTCAGCTTCAGTTTCCCCCTTCTTAGGTAATACTCAGTGGCAGGTAAAGGAACAGGGGAGCCAACAAACCTCCTGCCTGCCTTTGTGCTGAGAGGACACAGATTCAACCCTTCCTGGCTGAAACTATGCTGCCCTATGAAACTGTGCCACCATGCCCCATCTCCTGCCTGTGGTGTGCCCAAGACCAAGTGGGGTAGGCCAGTCCCTTTCTTGTAGGCACACCCACAAGCTGAGTCAGGCAGTGGAACATCTGATGCTTTCATCAGCATCAGTGTGAAGCCATCAAGGGGCCACAGCAGGGTCCCGTGAAGAGAATGGGACCATGGTTTTGGGGGAAAAAACCCCAGACCACAAACCCAATATATAATGGCTACGGGTACTCAGAGGTTTCTGTCTGGAGGCAAAAGGGAGCAAAACCATATGGCAAAGTCCCAAAAGGGACCTGAATTCCCTGAGTGACCATGCCCAGGTGTGTGTTGGCACCCTTGCCCCCAGGACACTTATAGAGGCATGAAACATCTAGCTACTTAATGGTGGCTTCCCCTAACTGGAAACACAGTCCTGGGAAGTGAGAAAATGCCCTTCTTCAGTATCATCCCTCCCCTCACTACAGTCCCCAGCCAGCCAGGGGCTGCAGATGGCAGGGCATTTAGTAGTGTCCTTCACTTGACAGTGAGCTACTTTTCCCAAAGTTATCAGCTTTTCCCAGCCTTTTTCTCCTGGCAGCAAGCCTCCACCTTCAGTCTTCAGGCAGATGTAGTAGCCAGACCTTCTCAAAGGCAGAGTCTGCTGCCCTCAGCCCTATTGTTGCAGGGTGGAAATGTTCCCTCTGACTATGGCAGCCTCTTCTCAGTGCCAGAGCAGATTTTGAGCCAGTATCCTGGTAGAAGATTTCTCCAAATTATTTAACTTCCATGCTACCTGGCTTTGCTGTAAATCCCAACTCTTCATAGGCACAGAATTATGCCAGAAATGTGCTGTTTCCCTTTGCTGCACAATGATTTGGAATCAGGAGTAGACTGATATCCTGAGAGCTGCATTGAGATCCAAAACCTTGCATCTTTGAGCGATCAAAATAATCCTTTTACATGCTGGAGCAGACAAATGGTGCATCCAGAATAACACAAAAAATATTTGTTTGTCCTTTTTATTTTTGCTGTGCTAGCAAAAATGGTTAAAATAAAAACAGCTTCCCTAACAAAAATACATTGTTTAAAACTCCTGCCAGACCTACCAGACTTCAAACTCTTTCTTAAGTTCTATTAAATACATTTTCCTCACAGGGTATTTCTTGTTTTATTCAGATTAATTCAAAAGTATCATGTTATTTCAGTTTGCCAGAAAATTGAGTAACCTGGCATACCTACAGAACATTGGCAAAGTAGTAACAGATTCTAAAAATTAAAAGACAACTGTTCCAAAGTCAGCACCTGCTGCTGTGAGTTTGGTATTATTGTTTTTGCTGGTACTTTTATTTCTCATGGTTCGTCAAAGCAGATGCTGCCATTTGGGAAAGTCTCTAGTTAACAAGACCACTCTTAATCAATCACAGCATTTTTCCAGCAGATTTATTCCTTATGGCAAGGTGTGCAGTTGCACAGAATGTTCACTGTGCACAGGATCAGAGCTGAATGAATGTAACACAGCTCCCCAGCCCTCCAAGCAATAATACCAAATGACACAGTTAATGTGGTTCCTCATTAAGAAAATGCAATGACTGATTAGCACTTCACTCCTTCACATCTGAGATCACCCACATTCCCACAGGACATCTGAGTATTTCCTTTTATTCTTGTCAAAAGTGTACAGTGGGGAGGGAATGAGGCTGGCTCCCACAGGCTGCTCAGTGATGCTGGCAATGTTCTAACACAGGAGGCCCTGCTATGATGGCTCATGCTGCAGTTCTGGTCTGCTCATATGGTGGGATTATGAGGCTCATTTTTAGGTGGACAAAGTGAACCCTAGCACCCCCTCACTGCTTAGAAACAGCACAGCAAATCAGTGCTGGGATAAATGGAAGCTGAATTTGAGGGAGTGCACAATAGCAGTCTCTGTTGTGGGATTTTAGTACTGCATGACTGGGTTGAACAGAAAGGTGCTGAGCTTGTCTGGAAAATCCATGACCACACAGAGGAAACGAAACCTAGAGAGTAATCTGTGGTTCTTACCATTGTAGGTATGTGTGGCATGAAATTGTTTAAAAATTACACTTTGCCCTAATAGTGGTTATTCAGGTATGACGTTCATCAGACTGGATTCATGGCTGGGTGATGTACTTGGAGATGGTGATGCAGGTGTGTGCCTTGCTATAAACCCTCTCCCACAGCCACAGCTCTTGCACTGTGGTTGTGTAACAGCTGAAGCTCACATGAGCTGAAGATGTTGTGGTCCAGCTCCCCTTCCCCTGCCCTTGAATGTGCTTTCCCATCCACTTCCAGTGCTGGTACCACTGAGTGTGAACAGTGGCAAGTCAGTGGAGGCAGCTGATATAACTAAAATCTGACCTGGCACGGTTGTGTGGCAACTTCTGCTGGTGAGAAATCCCCTACAAGTCATTATTTTAGGGCTTGTTTCTCCTAAGCAGTAGCACAAGCCACAAACACGACTTTGCAGGACTTCCCCCTCCTCTGCCCCTTCTGTATCAGTCCTTCTTTGCCTTGGGGTGGCTGAACTCTCATGACACTGGCCAGATCCTAGGTTTAGCCTTACTATCAGCTTCCAAATCCCCAAATCAATTTTCCCTACTCGGCTGAAAGACTTAAACTGATGTTGAAGCCAATCTGTGGAAACCCTAAAAAGGAGCACAAAAAGAAGAAAATAAAGAAGATCTTAATGAATGCAGGGAAATATGATTCAGTAGTAAGTTACTTGTCTAGGGATGTGCTAATATTTTATATCAAATGAGTTTCTTTTACTGAATCCATGCTTTTCAAATTACTGTTCTCTGTATGGTGGTAGGAAATCTCCACTTTTCCCACTGATGCTAACTATTCACAGTCACTCTTCTATTCTTGCCCTTCTTAAAAAGTCATTTTATTCAAGGCAACACTGCTCCTCCTAAATCTGAAGTTAAAATCAAACGCCCAATTTGGTACTTTTGGCCATGCTTCAGCAGAAATCAGTATGGCCAAACTGTGGGGCAAGGAATAACTTCACTGAGAAGGGCAGTCAGTCCCTGGAACAGGCTCTCCAGTGAAGTGGTCACAACACTGAGCCTGTCAGAGTTCAGGGAGTGTCTAGATGATGCTCTGAGTCATAGGGTTTAGTTTTAGGTAGCCCTGACTACCAGTAGGGAATTGGGCTCCATAATACTTAGGGGTGCCTTCCAACTCGAGATATTTGGTGATTCTGTTTCTATGAACTCTGGTTCAGGCTTTTGTGGACAAACCTGGAAAGTATAAAATACCAGACAAATTTAATTTTAAATAACTAATTAATAACAATATTATACTGATGGGAAACAAATGGTTTCCATGGCCAGAGACAGATCAAGAAAAAGTACTCTCTCAGCCTGTATTGACCGGACTGCTGGTCTGGATCAACTATTTTTGGTACTGAAATAATGCATTCCCCCCCTTTCCTCTCACTTTACTACCCGACAACTTTGCAACCCCAGGCCTGGATAAAAGAAGTCAGATGTTATGCTTTTCTAGCTTATGTATTTCCATCAAGACTGAAGATTGCATGCCTGGGACTTGGCAATAACAGTATAGAGCAAGAGGAGAAGCAATAAACTTATTATGTGTGTCAATAAAGTCAGCAAGTAAGTCTTGGAACACACACATGGAACAAAACTGCTGAGTAAGGGAGAGAGACTTTTCCAATTATAGCACCACATTAACACCCATGTCAGAGGTTGAAATATTAAAAAGCAGTTAACAGGTCTCTTGAGAAGCCCTGGTAATGCACAACAGCTCTGCATACTTGCAGACAATGTAAAAAGCCACAACATTATCCCTTAATACCGCACACTTAATGTGCAGAGCTCAATTAGTGAAAGCTGTTCAGGAACTGAAATGTTAGTTCTGCTGGGAGAAGCCCTTCCTGCGAACAGAAGTAACAGCGCTGTGCACCCCAGGACCCAAATGTACACTGCCAGACTGGGACACTGCTGAAGGCTCTCTGAAAGCCAGCAGCTGGAGAAAAAAATTAATGGTGCTGCTGCCTTTTCACACAGACAAATGTCCTCACTCATGACTGGCCTTGGGTTGTCTATAGCCACTCACCACTGCTTGATGTAGCAACACTTTGGTTCTAACAATCTTGAACCCTGTTTCAAGCATGTCACACATCTCCAACTAGAGCTGGATTTTTATTATAGAGAGGTCTACCCCCAGTTAGTTATTAAAATTCTTTATCTCTTATGGCTCTTATTCAATTTATTACTCTCAACCTACAGACTCTTTTACTAAGTGTCATTGGGAAACACAGTACGTGTCCTTTCCAACCTCTAGCTGAAATGTTCTTATCAAATATATTTTCCAGCATGGGTGGCTTAGTGTAATGGGTGCTAGAGCTGCCAAAAGTACCCCAGGCTCCAGGCACACTCAGTTGTCCCACCTAGCTCACAGTCCCATGCTACGGATGAGCCCATTGCCTGCTTCTCTGCCCTACAGCATTTTATGATCTGTATATCTGGCCTCTGGGACATGTTGATGGACTAAGATCAGTATGGAAGCCCATGATTGCTCCCAGCTTATCTGCTGAATTTGAATCCCTGTTGTACAGTGTCCATTCTTGCCCTGTTGTTAGGCACATGTGTGAAGTGACTGTCCTAGCTATTCACTGGTTTAGGGGAGAAACTAACTCCTTGCTGAACAATATTTGCTTGCTTAGTATTATACTATAGTTGCATCTAAGTCACTGGAGAAGAAGCTTTAGTTTGTCTGTAAACTCCATGGCTTTTGTGGTTTTGTTGCAATGATTTCATACCCTGAATTTAAATAAATTGGGAAATAAGAGACTGTTGTAGAGCCCACCCAAAAGATTGGTGGTCTTCCCAGTGCACTGATCAGGCAATAAGAAGGGAATGTAAAACCTACATCTGACCAAAACAATATGAAACCAAAGTTTCTGCATGCGCCACACCAAACAAACAAACAAATGCTGAGCCCAGTGATTTTTGCAGTCAATATGCTCCATCATCTACATGATAACTTGGTAGATGCAATCAGATCAAAGGTTTCCTTTCAGTCCCAAAGCAGAGGATGTTCAACTGTGAAATCATGACAGTTGGTTCTGCTATGCAAAGCAGAGCCTGGCTCTGCCTGAGATGAAGCTCTGCTTGTCAGGGGGAAAATCTCAGTCACTGTGGCCATGTCATCCTCTCCCTGGGTGGAAGCTGCTTTTATGGGCAACAGCTGTTATTTTCATTGAAATCTGAAAGACCTGTCTACATGTTTTGGTGTTGGTTTTTTCCCTCAGTATAGGATGTGAGGGAGGGAAAAATAACTAAACTGACCTTTCAATTGACAGAGATGCAGTGTAAAAAGAACTCCAAGAAATGAATATCCGTACAATTATGCATAGTAAGGCATTCTTACTCAGTTTTTCTCATGTAAAGAAAACCAAGAAAAACAGAGCTATTATGACTTTACCCACCTACAGACAGAGATCTTCTGAGAAGATCCTATTTCTCAGACCTTTGTCAAATTTTCAGTCTATCTAGTGGGAATTCTTTTTCTTCCCTTAAAAGATAAATATGCAAAGTATTCTCAAAGGACAACAGCTTTTCATCTGAGAAAACAAATGTCATCATTGTCTCTCATTCTCCAACCTTGTCTTCCTTCCCCTGCTCTGTCCTTTATCCCTATCCCTCTGGCCACTGAAATACATATTCTCCTTTGCCATTAATCTCTTTTCCTGAGATCTTAAAACATTTGGGTACAATATATACCGAGACAAAAATTGCACTTTAGGAAAACTGCTACAACTGTAGCCTATCTTGGTTTTAAGTAAAATGTAGTAGAAAAACATTAAAAGAATGGAAGTCTGGTGGCAAGGCAAGGCAAGGCAATGAAAAGGAAAGGGAAAAGACGTCTAGGAGCCATAGTTAGGAGATATTCAGAGATTTCCCCTCTCACTCTGAAATAGGGTGGATGTACAGTTGAGGCCCAGAGAGCTGAAAAAATTGTGGAGGCACATTTCTGCCAACTTCCATGGGGTCACACAACACATTTTCATTGTGGGAGCTGGTCTGGGGTTACTTGAGACTCCAGAGAGAGAGAGTTTGGCCAGTTTTGTACAACACTCTGTCTTTTGATGCCTTGCCCAAAATATTTATATCTCCAAATAAGGCTTGCCAGAAAATAAACAATACTAAAATACTCTAGAGATGAAATTTGTGTATGATACTGACATATACAGAACATACTATGATGCATATATGCCCACCATGTTTCCTAACTTCATTTGTTATTTTTTTTTGTGCTCTTAACAGATTTGTGTGCCTCCCTCCTAGATCTTTAAAGACAGAAAATGAAAGGATAGAAGCCCCAGTGCTCAGCATCATTGTGCAATGTGAATTTGCAGGACTGGAACATTTCAATCCAGTACATGGGCTTCTGCCATTTGAACTAAGGAAAAAACTGCATTTGTGGGTAGTGTAACATAACTGCAGAGAAAAACCCTTTAAAGCCAGATACTGAAACATCTGTATTGCAAAATGACTTCTTGTCTGCCAGCTGGTATCTCATGTCCAAAATAAATGGTTTTGACTTTTTTTTTTTTTTAACTTACCCTTGTCAGAGCCAACATCAACAATTTCAACCTGGGCAATGAAAGATCTACTGACTGATAAGAAGTTAGATTAGATCTGAACGTTATAAACAAAGAGCATTGAGTGAGACTAGAGTTAGGCAGAACCACCTTTGGCATCTACCTAGGTGAGGAAACAAGCCCAAATGCACTTCCAAATTTGGTATTAAGTCACAAGGATGCTGTTTTGTGCAAGAATCTCAATGACCCTGTTTGCTTTTTCTCTCTTGACCTCTCTCACTTCTGTTCTATTGAATTCTTTGATAATCATTGCAACATATCTAAAATCGGATTGCAAAGCTGGTGTTGGTGAGTCTGGTTTACATTCAGACTTCTTGGTACGGCTGCCTTATTTTGGTGTATCAGTGACCATAGTTTATGAGCTCAGGAGGCATGACTTAGGCTGTTACCTAAGATGACCAAACTATGGCTTCACATTCAAGAAACAGAAAGGTGTAAATGATACACAGGCTCCTACAGCAGGTACCTAACTTGACATTGACTTCACACTGAGAGCCAGGAAATTGCAGCCCAGATTTCAAATATTACTCTTTGTATCTTTGTGGTGCTGTAAACAGAGCTGATTTCTCCCTGCAGCCTTTTAAACCAAAGCTCAGGGTGAGATCTAGAAGAACAGCTATGTTTGGGCATTTTAGGTAATCAGCTGTCTTCCCACCGCCCCTTCCTTGCCTTCTGGCTTGTGCTTGGGGAATGGGAGCTTTCCTCCATGCAATTCCTCCCTGCTGTCAGCTGTCTTTAAGCTGACTCCTGCAGCTGTACTGCAAGACGTGCTGGGCTGCAGGCTCATCGATACTATGCAAATCCACCCGGTAAGTAGATTACCTGTTACTGTGGGAACAGACTAACCTGCATCTGCCAGTTTGCTTTCGCTTTTACTGGACAAGGTTAATGATGAAAATAAGCTTAATCTTGTAAGAGGTTAAGCAATTTATTACAGAACAGGAAACTGAGTTACAAAGAACGACAAAAATAAAGCAGCGGTGCTGCTGTCTTTACTTGGTTCCTTCTGGGTTTCTTATCAGCATTTTGAATTTGGTTACTACTTGGGGTTTGGGAAAGTAATATTTCCTCATTTTGGCAGATGGATATTCTTCATATTGGCAGGTAGATATTCTATGCTAGTAAAAAACAGATTTAGTTAATTAATTTAGTTAATGATAAATGCCGCTAATTTTAGGTGTATCAGAGAAAATGAATTATGCACTCCATCTTGTTTGTTAGTTTTTGTTTTTGTTGTTTGGTTTTTTTTTAGTGTGTTGACTGTACCTTGCAGAACTACTTTCAAGTTAATTTTAAGCTTAATCCACCTCTTATTCCCCCAGATTCAACCAATAGTGGCTCCCATACAGACTGTAAAATGCAACTTCTAAAAACTGTACCTGAAATTTAAATTTTAACACAGTTTTAGAGTGAACAACACTCGACCTTTGGGAAACTATTACCAGAATGGAGAGTTATGCTTGTTTTGTGATAACTAACTCCCCAGGTATCAAGGTCTAATACTGAAAGTGGTGTATTGCAAGCAAGTGAAAAGAGCAAATGGAAACTGCACAAACCAATTTGCACTTTTCACTTATGCTTCAGAGCTCTGAATGTCATCTTGGGTTGAAAATGTCTTAGCACTTTTCTCTAGCCATCCAAAACCATTCTAATATATTGAAGAATGGCAGTGACATTTCCCCAAGATATTTTTATCTGCAATACCTGGTCAATCCTAAGTGACAACTGTTATAAACAACAGAAACAGTGTCATCAGTAAAACAGCTCTTTTTTCCTCCACAATATATAGATGTTGCTTTGTTGTTTTTTTTCTAGAAGAATAATTTTTAAATATTAAAAATACTGTATTAAAAGTTCAGTATTTTTAATTCAGAAATGTAACTGAAGTAATAACCACCCCACCCCCCCCCCCCCCATTCTTTTTTTTTTTGTTCCTTTATGTAGATAAAACAGCAATTGCAGTTTCAATTTATTCACTTGCCATTCTCTGGTCAGACTGAACAGAGCTTCTGAGTGCAACCTCTTCAATATCAGCCAAAGCATTTGGACTGGCAGACAAAGGGCCTAATTAAATGGATATTTCCTTTCTCCCCACATGATGGTGACTGAGCTTCAAACAAGCCACTGAACTTCAGGTGAACTATAAACTTTAGGTACGTGTAGAAACTGGAAAATAGATCCAAACCAGCCCTGGAGCAGCCATTTACACACATGCCAGGTTTTATAGTGTCTTGGGGTGCTGCCTTGTGGGAAGTGTGGAAGAATGTTTTACCCAGCACCAGACTGACAAAGGAAAGGTCATTTTCAGGTTTTAGCTTCTCTTGGAGTACCTGGAGTAATGCTGGGTATATCAAGATATGCTGTGCATGTTGTCATAGCTGAGCAGGCAACAGGAAGCAGTACAGGATGCTATAAATAATTTTTGCTATAAAGATCCACTCACATCCCTTAGAATCAAGGTGGATTTAGAGCAAACCATGCTCTGGACAAACTGAATGCTTACATGCTTCTCTTCTGGTAGAGCAAGATGACTCCACACTCCCATGAGCATCTGGTGCCAACTCTCCTATTTGTGAAGGTAGAAATGATTTAAGATGAGAAATGATTTAAGAGGCTCTGTAAACTTATTGTCACTACCTCTGAGGTGATGTAAGCTAAAACATTTCTTGCTGAATTAAGCTACAGTCCTTATGGGTTTTTTTGTGCATATATTCTAAGAAAATAAAGAAGTAATTTCTACTGTCAAAAAGAGTCTTAAATTAATATTTTCCATGTGATATTTCATTTTGGACTGGGACCAAGTAGGAGTTACTTCTATTTCTGTATTTCTCACATAAATCAGAGATAGGCTTCCACCTTTAATGAACAAGAGGGAAGATTTATTACATAGAGAGGAAAGTCTGTGACCTAAAACCAGAGGTGCTGTTCATGGGTGTATGATTTATCATGTATGTGTATGAGCTTCACTCTGTAAAGAGAAAAAAAGCAGCTGCAGGAAGTTTGGGAAAAGCACAAAGCTTCTGTGTATCACTTCAGAAGGTGAAGCTGAGAAAAGGCCATCAGCATCTTCAGTGCTGTGATTGCCTGTATTACCTTATACACATAATGTTCTGCCACCTTAATATCTGTAGTGTAAATAAATCATGGATACAAAGTAAGGTCAGTGGGTGAGAGAATGCATGCACACCTGTGAAAAAACCCAGGTAACGCACAGAAGTGTCTGAATGTAAGTGATGTGCAGCCTTGTCTGAAAGTAGCCCTGAGAGCTGGAAGGCCAAATAGCTCACTTAGAAACACTCAGATGAGAGGTTGTTCCTTATTTGTTGTTTGGGTTTGGTTTTAGGTTTGTTTTGATTTTGGTTGGGTCGGCTGTTTTTTTTTTTCCTTCAGGGATGTACATGATAATTGGTGTTTGTTCAGATAATCAGCTTCACAGACAAGATTGAGAGCATAAACTGGATTTTTATCCTGGCTAGCACATTTTTGAGAGAATCACTAAAGTGATTGTAAGAAAGCACTGGAAACACAATTCCTGGAAGTAATTCCCAGCTGTCATGTTGAATTATAGAGAAACTTAGAGCTGCTAAGTTTTCTACATCTCTGTTTAATCCTCTGTAAAGTGAGCAAAGTAAAACATATCTCAGAAGGATGTAGTAAGTTACCAAAATGATATTGTGAAAGATTTCCTGTCTCTTTGGAAGAGGTGAGCTGTCTAGTGCGACGTATTAGTGTCCATCTGTGATGAAGCAATCTCTCTCCTAGATAAAACAAGGCAAAATCCTGTAATTTGGTGCTTCACTGCTGATGACTGACAGGTCACTTTCAATTCATAATTATAGTCAAAACCCACATCCATTTCTTCATAATAGGTGTTTGGATTTGTGTAATTGTGATGTAAGAAAAAAATATTTAGACCACTTCTTTAATTTCTGTAAAGAGGAATAGGAGAATAGCATGACATAATGCACCAGCTTCA
Source organism: Eopsaltria australis (assembly GCA_034509425.1). Classification (NCBI taxonomy): domain Eukaryota; kingdom Metazoa; phylum Chordata; class Aves; order Passeriformes; family Petroicidae; genus Eopsaltria; species Eopsaltria australis. The sequence continues at coordinate 1,691,805 of JAVTVJ010010674.1, read as the reverse complement.
AAGAAAAACCATCAAAAACATATTTGCATTTTGCTTTCCTATATGTTACACATTTTCTAGGTTATGTTAGAAAAACATATTCACTTCATATGTAACGTATTTGCTATTTTCTGGTCTTCTTCCAAGACATTTTGCCATTATCCTGCCAGGACTGTATGTTGTCTGACCACTTCCCCATTGCAATTAAGGATTGAAACCACTTGCTTACGCACAACGGAGACCATCATACCTAACCCCAAAGGAGGCCAGAAACTCCTAGCACACTGCATTTCCCAGACCAACCAGGAGGCCCAGGGCACAGAAGGACAGCATGCTATTTGCAACAAGAGCTGGCACGCTGACAATCCACATGAGTGCAGCTATTCAAAATAAATTTTAAAAACCCCAAAACTTGTGTGTGTGGGGATTTAACACATCTCATAAAGAGATACTGCCTGAACCTTCGTAATAAAATGAGATAAACTGCTTCAAAATCAGTCATAAAGAAGACGCTATCAAAAAACCAGCCTCAAGGAATGATGTTTAACCAGACGTTTTTCTTCAAATCATGCAGTGTATGTTTAGTAGATAATGTGCAGAATTGCAGGCTTGATTGGAACAGGCATCAGAACATGAAGCTTGCACAAGAAACACAGCCTTTCTTGAGAATTTTACTTTGTTCCTCCTACCCCTTCCCTGCTTTTCCTCCTTTGTTTCTCCAGTGCTAAAGGCAAAGAAGAGGAGAGATGATGCCTTGGGGTGCTGGAGGTGGGGTGTAAAAGAGAAGGGGGAAGTCTGTGATTCTATATGGAAATATTTCATTGACTTCAGTGTGTTTTGAATCAGACCTGTTGTACTCAAAGAACTTGAATGCGACCACGATTCAATAATGTATTCAGATTTAGATTCATACCATTGGGCAGATGAAAGTGATTACTGAGTCCAGACTGGGGTTTTCGTATGTGTATGTGTGTGTGTTTGGGGTCAGGGATAGTACTAATAAATCATGTTTATCAACCCATTGGATGAATCTTTCATTTTCATAAGGCAAAACTTGTCATATTACAGAGCACCAGTAAAGTGTGTGGGATTCTGGTTATCTGTGCTGAAAATAATCTTTGCTGCTGTCTCTGCTTCAAACCAATATTTAAGGACTTTAAAGTGAAAATCAGTTTGAATCGCCAGAAAATACACGAAAAACTGAGAAGGAACAAATTGTATTTCATATCTAAGTCCACGTGGCAACAAGTTTGAAATGCTCTTGCACAGTTATAGCGTGAGGACATGGTGTTTTCTTAGGATTAGGAAACACTGGGAAAGGAAGAGCCCTCTCAAATGACATACTGGCACAGACATGCATACAAAAAGGCAGAGACCTTAGGTGGTGGGGAGTGCTCTGTCTGTGTGCATATTTAGTTTGAAAGAGGTTCTGTAAGAAAGTTCCAGTTCAACAGTTGAGAGGAAAGATCTTTTTTACCCTCTAAATTTTCATATTAGTCTGAAGCCAGCCATGGATTGAAAATAAGAAGCTGTTTGGATTTATTGTGTTCTGGAGCCATTAATTACAGTGAGTCCTGTTTCTGTTTATTTGTCTTAGTTCTTCTTGGTGTTGAAACACTGACCCTCATGGACATAAAAAAGACTATCTAGCTTCATCTGTCTCACCATCCTCTGCGGCTCAAGTCCTTGTGGTACAGCACTTCCCCAGACTACATGACACAGCCAGATGTAGCAACCAGATACCAGGCTATGAAACAGCACTAATTTCAAACGTCAGCCTTCACACTCCATAAAACAGGGAGCATATTACAGTGTACATCAAATTCCAGAGAAAATAATACTTAACATCTATGAGGATGCACTGCAGATTTGAATAATCTGTCAGACTGTATTTGGAAATATTCTCTAAATTTCCTCTGTCCCTGCCCTGAGACTGTGGTAAGTAGCACAGAGACCAGCTGTCCAGCCTTGTTTTTCTAAGCCATTGACTAAACAGTGAGTTCATGTTCAAGATAACTGTGGGGAACCAGTTCATGAACTTCTTGAACTCTGCTGTCCATAAGTGTGGTGATGGGATTGAAAAGCTGCCATTTAATTAATGATGAGTCTTGCAGCTAGAAATGAACCTTGGGGCAAGTGTTTGTTGTTTTGTTTTGTTTGCCTTTTTTTTTCCAATTAAAAGACGTCTGGAAAGCAAAAATAAGTAAAATCCATTGACTTGTTGCCAGGGAAAGGCATTGCTCCATAAAACAGGAAGATAAAACCATCACCTGCATAAACAGTTCAAGGACTTGAAGTGCATATTGGCTGCAATGCCAGAGCATCAATATGGAGCAGAATATGTGCTCTTTTCCAGATTCACTTCCCAATTTGCAAAATTGTTGGCATGGAAGTCTTTTACCAGTGGCATCTGTTTTATTGCAAGAGTTTGAAACTTTCCCTTTTCTTTGTGGGGTTCAGTTTTCTGCTAATTACAGGCAGAATAGGTACTGGTCCCCAAGAGAAGAAAGCTGCACAAAACTTAAAATTGAAATCTTGTATTACAGGTTCATTCTCTAAACCTCTCTATTCATGTTGATAAAAATACCCAGACATTGACCCTTTGTACCATAAAACTATTCGTTATTATAATTTTAAAACTGCATGAGAAACAGCATTATTTTACAGATCTAAGGCAGAAACCACTTAATTCCTCTGTGCTTCAAGGTACATGCACCTTGCACAAGCAGAGGAGCATCTTCTCCTTTGTATTAAAAAGTTCTTGATCCAGAAGCAGAAGTCACCACAGGAGGAGGACTGGAAAAGACCTTTCAAGATAGATGCTGGCTATTGCAACACTTACAAAGCACTTAAATAACCCCTTTCACAGAAAAAGTAAAGTCTATCTAGTGAGGCTTCCGGAGAAACTCTTTGCTCCATTTACTCAGATAGCTTATTCCAGAACATTACTCCTTAGATGAGTAAAAAACGAACTATGAAGCTGGTGAAGGGTCTGGAGCACAAGTCTTACGAGGAGCAATGGAGAGAGCTGGGGTTTGGCCTGGATAAAAGGGGCCTCAGGGGGACCTTATCACTCTCTACAGCTGACTGAAAGGAGGCTGTAGTGAGGTGGGGGTCAGCCTCTTCTTTGAAGCAACTAGTGACAGGACAAGAGGAAATGGCCTCAAATTGCAAGAGGAGAGGTTTAGATTAGATATTAGGAACAATTTCTTCAACAAAAGGATTGTCAAGTGTGGGAACAGGCTGCACAGGAAAGTGCTTCAGTCACCATTCCTGTAGGTATTAAAAGACATGTACAGCTGGTGCTTAGGGACAAGGCTTAGTGGTGGAATTGGCAGTGTAAGGTCAATGGTTGGTCTTGATGATCTTAATGGTCTTTTCAAACCTGAAGTATTCTATGAAAGCCTTCTTCTGATTTCCTGCTTAAATAATCATTGACAATTCATATTGATCTCTTGGTTTGTAGATCTTTACTTTAAATAAGATCCTTTCCCACTCTCATATCCCTAATGTATTTGTGGCAAGTAATTATATCCCTTTAGCCTTGACTGAAAGCTTTTCACTCCTCTGATATTCTGACAGCACTTCTTTGTTCTGCTTCCTGTTTGATATCTTTCTGCAGTATGGGTACCAGATTGGGACAGACTGTGAGCCTTCACCAGGGTTTTAACCCTATCCCCCTGTGTAAATAGATCTGGAACAAGAGCCCTGTATTTGGAGTCTCACCCAACTTCACCAGCTTGCTGGTCATTGCCTTTGAGGAAATAAAGCAAATGCAAACATTTCAAACTATAATTAGTTGGAAGTTCTCAACAAGCAAAGTATTATTTTCACACTTTGCTTTTATATGAGACATCAAAATATTTTATGATATGTAATTAGGACTGAGATCTTCAAAAATGTGGCAGAATAAACAGCTTTGTTCCCTGTTTCAGTTCATTCTTTTATTGTGCTTTTGTATGATGAAGCAGAATATGGTGTAATCGTCCGCAAGTAATTCATGAAGAAACTATCCTATTTCTTCAGGCTCTAAGATAAATGATGCTCAGGGAATTGCTGCTTTCTCCTCGAGTATTTCCTGAAGCCATTGCTGATTCTGTGCAGTTCTGGTGCATTTGTTGAAGGGTTTATACAAGTTTTAGCACCACAGCCCTCCTGATAACTGACCAATACAAAAAAATATAACAAGTGCAAGTGCATTTCTTTGCTATTGACTATGCTACAGTGGCTATGCTATGCTAGATGGCCTCAGACTGTGAAACCTGCCTCTGATATATAATGCTCCTGGGCAGCTTTTACCACAGTCTTTATTTGAACTTTCAAGTAGTACAGGCTGCAGAATCAAATGAGGTGATAAAGGAGGAAAATATTAGTGAATGTGTGTTTCAGCAGGTTACTTCAACTACTGTGCAGGTTTTGATCATCTGAAGGACACTGGAGCTGGCACGTTGGGCACTGTGACACCAGACTTTGTGTTGTCCTTAACAAAGCATTGGGACACTGTCCTGAGCTGGGTCTGCAGTCAGTTCTCCATAGCAGGCACTTGGAATGAAACTCTCAAGGCCCAGTGCAGAGTTCGAAACTCCTCAGACCTGCATCCCTGCTTTCAGGATAGACATTCGACATCATATCATAATTTACAGGAAACCTTTCTCCAATTTATGCCATCTCCTTTCAGAATTAAGCATCCTACTAAGTTGGGAAACCCCTATTTGTTTTCCTTCCAATCATTCCAAGCAATGTGGAACAGTTCTGACAGGTGGGCTTACACAAATGCATTTGCTCCCACATCAGAAGAACGGATGATTGTACCTCTTTTTGGGGACGTGGGACATGCTTCTGTGCCTTCATGGAGGCAGAATTGAAACCAGATGCTCTTGCCCCATGCTTTAACCACTGAAATATGTGGAGAAAAAAGGAAGTGAGAGATGAAGACAGACGTCCCAGATAGACAGATACTATCTCTAAGGCAAACATTGCTTTCTATGGGAACACACCTATACACCACCTCCCTCCCCAATATTATTCTTTTCCCCATTTCCTTCTTCTCCAAAATCCCTAAAACTGCTGTGCAAACTGGGAGAGCCCATCCTTCAGACAGCACACAGATATGTGGTTAGGATTTCTTGCTAGGGATCCTGGAATATTTGTGGGCTTGAATCCCACTGGAAAAAAAGAAATGTGAAGGCAACTCTCCCACATCCTGTGGAGTGACTGTGGGAGAGCCCAGCATCTCCTCCTCAATGGCTGTTCTGTGCCAAGCCCAGGGAGCACCTAGAGACGTGACCACCACCAATGGGATGAGTGGGAATAAAGTAGTTTGTGAAATTTAATGGGACTTGATGAGAGCACTGTCAAAGCTTTAATGGGAAGGGCAGAGGCACCGCCTTTTCTCTTCCAAAAGGAGATCCTCTTTTGTCCTCCCATATGGCCTGGAATGCCATATCCCTTTTGTAAGATGAAGATTTGTCTACATCAAGTGGACACTTAATTTATGTCAGTCAACTTCCTTTCCAATATCACTTTGTACTTAGTACAAAGGGCCCTTCCAACCCAAGCCTTTCTATGATTTAGGGACATTAAATTTTAAGGAGGGTGTTTTTGTGTTGACCTCCAAGTGTTTCATCTTGCTCTTTTCCCATGGGTCTTCTTCCAGTACTTCATGTTTCCAGGTCTCCTTTGTTCCGTATCCTCTCTAAGGGATCTTTGCTACATCATCCAGTACTCTCTGTCCCCTCTTGTGAGCCACAAGCACTGCTGGGCATATCTGACAGCTTCTGACTCATATTCCTTGTTGTGATCACTGCTGTGTTATGCCTTTTCTTTTTGTGTCACATCTTCTTGTCCCTGCCCCATCCCAGACTCAGCTCCCACCAAGGCTCCATCAGATGTCCACACATCATTGGAATCTTCAGGCAGCTTCAAGCACAAACTTAAACACAAAAAAATACCCCCACTGACTCAGGGCAGCTCTGAGCCACAAGCTGCTGCAGTGTACTGGGAAGTCTAATTACATGCTTGCCCTGTTCTTTTATTTCTTTCCTGGGCATAAACTGTTGGCCACTCCCCCTTCTGAAATCGGAACGTTATTCTCTTGTCTCAGCTGGGTTTCCTCACTACTGATTTTGCGGCTATTGGTTTCTTGGGCAGCAAGACTCTGAATATGGAATGAACAAGAAACTGTTCTGCTCCCTGCCACTGTGGATGAAGAGCTGCAGGTGCTAGTGCATAATCCTGGGCTGGGAGTAATTGTTTTTTGTCTGAACCAGCCAGTTCAAGAGTCTCAGATCCAGAAATTCCAGCGTGGTGGCTGGAGCTCCAGACTCCACTTGATTAACAAAACCATCGCTGTGAAGGACAGGCTCCAGGCAACTGCAGTCTGGTTTCCAAAGAGCAGGGCTTGGGCTAGCCACACTGCTTTCCACAGCTGGACATGGCTACTCCAAATCTACAGCCACTGCCACCCACACAGGCCCGTGTGAGTCGAAGGATCTCTGTCTGACTCAGTACTGCTCTTATCCTCCTGTGTGAGAAAACTGTCCTGCAGCACAGCTGCTGTCAACAAATGATTTGTTTTGAATTGCATAGACCTTAACTCAATCTGATCAGTACTAGCAGCAATAGGTTCTTCCTTGGCATCACAGCAATTCCACCATTTCCAGCTGGTGCTGAAAGCAGTAGATGTGTAGTAGTAGCTTGGAAGACAGCCATAAGAAGGTAAAGTTATACAGTTATAAAGTCATACAGTTCCTAGCGGCAATGTAAACTGAAATATTTAAATTTAGGCAGCTGGTTTTAATAAAAACTTAGGGCTGTGTATTTCTACATAAAGTCATGGAGAAGGAAAGGCTGCTCAGTGAAATAAGATAAAAAGTGTTTATCTAATTCTGACAGCATCATTTAATGAAAAATAATATTTCTGCAATGCTTTAACTTAATCAGCTTATTGTATTTATGATGTTTTGATTTGTTTTATCTGGAAAATATAACTGAAACACTTTTAATCTGTAGTTTGACCAGAATGACCTTATCCAACATCAAACTATTGTAACCAAAGTGCTTCACTGCCTGTGCTACTGGTATGGATTATGATCACTGGGATGGACTCTCACCTGTCCTTTGACTCCACCTCAGGAGTTTCACAGCTCTGCAAGTCACCTGCAACTTGGTCATGGACTAGGATACTTGAAACTCAGACACCACAAAGAAATGTGCTATGGCAGTCAAGTGACACTAAAGAAATCTTTTACATTCAGAAGTGTTTCAGCATTTCTGGCTTAAAGAAATATCCAGAAAGTCTCTCTTCTGCAAAAGAGGCCTCAAGGTGCTGCAATCCTAATATGTGAAACATGTACAATACAGAAATAAATTGTGCAAATCCATATAAGGTGACCTCAAGCCTTCTTACTGGAGAAACCTGATCCAAAACATATTGAAGTGCTGAAAAATATATTCACGAATTTCTCTGAGCATTTTAACAGGCTCTGAGGACTTTAACTACTGACAGTAGTGTGGGGTTTTTTGTGGGTTTTTTTTTGTTTTACTAAACCTAGAGAAATATGAACTGTTCTCCCAGTATTTTCCCCAACACCCTGTTGCTGTCTTCAGCTCTAAAATAATGTAAGAATGTTCCTACAATTTATTTCCAGGTAATTTTTCCTGAACAGGAACAAGGTTACTTCTATCACCTTAATTAAGGAGTTTTTACATAAACATAAAAGACTTTAATATACTAGTTATTTCTGTTGATATTTCAAAATCAGTTTCATTGTTTTGACCTTTGCCATACCCACTAGACTAGAAAGAAGCAGAATGGCAATTTGCTGGAAAATTTAAATGACATTTTAATACATTTTTCCACTCTTTTAAAATATAGTAATTATTTCCCAGTGTATCAATTGCTGTTTCCCAGACTTTTCTAGAATAGTATTTTAAATAAAAACCTAAGTTTTCACTGAGGCATTCTCCATTATTGGTCATATTTTGCCATCCTTCTCCTTAGACATACATATATACTTAATTTAACCACTGTATAGCATGTCGAGAAGTGAAGAAAAAAAGAAGGTAAAGTCCATTTCATGACAATTTTGGAGGTCTTAGAATTTCATTTCCTCCAAACATACATGGAATTTCTGCCTATTTTCACTACTATCATCAAAACATCCCTACTCACACTCAGTAGATCAGAGTTTCAGTACAGGATCCTCGTTACATCCCCTAAAGAGTCTGTGCTGTTCCCTGGAAATCTTACTGTCCAAAACATGCTCAAAATTGATACAACTCAATTAAACATTTGTGTCAGGTCCAAAACAACCTTTGGCTGATGAAATAATTTCACTGATAATATTCCAAACAATAGTAATAACAGAAACTTTAGTTACAAACATCTGTCCACAGGAAAAAAAGTCTTTCTGGTGTAAGAATATATCACTAGTTTAACTGCTTTACCAAAATGGAATATTTCATCCGCATAATCTCTCTCAAGGTAAAAACTCCTGTATTATTTGAAGTATAGGTCAGGACAAGAATTTTTGTGATTGTCCCTGTTTTGAAAGAGAACAAACAAAAATTAAAAAGCCTGAATTTTTCCCCCCTTATGTTTTACTTTGACCTGCAGGCTTGTTGCTCTTTGACATTTTCAGATTTTTTTAAGACTTTCAACTTAGCAATGAGAATCAACCTTGCAATGAGAACTACTTTCAACATAGCCTTTTTATGTAAACACAGTTTCCTGTTTTGCTTCAAAGCAAAATGATGAAAAAAAATCCTAGCAGCCATGCACAGTCTTATCACAACAGGTAGTGTATTTGTGATCATCTGCTGCAACACAAGTATTTTGTAGACAATAGGAAAGAGCAGTATTCTGCTCAGGGGCCAAGAGCTCATATTACAGAGCCAGGACTTTTTCTATGAGAACTGTTGTGTATGTCATCAGTCCTCACACAAAGAATGACACATATTTTAGGAGAAAAGTACTTTTATTACGCGCACAGAGACAGTTGTGTAAATGAGATATTAGATAAAGCAGATTAATTTTCATGCAGATTAACTACTCTTTGAGTCCAAAGTATAAAGAAAATATGAAAGTAATTGTAGCTCATTGCTTTGAATTCCATTTGATTATTTTAATCAGTCGTACATTTGAGAGAAAAGTGTTTTCTATTTTGGGAGCAGAAGGTGATCCTGACCCTATTAAGAGTATAAGTGTTGAAAGAAGTGGAATGACCAGAGCAAACAGTAATTCCCATCAAATCAGCAAGACTTGAGAAACAGGGAAACTCAGAAGTCTTCGTCAAATTCATCTGATATGAAATCTGGTATCTGAGAGAGTTGCACATTTTAGTTCTCTGGCCCATCTTTGGTCTTGCAGCGTCAGAACTGCAAGGTTAGAGGTGGAGTAGTTGTTCTGGGAATATAATTTTCCAGCTGGTAACTGGGTGTTGCTGCTCTTTCCTAATTAGGTATCCTGTGGTGAATGTTTGGTTTCACGCACAGAGCTCCCTAAGAGCAGTGAATGCATTGTGTTCTGCCTATGACATTTCAGAATGCTCATGTGTAGGATCTGTATATTTTGATGGTTCTGCTGGAGCAGGTGTTTATCATGAGGGCTGTGGCAATATTTTGGTATGATTTTCCTGAGCTATCTGGCTCTAGCCAGCATATACTGGTCTGCCAAAATTTGCTTTCAGTGATGGAGCTAATGATAATGAGTGTGGTTTGAAGGGAAGGATGGGTGTTTCTAGGAAAAATAATTTTAAGGTATGATTTTCTTCCAATATAAGCTCCAACTCATTAACATTTTCCAGTATACATTTCTTGCATATTGTGGTATATGATACCCAGCAGGGGATTTTCTCTCTGCATTGTAGTAAGTTTGGATAAGGTTTAGGTGGCTTCTTCAAATATGCAATCCTAGTGGAGTGTCACTGTTGGATGAGCATCATCTGTAGCTTTGTGAGGGCGTGTCATGAGTGCTTTCCTCAGAGCAAATGAGGTGACGTCTGTGGGCTGTATCAGTTTTTCTAGCGTGTTTTGGACAGCTGATGGTTTGTGGAAGGAGGTGTGTTGGTCTGTGGATTTTCTGCATATGGTATTTTGACGGTTGCTATTTTTTATGTTGACCTTGGTGTCCAGAAAGTTGATGCTGATGTAAGTTTTCCAAAGAGTTTGATGGGCAACTCTGGTTGTTGAATTTGTGGTAGAAATCAATGAGGGAATCTACGTTTTCAGTACAGATGTGATTTATGTAGCCCTGGCGTATCCTAGGAACCCATGTTGGTGTGGTGGCAAGGTTCGTGTTTTACACGAGGTGACTCCTGAACAGCCTGATGTCCTGAGGTACTGGATACAAGTACCTGGGTGCTTGTAGTTGCATCTGAAATTTTGTGAGGGTGAAATTGTTGCGGATAAACATGAAACAGATGGACTTGATTATTCAGTGTCAAGAGACTGGCACATATAAGACACCAGTTAGCAGGCTGGCATCTCTTGGGCATAGGCTGGCATCTCAGGGGCAATGGTTCCCTGGTGTAGCATACGATGGCAATACTAAAGATGGTGCCAGTAGAGAAAATAGTGAATGAAGCAGCAATCCTGGAGGAAGCATCTTTGTCTGGAGAAAGTTGTTTTCATACATAACAAAGTATTTAAAGATGGTGTCTGCAGATCCTCATAGCTCTTCACTGAATGTCTCCTTCTGTTTCCTTCTGCAAGGATGTAGAAGAGCACCTTAATGTGGCAAGAGTTGACATAATTTTTTCCATTTCATTAGGAAGAGATTTGAAGTTTAGGGTGAAAAAAAGCAGAGCTTTTACTTCAGTTCCTTCTCATAGGAAAGCATAAAAAATAGGATAGCATCACTGATACTATCCTAACTTCTCGTTTATAAATTAATAACTAATTGTTCACTGGATTTTAAAAACTATGCAGACCCTTAAAAAATCCCATTTGAACCTTTCAAAAAATTATTTCTGAAAGAATTGTTTTTGTAGACCAATGTAAAATTTATTTAGGAGGGTGCAGCTCACTCTAAAGAGAGATTATTTTCATGGTTATTTTACAGGTGATGGTGGCTATTTTGTCTTTTTTTTTTCTAGAAAAGTTGAGACACAGTTACAGGAACACTTCCTCCTGCTGGACTACAGACCACAATGCTCCCAATGTTTCCGAGAATAAAAGTAAGCATTTAGAAAGGAAAGATAGTGGTAGCTATTCAAGGTTAGGGTATGCCTCCCAATGACTTTGTGGTGGGTGATGTTGAGATGCAGGTCCTCTCATCGTCAGTTCTCAGATGTTGTCTTGTTGGTGAAGGAATTGTCATTTCACTATTTGGGTCCAGTGCTAAATATCAGTTTCTATTGATAGCGATTTGTTGCATGGTGGTTTGGTGACTTTCAGTTTCCTTTAATTTGTTGGAGCACATAATTGCCTGTTTCTGTCAACCTCTCTGGGAGGTAAAATTTTCTCAGTTTCTTAGATAAGGCAGACCTAAACAAGATATTGTGTCATGTATTTGAGTTGAAATTCAGACTTTTTCCACAGACAAGGTGGATCTGTGTCATTCTCCCATGTTCTTCAAAGCCTGAGCTGGACTTCAACTCACTTTTATATCTGGACCATTTCCCCACTGAATTTTGCAGGGCTGCAGACCTCACACACCTGCACTGCCATTGCAACAGCACTTTCATAGGAATTAGGAGAGTTTTTTCCACAAGGTGAACTTGCCAGGCGGATGAGCTCTGTCTACTGAAGAGATGGTGAATCCCAAAGTGTGGGTAAACTGATGAGTGGAAGTCCAGATGGAGAAAAGACTACGTGGAGAAAGGAAAGGTTATGAACAGACAAACATTAAACAAGCGATATTTAGGGGAGACTTGGCCTAAATGGGACCCCTAGAGGACCATGAGAAAGAAAATGCCTACAAGCTGTAGAATGAAGAAGAGGTTTTGGTACTGAATACAAGCCGACACATGCGGAGCATCAGAAGATGTTCCTAATCAAGGGTTCAGAAATGTGTCTGTAGCAGGCTGGCTGCATGTGGGAGATGAGGAGATTCTGAGTTGGTTTCACCAGCAGCCAGGTGCCAGCACACCTCTGCCCTGTCTTTAACCCATTCCTTTAACAAGATTGTGAACTGCGTTGCTTCTTTGGACAGTGCAAGTCAACAGCAGTAGTGCTCATATTAGCCTGGCTTGAGTGAGGAGCGAGTGAGACAGGGAGGGGCTGACAGGCCTTTGGTCCCCTGAGGATTTGGACCCACCAAAAGGACCAGGGGATGTGCACCCGAGGTGCACGTTGATTTCAGATACCGGGAATTTAGGGGAAAGGGACCCTCCAGATGCAGCCAGGGGCTCAGGGAAGCCTCGGCTGACGGGGCCGCCTGGGTGGAGCGCAAACCTGAGCGCGGCAAGGGCGAGGAGGGTGCAGGAGGCGGCGGAGGCAGGGCTGCCCGCACGGTGCTCACCCGCGGAGGCGCAGGGCTCCGCTGCGCGGGGCGGGGCAGCGCCGACCGCGATCCCCGGGCGACTTGCCCGGCGGCGGGGGCCGGGGCACCGGGGGCAGGGGCGGGCCCGACCCGACCCGACCCGGGCCGGCGGGGGCCGGTCTGTGCTCGGGGAGGCGAGGCGAGGAGGGGGCGGCGGTGATGCGTGTGGCGGCGGCGGGCGGGAGGGAGGAGGAGGAGGGCGGCAGGGGCGCGCCGCCCGGGGCTGATTGGCCGCGCAGTTTATAAGAGGTGCCCGGCCGGGGCACGAGGTTGTTTGCCGGCGCTGGGGAGCTCGGCGGAGCCGCGTGTGGAGCCGTCGGAGCGGAGCGGAGCTGCGATGCGTCGCGCCAGCCGAGACTACACCAAGTACTTGCGCGGCTCCGAGGAGCTGGGCAGCGGCGCCGCCCACGAGAGCGCCCCGGCGCCGCCGCCGCCGCCCCCGCCCGCGCACCCGCACCCGTACCCGCCGCCCGCATCCCGCTCCCTCCTCGCCGCCCTCGTCCTCCTGGGGCTGGGGCAGGTGGTCTGCAGCGTCGCCCTCTTCCTCTACTTCCGAGCTCAGGTAAGCGGGGACTGGCGCGGGCGCTTCCCACTGTGGCAAGTGCGGCCGCCTCGCACCGTGCAGAAGAGGGGAAGGCCCTCGTGTAGGAGCGATCGAGGCGATTAATTAAAAAAAAAAAGAAAACAAAACGAAAAACAAACCAAAAAAGTTTTAGAACATACTTATCTGTCTCTGAAATTGATCCAGTTCTGAGAAGGGTCGTGCCAGTGCCCTGCCTAGCTTGTGTTGCCCCCTGACCACTGAAGCTGCTCAGTGCGAGGGGCTCCAGATAGCGCTCCGGGCATCGGGTGCATTTTGGGGTACCGGGCTTCGCCACGAGGTTGGACGTGAGGGGTTCTCTGACTCGGGAAACAATTTAGTGATGATCCTTGACCTGAAGTCTTGCAGGGCTTTGGTTTTTAATGATCGGCTTTCAGGTTTTCCAGTGGAGAGACGTTTGGCATTGGATATTAGAAAAAGGTTCTTCACTCAGAGGGTGGCTGGAAACAGGCGCCCCAGGGAAGTGTTCACAGCACCAAGCCTGACAGAGTTCAAGAAGTGTTTGTACCACATTCTCAGGCACATGGTGCGATTTTTGGAGATGTTACTGTGCGGGGTAAAGAGTTGGACTCGATGATCCTTGAGAGTCCCTTCCAACTCCATGTAATCTGTGATTCTGTGACATGGCTGAGGTCTTTGTCTCCCATGAATGTTTCACCAGCAGGAGAAATGGCTTTCAGGACAGAAAAGGTCATCATGCAACACCACTTGTGATGGTTTGTCCCCCAGGCTGCGCTGGGGCACTGCAGAGGAGCGCAGTCTGTGTGCTCGTGGGCATCGGCCAGAGGTGCCTGCCGCAGCTCAGGAGCTTTTTGTGGGATTCTGGGGATTTCTGGGAGAGCCGCCCCTCACCTGCCAGGCCGCGAGTGTGCCGGGATGGCTCAGCAGAGGCAGCGGTGCGTGCCGAGAGGAGCGCGGGGAGGTGTCGCTGCGGGGGCAGATAAGGTGATGGGCGGTTGGGCTTTCGGAGAGAAGAGGAGCCTGCTTCTTGGAAATGGCTCGGCTGCCTGGATTCCCTCACTGCTGCATCTCTGACCCTGCAAGGCTTAAGCATTCTCGGAGGAAGTGGGGAGCTGCCAGCTAGTTGGTTCTCAGGGCTAGGTGTTAGATTTCTGCTAGGCTTTATTGTCGGATGCTAGTTAGTTCTGTTAATGTGGGTCTCACTGCCGTCATGGAAGTGGTGCTTCTGTTGTGTGTACTTTTCATTTGAAGTCGGCGGAGACTGGAAACCTGTTTCTTTCGGTTTACTTTCTAGGTAGAGGCACTTGATCTTGAGGTAGCAGGCTGGATTTTTTAACAAAGTGCACTCTGAAAACAGGTGTTGCACAAGTGTATACCCACTTAATCAGATGAATGACTGTGAAATATACAGTAGTGCTGTTGATAAATTATTATGCAGACTATTTCGTATTTTCTTACTGATAATGGCTTTTTGTTTTCCATTTTTCCAAAAATAAAATGTAACAGCAGTACAGCACTTAGTTAATCATAACTTGTATATTTCAGAAGAGTGACATCTAATTTCTGGGACTCATTGGAAAGTAACTTAAAGCTACTTGTTTGCTTGACAGTGAAATAAATGAATGCCTGCTTCAACTTATGATAGGGGACTGTTTTTCACTCCAGATGTTCATGAACCTGAAAAGACATTCTTGTCAAAACATAGCTCAGAGATGCACAGTGACACATTCATTAGAGGGCTAGAGAGCCATTGCAATCAAAACAACTAATCAAAGTATACCCTCTTATTAAAGACTCTTTCTGATAGGTACATGTCAGGGCTTCACGTGTGCATAACAAAAGATAAAAAGAACCATAATGGCTGTTTCCCTTCTGCTTCCTTGATTTAAAAAATGGCATGGTCCAGGTGTAACTCTGCATTTGACAGCTTCATTCTCTTGCTAGTTTCTTGTTCCTGTAGCTTTGGAGTCGTGCTGTTGATTGGAGTCCTTTGTAAATCTGTATTTCCAAAACATCTAGAAGAGGTGATATAGCTCAATATAGGCCTGACTTAAGTCATTGCCTAAAAAATTTTAGTGGAGAAAATACCATCAATGGAAAATAGAGTAAGTATACTCAAGAACTAAGTACATAATTCACTATAAGAAGATATGATAATTCACATTTGTTCACCATTTCCAGTTGTGAAATAAGATAGATGGAAAAACATTATAGGTCCTGCAGCAGTCAATTCTTATTTCACACTCTTAGAGATCTATTTTGTTTAAATGGGACATGATCAGACCTCTTTCTTTTGAAAAGATTTCTGAGAAGTTTGATTATATTAAGCTACTTCAGTTTTTTGGTGTAAATTTCAGCTATCTAAGTTCGTACTTTAATAACAGAACTTAATTATTTTTAATTAATTTTGTTAAAACCATGAGGAGTTAGTAGTAGAAGTTGTACCTGAAAAGATTTGAATTATTTGCTTGGTAAATTAAGTAAATGTGAATTAGAAAGATCTGATTGTATATGCTGATACTAAGAAATTATATCTCTTAAAAGCTGTTTAAAACCTTATCTGAGAGTCTGAGTAAACTCTGACTCAGTTTTACCATTCACATTTTGTCTGTATTCGCATAAAATCATTTGGGCTGGATCATGACACAGTATAAGCTGAGACAATAGTTGGGGTTTTGGTTTTTCCTTAATTTTGTTTATTTTGTGGCTTGAGCATTTTGAATTTCACAAGACACATAACTAAGACTGACACTAGGTTTTCACGGGTAAACACATGTTTGTGGCCAAGAAATAATGCAGTGCCATGCAAGTGAGACAATGAGCTGGTATGTCGAAAAAGAAAGAAAAAAAAGCAATGCATTTGAATTTTACCAATATTCTCATAATAGTGTACTGAAGTGTAAAAACATTGGCGTGTTTTATCCTTGCTCTTTGGTCCATCCTGCACAGTGTACTGAATCCAAGAAATTAAACAATAACAAAACGTGCTGGTCTTAAGCATTTATTTTGCTTATACTTTGAGGATTGTTTTCTCATTTTCTGTAAAGATGCCATGAAAATTTAGTTGAGATGCTCAGAGCAGCTGGAGGTCATCACTTGATAAAGACTCATGCGCAGCACAAGGTGAGAGAGGGAAGTATTTTCTTTAACTTCGACTGATAAATGCTGAGGTATAATCTCCAAAAGCTTAGCTTTTAAATTTTTCTTTCTGGCCTATTTCCTTAGTGCACTTAGATCTCAAAAGAGTAGGAATCTGGTCTAACACTGAACTGGAGGGCAGTGAAGCAAATTAAATGTGTTCAAACTGAAATGTGGTGGCTGGGTGTCTAAGGCCCACAGTTTAAGCCAGACCTCTGACAGTATGCACTTTTCCCATTAAAAAAAAGTCTGTGCAAATATTAGATACTGTACCAGATTGAAGAGTTCACATTTGGATAAATGATTACCTGGAAGATAGATTTTTATTGTCATTTTATGTTTATGCAGAATTCTGACTTTCATTGTGGTATGTTTTCAAACAATTACCTTTCAGACTTCAGATTAAGCTTTGTGTGTGCATTGTGGCTAACAGAAAAAACAGCTTGCTGGGTGTCATTAGCATCTTTCAGAAGCCTGGAAGAACCCCTTCTTGGTGCTAAAGAAAGGTCATGGAGTGCAAAGTGATATTTGATAGTCTGGAAAGTGGTTTAGGTTTGAAAATAAATACAAGTATAAATGTTAAACATTTATTGTAATGGTTAAGTATTTAATACACTACTGTAACTGTGCATAATTGATGCAAAATTTAATAGTAAAGATGGGCTGAATGTATGGTGTCTTTTAAAACCAAACGGAGTATTTTTTGCATCAGAAAATTGGTTCTTAATTCTGTATGTTCATTTAGTTTCACCCATGATACTGGAGTTCATTTTAGCTGCCCTGAGTGGGGTGAAAAAGAGTCCAGAAATGCAACTAGAATGATGAGAGATGCTGAAAATCATGGGCACTGAACAATCTGATCTGATTTCAAGGTCAGGCAAAATGGATATCAAAAAATAAGCTAGACACTCCTCTCTTTAGTTTAATTCCTGTAGGATATTTAGGCTACTTCAGACTTTATGAAGCTTTCTCCTTTATTTTTGTTTGCATCTTGATGTTTCTTCCAGATATTAAATCTTTAGGACTTTTTGCTGAAGGTGCAAGTTAGCAAGCTGCTTCTGGTATTTCTTGTATAATTTTCTTGTTCTTTAGAAGTTCTTCTCAAAATATGTCCTTGGAAATTTTTCTGTGCATCTCTACTTCCCCACAGCTTTGATCTCAGTGCTTGGTAGTGCTTGTTTACAGCCATGGCAATTCAGTGTGTGTTCTTTGTAAAGATTTCTGAGAATGCCTTTTCAGGCAAGTGAAATGATTTTCATAGTTAAATGTGGTGAAGATAATTCTTGAAGGTATTCTTTGAAAAAGATGAGGGCAACAGGTGTGTTGGCTAGTCCCAAAATCAGAGTTTCTCCTTATCAAACAGTAAATCTCTGGAGAGTTGCAGTTTTTGTCAGAGTGGGCTGCCCAGCTCCAAATTGCTGAAGCCATCAGCTGCAGTGTTTTCATTAAGCCTTCAATCTTTTACCTGTAGCTGCTGAGAATGCTGGTTTTCTGTCTTGAGCCTTGAGCAGATAAACTGTAATCTGAGTAAGTGATTCTGTGCAATCTGCTGTTACTGTTGTGGCACGGTATTGTGTGACACATTTGAATGATTGCTGGTGACTGATAGCTGTGAGTCTATGCTGGCATGATCTATCATGCTGGGCACTCAGGCCTTTACAGATTTCATGATCTTTGTGCTGTAAAACCTGGTTTTCTTTTCCTGTTATTCAGAAGATGTGTTTTAATAAATCTGAAACTGGGATAGTAGTCTGACTAGTAGAATTAATGATAAAAATTATTATTTATTGGCAGTTATTTGCTGTAGCTTTCTATGTCCTATCCTGTGATTTGTGTAGAGGGGAGAAGACTCAGACATCCAGATCCTGTTAGAGACATCAATTCCATCAGGTCCCTAACAATCCCAGCATGTGAGGTTACATTTGAAATATCAGGCCCTATTTTGGGTCCCTCGGTACCAGAAGTGTATCAACAAACTGGAAGGTGTCCAGCAGAAAACCTCTGTGGGAGGTAGGAACCATAATGTATAGAAGAATGGAAAACTGGATTCTTTTACAAAGAACAGACTAAGCTGAGGGAAACTTAATGCTGTTTTTATCTACCTAAAGAGAGTCAGGCTCTTCAGAAGTGCACAGCAAAAACAAGAGGCAGAGTCCCTTGCAGCAAGGGGAGCTGTAGCTGGATATAAAAACCTAGGTTTGTTACACACTAGAAGTGGTGAAGTTTTAGGACAGTTTGCCCAGAGAAGCTGAAAGTCTTCATTGATGGACATTCCCCAAAGCTTGTCTAGACAAGGCCTTAACCCACCTGACCTAAGTTACAAGTTGGCCCTGCTTCAAGCAGGGGGCTGGACTAGAGACCTCCAAAGGTACCTTCCAACCCTAGTCATTCTGCATTAACCACCTTTTAACAGCTGTTGGTAAACATTTTGTGGGGTTTTTTAAAATTACTGTTATTTTAGTTTACAATTGATTCTCTGAGTTCTGAATACAAGTGGAACCAAGTGTGAGAGATGCTTTTAGAGTGCAGTTCTACAGTTGGTTAAAGCTAGTGCTGCCTTTCTGCTATTTCATTCTTATTCCTATCCCTGTACTGGCTCCGATGCTTGCCTGATATCTGGAGTGACTTGGTTTTGGGGAACTAACCTTAAAGGAAATTAGGCCAGTAAAACTTCCTCCCTTGTTACTGATTTAGAAGAGTAGACTGAAATCCAGGAATTAAATTCTGTGGTGGAGGGGGTGAGAGCACAGCGGAGCTGGTTTAGATCTTACTCAGTTAAGGAGGCTGCACTGCACTAGCTGATTTTAG
Organism: Eopsaltria australis; assembly: GCA_034509425.1. Classification (NCBI taxonomy): domain Eukaryota; kingdom Metazoa; phylum Chordata; class Aves; order Passeriformes; family Petroicidae; genus Eopsaltria; species Eopsaltria australis. The sequence goes on along the minus strand of JAVTVJ010010674.1, from coordinate 1,672,834 downwards.
AGGGCATTATTGTAAGTTTTTAGCACTTAATTCATAGAGCTGCAATGGCTATACACAGATTTTCTTTGGGGTTCAGCTGTGTCAGGCCATGACAGGAAGATGTTACTGCCTCCAAGCCATTCTGTAGATCATCGCTACCCCTCTGCTCAAAGCTGTGGCATCCTCTGATCTTCAGGTGAACCTTTAATGACCTGCTTCCTTCCCAATCTGCAGGGATGACTGAGACAGCTAAACAAGGCTACAGGGTCTGACAGTGGTCTGAATGAATTGGGCAAAGAGCTTTCCATCTGGAGTTTTGAGCTGAAGGATGGTGATGGAGGAGGCAGCATTCGGTGCTGCTGTCTGTGCAACAAATGTCTCTCTGCTGTGTGACTTTTGGGTGGCTTCCAGGATGGTGTAGACTTTAATTCAGCTCTGTAATCCTAGCCTTACGCTTTTAAGTTAACTAATTTCTTTTTTGGGGGTTCGGGAGTTGAATTTATGTTCCTGTGAGCAAATAATATGACGTTTGATTCACTCTGGCTATTTTGTATTGTGAAAATCTTCCTTTTGATGTGCTGTTTTGTTCAGTGCTGTGTTAAATGAAACTGAACACTAGGCACTGTCCAGAATGTCTTGGTATTCCTGCATTGCAATTACAAATAACCTTTTGTAATTCTCAGGTAAAATTGTTTCTTCCACCTGGTAAATAAGATAGAAGTAAATGTTCTTTAATAGGCCAGCTGATTGAGAACCATTTAGAGAACCTAGACAAGAGTTTGGGTGCATAAACTCTTCTTCAAGCCTGAAGTAGAAGCAGAATAAATGCGAGTTGAGAACAATTTCTGAGAGTCCTAGGCCATCTCTGAAAGATAGTTGTTAATCTCTTCAATGTAAAAGATTTGGAGTATATGAAAAAAGGGTGAAATGGTTTAAATAGTTTTTGTGCAGTAATACTCTATTTATTCATAATCCTTGGAATGTCTTCCAATTTATCTAAACCATAGAACGCAGGATTAAAAAATATACTTGATTCAGTCACAAAAACTGATTGCTAAAAATGTCTTGCTTACCATTCTTTGTCCAATGAAGCAAAGGTGTGTTGTGGTGCAGTTTAATCATCTTTTGGTCTTTGACTTCTGCTGTCTTGGTGCCTCACACAGCAATATCCCTTGCTGCTGTCATAGCTTAATCCTAGCTGGCAACTAAGTCCCAGACAGCCTCTCACTCCCTGGTGGGATTAGAGGGAGAATTGGAAGAGTAAAAGGGAGAACTCATGGGTTGAGATAAAGGAAGTTTAGTAGGTAGAGAAAAAGCTGCACACACAAATGTAGCAGAATATGGAATTAATTCACCACTTCCCATGAGCAGGCAGGTGTTCAGCCATCCCCAGGAAAGCAGGGCTCCATCACACAAAGTGATTTGCAAAGACAAATGCCATCATTCCAAATGCCCCCCTTTCCTCCTTCTTCCCCCACCTTTATATACTGAGCATGATGCCGTATGGTCTGGGATTTCCCTTTGGCCAGTACTGGTCAGCTGTCCAGGCTGTGTCCCCTCCCAGCTGCTTCCACACCCCCAGCCCTCTCTGGTGGGGTGGGGTGAGAGGCAGAAAAGGCCCTGTCTGTGTCAGCCTTGCTCAGCTGTAACAAACACATCCCTGTGTTATCAACACTGTTTTGGTCACAAATCCAAAACACAGCCCCATACCAGCCACTATAAAGAAAATAAATTCTGTCCACAGGAGCACATCCATAAAACAGTTTCCAGTGATAGCTGACTGACAGCTTCAGTGATATAATTTCAGTGATAAAATAGCTTGAGAGATAAGTTCTTCTTCTCCTCTTGAAAATGATGTGGTATACACACACATACATACTTCCCCAAGTTTCTATACTTGGTATTTGCGTGTCATCTGACAAACAATAGCTTTTTGAGGTAGGATAACTGTGTATGTTTCCTGCTAAAATAACTGTGATATTGTCCTGAGTGGCTGAAAAGTGGAATTCAAGATCGACTTTACCATAAAAATGGGATTTATCTTTAACTTTTGAAAGTCACATATCTAGTCTAAGCTAATGAAAGAGGCAGCACCAGAAGGTAATTCATTCTCCTATCTCATGTATTTGTTGGATGAAATAAACCCTGATGTTGGGAACTTCTTCTCTCTACATAGTTTACAATGAAAATTTAGATGATAAACTTAGCCAGGGACCAAACCTTTAGATGGTTGAAAAGTATCTCTAACACTTAGAACTGTGGTTGTGCTTATGTTTTTGTTTCAGATGGACCCTGCTAGAATTTCAAAAGAACATGCACACTGTGTCAGAACACTTTTTGGACACCAAGAAAGTACAGATTTGCATGATGCCTCCTTTGAAAGTCAAGAAGCGAAGTTAATGCCAGAATCCTGTAGGAGTGTGAAACAGGCTCTCCAAAGGGCTGTGCAAAGGGTAAGTGGCACAGAAAAATGTGTTTCTTTATTTCATGGTCCTGTAGAACTTAAAGCAGTTTTTCCAAGATCTGTGTTCAGAGGTAAGTTTTATAAATTATTTTCTGTGTTTGAATAACACCCGGAATTTTATCCAGGATTGTGTTGTATTTGCTCATGAACCAATTCTGTATTCAAGCACATTTTATTTATTTATTTATTTTTAAGAAAAGAAGAGTTGAATTAGTACTAAGAAAACTGGTTGAAGTTAGGTGATTAGCCATTCTGACATTTGGATGGGCCTGAATGGTAGTAATTTATGCTAATATTTGTATAGGTTTTCCAACTTTGGATGCTCATAACAAGTATCAGTTCCACACTCTTTTCAAAGGAATCTTCCAGACAAGATCCTCTTAAGTCAAGATGATCAGCAATGAAAATATTGCCTGAAAGGAAAGGAGATTGCATCTGCTCTGATTTGCTCTTGTTTCTTACTCTGTCTGGAGCCCGAAATGAGGGACAGTACCCACTTTGGTTTTGCTCACTTTGCCAGTTCTGTGTTCTGTGCAGACCATTCTCACACTGGCAGAAGACCTGCTTTGCCATAGCATGATAACTGGGTGGTCTTTGCCCTGGAATTGGGAATGACTGCTTGTTCCCAAACACAAATGACAAAAGAAGTCAGCCCTAATAAGAAGCCTAGGCAAGCTGGAAATATGCCACAATCCCCTTTTACTGCAGTTACTGCCTTTGATCTCTTTTTGTGTTCATTATAGTGTTTAGTGCTAATTATGGGCTGTGTAACAGATGGATGTCTGCTATGGTATTTGGTTTTCCTGGCTTATCAGGCCCATTACAACTTTACTGCCTCACATCTGCATAGGACTGGCAGTTTTTCATTAAGGGTACTACATTAGATTTGAGGTTGAACTCATGTATGCTTTAGTGTGAACTGTACTTGAGTTAAATTTACAGCATTTGAATTGTGCTAATGTGATGTTTGCTTTTAACAGAGAACTCTGTGTGACAGATCTTTTTGTGAACAAAATACAGAGAAATGTAGGAGTCCATGTCTTGTCCCTTTTGCAAGCCACTTCCTTCAAGAGCTTAAGGGGGAAACAAAGGGTTACATCTGTAGGATTGGTTCTTTCCTCCTGCATTTTATAGAGCCTCTCATGCTGCACCTACATGTGTGCTGTGTGCTGGGCTGCTCACTCACTCATGACAGAGTAAGGAGCTTGTTACAGTAAGTCAATGGGGAGCCCTGTGTTTGGTCATTTGCTGCTGGTTACTCAACAAAGGCACTGGCTTTAGCTGAGGCTTTATATCCTGCCAGTCTGGATGGAGGTTAAATGCTGCAATGTCCGTGGCCAGGATAAGTAGTGAGTAGGGATAACTTTTTTGGCCGATGACCATTAGTTTGAGAACAATAAAATTTCCCTTGCCAAAGTAATTAGACTCTGAATTTCCTTTGAATGCAACGGAGTTTATTAAGCAGCTGCACCAGTGTCTGGGTGCTTTGTCATCTTACATGAATGACAGAGAAAAAAATAGATAGGAAGGTGATGACCTGAGGCTTTTTGCATCTTTTCGGTACTTTAGAGAAGTGAAAGTAACAGTGTAAGGGCAGAATTATACTTTATCATCATCTGTAGGCTCTGCCTTGCAGTCACCCTGCAACAATGAAGAGCAGAGATACAGCTTGTGCTCCTTGCACAACTTGCAGTTGTGCTCCTCCTTTTTGTGTGGATCCAGCTAAGGAGGTTTCCTGTTGTCTGTGCTTTCTTCACTTTGCTTAAGGAGAATCTAAAGAATCTAATTTATGTGTGTTTTAAGAAACAGTGTCCTTGTTTGAACTGGCAGCATGCTAAGTGACTAAAATGGAACGCTTCAAAATACCATTTATGTTTTTTGATTTTTCAATATATTGTCTTTTGCAATTCAAGCTGTTCAGGAAATGAAAATAGGCAAATTTCTTTTGCTCAGGTTTATGGTCTGGTTACAGCTTTGAGCTTCCTGTGCCAGTTCTCATCAGTTTTCTTTGCACACCTGTAGACAGAGTGCTTAAATGTAAAGCAGGGATTGATGTTGAAAATGAAAGTGCTCTTATGAAAACCAGTGTAATAGGGCTGAAAGGTCCAGTCTAGAAATACTTGTCTCCTGCAAAAATAACAAAGTTTTTTTCTTTTAATCAGAATCTAATGATTGATTCTTTAACATATTCTATGCTAAAAAATCTGCTTAAGGAGTAGATTACTAAGCAGAGAGCATATTTTCAATATTGCATATAAACTTTCAAGCAGACAAATAATATGCTTTCCTAGCCAGTCTGTTTGCTTAATTTTTTTCCATGTAACCCTAAAAAGCTTTTGGCAGTCCAGATGCTCTAACCACAGTCCTTATGAAGTCTGTTATGAGCCTGAAGTAGAAAGGACTACAAACATATCTTGGGTCAATCCATAAGTAACTTTGTTTGGCAGTGCTCCCAGCTTCTAGCTGCTTGTGGAGTTCAGGCGTAAGCTATTCTCCCACATGGCAGCAGAGAGCTTTGCTAGACCTCCAGGGCAGCATTTATAAAGAGATCTATATACTTAGCAGACATTTAAAGAGCACATAGTTATGGACCAAGTAAAGGTTTCACAAGTGATTGCTGTAAGGTGTTAAAATTTCACCTACAGTTTTGTACGTTTCTATCCTACAATCTTACATGCATTTTTTTTTTTTTCTTTCCTGCAAGCAGTAGACTACTCATTTGGAGAGAGGTTTTATTGCTGATCTCTAAACTACAGTCTGATGAATATTGGTTCATGCAGTTTCTTTTTCACTTCCTTCCTGGTAAGCATTCTTCAGATGGCTGAATTTCCGGCAGGAGAATCAGATTCTTCTTCCTGGTATCAGCTGTACTTAAACCGCTTGGTAATAAAAGAATCAAGTTCATAAAGAAGCTTTAAGACCACATTTGAAGCAGTAAGTGACTGTCCAGGAGCTCTCTCCTCATTGGTCTCAAAAGGCTACTTAGAGCTGCTCAAAGAAGATGCTGAGATATTTAGATAAAAGCTAAAGGAGACTAAAAACCTTTCACAAATGTCATTTGTTCAGGTGTAGTCTTGTCTCTGCATCCTCAGCACTGGATATAACTTCAAGAGCAACAGTTAGTGGCCTCTTAATTTTTTTTTTTTTGGATGAAGGGAAAACGTTTTTAATTTTTGTGACTAACTCCTTGTCTGTTGTTTAAACACTGAGTGTATGGAGAAGGCTGGAATGTGGGAAGCAGGCCAGCAGAGTTGACTTGGTGGGTAGTGAGCAAATGACAAAGGTGTACAAGTGCAGCTTGTCATAAGATTAAGAGTGGTGTGATTTTTGTGTACAGTTCTGCTAAAAATAACTGAACAGCTTGGTATCACACATGGTTCTGTGGATGGCAGCTTTAAGTGAAGTTGCTGGTAATGTTTTGTCAGCAGTTTTCATGCCATTATAGCAGTGTCTTAGTCATGGGTTCTGTTGAGCTGTTTCTGCCTCCTTAATGAGCCTCTACATTGTGAGTAAGTATGAGACACCTAAGAACAGTCAGGACCTAAAAAATGCAGTTGATACTTGGGTGATTTGAGAAATCACAGCTCTAAATTCCTTGCAGTAAGAATACCAGAGGAGTTTATAATCTCATTAAGAGGCTACCTTCAAGCATCCACTGAAAAAGTCCTTCAGGGTCAGAAGCAAATTCACGGTTAAATGGTTTTCTAAGGTAGGCTGTGTATCAGCACCTTGAAACTGTATGACCATCAAGTAAAAAAAAAATCAAGAGGTGTTTAACTGCTTATTCTTTAGGAGGAAACCTGCAACTCTGTATCTGTTTTCTAGAGACTAGTTAATGTGTTTAGTCTTTGTTTTGGAAGCTGGAGCGACATAATGGAAAGAATACCAAAATTTCATAAGGCTGGTCAGAATCAAGTAAAAAACTTGACGCTAGTCCAGAGCTTAGAGAACTGCTGGAGGATTTTGTTTCCTTGCCACAGTCTAGCCACTTCTGATCCAGTGACAAGCTCACAGAAGAGTCAATGAACGATTGGCTCAAACCCCCAGTCTTAGTGTTATTAGTGCCATGATCTAACCAGCTGAGCTAAGTGAACTCCAGACAAGGAGAGTTATGGACCCAAGTCTTCCTGGGTGGCTGTCCTCCTTACTGAGTGGTGACGCTGCAGATGAACAGCACCACCACCAGTTAGAAGGAGAGCAGCTCAGACTGCTTCTCATGAGGACCAGAGCCATTCTGTGTGAAAGATGAGCTGAGTCAGGCTGCTGGGCATCAGAAGGTGAAGTATCCAGCTGCTTAAGCTAGAGCATCTTTGGAAATGTGCAGAAGCAGAACAGAATGCTCCTAAGAAAAATTTAAGTTAAAAGTAGAACAACAGTTGACCACTTCAGGGATTTCAAGGGCTGAGCAGTTATGAACCCTGGTTTGTTTTTTTATAAGTACCAAATCTAGATAATAGGAGATTAAAATGTACGTGGTTCTTTTTGGATCTGCTCAGTAGGCTTTCCAGGCAAGGACATCATCACTTTCTCCTGAAGGAATGGATATTGAAACAAACTCCACATTTGAGAAGTTTCCACTGAGAAAGCAAGAAAACAAAGATATCTCCCCTTCAAGGGAAAAAGGGTTGGGATAGGTGCTCTGCAATGATCTGTGAGCGTGTGGTCCATCTCCCAGGCTCTTCTTACCTTACATCCTGTTCTCTTCAGAGGCTTTTGCTATTTTTCACAGTACCTAGTACTTGCAATTCTCTTGTCATCTTCCTATTTCCTATTCAAGTGTGGCTAGTGGCTGATGCTGACGTGCAGCTCCTAGAACTGAACTTCATTTTCATGCTCCTAGAACTGACATTGAAGTGGGAAGATCAGAGAAACAAAGTGAATGTAAATGCGGGAAGTGGGTGCGAGTTTTGCTGCTTTTGAAGTTGTGATTCTTCTACTTTTCTTCTCGTCTCTAAAGCAAAAAGCATCTTCATGATTCTTATCTATGAAATCAGCATCCCTCAGCTGAAGTATTATGCTTTGATAGTCATACTACAACTTCCATTCTGCTGTGGCTTTTCATTTTGGTTTAACATTTAAACACCTACTGAAAGGGGAAAGTGAGAGTAATAAATGCACCAGCCAAGGCACTACATATTTCACTGCGGTTGCAAAACTACATAAGAAACTTCAGGTGTTTTCAGAGCAGGATTTCAAATTCTGAAACACTCCAGTGATTGAGAGGTCAGTGGGATGTTGCTGATTTGGCCGAATCTGAGACATGTTTCATATACATGGATTGAATCAGGCAAAGAGCAGTGTGTGTGGCATAAAGATGAAACAAAGGACCACTCTTAAGTTTCAAACAGGACATGACTTGCTATCTTCAGCAAAATGTTTCCTTTTACTAAACATCATCTTGATGTCTCCATAGTATGGGGTATTCTGAATAACAAACATATTATCCTTGTTTTTTTAGAAAACAGATGGAGAGTCATGGGCGAAAGGGAGACAGAACTGAGGATTGAGCTTAATATTAAGACTCAGTCCAGGCTTGTAACAAGAACAGGCTGCATAGATTTTTGAAATCTGCTGTTTGTATCTTTGTCAAAAGGAATACAGGTGTGAATGTTTAAAAGCAAAACTTTTTGTGATGCCTGATGCCTGCATTTTGTGCTGTTCTTGGGTTTGGGTAGCATAGGTTTCATTCATGTTGAAATTTATCAGCAGCTTTGAAGAATTACATACTTTCCAAGTCTGGCACCCAGTCCCTTTGGTCCAGTATGGATGGGGAAGATACTTAATGCTTCAGTTCCTGCATACCTTGTTAGAAGTGAGCCTTGATTGTAAAGCCTTGTAGCCTTCCCTGTTGGGGGTCAAGAGTGTGAGGTGTGGAGGTTTTCATTCACTTCATCACAAATGAAATTCAGAGTTTAGCTATCCTTAGTTGTTAGAGTTATTACACACTAGTCCCATAGAACTGCCTCTTTCTTTGCCTTTAGACTCCAAGTAATTAAATCAGTTCATAAATTCCATTGTTTGATGTGATGCTTTCTTATCAATCATTGTTCCACTATACTTAGAGAAATATTCCAAGTACAGTAAGTAGGAAAGGTTGTAAATGTCCTGTCACCACTATTTCAGTAAATCATGCAGTGATCATACAAACCAACATTTCTATCCACCTTTATTAGAACTAACAAATTATTAGAAGTAATTTGACTGTGTGTCCCTGTTACATATATTGTCATATTTACATGATACATATCCCAAACATCCGTTCCTTTGTAGATGGAACAGTGTCCCCAGATACATGCACAGGGTATAATTGTCAAAGTGCCAACTAAACGTTGTTGCAAAACCAAGGAGAAACATCAAAGCTATGTCTCCTTCTCATTTTAGGAAGTCCAGCGTGCTATGGGAAGAACGCCACCAAGACCAGAAAAAGGTAGGTATTGGCTTATGAATAAGAAATATTTTAGTTCCACTAAATTTGTCTTTTTGGAATAATGCAATTCTTTTATCTCTAGCTGCAATGGAGGCACTGGGACTTGAACTGTACAGGAGGAACAAACCTGAGAAGCAACCATTTGCCCATCTCATTATTGATGATAAGAATATTCCATCTGGTAAGTTCAATTTTGAGGTGAATACTTCCAATACTGATGTAAAAGTATTGAATAGCAAAGTATATGAAACAGCAACAGACTGGGATTTCAGAGATGGCTTTTGATAGTGAGAATAAATTGGATGCATTGAAGGATTTCAGAGGCAGCAGGGGTAATGCTAAAAGGAGGATGGCTCCCCTTTGTATCAGTCTTGTGCTGAATGGCCTCCATTGCAAATTACCCCTTTTTGTGATCAATCTCTTGAGGGGCATGGCCTGCCCCTTTGTGCTGTCTTCAGGTGAGGAAGGAAGATCTGCACTGAATGCTCTCCTCTGAAGTTCCTCGTTTTTCCTTTGCCCTGTAGGGGAGTTTTTCACTCCCAGTGGACCCCAGCCATGAGGATGCACACATACATACAAGAATGTACCAGCACAAGCGCTGGCTGAGCTACTGGGTAGGGGGAAAAGATTGTTCTTGTGGCTTTTATCAGCCCCCGTGGTAAGGGGATGGCATTCTTTTATCTTGCCAGAACTCTTATTTTCTACACAGAAGTATTCAGATGGCTTTGGGAATATCCTTGCTAGTACAGTACAAGGGAACAAGACATGAGTCTGCCTTGAAACACTCTCCAGAGAAAAAGATTCATTCCTAAAATTTTAAGATAATGTTAGAACAGTTTTAGTTTTTGCCCTGGGGCACTGTCAGTTGAGATTTTTCACTGTATTCTCAATGGAACAGTTGGTGTGGTGGAGGTAAACCAGAGTTTTTTCTGAAGCTATTAGGTAGAGGATCTTAAAGGGTGCACTGATCACCGCAGTGTTCTTTCTCTGAAGATTTATACATTCTGCAGGGCTGAGCTCATTGTTAATTGAGCTGTGCACAGTGCTTTTCTGTTTTATATAACCAAATCAAAGGGGAATGGTGTGTTGAGACTTGAAATCTGAGATTTTAGCAGCCTGCATAGTAATACCTTGCTCTTGCTCTATTTAAAGACAAAGCACTTCTGTACAGCTTCTTGCCTGGAGGGATAGGATTCTTTCAAGAGCGCTGGCATTGCCACAATCCAGAGCTTTATAGCAGAGAGCTTAAGCAGCTTGTCAGATGGCAGTCAGAACTTCCACAAGCTTTCTTGTTAGCTCAAATGCCTCCTGATAAGCTTCTATTTTAGTCAGATCTTGGCTTTGACCTACTTTTACAATAGGTCAGTAGTAGAGGATTCAGTATCAAGAAACTTGTCTTAGCATTTCATCTTTGGAAGGTTTCAATTAATTTGCTAATCCCAGAGACAGATCATTTATCTGCAGAAGTGAAGTGTGTGTCAGTGTCACAGTCTGTGAAATCTACCTTCTTCTGTGCTGAATTTATTTGCTGCTTACCTGGATGCTGCTGTAAACTGCAATTTTAAAACTGTAATTTACAGCAGCTGATAATTTTTACTGTTGAGCATTGCTGCATTAACCTTCAAGGGTGTGACACAGCACATGTATGGGTAATGGCCAGGGAGGCATTGATCTTTTTTGCTGCAGTTCAGCTCCTTACCAGTGTGATGAGCTGGGCATATACTCCCTTCTGATCTGGCTTTTGCCTCTTTTGGAAGAGCATTGCCAGGAGTTAATCCATGAGCACAGCTTCTGCAGCCCTTGTGGGCGTTGCAGCAGTGAGGGGCTGAAGCTGGAACCCTGAACCTGCTGCTTGTGAGGCACTTTAATACCAAGCTCACTGTCATGAGGCAGTACCCACTTGTCTGGGTAGCACAGAGATTGGTGACAGGCATAAAGAAAGAAAAATTTGCCTGAGGGGTCACCAGGAGTTTTTCCTCTCCCATCTTATTTTCTCTGACTGCAAATGGCAATTTCTGTTTTCTTCCCCTGATTCTTTACTCTGCTTGTCTGAAACCCATGTAAATTGTTTTCTGCCATCCCTGAGTGGACAGATCTGTTCTTAGTATTTTAACATTCTCTACTGTCATCACCCTCATCCAGAATAAACCGTGCCAGAAAAAAAAAACTTCATCACTGTCAAACAGGATTTTAGGCAGTTTTCTACTGAACATCCTTCATGAAGGGGCACTGAGTAGTGTCTATGAGAGAACATTTTGCTTTGACCTGGTTCAAAATAATGTCAGGCCTCAAGCAGACTTTTGCAGCTGGGGGAATAGTACAAGGGAGAGGGGAAAATAACCTTTCCCAGATCTTGGTGTCCCCACCCACCATTTGGCACAGAAACTGTAGTGGTTTGGCTTGCTGTGTGTATTTTTTAAGTTTGCTGCCTTAGGTTTGAGCTGGATGCTTGCTGGTTGGTTTTTACCAGAGCTCACTAAAAATGCTACCTATGTTTTAAATGAAAACAGTGAATTTTGGTTTATAAATTGATTACAGAAATTAGTCACAGTTTAAAGGGGAAAATCACAAACAGAAATAAATATAAGTGTTAAATATGTCATTTGGGGTGTGACTTGATACCTTTAGCTGTCTAAGGAAATGCTGTAGTATTCTGAGCTATTTACAGCTACAGGTTCGACTTAGCTGCCCTTTGCCTCCAAAAGACTTTTCAGAGCAAACAGTACTTTGGTCCTCTTTTCAGGCTTTATTTAGACCTGAAAGCTACTAGGATGCAAACAAATTATCAAAACGGGGCTTCTTTGCTCTCTGTTCACCTCACATCATCTTCCTTCTTACTAATTAAATTTATTCAACTCATTTGTATTAGTTCAAGCTCACAGATAAACAAGACATTGCTTTTGTTTATCTTCAGTTTTGAGAAAGAACATGTATTACCTTGAATTCTTAAACAATGCTTTTTGCCCTGTCTGAAAGGCTATTTTGCTCATTATCCCTCAGCCACTTCCTTCTCTGTCAACAGGACTTATCTTGTGCAGTTTTTTTCATGGTTCCAAAGTAAATTATTTCACAGAAGATGTTGTATTTGCAGCACTTCTGACAGTCCCATGGCTTGGGTTGTGTGTCAGGGTTTCTGATGCATGGAGAGCAGATCTGGCACTTACATGCTCCGGTTTTCTCTACTTCCTGTGTTTCAGGGTACTGATTGTTTTATCTCCAAATCAGGGTGTATTACCACCAGAAGTGCAGAGAATCTGCTTGCTCCTTCCATTACAGGTTGCATGGCATAGTTCCTACCAGAGCATCTTTGTGCTGTGCTGCTGGCTGTGGCATGCCTCTTCTGGAGCTCTGAATTGCAGCAAAACGCCTGTCTGCCTCAGCTCACACAATCACAGCATTATGATCCTGCTTGGAAGGGTCTTCCAGAAGTTATCTGTACAAATCCTTTGCTCAAAACAGAGAGGATCATCTCCCATTATCTCTTGGCCTGTTCCCCTGAATGTCCAAATAGTGAACAAAATTGACCCAGGGCCCCTCTCTCAATTACAAGCGACTGTGGCACCTCTTTGCTCTCTTTTCCCTTCTTCAGAAGAAAATCTTCCCACTAAGGATTTCTTCAAAATTGCAACCTGTCTGGCAACTAAAAAGCTGACTTTTCAGGTAAATAAAATCTGCCTAGCAACTACCCAGTGTGCCAATCATGGCATGCCTTTCTGTTCCATCATAGGTGTGCATTCCTGTCCTGTTTCTAGTGTGCCTCTCCTCTGATCGGGGCAGTGATTTCTTGCCTGTCCTCCTCATCTTGAAGGTAGCCCACCCTCCATGGGGCAATATTTCTCCCAGGCTTAATGCTGTGCACACAAACTTCTGCAACTTCCTCAGCTGTTCCCAGTCCTTCAGAGGTTCACTCTGGTACCCCTATCTCAGCATATGTTGCAGGTGAATAATTGCAGCCTAAGAGACTTAAGATCTCTTAAGTGTCTCTTCCTGTTAGCTGATGGGTTTCAGATGGTTTTTTTGAGGCACTGCACAGAAGATGGCTTTTCTGTCTGGTTTTGCTCTCATAATTTCTACCTGGCTGCACAAGAGCCATAGGGGAGCAGCTACTTGTGGTCTGCCTTTGACAACCACTGCTTTGCTTAAGTCTTTGTGGAAGAATGCCAGAAGGTTTTTGTTCTGGGCTGCTGTTAAAATATTCCTCTCACATGGAAAAGTTGCTTGCCCTTGGCAGTTAGGGAAGGCTCATCTCTCTCAAATTCCCTTGCTTCTGCTTCGCCTTCCTTTCTGCACAGACAAATACAAGAGGCATCTTTTGAACTAATCAGATATTCCTGGGGTTTTTCCCCAGCACGTGTGTGAGCGCTAGGTGTCCTGGGGCAGGCCTCAGGATGTTGGAGAAGAGGGCACTGTGCCCTGCTGTGTGCCATGTGAAGTTTGCTCAGGATGGACTGTTTTGACTCCATGCTGGGAGAATAAGGTACTGAATATTTCAAGCAGTCATTTAGATGCACTGGGAGGCTGAGGTGTGAAGTCCTCTGGTACCTACTTGAACCCACTACTGTGGGAGGGAGCAAGTAGAGTCAGTCTTGTGTGCTGAAAATTACCAGTGGTTAGGAGGGTGAGTTGGCCACCTCCCTCCCATCTGTTGTGTTATGCCCTGGGTATTACACTGAATAATAGAATGTTGGTGGCTTTTGCCTATCAGGAAGTTTATGTCATAAATACTTGAAGACGTGTGTTAAGTCTAGGCAACTTAGTGCGTAGTACTAAAGATGCACAATTGTACTGACTTTTCCCCATTTTTTTGGCGTTGTCAAATGAAAATATGCTTACCTTTCTACCACTACAGTCATAAGAACATAAAATATGGAAGATTTCATAAGCTTTTGGGAATTGTCAGTTCAGCTTGTTTTCAGAATTTTAGTTATTCCTTGTCAGCATTTGCATGTTAAAGACCAACAACAAGTTTTTCAATTTTTCTCAATTATTTGTAACTTGAGTAAAGTTTTAGGTGGAATGCAATGTCTATGCAGAACTTGTTGCATGGTTGCTTAGCATAATCAAACTGTAGGCCAGGCAGCTGTTTTGTACCACAGTCCAGCAGGTGTTCTGCTGGGAGGGCACAGTTACAAATACCAAGCAAAATATGTGAGTGTATGATGAAAAGAGGAAATTTTTTAGGAATTTTTATCATAATTGTTTCATATTCACTTTAGCCTATAGAACTCTAGTTGCGATTGATTCTAAAAGCATAGAAGTTGCTTTCTAAATGTTGGGGTTTGTCAAATGTTTATAAATAATTTTTTTTTTTAATCTCCAGGAACTCGCAAAGTGAACCTCACATCCTGGCATCATGACAAGGGCCAGGCAAACTTATCAAATATGACATTCAATGATGGAAAACTCATTGTTAATCAAGATGGATTTTACTACCTTTATGCCAATATTTGTTTTAGACATCATGAAACTTCAGGAAACTTGACTAAAAGAGGGCTTCAGCTGATGGTGTATGTGATTAAGACAAACCTTAAAATAAGGCGCTTTGATGTGTTGATGAAGGGAGGAAGCACCAAATACTGGTCAGGGAATTCAGAATTTCATTTTTATTCTGTAAATGTAGGGGGGTTTTTTAAATTAAAGTCTGGTGAAATGATAAGTATCCAGGTATCAAACCCATTGCTACTGGATTCTTCGCAAGAAGCAACTTACTTTGGAGCATTTAAAGTTAGGGATTTAGATTGAAGCTTTCTTTAGCATGCTAAAAATTGTTTGAGCTTTTAATTGTCCCGAAACAACTTGAAGAACTGAAAATCTTCTGCAACCCAATTACATCTGTATAAGCCATATTATCTCTAAAGACACGTTTTTGTCCCGTGCAGACTCCAGCGGGTGTCCTGCAGATATATGGAAGGGCAAAATTACACAGTTCTCCTGATGTAGTCTTAAAGCAGTTTCACTTCATTTGTCTCCAGTGGCCTCACTAGAGTCACTGTGCCTTTTGCATTGGTGTAGCTGAAATCAAAGCAATTAACATTATTGAACTTCTGTTTCCAAGTTCTGCCCTGATTACCCTTACTAGTTTTGGTGCAAACATAGGGCAGGACATAATTTGGCTCCCAACTTGCATTTAGAGCTCCATTTTGCTTGGGGTTGAGTGTTCTGACCCTGAGACAGCAAAGATTATGAAAGTGTGACTAATCCCATTGCGTTTGATGTGGCTTTTCACATGCTGAGTTGGAGCTGATTTTGCTTTGCTGGATTAGGGTTGGAGAGCTCAGACCATGGCAGAAATGGGTTGGAGAACACCTAAACAGTTCAACTTAACTTTTATCTGATTAAGGGCCATCCCAGGAAGAAGGGAGATCATCTGGCCTTGCAGTTCTAAAAAGTTAATTACAGGTCATGTTATAATTGTTGCACAGTTAATTGCAAATATAGATTGCCAAAATGTGGCGTGCCTTTAAGGTATTACTTTGTGCCAGAACCTGCAAAGACATTTTTTAAACAAAAAGTATGTATTTTTATATTCTGTAATATCTAAAGTTATATTTCAGGTGTAATGTTTTGTGTAAAAAAATGTAAATTATATTGTTCTATAGTATTTGATACAAAATATTTAAAATCTCTTGCTGTTTGTATATTTAATGTTTTAAACTGTTTTTATGTACAGACATGTTAAAACTGGTGCACTTTTTAATCCCAATGGGAAAAAATGCAGCTATAAGAGGTTGTTTGCAATTAGCAAATGTAATATATATCTTTGTTCTTAACTTAATAGATTTCTTTTAAACTTGTCAGTATTAAGGGAGGCGAAATCACACCAATGCCATGAGTAATTACACCAGAATGCTGGACACTGGGTGCCTTTCAAACCTGCAGGGTAATTAAGCTGGCATTACATAAAAATGAAATTAAAAAAAAATGAATACATAGTAAGCCCCAGAAATGTTTTAGGGGTATTTATGGTTACTGAACAGGCGTATTTTCCTACAACAAAATCTGCCAGTGTTAAATTCTGCAATTGAACAGTAACTTTTTTAGCTTAGTTTCCTGAAAAAGTGAAGTTTATGTCATTGCATTGCCTGTTCTTGTCTCCCACTGTAGCTTTCAAAGCTCTGCACCCTTCTGCCAGCTTTGGCAGATGAATGGCAGAGTTACGAGAGATTCTTGCAGGTTTTACGAGGACAGACAGCTGAGAACAACTCAGCCATTTATACATTATTTGTCAGTGGCTGGCCACTGTTCATTTTAGCCAAGAGATTAACTGGGGAGACTCCTGCAGCGTGAGTTGTTGCTTGTACAGTGCTTGGCCAAGAGATGTGGGTGGGTATGGGGGCCATAGGGGAGGGCTGCAAATACTGAGGTGATACATAGAGCACATCTGGACAGGGGACAGCAGCTTGCTGGGTAAGGGAGTGAGGGAGGGTTTTGAAGTGTTTGTATGCTCTATGGATGATGTGGGAAAAGCCCACTATTTATTGCAGTAGGAATCAAATCTGTAGGAACTGGGGCTTCATACAAATCCTCAGGCTTTTAAAAATTTTTTTTTGTTAAAGGAGCAGAGTTGAATTCCAGCAATTATTTTATACTGTATAATAAACATTTCTTTGTAATGTCAATGTTGTTTTCTTACAAAATACATTTCTAAGAAAAAAAACAACTTTGTGGTTTCTTTATTTTCATGTGTACCTGTATTTTTGTGCAGCTTTAATAATTTTATTCAGATTTCGGAATGTGCAGGCTGGGTATGCACTCACTGACGAAAACTGAGGTATATATTAACTATTTTGGGACAATTACAATGAATTTTATGGAGTTTTGATTTGTCTTCAGATCTACATACACCACTTTCAAGTCAGGATACATCTTTAGGGGTTGCAAATTCAGCTGAAAATAAGGACTTGCCATTTATGTTTCACATCAGACAGTTGTCAATTCCAAACCAGCAATGACTGAGAAATCTGGGGCTCTTGTTCTTTTGTTTTCAGGAGCTACAGGTCACAATAATTTTTTCCACTATAGAGATGTCCATTGGCAGGCTGGGAGAAAAATGTCTACTCTGTGTCTGTCCTGGGGGTTTAAACAACCCTTTGAGGAGGTAGAGATGAGGGTTCAAGTGATTTGAAAGTGAAGTTAGACTTAGTAGCTGACCTTAGCAAATGCCTGTGGATGCTGTGATATGAAGGAGGGGAACCACCAGCACTAAATGTCACCTGAATGACAGTGACTGTGGGCTGTGTGTTCTGGAGAAGGTCACAGCAGCTGTAGCATGTGTTGGACACTTGAGCAGGCACTTGTTGGTTGTCTGTGCATCCTAAGCCACCAGAGCTGAGAAGAGGGCTCCTGAGGCTCAGCTTTGCATGAGTGTTCCCATTAGGAGGCTGTAAGCATCTAAATTTCACAATGCAATATAAGGCTTTAAATTTCCCTTATGCGACTACTTCGAAGCCTGAATGGTTTGAGGGTTGTGGTGGTTTTTTGGTTTTTTTCTTCCTTAGCATCTTCTGGCTGCAAGTCATCCAGTTGTGTGATGAACTAGGTGGGGCTTTATAGGCTACTGTGGGAGCAACAATTAGAAGCCAAGCCCTTACTCTGCTCTATACAAAATAGAAATCAAATAAGAGATCTCATTATTCTGACTGTCATGCGCTGGTCCCTTAGCCTTTACACATTACAAAGGAAGCAGGAAACTCCATGTAGAGCTCTAGGTATGGTTTGACTTTGCTTTTTATATCAGAGCAGCCACAGATTGCAAAGCTTCAGTGGTGTCACTTGAGGCAACCTGGGTGTGTATTCCAAGATGATGAAACCTGCCTGCTCTACCACTGACCTTCCCAAAACCGGTGAAGGTTTTGTCCCAGAAGTGTCCGTTCCTTTGAGTCTGCTTCATTTATTTGATTGCTTCATCACAACACAGTTAATGAACAGAGTGGACTAATCAATTAATAGAGAGAGTTACCTTGAAAAGAAAGGGGATGTGCTGTAGGCTAAGAAAACTACCTCTGACTCTTATTTATAATCTTCAAATCTTATTTTATAATTTTCAAAAGGTAATTTTGGTCTGTGGATAGAGGGTGATTATTTGCTGAAAATTGAAGTTAAAAAATCTTACTTGGAAATAGTTTATTTGCAATTCAGAGTATTTGTGTGCATGTAAACATCTGTATATTCTTACCATGTTCTTGCAAAGTTAATTTTTATACATGGGGTTACGATTGCATATTTTGGCACCTGGGTACTCCTCCCCCCGCCTTCCCAAGCTCGCTCCAGCCAGTGGCTGTTTCTTTTTCTGTCTATCCCACTTCCTTTTCTCTGGCTCCTTCCAGCTGACTGTGTTCTGCTCACCCCACTCTTACTGACTTACAGCTCCTTTTCCTGGTGGTAGCAGCAGCCTTGGGTCAGATCTAGGTATACTCCCCCTTTCTTGGCCCACTTTTGGGTAGCTTTGCTGTGCCTTTGCATGGAAAATAACAAGAATTTTGTTTGTAAAAAAGATTTCTGAACCATTGGTGCAAGGACTGAGCTGGATAGGAATGACGAAAAGTAGTTGGGGAATAAGGAATCAGCAGGTCAGACACACAAAGCAGTCTATGCTGCCCTTTGATTTGATGTACCAGCTTTGGAGGGCTCCAGACAATAACCACGGGTTTGCATTCTGCTGCTAAAAAAATTAGTCTGCAGCAGAACTTCATAGACATGGCTGTGTGCAGCATTTTGCTGTGGTGATTGGAGAAAAATCACACCTAAGCCAGAAAATGCTCTTGCACATATACACAGGCAATTTCTTGTCCTTTCTCCCTCTCTGTACTGGTGTCTTGTCCAGGATTTCCTGGTTGCTGTATTTGGGATCACAACCTGCAGACTTTGCCAACTGTTTATTCTTTTTTTAGCTTACTGGGATCTGACCCTGCAGATCCCATACCTTTGCCTGATGTCTCCATTTGTGACAAGGTCCAAAGCAAAACTCAGTCATGGAATGCTGAGAAACCTGTGTCGGCTTGAGGTTGTTTGAATCAGATTTTAAAAACTTCTTGGCAACTTCAGATGTCTTTTCCTGCCCTTTTTTAGCCTTAAGTCAGGATGTGCTGGGGTTTCTAGCCATGTTTCCAAGGAAATATTTGTACTGGGGTGGAGGTGAGGGCTTAGGTATCTTTGATTTACAGCTGTCTGTTCACAATCCGTCTTACGAAGTTTAGGGAGGGCGTATTTTCCTTCCATTTGTTCAGTGCTTGAGCCCTGTGCTGTTTTACTGCCTGCTCTCTGATGTAACACTGCTTTTCCCCAGACTGCACATCACCAAATGCCAATCAATTTATGCCTGGCTGACAGAAGACAAGCAGGAACTCCAATTGCTTTCAGCTCCCTATATGCTGCAAGTCACAAAATGATAGATTCATTTTCCCAGCCTTCTGGATCTTGATGAATCACTGCATGAGAAATTCCTGATTGTTCTTTTAGTAGAAGATGCCAGAATCCTCCCTTGACTACCAAGGTACCATTATGTCTTCATGATGCAGCTGCTTCCTCATACTGTAGGTTCCAAACTCCCTCATCCCTGTCTGTATTATCAGGGGTGAATAAGGATGCCTGGTGGATGGCTTTGGGGACCCCAGCTCCTTAAGGGGAAGATTCACAGATAGGATCTCCTCCCCCTGTCCCCTCCACCACAGGTGATAAGGATATTAGGGAACTAATAACTAATGACACTACTTTAGTTAGCAACCATTTGCAGATTGACTACTCTTTTTCTGTGTAAACGCTTCCCAGATAAAAAGTTTTCTGCGTTACATAGAAGTTTGACCAGCTCCCTGCTTGACCTGTAGCTTTTTGCAATGTTAGTGTCACTAAATGTTTTTTCTTTCCTGCAGTGCAGTGTCACATGCAGTGGCATATCTAAAACAAAACAAGGTCCATCTGGTTTAATGTTTTATCACTCATCATGACTCCAGATCTTTGCTCTGGGAAAACATCTGCAGTTCTGGAAATGGATAGTTAAGTTATTTCTGTCTTGCTAACTGGAAGAGGGCTGGAGTTACGAGGCACTGAGTGGCAGACAGCCTTGCAGCTTTAGCCAGCTTCCCTCTTAAGCAGAAGATCCTACCAAGTTGCAACCCACTAAGTTGTGTTTTTATCACATGAAACTGAGCATATGTGCTGCATGCCCCAGGGCATGACAGAGAGGGCTCCTCCAAGCAGGTCAAACAGGGCTGGCATGAGACCTGAAATAAACCCGTGTGGGCAGCAAAGGTCCAAGACTGAGCCTCTGCCATTTTTTTTTTCTTTTATTTTTTAATCTATCACTGTCAATAGAGACTAATAAATTGGAGAACAATCTGGTAGCACAAAGTATTTTTATTTTGTTTACTGTTTCCTGAAAGTGATTGTTGAATTTAATGCCTATTGTTACCTGTAAATGTCTAATTGAATTACTACTTATGTGAATCTGCATTTTCTCTCAAATCTAACAGTCCTATCATACCACAATGTAAAAAGAGATAATTTTATTTAAACCTCACTAGTCTTATTGTATATATAAAAATTAGTATTATGATTAGTATTTTTGATTCACAAATGTGTTGGACTGCAGTCCAGCATTCTGCTTCCTATAGCATTTTATTCTTACTTTGTTATCTGGCTATTTTTTCAGTTTGGCTTAAAATTACATTTTAAAAACATTTTTTTTCCCCGAATATGAGCCAAATAGAAATGCCCCATGATTTATTTGAAAATATCTAAACAAATTTCCTCAATTTTGCTCTCGTCCTCTGATATATGCCATCTGCACACTTGCAGAATTTTGCTGATGTGTGAGATTGTGAAACAAAGCAGCTCACATAAAAAAGATAATTGAGAACTCTATTGGCCCAGCTGTGCTGTGAGACTTGCTGAATGTGAAAAATTCCTCCAAAATACATAAATTGCTTGTTACAATTCATTCAGTTTTATTAATCCTGGTTAATATTGCCCTGGTAAGAAAGGGCTGAGCTTCCCACTTTTAAATCAGTGGATATTTTCATGCTGAAATCAATAACATTATTATAAATAGTTTTATATGAGACAGTTTCTTTTTGAGCCTTTTTTAGATGGTCACTATTTTAATATGTGCTATATATATATTTAATATTTGTCACTGTACAGTAAAAACAGTTTTAATACAAAGCAACAATGCAAATAGTGTTTCTTCTATTATATTTATTTCAAATATAGCATCTACAGTCTATGTATAACTGAGAATAATACAGCCCTGAGAATAATAATTGCTCATTGGTGACATATCTTATTTTTGTACCTATTGTGAGATCTGTCCTGAATAAAGATTATCGACTTGTTTGGGTATTTTTGTGCCCTCGTTAAAAGGATGATAGCAAATTACTCCGACACATCTACAACAAATGAATAGGTGGTGGAAATGTCTTTGCTCACCAAATGTCCAGAATGACCCATCTTTTGTCAGCATCCCAGCCAGAAACAGGACAGGAAGAGGCACAAGAGCTTCTAGTTGCTCCATGCCAAGTTTTGAGGCTGTAATCTAGTGAGGGAGTAGTAATAAGACACACTTCACTTGCCAGAGATTTTCACACTTCCATATCTAAGGTGCTTATGTGCAATGTGTGCAAAATAAGACCCGGGCAGAAATTCTGCCATAGTGGTAAGGAGGCTTTTTTTGTTCTGCTTGTGTTGTTTTTACCAGGTATTGATGATGCTTACAAAACTGAAAGGTGGCCAGCAGAGGAGGCTCCAGGCAGCATCTGCTGCTCCTCTTGCAAGCCAAATGCCCGGGAGTGCAGATGGCCTTTATGGCCATTATGGGCTGGAGACACATTCAATGAAAAGTAATTTAAGTTCTTACAGAAAAAGAAAAAGTATACGAATGTGGGTTTGTTCCCAACACGAGACAGTCTGAATCAACAATGGGAATGGGCCGGTTACCAAAGAGTCTGCTGGAGCAAGTTCCCGCTGCCAGGGCAGGATCTCCGCTCCCTCTTGGCCATTAGAGGGAGGAAAAAATAACAGACTATAAGAGCCACTAAAATAAGGACCAACACCAAGAATGTACCATGGGTTTAATACCAGCTCCTCCTCTCAAAGTAATTATAGTTGATGTTGCCCAATGGTTACCGATGAGCTATCTTTCATCGTGGGCTTTTGTTTGGAGTCAGTAGTTTGGGTTGAACATCAAGACCAGCACACGCTGGTTGGCTTCTCATGGAGAGTAAAACAGGACTGAAGGTGACAGGGAGTGTCGTGCTGCTTCAGCCATGGAAACAGGCAGCTGAGTTTGGACTAGACCAAAGCCCTTCCTACATGTTTGTTTCATATTGTATAACCTTTACCCAAAAGTTCAACACAACACTAATTTTAAAGTGAGAAAAGACCAGGCCAAATGAAATACTGGTATTTCTCATATTATCAACTCCTGCGTACTCGGAAATGTGGTATTTGCTAAAAATGCATTGGTAAACTGTGAAGTTTTCTTTGAATTTTGTGATATGACCTAGATTTAAGGTGATGCAAATAACCCTTGCAATACCATTTTTACCTAACTCATTTCTACTTATGTGCAAAGGAGATGACAAGTAATCATCCCTATGACTCCTCCATACTTGTGTTTCTTAACAGGACAATTAACTCAGTATGTGCCTCTGAAGGCTCAAAGTCTCCATCACTCCTAAATTTCAGTGTTTTGTTGTTTCTTCGGCTATGGAAGTGGGATGTTCATTAGAAGTCTGGCTCATCACTCTGAAGCCACTGATGGAATGGATGTGATCATGTGTAGCTTTCAACATAGTGGAACCTCCATTTCAATTACAGCAATGCTTCCTTGGAGCAAGACAAACTTTTCTCTCTAGTATTACTCCTTTTTTTGTATATCTGTTTGGATGTGACAATGAGCACTGCTCTCAGGTGTTTACAGTGTTTAAGGTAGAACCTTATTTATGCAGTGAAAAGTTTGGAAAAGTAGTGGGAAACCACATAGAGACCTCTGCAAATGGTCACCAGCAGTTAGGACAAACTCATGAAGGTTTTGCTGCTTTTGCTAGAGCTGTGATATGCTCTGCTAGAATCACAGCATTTAAGAGAATACTGCTTCCAGAAAAGCTGCCAGACCATTTCCATGTAGGAGTCCCACCCTCACCATCTGTCTTTGCTTTCAAGGGTGCATGCTTTTCTATTTTGCACGTGGTTAGAACTGCCCCATCTGAGCAACTCCTCCTAATTGAGGTAGAGATGTAAAGAGAAAGCATGCTGGTGGTCTCTGCCCCAGAGGAAATAGGCCAACTGCTGTGCTAACATCAAGCCACAAATAAGTCCAGGCTCTGTATAAAACAGTGTATTTGCTCAATGTTTAGAGGTACTTAAATATTCATCCATGAAGTTGGGAGACCAGAAAAGCGAGGGAACATTTTCCTGCCTCATTGCATATTGTCTGTGTGAGAAGGAAAAACTGGCAGCTGTGCCACACCATGTTTCTCCCAGGTTGTTCCCATGTCAGCAGTGCCAGCCACTCTGTGCTCAAGCTTCTCAACCACATGGCTACCCAGCTGTGTCTTCAGTGGTGAAGTGGTCTTTAACTGGCCTTCAGATGACCATCCTTTGCAGGAATCTACAGAAGATCCCTCAGGCTCTTTTTCTCATTGGGGCTAAATCTAGGAGATCAAGTACCTCTAAATCTTTTTTTGTCCTGAGCTTTCTAAATCAGGCAATACTGTTAACTTTACAGGGGGCAGATTAAAAGGAGCAATGATTCAAGGTGACAGTCCAACACTTTTCGTGAAGAAAAATTCCCAGATTTTACAATGCTGAGTTCAGTGGGTGCAGGTTACCTGTGAAACTAGGTCACATCTTCAAGCTGTAACTTAAACTAGGTCATACTTTCTGACTAGTGAAGAGGGGGCGTGTGAGTTTCAAAAGCTCGTAAATTATCATTTCCTGGAAAAGACCCAATGCGATGAAGTGCTATCCAAAAATCAACCAAGCCAGCTTGACACATAAGAGGAAGTTCATAAAACATCACTTTATCTTTCTCTGTTTCATGAAAATGGAAATGTGTTTCCTTTTCAAAATAATTGGTGGTGCAAACATTGATGCTGCTTCTGGTTTTAGCTGAGTAATTTAAAGTTTTCTGAGCAGGAACATTCAACACAGAATTTTCTGGTTCCATTCCCATAAATTGCATAAGCAAGGGGGAAGTTTGCACTGATAAGTTTGAAATTCACGTGGGTTTGCAGGGGTCAGAGGAGAAATTTAGGGCTTTCTAAATTCACCAATGAAACAATTTAACATTAATAATCCTCACAATACCATGCAAAACAGGTAGCTCTTGGAAATTATACATAAAAACTAGAATACTCAGTGGGTTCTTTAGACTCAGTAATGGGAGAAGCAGCCTCAGATGCTCCCCACGTCTGTGGAATCAATTGACCAAAACTAACTCTCCTGACAATTTGACATATCTGTGCTGATTCTTGCAAGCATTGATTTCTGTGCAAGAAAGGGTTGATATCTGCAGGTTCTTCTTAACATTCTCAGTGAGTGCTAACTCAGTGTCATAGCAAACAGTAACTGGGACATTATTTGGGATCATAAATAATACACTTGGCCAAAAGTATCTGAATACAGAATAACAACTGCAATGACTGATCTGGCCGAGATTCTTGAAGCTGAACTCAAGGGTTTAGCTACTAATTTTCCGGAGAGCTGAGCACTGAAATTTTTTCACTGTCCCAGAAAAACCCAGTCCTCTGAATTTTCCTGTCTGCTGTGTGGAATGAGAAATGTCCATACTATAAGGAATGTAGGGAAGGATGAGCAATGTGGGGATGGCTATTGAGAAGAGATAAAACAGAGCCACATTTTCCCCAAACAGGACTTTTGTCTAGCTCCAGTATGGTGGAGAAAGACCCCACTTGAGTCCAATTCTTGCTGACTTGCATGACAACAGGTCTGTCCACTGCTGCTGAGAGTCCTGGGGAAACCCTGCAGACAGCAGGCTTGAGAAAGCATGCCAGGGACTTTTGCTGCCTTCATTTTGTCTCTCTGTGTGGACTGCTTGCTCACATCCTGCACCTTGTGGCATCTCTGCCACCCACCTCTGCTCAGCTCAGGGCTCTCCTCTCCTCTCCTCTCCTCTCCTCTCCTCTCCTCTCCTCTCCTCTCCTCTCCTCTCCTCTCCTCTCCTCTCCTCTCCTCTCCTCTCCTCTCCTCTATACCCTCTCCCTCTCTCTCTTCCCTTTAGCCTGCGTGTCCCACAGCAACCCCTTTGCCTCCCATCAGAAGCCCTGCATCCATTTGGTACTGAAAGTCTTTGCCACAATGACTTCTTTTTCAGTTTGCATCTGCTGTGAGCCCTACCTGCCTCCACCAATGCCCAGAGGACAGACTGCTTCCCAGTGCCTGTGTAAGCCTCAGCCTCGTGAGCTCCTTGGTTAATCCTTTGGCTTCACTGTAGTAATTGTGATCAAAACTAACTATGTTTTACATGGAGCTGAAATAACTTGTCCCAGTGGGTCAGGCAATGAGACAAGTGGGGGTTTTTTGACCCATATTTGTACACATTGGAAAGCTTTCCCTCTTTGCAGCACAGGCAGGACAGCTCACATCCCTCCAAGGGAGGTGGGGGTTATTCACCGTCCTCTTTTCTTCCCCAGTATTACTGCAATGATTAGGATGACTAACTTGTGTCCTCTCAGGGTCCGTCTATCTCTTGCCTTTAAGGAGATGTTAGCCCCACTTCTCCAGTGACTGTCCCTGGAAAGACCCTTCCTCCTTCTCTTGTTTTGTGTCTAAAATCTAAATACTCTAAGATCAAAGCAGACTTCTGTTTCCTATCAGTCTTCTCCTCACCCCCAAAAACCCAAGTTCCCCAAATAAAGGGACCAGATTTAGGGACCTTTTTGGGACACAGTACATTAGCAGCTGCTTCCTAGCAAATAAGGGGTAGATGCTGAGATATTTGCAGTTTCTGATTTGGCTTCAGTTGCAAAACCAAATGAAGTATCCGCATTAACCAGGATCTATGCTGCTTATTGCACTCTGAGCTAGCATCCACAGCACTAAAACTGCACCAGAAATCAGTCACTGGCAGACTGGAGTGGTATAACACAGCAAGGCAGCTGCACTACCTAGAATTTCCTCTTCATTTGAAATGCATCATAAAAAATCTGAAGCAGGAAATGGGTTATCTGGTGAAGTTTCAAATGATGCTGTTATCTGGTATAACCTCAGCACATGCTAGAATTCATTGCCTGCCTTCTAGTCCTGGAAATCAGTTCAATTGTGTTGAGCTGTTATGCATTTAATTTCTCCTAGTAAAGGTGCAGACATTCACACTCTGCTCTACTTCGTTATCTGTGGGTTATTTCTCCAAAATGCCATTTTCACCTAGAAGCTGATATTCTCAAAATGTCAATGCAAATTAGGCAGCAGGGTTATGATGAAATACATACATACATATATATATTTTTTTTTTTTCTTAAATGTTTTCTAGATACACATTCACAAATGAAAATTCTCACTTCTGAACTAACTGTTGATTTTGTTTCCCTGGGATCTCAGCGGCATGAATGGCTTCAAGAAAATTCTTGTGCTGGCTGATAAAACACATCCCTAATAAATGTTTAAGCATTATGATGTCAGAGTAGCACTGCCATTAACTGCCTAGATAAAATGGACTGGCACTAGTAGGGCACAATGGTCCTTAGCCTTTGAAGTGCCAGTTGTGTAAGGATTAGGTTTCTGAGACATTTTAAAATCCTATTTTAAAGCTTTATACCACCACAGCGGTCCAGGTGACCTGTTTGTTCCTGGTGGGTACAGCTTTCAGTGTCAGTGGCAAATCCCACATTTCTGGGGTCAACCCACAGATGCCTTCCAGGAGCAGCTGCACAAGTTGTCAAGAGTAGGGGAAAATAGGCTACTGCTGTGCTCCAAGAAGATGAGAGCCCAGAGGGAGACATCTCCTCTTCCAGTGTCAAAAGGAGTAAGGAGGGCTCAGAAGATGCTGTAAGTTCCCCCTGGTCAATAGACATGTCTTGGAGTGGTCTGAAGGAAGGCCCTGCTCTGTGCCAAGGGGTATGGCTGTGCTACTAAACAAAAAGAGGGGCAGGATGAAAGTTTGAGCACAGGCTGCCACGCTTTGTGTGCTGTCAGGCTGTGGCTCTGCTGTTTGCTGCTGCAGCCCTGCTCTGCACAGGGCAGAGCTGTCTGCAGGATGGCCTGGAGCCCACCTGGGGGCTTGGCCTCACACTCATCCCTGGAACTCTTCTCTGTACCAATGTGGCCTGAAGGACTCAGCAGAAGCAACTTGTGGTCATCCTGGCCTGGAAACTGATGGTTCCTCAGAATGAAAGCCTTTGAATTTAAAAAAAAAAACCAACATAAACTAACATAACATATGAAGTAGAGGTGGAAATTACAAAAGAGATGTCAAGAATCAAAGCAACCTCATGGGGAAGGTCTTGGCTGCTCATCTGAATTCTCTTATTGGTGGGTGTCAGGTGAAATCAGCTGGCAGTTTCCATGTTGCTTGGGGGTAGGAGGAGCAAGGAATTGTTCCCACAGCTCCAGTAGCTCTAGCAGGGGCTGCCCACCCTTCCCTCCTGCCCTGTGGTTGGAGATGTGCTGGGCAGGATCCAGCAAGGCAGAAGGATGAAGAACTTAACTTTCCGTAATGGGCATGTGAATGACAAAGAAGAGCCGACTGGAAACCAAAGGAGATGGAAGTGGCCTTAGCTTTCCCCTTGGCAGGCTTTGGTTGATTTGACTTTTTGCCACTGTGAAACACAGCTGAAAGAGCTTTCCAAGTCAGCAGTTGGGTTGCTGTCTGCTCAATTTGCTTGACAGAGAATCAAAAAATTTTCTCATGCAAAATTGCCCTCTTTTTTTGGTGAAAACAATGTTATTTTCTCACTGAAATAATTCCATCCATCTCTGTGTTATTGGTGAAAGGCTGACATAATAAACTGTGAAGCAAGAACTCTGTGTGAGGTGAATCTCTCTAGGACGTGTAAGTCCAGAGAGTCATGACTATTCAAGCTCTTCTTCTCCTTTTTGCCTTTCACACTGGTTTCAACCATCCTTCCCTCTGTCATGTTCTCAAAGTGTCTTTATCATCTTTCCTGACAGCTCTCTGCTCCCCTGTTTCTTATATCCCCTTTTGATATGTGAGCTTGGCATTTCCCTGTTCAACCAGGCTGACCCCTCCTGCTGTATTGATACCATTTGCTCTGTCCTGCCCATTGGGGTGGGCTATTATTGTGCTCCAAAGTGGTTTTTTCACAGCCCACTCTCCTGGGATCTCTGAGAAACCTCCCACAAGATCCTGACTACTACTGCCCTGAAAAAAACCTGTTGTTCACTCTTCTTCCATTCATAATAAGTTTTTGCACCATTTGTCTTCCTCACTTCCCTAAGGGTCATAGGCTCTACCAACTCATGGTCCCAACAGCCAAGGGTGCTATCAGTTATCACATCCTTGGTGCGTCCTTCATTGTCCATGAGCAGCTGAACTGGACGAACACCTCCCTCGATGTTCTACCTGTTAAAATTGCTCTCAACACATCCCAGAAATCTCCTGGCTTAGCTGAGCCCCATAGCAGATGAAGGAGAGGGTAAACCCCACCTTGAGAACCAGAGCTTGAGACAGGAGAATTCATACAGCTGTTTAAAGAAGGCACCACCTCTTTGATTCTTGACATTTCTTTTGTAATTTCCGATCTGTAGCAGATGCCTAAGGTAGCATCCCCCTGACTGACCCTGGGCCTTCAACATAATGGTAGAGAAGAAAAACTTGAAAATGTATCCATGCCAAAGAGTGTCAAACAATGTATTCTAGTCACCAGAAAGCAGCTGGATACAACATTTATTATTGAGAACCAATTCAAATAAAAGACTTTGCACACAGAAACAATTTGTGCAAGCCACTGAAGAGTCTGCAGATGAGAAAGATAATAATTTATTCTTGAGCGTACACCAGTTCTAATGAAATTTTGATTCCATTGACTATGAACTCAAGTCAGGTTGGCAAACACACAAACCCTGAATTTAATCAGGCTTTTTACTGTTTGCAAAGCAGCAAATGATATGCTTGGTAAGCAGAGTAGGCAGATCTGTGTGCTGATCTCTCTGCAATGTGCAATGTGTGCCATGCACAACTGGGCTGTAGCCACTGCTGCCAAACTCCTCTGAGTAAGAGAACGGAGCATATCAATTTACAGAAATAAAGAGAGCACATCAGGCCTCAAACTTTCTGTGTCCTTGGGAAAATGTTAACAAATTCAGCATCTGATGATGGTAAGAAGAAGTATGTAGAGCAGAACAGTGTTAGCTGGAGAAAGCTAATCTGTAAAGAGAATCATCACCCAGAACACGGCTAAGGTAATGAATTGCAGTGGAAATCTGGAGATCTCAGAATTTTGAACCCCTGTCCAATTCATGGTGCTTTATAGTCTAATTCTCCTTTCCCCCAGACATCACTTTCTGTATAGGTCTTCCCTAGAGAGACATTAAGGAGTAGTACCTTTATCTGGAAATGTAACAGAGTAAACTGCCTTCCCATCACAGAGATGTGCAGGAAAAAAAAAAGGAGAGAGCACATAGACAGGAGATGCACAGGAATGCGCCTGTCAAAGAAACCTGGGTGTTGTACAGCTGGACCTCAGAGACAACAAACCCCCATTAATTTCTGAAGTGTTAGGAGCCTGAACATCTTTAAAAATCTGAGCAAAAAAAAGAAGTTGTTTTGTTTCCCCCTCCAGTCTGAATTCAGGCATTGTCTGCCTGTCTGTATTCTTCAGTTCCTGACTGCAGCAGTAATGGCTTCAAGTGTCAGCACATCTTCTGTCTCTGAATATTCTGCTTTATTGTCCTCACTTACTCTGGTGGATCCAGGGGCAGGAATGCAGTGTCTGCACAACACTCTAGGATTTAGTGCTCTGTCTCCAGGGAGGTCAGGAAAGGGGCTGCCGGGGCTTGACCTTCTGATCTCAGAGTGTACTGAAGTATTGCAGAATTACTGAATAATGAGCCTTGAGAGGTTGTGTTAATCATGACTAAATACAATCATGATCAATGCTCACACTGCCCAATTTGGGTACAAATTATTATTTACATTTACTTGGAAGCAAATTGACGTCTCCCTGTACAGTTCCTCCTTGGCCAGAGTGCTCCTGCCTGTTTCAAGAACTGCCTAATCCCTTGTTATGATCCAGGGGTTTGATTGCTTGCTTACAACCAGCCATGATACAGCCATAATGGTGATGACTGTAATGCACAAATATCACTGGTAAGGGCAGCACTTTTCTATCATCCTGTAATTAGCCCTTAAACTTGTATAACTCTTTCCAAGGGTATCTTTTTAGGAAAGTGTGACTGAACACCCAATTTTCTTCCAAGGTTCGATCAGATTCTCAGGGGAGTTTTGGGCATCTGACTCTTATCTAAATGGGCATATAATTACACTATAAACCTATGAAATATGTTGTGGCATTCAAAAAGTGTTAAGGCAGTGCCTGAGACACAGAGGTGGTGGTGTTTACGGTTTTGAAGGCTTGTTCTGATGGGGCTGGAGCTTGTTTTAGGCCCTCCTTCCAATCACAGCAATGTGTAGTAATAATCAATCCCAGCAGTAGTGGAAGTGTGGATCACAGTGAGAAGGCCTGTATCAATCAGGGAGACAGTTATTTATGCAAGTTCCATTAAGAAACTGTCCCAGAAGTTTGCATTCTGATATTGCATGTAATCCATTTGGATGTCATGTTGGTAAAATATGAAGCTCTTCTCCCTTACTCTCACTTTCCTTGTGTTTCAAAACACAAAAATTCACAAGAAATATCCAGCCATTCATCAGTCTCAATAGGATTAACATCCAGCAGGGAGATGCCACAGGCAGGCTCAGAAACAGGCATTGTTGTGCACCTCATGCTGCTGGAACCTGGGATGCCACAGCAGAGAAGTGATCAGCAGGAACCTGGGTGGAGAGTCTCAGGCTTTGAGTCCCTCTCACTACCTCTCAAGAGACAATAAAGCTGATACCCTAAAATCCCCTGCCACATGGATACATGTGTACACACGTTCCTGTATAGCATTCATACCTTACTTGTATCTGGAATTTAATATATGTGGAGTTTAAGCGGTGCCCAAAAGATGGCACTGTTTATTTGTGCTTTTTTCATTCTTAATTGCACACTCTCTTCTAGGCTGGCATATCATCTGACAAAATTAAGACAGGACTTACATCCTCTATAGAGAAAAGCAGTACAAATCAAACCATTGCTGCAGCATGGCCTTTCCTATAACCTTTAATGTGCAATATTTTAATGGAAATGGGCATATTGATGCTGTGTAGAACTGTAACTACAAAGCAGTTGCCCTTTCATTTCCATCTAGCATTTTCACTGTAGATGTTTCAAACTCATACATTTCATTTAATGCCTGGTGAATGAAGAATTTGCTTCAGTCACTTCAAAAGAGAAAGAATTATTGACAAGAGGTGGATCAGAACCAGAGTGGTGCCTTGAAGGTCCCTGAAAGTTAGCCTAAACATCCCTGCCTGTGCAGTAATCATTATCTATATGCGCTGAAAAAAACCCAACAAATGCCAAGTAGCATGACAGCCAAATTACAGTGAATCAGTTGCCCACATTTCTGTTGAAACAGCTAAATCCCAAGTCCTACCTTAACAGCTTGCTGCAGCCATAGAACAAGAGCAAATGTGGAAATACAGTTTACCTTGCAGCAATGAATTTAATGAAAGGTTTGCTGGTAATCATAGCAAATGACAACATTAATCCCCATATCGGCTGTCAGGTTTCTCCAGGCCTTTAAAACTAGAAGGTGTGCCAAAAAATCTGTAATAACAAAATAAATTACTAATACCTATGATAATGCCTTATTTTATTAAGTCAAAGCTCTTCCCAGTGTCAGCATGGGAGCCACTTCACCTAGGACTGACATGCAGCCATTTCCAAGGCAACAAAGTTCAGGTGCCAGAATACCTGACAGATGGTTGTGGTGGCTTTTGACACATTTCCCCAGTCTAGCTCAATCCAGCCCAGTCCATTCCAATCCAATCCAATCCAATCCATTCCAATCCAATCGTTAGTTGTGGCTGCTGTATGAAATCAGAGGGTACCAACCGGTGATAGCCCAATGGGAAGACAAACTCCATTGTCCCCATCCCTTGTAGAGTCTCCGTTAGGACTGGTACCTCCTGCAGTGGATATAGCTGATCAATGGAAGTAAAGACAGAGAAAATCTGCCTTGCTGCTGCTCTCCAGGCTGCAGAGCACCAGTCTGGGAGTCAGCTGAACAAATACCCCTCAGACATAAATCTTGAGGCTTGACAGGTCTAAGTGGGTCATAGCTACAGCTGTACAAACATCTTCTGGTCTCTCTGACCTCCATGGATTTTCCATGGGGAGCAACCTCCCTATCCTAAATATATTTCCTCATCATTTGTGTCCTCTTCTGCACTCTGCAGTCCATGATATTTCCTGCCTGCCTTTGCTTCTGACTCTGCACTTGCTCAATGCTACTGTATGTGGATTTTAAAGTGTGGCGGGCTCAGACGTGCAGAAATAAGACACTTGGCTGCTTAAACCCAGCCTTCTCTGAAGCAGTGTGTGAACAGAGAGATGGCTTGTGCTCTGGTGATTGCCTCATTGGATGGACCTTGCTTTCCAAGGTCAGGAGCCCATCAGGCTGTGTGGGAAATAGAAGATGAAAGGCAGGCAGCAGTGGCAGGTTATCTTAAACTCCACCTCTCTTCTGACTGGGGGCTCTGAGAGAAGGAGACTGCCTGAATACAGCTTGCTTCTGAGTCCATCCACAGCATGAAGAAGTTTGAGGCCATGCTTTCTCAGGAAGAGTCCTATCCACCAAGCAAGGCATCGGAGGCAACCAATCTGCTGAAAAGCCTTTAAAAAAGAAGAGACTTTCAAGCCTCTGGGTTTTAGTTCTCATCCACAGTGAACTGTGAGCTCATTCTGGCTGCTCATAAGCTCAATGAGCCCCGAAACACCAAACTCTGGGTCCTACAAGCCACATCAACATCCATAACATGCAAGTCTGATTATTCAGGCTTTAGTTCCAAGGGTCCTTGTATTGCATGTGTTTGGTTTTGGGCATCTGTTTTGTTTTGTTTGTTTCTTTTAACCAGGTTTTTTTAACCAGATGTTCCTGGTCTGTCCCACAATGCTTACACTCATTGTGGGGGTGCCTGGCTTTCACAAAGAGCTGTCAATGCTGTATTTATTTGTACTTTCAATTAAATACATAGAAGATGCCAAAAGAGTTGAAGTTTGGGTTACATCAGGATGCTCAGTTACTAACTGCCTACAGTCATGGGTGGCAAAATCTGTGCTCATAATAATAATAATAATAATAATAATAATAATAATAATAATAATAATTCATTTTGAGAATTTAATTCCACATGGAGTTAAATGAAAAAAAATGATATATTGGTTCTTCCTTAGCTAATTTATTCTTGTGTTGAGAAGCTCATTTGCCATTCAGGAAAAATATGTTCCTTTTTTGGGGACAGTGAGGATGGGTATTTTTTGTCTCAATGCCAGCTTCAAGAATCTGGAAATAAAACCTAAACTCCTTTTTTTTCTTTTTTCTTTTTTTTTTCGCTCCTTATAGCTTCACTGCAATAGTAAGGCATCAGAACTCAAAACTTAGCTAACAATTTTGATGATGCTGCAGGAGGTAGATACAGCTTGCTGTTCAGCTATCCGGGCTCTGCAGAACTGAAAACAGTGAGCATTTGACTGTGCCAGTAAATCGAGCTGATAGATCTTGGAAGGTACATATGGGTAAATTTTCAAAGTAATGCATGGAGCCGGAGCCACAGAATTCAGAACTAGCTGCAAAGTGAATGTCAGTACTGAAAACTTCAGCCACAGACAGCAGATCCGAGCAGCAGCAAGGTGGCATTTTAAAATCACCCAAATCACCACTATTTAAGGAGGTGTTTTTCTTGGAATGATTGTTTCAAGGGTTGGTGTAGCCAGGCAGCTATGAGCTGACTGTGTGCAGAGCAGGATGTGCAAAGGTGGCGCTGGCATTGCTCCCATCCCTGTGCCTGTAAGGAGGTGAATTTCCCTACCCAGAGGCAGCTTCCCCAAGGCAGACCTGGGAGCTAAGTATGGGGAAAATTCGTGGAGGTGGCTGATTTTGGAGCTAGACACATGCAGGGGCAGACTGACTCGCTGGCAGTAGGTAGCAGCAGAGGAAAAACAAGAAGGGATGTTTGCCTCGGGAAATGCAAGCCCCAGGAGCTGGCATCTGCCTGCTCCACCCCTGCAGCATGGTTTCCTCAGCTCTCCCAACTGCTGCCTTTTCCTGTTGGAAGCTCCTCTCTGGTCACACCAGCACCTGGAGCTGGAAGCAGGGCTAGGACAGTGGTGGTGTGTCTTTGACCTTGCTGTTTAATGACAAGGGTCTTGATTCCTGTTTAAACACCCCCCACTGAGGAGCACTGTTGCTTGACAGGCTAAATTATATTTAAACACAGATTCTCAGCTGGCCTCTTTTCCTCACTCAAGTGACAAAGGCATGCAGTGCAAATAGCTTGATATATTAGCTGAATCTAAGCTAAAATCTTGTCACAGGCATTGCCAAGCCTGAAAGGAGGGTTGTCTCACTCCGGGTTAGGTTTGGTGCATAGGTTGGACACAGGAACGTGGCCAGCGCAGATGAATTTGAGGCAGGGCTGGTGTGTGGTTTGCCACATGTAGTCAATTTTTACTGGGTACTGCCTTCTTTTAGAGTATGTGCTTCAGTGACTCACCTTGTAAATCAGCTGTGGTCATAAACTGCTTGCCAATGAAATCCATCTTTTTTTGGGTTACCACGCCATAGGGCGTATAAGGTGCCCTCTGTCAAATCCATGCTTCATTTTCAGACAACTCTTCTCTGTCTCTTTCTTTTTAGAGTGTATTTCTTCTTTGATACCAGACACTAAGAGGACTGTTTTATGTCTTATCTACCCTCTCCAAATGAACACAGTACACACAGGACTGCTCAGCTCCAGCCAGATGGCACAACCATTCCCTCCTGCAAGCACTCCCTCCCAGTGAAAGGGAGAGCAAGGTGTAAGACCAGTGCTGAGACCTCCACTGATGTCCTAGTGGCTGTCTGGCAGTAAGAAGTTACAAAACTCCCTCACCTGATCCCATCCCTGTTGAGGAAATTAATCTCATGAAAATGCATCCAATTTTCACACACCAGGGCATCAGGCATCCAAAAATTGCTGCTAAATCTGGATTACAAAGATAAAGTAAAAGAAGAAGAAACAAGACAAGGCATTAGACTATCCTCTCTCTCTCTCTTTGCTATTTAACTACTATTTAACACTTTAATCCTCCTGAGGCTTTTTTTTTCTTTTTCCTATAATCCCTTAATAAAGTCTGCACTGTTTATAATCATTCTTCCTTCTCACAGTTTTAGGTTACCATTTAAGCTACTTTTTTACCTTAATAACTTGGCTAACTGTAATCTGTCAGGAATCATAGACACGTGAGAGAGCAAGCCCTCATGATGAGGCTGACTTCTTGCCCAGGAAAAGCTACTCACAGCAGTCTGTTTTGTTAAGCTTTATTCAGCAGGTGAGACTTAATTGCCTAAGTCAAGAAACTTCTACCATTTCCTTTCTGAAATTAGACTGCAATAGAATGGAAGTCAGTGTCAGGAAAATTTCCTCTGAAAATTTGCAAGATTGGTGTTTTATATCCTCAGTGCAGTTACAATCAGCAAGTAGTCCCAGCTGCTTGGCCTGTATGTCTCTGCTCCTAGACCTGGAAACAATCTCCATCTCCAGGAAGCACTTATGTGCTCTCATATCACCTCTTGGCTGAACAGCTGAGATAAATTTATCCAGGAAGGAACAGATCAGACCATTGTCCTGGAAGCCTGGAGACAGAGACGAAAACTGAGAGCAGTCAGCAGAATGGTGGTGAGGCTCCTAAGTGGATCCTGTGGCTCAATTTGTGATAATTGGGTCTGGTCCTCTCAGGTGATAAAGTCTCTGATTTGTGGGAGCTTTGGTGAATATTCACTGCAGCGGTGTAAGGAGAAAGAATTCCATCGTGTGCCAGCATAAGACACTACCTTCAGCATCTTCTGAGTGAGCTATTATTTTCTGTTTTGTTTATTGGCTTTCTTTAAACGATGCTTTGGATAGACTTCACGGGATGCAGCTGTGCCTATCATTGCAGAGTTGTGGGCAGGAGTAGGCAGTGCTTACTCTGAAATGAGCCTAATAACCACAAAATACCTCCTAGAGCAAATAATTCACAGAAATTTCCATTCCAGAATAATATTTTGAAGTAACTGGAGATCATTTCCTATAATGTTCATCACCTTTTCTGGTGCTCAGAATGACTCAGAGCCAGCTGCAAGGCTTCTGTAGTACTGCAAACACTTGAAAATGTATCCTTTGCACGAGCAGCCACTACACAGTCACAAAATGACTTGTACCCTCTCAGCATCTCTTTCTGTGATCCAGCCTTTACTGCTCAGAAGCTATTTGTTGCTAAAGACTCAATGTTTGATAGTCCAGGACACGTAGGGTTTCTGTTGAGGTGTTAATGTTATCTCTACCCCTCATGCCCAGATCCAGAAAGACACTCAGGTCTTTCAAATGCCACACAGGTGTAGCTGAGGCACAAGCAATGTGCCTAACCCCAACTCAGAAGTGAAGACTCAAGTGCTTGCACTTTTGCCTGGCTTCAGCAGTTGTGCTTGTGTCCATTTTCAGAGCTGCTACATTTTCAGCTGGGTGTGGGATTAGTCTGAAGTTCCTATGGGATCCATGAAGGCTCTCTGGGCTTTACATCCCGAGCAGTCACGTTTGGTATATTTGTTATTAGCACACTTAACTCACTCTGGGGAGAATGGTCTCTGTTTAAAGGTGACAAACCTCTGCTACATTTTCATTTATTGAGCTCACAGTATGGTGAGCCATCAAAGAAGCTTTTGTTCAGAAGGGAAAGTGACGTCCACCTTCCGTAACTAGCTGAGGTTAGTGTCTTCATCTAAAAAGGGGTTGTACATTCTTCTCCCCCAATCCTTGGTATTATAAGAAGTTTTGTGGTTGGAGCAAAACAGGAGAAAGATGAAAACTGGATCATTTTAAACCCGAAACTAAAAGAATTATGAGATCGGAGGGATCACTTGCAAAATCACCTTATAATAAGGGCATTCACTGGTAAGTGCTTCTTCCCTCATTCCCAAAATAGTTAATGCATTTTTATTGTAAGAGTATGTAACATTAAATTAATGCCCAGGAACATGGCTATTCCCTCAGCAAGTGAACTCTGTGGACATTAGGCTTTAGAGTGTTTTTCATTCTATGAATCTCCTATTCCTGTCTGGATGATGGTCAAGTTTCCAGAGAGGAAAGAGCAATGCTGTCAGTGTGGTGGTTATGGGCTCTCCCTGCAGCCGGTGTGAGCTGCTGTTGGATGCAATTCCCTGGTCTGTGCTCCCCTCGGTGAACTCTGGGATATTTCAGGCACACCTTTCACGTGCAGTGAAGTGTGGCACAGAGGCTGATGGAGCAATAGCTGCTCTCAGCACAGTGCTGTGCCTGGCTGGGAGGGAGTCCTCTGCGCAGGAGAAGCAGCTACGAATGCACACTGTTAATGCACCAGGTCTGTACTGCACCATTCATGGCTGGTTTAGGATTTTATCTTCCATGAATCTACCTAGTAGCCAGCCACTGCTTGGTATCCTCTCTTCTCTTGTCTTTGGTTAATGCAGTACATTTTTGGCCTGTTCATTTTTAGATTCCTTAATTCATGTCAACTCCAGGGAGAACAAAAACAAAAAAAGGACTTTCATTAGTCAATGTTTGTACAATGCCTTGAAAATACAAAATGCTGCACGAATGATGAGCGCTATTTACTTCTGAGCTAATTTGCCAACCTTTCCTTTATTTCAGGAGCCTTTGGGTTTAGCTGTTCATTTGCTTAATTGCATCTCAAGCTTCCAGTTAAAAATGCTACACATCCAGCAGTTACACCATGCCCTGGGAAGAAAACATTAGAGATGATGTTACTGACTCACCAGCCACAATGCCTTCTCCACTCATGCTCTATATCCCTCCCTCCATTTAGCCACCCCCGTCCTCAGTTCTTCCCACCATCTCCCACAGGTCTAGCTGATATAATCATTGGTATCACAGATTTACATCACAATAAAAATACTTCCTTCTCTCACGTGACTTATTCCTCTACCTACTCATTACATGTCTCCTTGGTGCTTTTCATAATTATCTCTGGCACATCCTTGAATAAGCTTTTGCCTCATTTAGACTGTGCTGTAAATGATA
The DNA here is from genome assembly GCA_034509425.1 of Eopsaltria australis. NCBI lineage: Eukaryota > Metazoa > Chordata > Aves > Passeriformes > Petroicidae > Eopsaltria > Eopsaltria australis. The sequence continues at coordinate 1,634,626 of JAVTVJ010010674.1, read as the reverse complement.
CGGTTTCGATAAATTAAGCAATAATCAGAAAAAATTTCAATATTCTGTAGATTTCCATGAAGTTACAGTTATAATCACACAATTTGCTGTGCTACAGTTCACACTGAGTTAGCCTTGTTTTCATTAAAAACCTCATTATTTAGAGATTTATAACTCATCTATAGAAATTCGCCCTAGGGTGAAACTTGATTCTGTTGTTAGCTCAAAAAAAACTTGAAAAAAAAGTTTGTATTTTTTTACTTTTTAAAGTAAACAATTCCACCTGTTTCAAGCTTTTTGTGCCGTGTTACTAAAAATAGCCTCAATTTCAGAAATGTGCTGTTAACTATAGTAATAACAATAATTGATGTTAATACAAATTCTACTTATGTAGAGAAGATAGCACTAATGGGTGCAGACAAGAATGAAATCAGGGTATTTACTCACAAGGGTGTATAACCACCCCACATTTGGTACATGAATAAGATTAATTGTTCCTATTGCACTATGCTTGTCTCTGGAATATTGCAGAAAACACAGAAGGAATCAAGCCATAGTGGTTCACACATCACTTGTCATGGTGGTTTCTCATAGCTTTTCCTGGAGGTTTGAATCACTGTCTGCACTAACTGGTGCCTTTGCCACTCTTCATTCCTTTAGTCTTATTTGGGTAACTGAGCAGGAGAGAGAAGTTTTGAAAAAGGAATGGCCAATTGTTAAACAATGACCAGGTTAAGAGTGTCTGGGCTGGTCTGGTAGGCGGCTTATAAACACAGAAACAGGCACAGTATGAAAATCAAGGCTATAAATGCCAGTGCAGAGCATGTGTGATACAAGTATATTTTTGGGATTGTGAATGAATTTATCAGTAGTGTGTTCTGTCTGGTGGAAAGTAGCTGGTTCACGTGTATTTATAGATCTCCTTCATGCAGAGCCTCCAGGCACTCCAGCAATGAAGTTCTAGATCCTGATACACTGAAGCAGTGACCAGATCATGATATAAAATGTTAACATCCTTATATAGGGCAATTTATTGACACTGCACATTCTTCTGAGTGCTCCAAGTCTCTTGGGAGAATTTGCTCATGTTTGGGCATCTGAACTGGAGCCAATTTAGAAAAATCTAAGTTTTCATTCTGGCCTTTTCCTAGCCTCACCTATATTGCACCAAAAATAGTTCTGCAGTGTTTCATATTCATTTGTTGACTGTAGTTTCAGAGACTGCCATACTTAATATTATGTATGCAGCAGGCTTAGAGTGCACGTGTTTGAGGACACACATTCAGCCAATTTGAGCTCACAAATAAGAGTTTTGTGTTCCCACTTGGGTGGGTAAGGTCGTTTGTGCACAACAAAATTAGACCACTAATTATAGAGACTATCTTAAAATTTGGTAAAAGGCACATTTTCCCTAGGCAAAGAACTCACTGGGCTTTGTGAGTTTTGAACATTCAACCTGCAGGAGAAAGCTGATCCTACACAATGTAAGACCTTACTGCTTTTTTATATCAAGTATAAAATACAGGAGCTGCAGTTTTACCATCTACCATATTCCCAGGCCTATAAGAAAAAGAATAAAAAGACTTAACATTTTGCATAGATGCAGTGACTAATCCTGAGGGCTGTGTCTTTGAGTTCCTAATACACTCTGGTCAGCTTTTTAGGTTGGAATAGCTCAGAACCAACCTTTTCAGCAGAAATTGAGGAGGAACTAATTATCTTAGCAAATAATGGGAATGTCTTGCCTCCATCTGTGTAGCAGATTAATGCTACCCAAGTGGAATGGACTTGAAGATTGTGAGGAGAAGTAATGCTCGAGACTGAAATTTCAGTAATGAAATTTTTAGAAATAGTAGTTCACCAGGAAGTTTTTTCTATGTACATGTGTGGTATAAAGGGAACACTGATAGCATTGGGATATAAACTTGATTTTGGTGCTATATAAACAGTAGTAAAACAGCTTTTTCTGAAACCAGACCAAGGAGTAGATTGCTTTTAAGTAGTGTTTGGGATTGATGCTAGGGAAAAGAAATACTCAAATGAAAATTATTGATAAAATGAAAAGGAATTCAGATATTATTTTCTATCTCAGCTTATTTTTCGGGCAAAGTTAGAAGGCAACATTCTCTGGGCACGTGAACACTGTATATTTGGGGTTCAGTTTTCAAATGGGCATTTTCTGTCTCTACCCATTGCCACTGAAGTTAATGCCTTTGTTTTACTGAATACCATTGACTTAAGAGTAACACATCTGTGATGTTAAATTCCCTCACAAATACTGCTTTTCAGGGATAGAAATTCAGCTTTTTGAAGGTGTGTAGGAACATAATTCACTCTAATCACCTGCATATTTCTGAGGATATGGACTAGACCTACCTATCTGCACATGTAAATTATTAACTACAAATATTGTACCACCTGAAACAAGAAGCAGTGTCTACCTGTTTTTAGGGACCATTCCAAGAGGAGAAAAGGAGCTGCAATATCTAAGGTAAGCAGATATAAGGAAACTGTCTGAACATGGCTTCAATAGTCCAATTCCTAAGGCCATTAGAAGGTCACTGAACTCACAGAAAAATAATGCTGGACATTTAAGCAACGAAAAGAAAGCAAAGAAAAATAATTTGGCTTCTTTCGATGTTATGATTAAGATTTTCTAGTTAGTAGAGTTAGTTGAGGCATACAACAATCAGCTGTTATTCAGAACTGGATCTGCACTGTTTCAGTGAACCTGTAATGTTGGGCATTAGTGACATATCTGGCCTATGGGCTTTGTAATGGAGTAACTCGGCTCTTGATCAGAAGAAAATAGTGAAGACTGTCACCTTGGTCATAGTAAGACAGCTTTGGAAATGCAAACCACTGCAAAACAATGCTGTAATTAAGATGGATGCACTCTGTTTCTGCAAGCAGCGACAAGGAAGGACCAAAGAATTCCTCCCAACACCCACACGTCTCATGCAAAATAAATCAACAGAGCTTAGGAAGTGAAGTTCCTGATAAATCCTCTGGTTAAGACTTCTGCCTCACATGACTCGCCAGCCAGCTTTGTGCACAGCATAGTGTTAAAGTAGAGCTGCCTCTTCAGCTGGGTGGCCTCCCTCAGCAGTCTGCTCCTCTCTGAGGTCTCACAGTCACAGATGGGAAATAATTACAGTCTTAGAAGCTGCTACAAGTCTTCCTAATGCGTATAAATCTATCTGTGGACACACTGTAATCTCCATACATATCAACAAGGGCTCATGTGTGGGAATTTCCATAGTTATATTCCCAACAGCCTGTTTTTAGGAAGAGAAAATGAGACTATTGCAGAATCCCTGAATCCCCCTGCTAGTACAGCTGCTTCAAGCACATACCAGAGGGCAACTGCGGTTTTGGCATCTTCTCTCCCTATAATGGGATTCGTATCAATCACACAAATCTGGGATGTGTCTGGCTCTGAGGGTCACAGGGGAGAGCAGTACATTTGGACAGGCTCCTTCCTCTGAGGATGGTGGGTGCCCTCAGTGAGGCAGCAAAGCTGCCCTCTTTGCACTTCCTGTGCTCTATGGGGCTGGTTCACCATCCAGGTTTGGCAACCAGAGCCAGCTGGAATTCTCTTTCCTTTTTAAGCAGAGAAAGAGCCCTCCCATTCTGCCCACGGCTCAGGGTGGCTCTGCTCACTAGAAGGAGCATAACACAAGAGGGAGATGACAATGGAAGAATTGATGCATCTGAGAGTCGGACAGTACAGGACTGAAGATGGGTTATATTTTTTTCTGAGTAGTCAGGAAATTGATGATTTTTTAAAGATTTTTTTCAGTTGTTGGTCTGGATGAGGAAACAGGGGAAGATAGATTACCAGGCAGATGTTGCATGATTTGCTGACAAAAAAGAATGTTTTCTGATAGAGTCCTAATTAAAAATTTGGCAGCAAATTGCTTATTAGATGAGAAATGAGATGCTTCAGATGGAAGGCAAAACACCTTGTCATTTTTCTCTGAAGTGTCAAAATACAGATCAGTGACTGAGTGTCTAAGCTCTGTTGTGCAGCTGATCACAGTTTATTCCAAAGAGACGAGATTTTCCTTGTCACGGAAGAACTCTTTCAAAGACTGTGTGCCACAAAACTTTCTAACTGATGTGATGTACAGAGGATCTCCTTATAGCACATGCCTTGCAATGACTCCGCTGTGGAGGGAATCTCCTGGTTAAGAAGATGACATTGTGTCCATCTGCCACCTGGGACTTGCGACAGCAACACTGCTGTGCAACATTGTCACCTGGGTATGTCTTAATGCCCTCTCACCCAACCTGGGAGGGCAGATTCCAGTAGAATAGTCAATTCTATTGACTAAAAAAAAGAAGGAAAGGAAAGTGTATGAGAAAGGTTTTAAAGGGATTCACAGATCTGTTAAGAATAGCTAAGGTATTGTTCTGTCAAATTATTGTGACAGACTGAAAGTTGAAACAGCTGAGTCAGGGTGATTATAAGAGCCAAATATAGTAAAAAAAAATAATATGATAGATAAAATTCAAATGTATATATGGGATAACAAAACCAACCCTGCTTGGATTTGCTGAGACAAGGAATGATAGCTTAGGGGATGATATGGGGTCCTAGAGTCTCAGACAAGGGGAGCCCTCAAGGGGTGGGCAGGGATAGTCAGGTCATCAGTGTCCCCAGGATCCAGGCAGGGATTTAAAGCTGACTGTGAGCACATCAGAGACAGAAAAGTGCAGTTGGCCTTGTACCTCTCCCTGTCACCACCCACATATATGCTTTATCCTCATGTGTGTAAATATTTGCCTGAGAAGGAGCAATGTCATCATAGTTAAGGCTGTTTTGGTCCAAGCCTGTCGCAGGGAGACTGCTTACCCCATCCAATTGGAAAAACCATATGAAGCTGTTGATCAGCCTCTCTCAGATGTCACTGAGCCAAACTGGGCATCTGCATTTACTTCTCCTGACTTGTCCTACCAATCTTTCTCTTCAGACCATTTATCCTCTGGTGCTTTTTGCCTGTATGCTTACTGGCTGTTGATGTTTTTGGCGGTGACAGACATCTGTGTTCCAGGGATTTGCTGTTACTAGACAAGTTCATTGAGTGTGAATGAGAGCTCCAGAATGAGAGCTCCTTGTTGAGTTACCACTCCTCAGATACAGCCTGGTGGACGTGTCTTGCCCTCTGCTCCTACCGGGTGAACTTGCTTCCCAGTGAGTGATGATCTAATGGAGATTTTCTGCCTGTAAAACATAATACAGGATACTAATCACTAAATATTCATGTATGTTTTCAAAAAGGGTCTGGGAAACTGCTTCCTAAAGGCTCTTCTATCCGTCAGTTGAAGAAATGGTAAGATACAGGGTTGGAAATTAAAACTCACCAAATTTAAGAAATTAACAAGCAACTTTTCAAGACCTGTGGTGAATTTATCACTGGTGTTTTCTTGGAGATGAAGATTATTTTTTGCTTTAAAAATTGTATTTTACTTCAAAGAGACATTGAAGCTGGGCATGCACAATGGAGGCAAGACTGAGATGCCTTCTGGAATATATACAAGAAAATAGAAATAGAGAAAGAGAAATGGAAAGTGTTTTGACAGTACAAAAACAACAGTCAGTACTATTAGCAAGAATCCTGAACTATTAGTAAGAATTCCTGGTATTGGTGAAATCATCAGTTAGAAATGAAGAAAATCTGACTGGATAAAGCCCTGGACAGCCTGGACTGTTCTAATAGCTCACATAGTAAAAATTAGACCTTACTTCAAACTAAAGGCTGGACAAAAGATCTCCCAAGGTCCCTTTCAGTCTGAATTATTCTCTGATTTGTACAATTCTATGATCCTATGAAAGAAAAGACATTGATATATGAGCTGGTTATGTGGTGTAAAGTGGGGGTGTGGATTCAGGCTCCTAAATCTCAGCCTCTGTGATATACGTGCCTCAGTGTGAGCTGGATTGCTGAGGTCCCAAGGTACTCAACCAAGATCAAGTTGTTACAGAAAATGGAGTCTGCAGAGGCTCATTTAAGGTTGAGATGAATAGCTAGCTAGGTGCTATTGACTGTAATATAGACACACACATACAGACACATAAATTTTGGAGTCCAGTTCTGGAGCTGCATGCCATCAGTCAGGACTATGATATGGCCATGAAAAAGACAAATGCACCCCTGAGTGTGTTGCACAAAATGTGCTTTCTAGAGGTAAAGTCTCAATGTCATTTCACTGGATCTTGCTACCATTACTCTTTTAATTGCAGTTTACCGTATTCAAGATTAATGATTAAATAGATAAAGGCTACTGAAATGATCAGTGGAATTTCACAAAAATCTTCCTATCGGCGAGGAATTGAGTTTCTATTAGACTTGTTTGTTGTAGCAAACTGAGGGCTATACTTTCTTTCTAAATACTTCAGGAGTTAAAACCACAAAACATTGAGGGAACAGTGCTGACATGAAATGATTTAACCATCATTTGTTTGGGGAATTGATAAAACCTAATTACCAATCAATATTTTTGTTAGTGTCAATCCAGCATAGGCATGCAAAAATCATTACAAACTCTGCTTAGGTGAAAAGTGATTAAGATTTAAAATTCTTTAGTGTTAATATAAAAAGACAAACAAAAATCTTGTTTGTAATTTGCTAACATTCTTAGACTCACACCTTTCTTGCTGTGGAAAAGCAAGAAGATCAACAGATTTCAAAGGCATCATCCCAAGAAAAGCTCCAAAGTGCCTTTAGTTAAGTCACTTAATGCCCCAGCTGTTAATAATTACATATTTATTATATAAATATCAGAATACGTGTATCCTCTTCTACCTATCAAATGTAATTTCCATACTTTTGGCATGCTCGTGGGATAATGACCCTACTGATATCTTTCAAAACTCTTTTGTGCTATTATTTCTAACCTCACAAATGTCTTTATGCAAACTTACTATCAACCATCTTCCTCAGTTTCTAAACTCATTCCAGTATAACAAAATAATGCATCACAGGTATTATTTTTTAGTTGTTTATATGAATAACAAGAACCAAAATGTCATCTTCTGTGACCAAAAAAAAGTTTAAAAAAAAGAAAGGGAAAATGTGGTATCAATACCGTTTTTCCAATTTAGGCACTTTCATATTTTTTTTACAATTAATAACCACAGCTTCCTGGTTATTCCTGTGTTGGTTTTGCTCTGCACTGGAATGTTCTTTTTGGCTGTTTTTCTCATTCATCTTGGATAATTAACCGAAATTCTTCCCATTTGTTTCTCTGGTCATTGCCTTTGGTAAACACTGCTCCTCAGTTGTAAACTATGTCCATATCTGCAAACATTTGAGGTCCAAGTTGAGCCTTGCAAATTGTGTGTCGGACTTCAGATGTTTATGTCTTCGTAACATGATTTTGTGCACTTGCACAAATTTTATGTAGGTTCTGTTTTTAGCAAGACCACTAAATGGGCAGTTGGCAGTTACATAAAAATACCTGTGTTTGGGCCAAACGTTGGTAAAGGCATCGGGAGTGACGCATATGGAGCTTTTTAGTTCAAACAACAACAAGCACTGTTGGGACGGGGTGTAGCAGCTCCCAAGATCCCAAACATTCTTCAAGATGTTTTTTCTTATAATGGTATATATTTAACTATCATTCTCTTTTTACGGATATATACGTGTGTGTTTGCTTAACTTAATTGTTATCTTTATTAACTTACTAACCTGATTTTCTCTTTCGTTAAGCTGATAGACTATTTGATACATAATTAAACTATGAAATCTTAACTTGCCATGAACACAAGTTGCACTCCTGATTTTGTGCATTCTTTCATTTAGGTGGTCTAAAACATTTACCTCCTAGTGTTAAATTTTAATTTGAGGTTTACTTCGGTATGAAACTGCACAAACCAATGCTATGTTGTTTCTGTTGACCAAACATGTATTTTAAGGTTTCTTATACAAAATTTTTGAATACTTTAATAAGGGAGATAGCTTTTCCCACTTTCAGCTATGGGAATATGGGAATATAGCAAAGTTAGCGAAATCAGACCTGTGAAAAGTGCAATGTAAGTTTTTGTGGCTTGGCCCCGAGCTTTTGAGAGTCTGAACTGCAAGTATAGCCTGACCTTTGAGAAAGCTCTCACAACAAGCTCTCTTTCCTAGTTCAGAAAATTATAGTCAGTCTCCAAATGTACGGGGACTGAAATAAAATGAATAAATTTGAGTTGGAATTTTTCTTCATTTTCTGAATGCCAGAGCTATAAGGCCCTGGAATGAATTTCCAGAAGAAATGGTGAGGAGAAACAAGGTTGTTTTCTTACAAATAGAACCCAGTAAGTTTCAACTTAGGATATTTAGTTCAATTGTCCACAAAACCAAGATAACAGCTTAACATAGCTCACCTGGTTCTGTGTTCTCTGTCCTGAATTCAGAAAAATCCCTTTGGTTCAGTTCTGTACAAATCAGGCTCACACACTGTGATCCCTCTGGACTAAGAGGTTATGAATTGTGTTAAATAGCAACATCTATCACTGTCATGTTACTTCTAAACTACTTTGCTTTGCTTTCTAGTACGGACAGATGTCTGTGAAGTCAGTCCTTTACAAGCAGTGGAAAAATCCACCGTAAAAAAGAATAATTGCAAAAGGTGGTCTAACAATCTTTACCTTGACACTATGCAAGTAAGCCAATGAAATGAGAAAAGTTTTTCCAGCAGTTAGATTTTATTAGATTGTGTAAGAGACTAAAGATGTCAATTATACCTAGGCTGAACACTAATTCTTGTGGCATCCCACTAATCACCTCCCCACAATTTGATGAATGTCTGGTTATCATTACCATTTGTTTATAGGCCTCCACACGAAGGAGGATGTTTCGAGAGAATAAATGCTTTATTCCATTCCTGGCCCTAAGAGAAGCTACACCAGTGACAGCTGCACTCAAAGAAGGAAATTGTTTGTGCCAGTTATAGCCAGTCAGGAAGGAAGCCAGCTAAAACCTCTTATAAACACCAATGAAACTAAGTATAACTGGTTTATTCTGCTTACTATAGTGAGGTCAGCTTTTCCTGTCCCGATTTTGAAGAACTTCATTTCTATCCAGCAGAATGGCAAGATTTCACCTAGCTGTACTGCAAAATACTGTCTGAGAATTTAATGTATATTAATAGTCTTCACGTGCTGTAGTTTTTCTTCTAGTCAGTGAAAGAAATTGACTCTATAAAAGGTTCAAAAGGATTAGCAAACACTTAAAATCCTCCTTTGTTCTGTTGTTGAGCACCCACGTGGCTCCTACTTCAAACAGTTTTCCATCAGCATTGTGAAGTGCTTTTCATTCGAGTCTTTATCTTGCAAGGGAAAGCTGCTTATTTATAAATAGCAAGTAATGACAACATATCTAAATAGATATGCAGGATGGTGGGAGAAAGTCTGCCTGTATTCCAGAATTCCCAGTGCAGATCCCTGTTCCACAGGGGTGGCACTGTGCACGAGCTCCACAGCAGGCTGGAGGTTTAATTCAGTGTGAATAAAGTCTGAGTGAACGACTGGGGTTTGCTTCAGGACTCAGATCAAGGGAGGTAACAGATTTAGATAATGCTGAAAACAAAACATTCAGGTTTTTCATTAAACAGAATGATAAGCAAAAAAGAAAAAGGGATAAAGAAAGCTTGGTTTGGTACAGAAAAAATGGTTTCATTTAGTTTTTAATAAAGGCAAACCAATTCAAAGGCTCATCTACAAAAGCACCACCCTCCTTAGTCAAAGGTGTGGGTACTCAACGAGGCTGCAGGATGTCTAATAGAAATACTTTTGCTGCCTGATAGCTTTAAATATGAGCATCCCATGCCTAAGAACAAGGCCTATGTTATATGATGGACATGTTGGGGAGGTAGTATTTTAATAGACAAGAACTCTTGCTTGGAAATCATGTTTGAAACCTAGTATATTTCTTTGGCACTTTGCACAGAATGTTATGAGTTCATTCATGCACACAGAGTGTATCTTACTTCTTTTCTTTCCCCTACAACCTGGTGAATAAAGTACTCAAGCCAAGATGCAAAAATTTTCATGGGAGGAAGTAGGAAACAGCTCAACCCAAAGTACAAGATGGCAGAGCAGTCACTTAGAAAGATCCAAAGCCTTTTTGGGAGAAGGTGCAGTTCAAACCCTGTATTTGTACACTAAATGAGTTCTTTAACTCTAGAGTAAATGGGAGAAGAAAAGGCTTAAGTCCCAATGAACAGAAATGTTCTACTTACCCACAGTTTTCATACATCCCAAACTTACACATAATTTTTCAGGTTGCACACATTTTTGTATTTATGTTCCTGATAATGCCTGATACTTATTTATGGGGCCTAGCAAAGGTTTTTTTTCTTGTAAAGGTATTTTCATTAATTTGTTCGCTCATTGATCTGCATGATTCTGTTCCTGCACCTACTTTTACAGCAGCTTTTCTCCATTCTAAACACAGAAAGAAGACACAGATGCGATTTTAAAATCAAAGGCCCAGAACATTACCATATAATATAATCAGCAGCATAAAACACAAGGCTGTTATTTTGAAGGTGAAACACAGGGAGTCTTGTCCTGAGTAATGGCAGCTGAGATAAGGTAATACAGGTGTCTTGGAGACTGCAGGACTCATAGAAAGACAATTAAGCCTTGGAAAGAGTATGAGGCATTTGTTTCATTAATGAATTTACGATAACATAGCAAGATTTGGTTGTGTTTTTCTTCCTAAAGATGCTGATCTGTTCTTCTTACTCAAGGATTTGGACCATAGCCCAAATCTTTTCTTCTCTAGAAAGCAATTCCCACCCACTTTTAATGCAGAATGTTTAAAAGCCAACTGTTTCCTTGAATTAGAGCGTTCACTCCCTTTCACAGCAGGGTCATGGCTCCTGGGGTCAGAAAAAGATTTTGTTCTGTTGCTTTTACCAGTATCTTGCACCATCAGGCTCTCAACTTTGCTTTGTGTCTTTGTATGTTACGGTAACAAAAATAATTGTTTATGGCATATAATTTGCATAAGTCACCTGGGAAATTTCTTGCAGGGGCAATGCTTGCAAGCATTTCAAGGGTAGTTCATTATATTCCATCTCTTTCCTCTTTCTGTCACTCCACACAGAGATTTCCTTCACCTTTCAGAGGAAGGTTGGCACAGGAGAAGATTTAGATCCTTGGAAGGGTCTGAGATAAGAGAGAAAAACTAACAACTGGAAAAGAAACTTTCAGAAAACAAAATCCTCCAAGTTAAAAAAAGACTGTGGTGAAATAGGAAGTGATTTTTGAAAATACTTTAAAAATACAGACAGAAACCCAGATTGCAAATATTTAGCAATTTTTAAATAAATATTTGGTTTGATGTACCCAAATCCTAGGTGAGCCACTAGATGTATTATCCCACTCTTAATTTTCATCCAAATTTAACCAAAGTACAGAGATGTTAGAGTAAAAACTATGAAGTTGTTTGCTGAATTATGGCAGAGAGGGAAATAGTAAAATTCCCTATTCCCATGTTTTAAGTTATTGTTCTCTTTTTGTTGTTGGGTTGTTTGGGGGAGGAGGGGGGAGAGGTTTGTGTGTCTTTTAAAAGATGCCAGAAGCTCACAACCACATTAAATGGTGTGTTTATCAGGAGAACTGTGATCACAGTGGGAACAAAGTTGTTACCTTCTATTCAAATGCTCTTCAGAGAGTCAAAAGGGTAATGCACAAAACTGAGGGAGGCAGAATGAGCAAAGTCTGGAAACACCAGGCTATCAGTGAATGGAGCATTTGCATGCATTGTAAGTACCCAGGAGTGGAGAACTCAAACTCTGCTTCGATCAGGGGATCTTCACCTCAAACAACTAAAGCTTGCAGAGTTGTTGCATTCCCTTCTCACGCTCCCTAAGCAAAATACACCCTGTTTCTTTACTGCCTATCTATCTACAAAATGATGTGAAACACAAAACACACGTAGTCCTACTGGGGGCTTACTCCTCATCATGCTGAAATTGATGAACATCTTTTGTGAGTAAGTACAGTTATTCTTTGGCCAGGCAGAAAGGAAACTCTAAGGAAAATAAAAGAAAACGAAAGCTGAGATGCTGCACTACTGAATTAGAAAACTTCCCTTCATTTTATAATCCTCTAGATGTAGACAGATTTTAGCAACAGCTGGTTTCATCAGCTCCTTTATCCTGTTGCAGAGAATTGACCGAAGTTATCCACAGGTACCTACACAGAGAACTAGTGTGGTATTAGTTGTCTGCTACCCACATGCAGGTGTGTCAGGTACTGTAGAATATCACTGGACTTCTGTATTTAAACAACTGAAGCTGTTCTTTTAAAAGTTTGCACCTTTAAATTTTTTATGTAATCAGATGCACTTTTACTGATTCCACAAAAAATGTGGACTTATGTGGAGGGTGAAACCCCCCTCCAATCCTACTCAGTTGTTCACATTTTGCCAAGAAACAGTATTTGTAATTTCCAGTGGTTGGTTGCTGTTATTTCTTCCCACAGGATAAAGAAGCCAGATTTCACCTATGACAGGGCCCAGTAATATTCTAATTGTTTGAATGAACAAGTGACTCTATCATCTCCTGAAGAAGCTTGCACTCAAAAGACAAAAGTCTTCTTGGTTTCACCATGAAGTTCAAGTGGAATGTAGTTGCCAGGAAGGGAAGTGCCTGGGAAGCTGTGGAATTGCTGGTTCATCACTGTCATGGTGAAACAATACAAGGTAAGGGCAGGTTCAGTGTCCCAATAACTTGAGAAATGTCCTGAAAGGGAGGGTAGCTGACCCTTATTTTTTTATTCCCAGCAGTCTTTTCTGTAGTGTGCTGAAATTCTTATGGCAAAACTCAAGGCAAATTCTCTTCTCTTTCTCACTTTATTTTTTTTGGTCTGAAACAAGAGCTCTGCTGTACTGCCCACTGCATTGTGGATGTCTCTGCATCCAAGTACCCTTTATCTTATTTTCCTTTAATTGCCAAATGAAGGTTTGATTGCAGTTAGAAATGGCTTTTTTTTTTTTTTTCTCCCATGTGCATAACTATTATCCAGTCAGGGAATAATCTTGCATTTGTGTCAAAATTAATTTTTTAAACTACTTCAAATCGCCCTCTCTTGCTGCAATTACAGCATTGCATAATGAACCCTTCATATTTCGATATCCAGAGGGAGGTAGTTCAATAAATATTTTTAATTGCCCATTTTGTGTTTCACAGAGGTGAGATTCCCAGTATGAAAAATGTCCAGAATATCTTATTATACTCAATTCTTTCTCTCATATTAATTTTTACAGTACCATCCCTGATGGGACATTGCCATTCCCCAGGTGTACACCCATCTTCTGTATATGCAGCCAATATTTGAATCACCACACAAGGATTTCAGGGACGGGCACTTGGACCTGTTATTTGATGCCAGTAAAACATCAGGCTGTTTTTGGCTATAATATACTCTGACTCAATAACGTTCTGTTTGTCTTCTTCAAGAGGCCACTCGGTAAATGTTTATCTTATACTTTTAGAAGCATGAGCTGTTTTCATTTACAATTATAATTTTCAATTGCTTGCTTTCCACAAAATTTCTTTATCTTTTGACAGGTTGAGTCAGAGTCACAAAGTGAGATTTTTTGCTACTACACATTAATAATTTACTGTGTACAAAACCGATTGGGAGCTTTCATGTGGTTTACTTTTAGAGCAAGGAACCACCTCATAAGCTTTGCAAGTTGAATTTACACTGCATCTAGATCCCAAGGATCTTCCTTGTTTTCTCTGTGTTTGCAGCTTTTATTGAGGTAAGTATTCAGTCCACTAAAAATTTCACCTGATTCCTTCTTTTTATCTAGTGTTTTGTTATTTAGATGTACTTACACCTCTTCCTTTCCCCTTTAGGTTTGCAGGCTTTTTTCCCCTTCCTTAGTGGTTTTTAATAGATACAGTAACAACACAAATGCTCTTACCATTTCCCTTTTCATGTGTTTTGAAGAAAAAAACAACTAATTCATAGGTTGAAATCAAAATCTCACATTTTGAGGGTTAGGAAACTAGAAGATTAACAGTATACTAATAGAAATTCTCTTGACTAACTAAGAAAGTAAACTAAAATGGAGAAAAACAAAACAATAGGCGCCCAATGGGACTGAAAGACCATCTATGTCATTCCCTTTCCCTTATGTTCCTTTTCCCCCCGTCCAACCTTTTAATTTTTAATTTGTGTATTTTGAAAGAAGTTGTGTTGTGACCCCTTGCATACTGGAAGACCAAAACTGAAGGGTGCTGCCATAGGTCTTTGGGCTGAAGATGACCAGAGAATCCCCTCATCAGAGTCAACAAAGAACAAAGGCCACCCAAGAGATGTCCATGGAGGAGGTCAGCAAGTTACTTCCCGCTCATATAGAATTACGGGGATTTTTTCTGTTGAGATTAAAGGGAGCAGAAGCAGGTCAAAAGACAGCCAAGACGCTCTTTGTGTAAGAGTCCAAGCAGTTATCTGCTCCTTGTCCATGAGTTCGTCACTCAAAGGGAAGGATCTTGTGTGTACAGGGAAGGGTGGGACACTGCCCCAAAGAGGTGACAGCTCTCAGAAGTCTGTCATCAGAGTGGAAGTGTCAAGCTACATAATCATCTAAATCTCAAGCATATAAGATAGGAGAGATTGATGGTAAGAAAATGAATTGCCTCCCATCTACCAAATGCCCTCTCTTTGCACTTCTGCAGAGTTCTGCTAAGGGTAATTTATAATGCTTTTTCTGGATATCCAAATGTTATGACATCAGGAGCAGTTGTTTTCCTGAAGAAAGGGCAAGTTGTTTAATGCTGAAATCATCTGCATGGATTTATTTCTTGTTCTGTTTATAATCTGGTTTCTTGCTTACTGGTTATATTATTGTAAGAAAAAACCAAGAAACACTGGATTGAGATTGTTGACGGGACAAGAGAAAATAGCCTGAAGAACCAGGAGTGCATCAGGATGGACATCAGGAAGAATTTCTTCACTGAAAGGAGAGTCAGACATTGGAAAGGACTGCCCAGGGAGGTGGTGGACTCAACATCTCTGAAATTGCTCAATAAACAACATTTAGAGCTATGGTTTAATTGACATAATGGTGTTTGATCAAAGGTTGGACTCAGTGATCTTGGAGGTCTTTTCCAACCTTCATGATTCCATGATTTTATAACATTTTCTCCAACATTTATGTTTCTTCTATTTAAAAATAGCACTTGAAGTTTTAATGCTTCTTTGTCATTCTGAAGTTGTATGGGTGTGTATACGTTGTATGCTTTTATCAAACTATTGTTTTTAAGCAAAGTAAAAAACAGTTACTACAGTTCCAAAACAAAAATTCCAAAAGATTATATAAGTTGAATAAATTTTTTCATGTTACAATAAAGAGCTTAATAAAAATGGTTGAGTAGAGAAATCTTCCTGTCTATCATGCAGAGAGCTTTTTCTGAGTATGTTGATCAAGCTCCCTGCTGTGTAGGATGGCATTCCTCTGCCCAAAGAGAGGCACCAAGGAATCCATTCCCTCTTTAGGGCTGATATAGAGAAACACAAATAAAAAGGCAGAAGCAATGCAGTGAAACCCCTAGGGAGGTTTCTTAGCTCCTGGGTTAGCCAGGAATGACACACCAGCAAAGTTGCCTTTCAGAGTGCTTACTCCTCCAGACTATGTCAAATTTTGACAGGATATTTTTAGATGATCTCAGGTAGGTGGATCCCACCTGTAAGCACTGGGGAAAGAGGTGGTTCTCCTCTGCTAGACTTGTCAATTGTCACTCACTCTGCCCCAAATGGAGTCAGAGATGCGGCCTCTGCTATGTTTCATGACACATAAAAGAGTTTTCTTTGCTCCCGCTGTTTCCCAGCCAGTCGTGCATCAGGATAGTGATGGGGCATGTAAAGGTAATATGAAATTATCTTTATGTAAAAAAGCATAAGGCAACAGAGTTTAGAAAAGTAAGGCTGGTGGACGGCACCTTGACTTCTGGATCAACAGCACCATGAGGGAGCAGAGAGAGGCAAGATAGTCAGTCCCAGCTTGGGACCATCTGCCCAGAATATTGACCCATAAGCTAGAAAGCAGGGGGAAAAAAGTAATAAATTCAATTAAACAGCTGGAAAATCTGCAAGCCAGCCAACAATCAAGCGCATAAAACTTGGCTACAAGCCTGAAAAACTGCAGATGGTTTTTCAGTGACCTTCACCCCTTGTTTGGGGCTGTCTCCCACCAAATCCAGTGAGAGCTCTAGTGGAGAGGAAGAGTGAAAGGAACACTTGTGCCCATACTTGTCAGGCACCCATAGGGAAGACCTTGTTTCACCAGGAAGGAAGCAGGAGACACTTCTTAACTTGGTCACTGATTCAGAGCTAACCTTCAGCTATGCAAAAATTCGCTCTGAAAGCACAGGTGAAGGATCAAGGTTAACACACTCTGATATGTCCCCAGACCTAGCTTTTACCAGCTCAGTGATCATGATGGAACTGCAGAGAGGTTCTGTTTGGTTTATAGAAAAGTGCATAGAAAAGTTTGAATGAGAAGGATTTTTTTCTTTCCCTGTACCCTTCCTTCCTTTTTCCTTTTCTCTCATATGTTCTCTCTGCTCCATATAATGGTGTTCTTTAGAGACACAAGTCTACAAAGCTGGCTGGCATCTTTGGTGATCCTCTCATCCTTACTTTGTTCTGTGTCCCATTATCTCACCTGTGCCAATTCCAAGGTCTGAACATCCACTTTAAAAAGGATTCAAAATGATAACATAATAAGGATAGCTCATCTCAAAGGAAAGACCCATAAGGCA
Organism: Eopsaltria australis; assembly: GCA_034509425.1. Lineage (NCBI taxonomy): Eukaryota > Metazoa > Chordata > Aves > Passeriformes > Petroicidae > Eopsaltria > Eopsaltria australis. The sequence continues at coordinate 1,617,871 of JAVTVJ010010674.1, read as the reverse complement.
AGAAAGTCCTAAGGAAGCTGATGAATCTTCACAGTTTTTCCCCTTATAATTATTACTGGAAACAGAAAATGATTGTGGATGCCTGTGTTCCAGCAAGGAGCAAGACAGTCAGTGAAGACAGTGCTGGGCTGAGGCTGGCCTGTATCTCCATGTGCACATGCAGTACATATTCAGTGCACAGCAACAACCTGACTGAGCCTCCACCAAATGGGCAACATCACATGGGCCTTTACAACACTGTTTAAAACTACAAGAGGATTCCTTTAGATTACAGTGAGGGTGCTGAGGCATTGGTACAGGTTTTCCAGAGAGGTGGTAGATGTCCCTGCCCTGGAGACATTCAAGGTCTGAGTGGATAGGGCTCTGAGCAATCTGATATAGTGGAAGATCTCCCTGATCTTTGCAGGGTAGATGGAGGAAAAGGCCTTGAAGGGTCCCTTCCAACCCAAAGGAATCTATAGTCCTATGATTCTGTGAACTGCCACTAGATGGAGAGCTTTAGATACACTCGGTGCACATACATCCCTATGCAGGGATTCAAAGACTCTAGGGCTGGAAGGTAACTCTATTATCCTTAAGTCTGAGCTCCAGCAAAAAAAAAAGGCAGAAAATTTTGCTTAAAGACTTTCACGTTGAGGTCATCATTTCTTGCTGTGCCAAAACATCGTTTCTCAGAAAAGAGACATCCTTTATTTCAGGACTTCATACAAGAATCTACCGTATCTGTACTGAAGGTGTTCAAATAGCTGTTCCAGCCACCACATGCATCATTTTACTTGTTTTTTTACAAGCTGCTTTTGCAAACATTATGTCTATAGTTTATAACTGAGCTTCCATCAGCATTTTTTCATTTCTGACCCATATTACCCTGAGCTGGGGTGTGTAGGAGTTGTCTGGCATTAGTGGAGAAGATAAGTGCTCTGTATGAGTTTCAACACTCTGAATTTTTAAATTGCATTTTTGTTTTAAAAACACTAATTCCTCACTTAACACAGTTTAGAAGGGGGAGAAAAGGCTTTGCTAAAGGCTTCTGCCATTAATTTAACAGGTTCCAGTGAGAGTTCAGTACTGTCTTGTTTAATTTAAGCAGGGTTACCTTGAAATGCAGTGTTCATGACTACTAATTTCTACTTCAAAAAGAGATGAAATTCAGTCATCAAATTATTCCATCAAAGTTTAAAGCAACGTTAATAACTCTCTTTCTGTCTTGTTCCTTGTAGTTCTGTGAATTATCTGCATTAGGAAGCTGGATCCATACAGCTGTCTTACCTCACCAAGTCTTTTCAGGCTTTCACTAGGGGTAGAGAAATACCAATAATACAGTACAGGAGGCTTCTTACAACAAAACAGCTTTCTCTCTCTGTTTGTTCTAAGTTCAGTCCTATTGCAGGGGACATCGGATGAAAAACTCATCTGCAGAGCAGAGGGGCAAGGCATGCTGGATTTCTAGAACTGCCTTGCTCAGGCATATCCAGGCCAAGCAGGGACTGGGGGCATGTTTGCCCCAAGCACATGGTGTCACAGACCTTGTCGCAGCTGCCCTACCATCTCTAGCTGGGAGGTCACCTCTTGATCTGTGCCCCGCCCCCCCTCCAAGTCCTCCCCATGTCACAGGATGTCATCATTTGCATTCTCCTGGCCTGCATCAAGCTGTCCATCTGTGGTGACAGCCAAACCAAATTTCCTAGCGAGGATATAACTAGGCCTGTGGGGCTGGCTTCTTCCCCTTGTCCATTTGCATGTCCAAGTGGAGCACTGTCAGACACTGGTCACTAACTCAGATGCCCTCTGTGCAGGATGGATGCTGCCAGAGACACTCTGCTGGGTGGCCTCCTCCTAATACCTTCCCATTCATGTCTGAAACCTTAACCCTCAAACCCCTTCCTCTCTTTGCTCTTCATCATTCTTTCTCCTCACATCTCTTCTTCCCTTAGCTTCCTCTTCTTCTGAACCCCTTGTCCTGACAACAAAAGAGAAAATGACAGAAAATCTGCTTGTGATTCCATTTACAGGAACAGTGTTTTGGATGGCTCTGCCACAGGGAATGTTACCAACTTGTGCCCAACTCCTGCACTCTGAGTCTGCCTTATGCCCAATGGACAATGAACTCTGTGCTCTGCACTTCAAGGGATTAAACCTGCAAGAGTTTTCTGGACTGTTGAGAAGGACAAAAGGCCTTGTATTGTGTTGAGGAACTGAGTTTGCAGGAAAAATATTTGCAGAGTTATTTTGGTGCCATAAATGTTGAGACGATACCTGTACCTTCCTCTTTCAAAGAGAAAAGTATTGCTTTCAATAATATCACGATTTAATGGGATAAGGTTACATGAGTGTAACTCATGGTCCAAGAGATGCCATCCAGTTGGGAGGAAAGCAGGAGCTGGTGGGGAGCTCAGCAGCAGCCAGTGCAGGAGCATGCTGGCTGTGAGAGGCAATAGCAGCAATGTCTCAATGAGAGCTAGACCCACCCCTAGTTGCTCAAAAGAATGAAGACAGGGGATGTTTCAGGAAGGTGGGAAAGAGAAAAACCTGGAGAAGAAGGCAGGCTTTGCTGACTTGCTTCTGTGGGAGGTGTTTTTATGCCCTTAATTTTGCTCAACCTCCAGCCAAAAAGAACCTCAACACTGAAGCATCTGCTTTTGTTCATTCACTTCTCAAACTCATAAAGGAAAGTTAGACATGGATCTGATCTTTCTGAAGTCTGCATTTTCATAAATATTTCCCTCTAGGAGTTTGTGAAATTGAATTTTGGTTGATAACCCTGCTTTGTTCACCTAGCTTTATGTCCTCAAGAGAACAGTGAGAAAAATGAAAAGACTTTAGCAAAATATAATCATGGCAATTCAGTACAATGGCAGGGAGACATAGATAAGATGAGAAATAAGGTACTGTTCTCTCTGCTTTCCTTGTTCCCTCGTTTAAGTGATAATTTTCATACCTTACCTTTGAAAGATATAATTACAGTAATTGGAATCTGACTATTTTTGAGACCTATGCTGTGCAGTACGTTCCCCCCTTGATATTTGTGTCTTTTAAACTAATATAAGATCTTTAATCTACTAAATAAATACGTAAGCCCTTATTCTCTGCCATGTCCATGCACTTTGTGCTTCTCAAGCAAATAAAAGCTGCATTAATGCCAGCATAAGAAACCATGGGAGCCCGTGCTCTGGGAAAAAAAGGGCAATTCAAAATTATTTCAGAATTTCTGGGACCACAGTGAGATACAAGCACTACTGTGGGATACGTCTTACCTGTCTCTCACCACGTAAATATTAGCCTGGCCAGCTGTTCCTAAGAACAGAATGGGAGAAGAAGGTGGAGTTCAGAGGGGCAGGTGTTCAAGGGAGAGGGGAAGAGTTCTGTGTTTTCTTGGAGACGGGGGAAGACATAAGGCAAGATAAAAATGTTGGAGAAACAAGAGAGTGAGTCTGCTTGAGATGGCGTGCAAATCCTCAGCATGGCTCTGGCAGGGTGGACTGTTCCCAGAGACACTCCTGGAAGGGTGGGAGACTGCTACCCTCCATGTCTTTCAGTTTCTGCAAAGGTTGAGAGTTAGTCACCTAAACCTGCCCATCTAGTTCTGGTTTAGATGTTTTGTTAGCGTCAGGAGAGAGGTCTGGCTTAGTCGCTTCCCCAGGTTTGCACATGGCCAGGAATTTTCTTCTGCTTTGTCTCTGAGCTGAGGTAAATGGAAGTATAAATACTCTAGGGACCAGACCACTGCCCAGCCAGCCCTACAATTTGGGAAGGGCAAAGGTCCAGGTTATGTTCCTTGCTGTGCTCAGCTGCCTCTTGGCCACTTCTCAAAGCATAACCAGTGTACCCACTGTCTTCCACTGACACCATCCTATACAGCAGCCAAGTTACATGACTTGTGGGCAGTACAAAGAGCCAGTGCTGTGAGCATCAGTGCTGTGAGCATCAGTGAGCTATAAATAACCCCCTACGGAGTAATCCACGTGCCACCAAAACCTTTAAATATGAAATCCTACATTGTCAGGCATGCATATGAAGGCAGGGAGTTTTTGAGCAGCCGCAAGAAGTTGTGGCATCTGGGCACATTTTAGAATTTTCCACTCTGGAGTAAGGTTTCTCAAACTTTGTTAGTTTGATACTATCAAAAACAGCAGCAGCAACAGCAGCAGCAGCAGCTACATTGGTGAATGTTGCTGCTGTTGAGGAGAGGGCAGAACCCACATCAGCGCCTGTACCTGAAGGTCCCTTGCAGTTGCAATCTTTGTGTGATTCAGTGGCTGGGCCACTGCTCACAGCAGAGCTGAAGGATTGTGGAGAAAAGGGAGCAAATAAAGGGTTACTAAGGTAACTGGGGACTGGGGCATGCTGGGTGAAAAGAGAACCTGAGGGAGCTTGGCATGTGCAGCCTGAGAAGAGATGGTTTTGCAGGGATCTAACACCATCCTAGTAGGGACTGCAGAACAGGTAGTGCTGGACCCGTTTCAGAGACACCCAGACAGAAGGAAAGTGCAGCAGACATCGGTTGCAGAAAGGGAAATTCCAGCTCAACATAAGGAAAAAGGAGTTCACAAGGTTTTTAACAGGTGGAAAAATTGTCCAGAGAAGTTGTGCAATTTCCATTCTTGGAGACACTCGAAACTCATCTGGAAAGGCAGAACTTCAGTGCTACTTCTGCTTTCTTCAGGGAATGAGATGATCAGGGATAACACTAAATGACATCCAGAAGTCCTTATTCACCTGAAGCAGGATTTTTTTGGGTATTTCCACCTTCATCAGCTGAACTCTTGAACACTACTCATACATAGGATGAGTTGTGTGTGACACAACACTGTGTTCAACTGTCATGAGTAGTTCTAGTGGTGCATGTGGTCTACTGTATTTTGTTAACCTTCATCCTTACAGAAATATATTAGGATTTACTACTGTTCTTTTCCCTGAATAATTTTTCTGGGTGATAACCATACAGTATAATTATATCCCTTGATTTGGGCTAAAAGCAGTTTACTTGAGATTGATCAAAATTTTGTATTAATAAGCCTAAGAGTCATTTGTTCAACTCTGCCCCAAATCAAAGTTCCTTATGGGCAAAGGAAAAAGAGGGAGTGGGCATGTTTCTGCATCTGTTCACATTCTCTGGCAACTGTAATACTGGGCAGATTTGACACCTTGGCATGATCAAGTGCCTTTGTTTGTAATACCTGGCGGGATCAGAAAGGTCATGCTAGAGCAGATATCCATAGCAGATATCCATAGCCCAGTTGCTTCTTAGCTCACTAAAGGTGTGGTTTGTGTCTGAGCTCCTCTTAAGCTAAAGCCAGTGCAAAAGGTCGTGGTGCTGTCAGGCTGCATTTAATTTTCTGTTATAGATACAGCTTTTGTGTCTGCCCCTGTTTCTTTGTGCATTATCTGGGAGATGGAGTAGAGGCTTTGGGGGAATACTGCTGGGATTGGAGGAAGAGAACAGGCTTGACACTTTTAATGTTCTTTCTGTTCATGTCATTATACTGTGTGAATAGCACCATTTTACTGAACTTTTTTCACTTAAGTTTTACTGAGGTCTTTTTAATTCTTGCCAAATTGCTATGTACCTCGCACTACTGAAAGTAAGAGAAGTGCATGATAATATAATTCAGCTTCACTGATTTTCCATCCAGTTGTGAGAAAGGAAAAAAAGGTATACCTTGATGTCGTCTTCCATTTTAGCAAGTACATTTCAGTAGTTTCTCATTCTGGTCTATTTTGTTTCATCCCTTTGAAAATGATGATGAGATAGAAAATAATCCTGTGGAAATGAGCAACAACATAATGATAGTGATTCCAGATGTCTTTTTAGAAGATGGCACCTAGACTTGTAGGTCAGTTTTGATTCCACTGGTAGTTTCTGTTGGCATTTCCTTATTTCCCTTAAAGGGAGATCCCTTTACAGTATCATGACCCTGAACTATCTTGGGTGATTATCTTTTTGGGAAGGTTCATATGCCAAGAAAGCTTCCAGAGACATCACATGTATGGTTACTCAACAAATGGGTTAGTCAGCGTGGATGTTTTTTAAAGTGATTCCTACTGTTTTTTAAGCTATTTCGGACTAGTATGGCTGAAGTACAAGAAGGTGGAGTGACTTCCTTACAGTCACACTCTGAGTCAGTGGCTTAGAACCTCCAGGCTTCCCATGTTTGTATTCCAACCATTGAGAAGACCACATGCCTTCGTCTTGGCATGCTTTGAGGTTTCACAGCTGAGAGGTGCATGCTGTAAAGGTTTTTGCTGCTAACATGTCCTCCTCCTCCTCCTGACTTTAGATCAGAAGTTCTTTATGTAGGGGGCACAGGATCCATCCAGCAGCAATCAGTTAGCTTCTTGTCCATTCAATCCACCTCCTGTCTGTGGAGCTCCACTCAGACATTTTCCTACAGTACTATCACTCACCACATAGTCTCTGCTTACCATGGGAGACAGGAAAATCACCGTGGTTTCTGTTCCCAGGGCTCTATGTCAACCTTCTGAAGTTTTGGCTGGTGAGGTTCGTAGACTCTTATTTTTCTCATTGCTTCAATTTTTGAATGAAACGTCCTCCCTCTTTTCTCTCATCCGCACCAAAACCCAAAGCAAAAAATCAGCTGAGATGGCCAATTTTTGCTGTCTTTCAGACGGAAACCATGCAAAACCACAGAGTTTGGCCTGGTGTCTGCCGGAAACTATAAATAGGGCTGTTCGGCTGAAACTCATCCCTGTTTTACTCAAGCCGCAACCCAAAGTTGTGAGACAGTCTCTGAACCCGGGTGGATGTTTTGGAGTGTGTTGACCAAGTATGGTGGATATAAGAAATTCAAAATTCTGCTGAGTTACCTGCTTGGTTTGGGGTTTCATTGCTGAAGTTCCATATTTCTGTATTTATCATCAAATGCCCTGAAGGTTGTTTCTAGATGCCTCCTGGCTCTTCTTCAGGTTACGCAGAGAGCCCTGGAATATGGACTACTGCTTCTCAGCATCTCTTGATTCTCAGGCTGCTTGGTGAAGGGCTTCTAATTCTGCCTCAATTTTCCAAGGTGCTTTGAAATCAAAGGATGAATTTGTATTTGCACATTTTTACTCTGAGAAAGACATGGTTTAATTCAAATCCCAGTAACCTGAGGACCTAATTCAATAATCTCAGCACGGGAGAAAGGTTATTGAAGGAAAACATGCTTTTCCCTTTTGTTTAAAGCAGTGCAAAAGGCCAAAACAAAAGTAAGTATTCATAGCTAATCCTGCACTGGTTACCTTTTAGTCTAAGATTTGGCACTGAACTTCTAATATATTCCAAAGAAGTTAGGCTATAAAACATTTGGGTCAGTACTTTTCCCATAAAACAAGTTAAACACTTTTTAAGCTAGTAATGAAATTAACTTTATACGTTTAAATTTGTCCATATTCAGAGAGCAAATTATTTCATTGTATCCTGCTCCTCCAAATTTTTTTTGCTCCTCCAAATTTTACAGCTAGGGTAGGTTAGCATTTCTGTTGGGTTATATCATGAGACAGGATGCCTTTCCAAACTTCTTCCTCAGCCAATAGTTTAAATTTTCAGTTTATTCACCTGAGATAACAAGGTATTCTTGTGTTAGCAGAGCTGTCACACTTAATTTGATAATTTAGAATTTCTTCTTTGATTTAGTGGATGAGGTGGTTTTGTGAGGCAAGGTAATGTAATGAATTTATCTGCCTGAAAGGTGTCACCCAGAATCTGAGAGAGATCTATCTTTATATATTAGTAGATCAGCCTTGACTCTGGAAGCACGTTTAAGTCACGGTGCTTTCAAACCACTCTAGCAGTGGGCACGTAGACAGGGAGCAAGAAGGCAGCTCCCAATCCAGCTGTCACACAGGCAGGCCAGAGAAATTAATCACAGGGCCAACTGTGCTTATTGCCTCCCCGCCACCAAATACCACAACAAGGACCCCTTGTGAGACCATAGACACTGCATCTTCCATCAGCAATGAGAGTGACGTCACCCAAAACAGAATGTCTGTCTCCAGCTCTCTGTGCCAAGGATGAGGCAGGGTTCCACCTCCTCAGTGCCCCTAGGCAGGACACTGAAGTGTTGCTTTGCTGTGCAGTTCTGGTTTTATAGGAGTCTGTCTTCAGCCTCAGCTCTGATTTGTGAGAGCGTTGAGCATTCACAGCTGCAAGTGAGCATCAGCAGCTGCACTTTGAAGGTAGAAAAGTGCCAGGACACAGGATGTTACAGATGAGAAATCCCCAGGTTAATGGATATTTTTTTCTTACTTAATTCCCTCTCTACCACTTTTCTTGGTCTTTAATAGAGAGGGAATACTGTTTCCTCATCTTCTGGGGATTGTGAGGAATTCGAGAACAACAGCAGAGCTGTGGGAGCACTAAACATTCAACAGGAATTGACTACAACACAGTGGAAGCTATACCTCCTAATTTAAGAGGATTCATGATTTGGAAAAAAAAAAAAGGCCACATTAATTTTCAATCTTGTTTAGATTAAAAAAAAAGGAGGGTTTTTTCCTGAAAAGATGGGAATAGGCCTGCTGAAATGCTTTCATTTTTACTTTCCAGAAGCCTTTTTGTTTGTATCGACTCTTAACTTTCATTCTGTAACCTATTTTTAGATGAATTGATGTAACTCTTTCCTTGTCTTCCCCAAGTAGTGTTTCTGGCTCTTTCCCTTCAGGCTGGACCCAGATTGTTCCTGGAATTCTCCCCTTTCAGTACCTGGGCATAGAAGGTAAGAAGGACACAAGAGAATGCCTCCCTCTAATTTCACTTCAGTTTCTGGCTATGGTGGAAATTGTAGGAAAAGTCTCTCTGAGCCCTGGACTGGGGCACAGCCAGGGCACATGAAGCACTAGCAAGCCTCTATTAAGCCTGCACACATGGTAGTTTATCAAACCCTCATAACCTAGCCCCATGTAGACATGATTTTTTGTTTTCTTAACAGCACTGGGCAAACCCTTGAGCAAGATGAAGGCTTGCTGTCAAATCTGAACACCTATAGTCAAGTGACACAAAAGGTGTCTCGGGGAACCACACAGAGAAATTAGTGTCTTGCCTAGCCCCACTCTCAGAAACTGGTGATATTTTTTTCAAATAAATAGTGTATGTGTATCTATCTATAGATAGACAGATAAAACAAACAAAAAATCTTGGCCTAAAGCAGATACACAGAATGGGGAATTTCAGTCTAAATGAAAGAAACTGGCAAAGGGCAGCTAAATCCTATGGCAGATTGGGCTTAACTGTACTTTATCTACTCGGTGCTTCTGTTGTTTTTACTCGATTTAACTGTCTAGAGTAGCCTTTTCTTCTGTACTGAACAACTCTCTTTAAAGGAATAGTGAAGTCTTCTGAATGTGTAGTACAAAAATGGAACATTAAAGAAAAGGGCATTTTAAGGTGACTACTTAAATAGGGTGTTTCTCTATTGCAACTACATCTTTTCTGTCTTTGCTCACTATGAAACAGATTGAAAGGATGCTGATGGGTCACATGATCCCAGCCCAATCATTTAGCAGCTTTTAAAGATGACTCATTATTTTGTCTGTAAAATAAAACAAAATTACACAGTGAAAGTCTAACACAGCCTTTTAGAAAAACTCCAGAGATCCATTTTTCCATTTGTGGTTTCACTTTTTTATCTTTCTCCAAAGCCTGAAGCACAGATCTTGATGAGCTGGTGCAGTATGTGCATGCAGTAGGCTTCTTCTCTTGCTGCTGCTCACATTACTCCTCACCTCATCTGCAAGTACAATTTTAGGCCGTGCATTTGATTCTCGTTCCTTGTCCTGAGACAGCTGGGCTGACCAACACACTCAAGTTTTGTACAAACAGTGCAAGAAAATCTATGTCAGTGAGAGGACTTTTGTAAGCAGCAATCATCCTTTGCATGAATCTGCAGAATCCCAAATGCTTGTTTTCATTATGTATTTTGGGATGTATTAATTCATGTCAAATCTGTATCTGACTTATGCTTTCAGATGCAAAGAATCTGCAGAAAAGCTGCACTGCAATAAGCTCTTCCCATTTCATGTCATGTTGATAACATCCCATTTTAATTCAGAATACTTGAAAAGAGGCTTTCTTGATTGTCATTTTGTATTAGTTTAACTTCAAGTATTGTAACCTATCTTACATGATATTTTCAGCCCTGGAACCATGCTACAAAGTAATGTAAAAAAAAAACCCCAAAAAACAACCAAAACCAAATGCCCCAAAACAAAACAAAGAAAAGCAAACAAAAATCTCCTCTCTCAATAAACCAAAGAATGAACTGGAACAAAAAGGAACAAGTTGGCTTTTTCTAGTGGGGCCAGTTGCCTTCTAGATAACTAAACATGGGAAAAAGTATGCCTTTCCCACACTGCCTCCCAGACCTCTATAATTCTTACTCACTAGCTTCCATTTTTTTTTTGTAGGCACACTAAAATGCATTTAATACAATGGGTGGAACAGAGAAAGGTATGTAAGTAGTGGTAGGCTCCAGATATGTTTTCCCATGTGAAGAAGGGAAAAACTAGCTTTGAGAGCAGAAGAGCTTATAGAGCTTTCTTTGTACAGAATAAGGGAGGCCTGCATGCTGAGCATGCTGCTCACTGAAAGTGTCTGGCCTGAAATCCACACAGAATCACAGAATTATAGAATGGCCTGGGTTAGAAAGGACCTTAAAGATCATCTCATTTCAACACTCCTGCCATGGACAGGGAACATCTCCCACTAGACCAGGTTGCTCAAAGCTCTGTCCAACCTGGTCTTGAACCCTGCCAGGGATGGGGCACCCACAGCTTCTCTGGGCAACATGAGTGAAGGAAAACACTGCCTGAGCCTTCCTTCATCCTTTCTCTCTCCCCATACTTTTTCTGGAGAGCCCAATATGCTGCCCTGCCTGAGTGGCCCATTGTGGTCCCACATGCTTTGAGTGTCTGCTTCAATATAATGAAGAGAGTTTCTCACTGAGCTGTGCCATCAATCACCTCCTCCTGGAAATTATATATACTTTATATTCTGCATGAGAAGCAGAGAATTAATAATTCCTTGGTTCGTTTATTAAAATATTTATTCTCAAATTCTTTCTACGATCTCTTTTTCTTAGATATATGGCAGTGAGTGATGAAAACACCTGCTCTGCACTGAGGACTTTTGCAAATAATACAGAAATCTACATAATAATAAAATATTGTTTCCTGCGGTGAAGGCTCCTGAAACTCAAAGCAGCACACACCTTTTCAGCTGCTATTAGTGTGCATACAGAGCTGACTAATTATACACTGACAGGAATATTTTGCCTGAATCTATAAGCACACAGTCTGAACCTGAGTGTTTCTGCTATCAGTCTTGGTGCTGCTTTCCCTCATCTGGAGTGTGAGCTGCTGATTACAGGAACATAGGTCTGAAATAATGAGAACATCTTCTTTTTACTCAAAGGCTGATTTTGGTGATCACTGTCCTTTGCTCCATAGATGAACAAGGTTTTCTATTCAATATGTGGATACTTTACGCAGGGGAAGCAAAACTGCTGTGTCCTCAAGGTGATTTGTGTTACTTGCTAAACATGCAAGTGATGAGCTTGGAGGAAAATAGGTATTGAAGAAAAAACACAGGGAGTGATTCAGGCTGAGATGGGGGTGTTGGATGGCAGGCATCCTCTGTGCTGTTTGGAATGAAAATGCAAAATATTTTGTTCCTGCAGAAACCTCAGGCTCATTAAGCTGCTCAGGAGAGATGAAAAAGCTGCCTTTGTTCACAGCAAGGGCCTTGTGTCTTCATGGAAGGGGTCAGTTTGGCCTCTTCCAAGGCGTGGATTTATAAGGACGAAGTATTTGACTTTGGCCTCAGTCAAAGGTTTGTGCCTTGCTGGTGATGCTCAGGGCTCAGCTGTCCTCATGATTTCTCCAGAGTCTATCCAGCAGGCTGAAAAGCACTTTGCCCAGCACTTCAGTGTCTCAGCTAGATCAGGGTGACTGATTAACTGCCACAACTCTCTTCCTGCTGGTTTGAGCAGTGGATTTTCATATTATCTAATCACCTAAGGGGGTGTAAGAGGCTGTCTTTTTCCTCAGACTGTCTGACTTTGTTTCTTTACCTGACTCTTTAGCCTTAGCTCAGTAGGATTACTTGGTAATATTTGATTGAACGGACACTTTAAATGGGGATCCTTGGAAGATACCTTGTGAGCAGTGTTTGTGCCAGTAAATTGTTTCCCTTTTGAACATGAGCTCTTAAGAACAAAGATGATGATGTTATTTTCCTACATACAGGTATCTGTTGATATCTAAGCTGCCTGCCCTCTACTCTCTTCATAGCTTTTGCAGCAAAATGGGAATTTCTGGGTGTGATTCACTTTACCCTAGCATAGCTGTCTGTGGTTAGAGAAATTGCTCCCCAAACATGCTGATTGTTTCCCAGAGTCTAGGGAAGGAAAGTAGGATGAGTCTCCCCAGATGACTACACAGGCAGGCATCTAGGGTTAAGTGAAACCCACACAGGCTCTCCTTTTGTTTGTACTGAATTTGGCACATCAGAGCTGTGTTTTGCCACCTGGGCTCCAAGACACTGCGATCCTGTAGCTCATCAACTGTGACAAAGATGTTGGGAGAAGCAGACACAGAGAAAAGGAGCTCTTCTATTACTCTGAACTTTTAAGGTATGCTTTTGACTGAGTGATCAGTCTCTCACTTGTAATAATTCTCAGTGTTGACAACACTGTGGATACTGCTAAAGCTGGCTCAGCTTCTGAGGTGCTAAGGAGATCAACCTTTTATGCCTCATGCTGTCAGTGACCTGCATGGACTGGCACTCATCAGCTGTGACCATAGATGGTTCTTTATTAGCAGGTGAAGATGGGCTTCATCTCGGGACACTAAGGCTCCCAGCATGGTTGGTAAAGCTGATGCTTCTGTAAAAATTTAGTGTAACAATGCCCTAGAGATGTGGCTCAAAAGAGACCCACCCTTCTCACCCTTTTACACTAGGGCAGCTCATCTGCAGAAAAAGAAAAGAGATGTGAGGTCCTGATGGTTTAGTCCCCAGGTGCATGAGGTCAGGCCTCTCTTGTGTGCAGCTATGAGTGATTATTGCTTCTCCTTTCACTGTCTGCTTTTCCACTGGGCCATATTTGAAGAGACATTTCTCTGTGATAACACAGTCCCTGTCCAGAGAAAATGAGCACCATCTTTCAGCAAATGTTTTATTTCTGGGGTTTTAAACATCTATTGAAATTGTTGAATGGTGTTTCCTTTTAGTTTTTTTTTTTTTTATTTAATAAGGTGTCCCTTCATAAGCAGAACATAGCATTTCAGGAAGTGAAGGGCTGTTCCCCAGGAAGAGCTGCTGGCAGGGCTTTCAACACCTTCAAGAAATAATGAATTCAATCCAATATGTGTTCATGGCATAAGGTATTTTATTACCCCTTTGTGTATTTGGAGTCTGTGTATTAATCATCACCTAGAAGCAAGAAGAAAATTGTTAGAGTCTCTTGAGGTGAAGGCTGTGTGTAAAGTAGTTGAGGGCTTTGTGGTGTATTGTAGTGGTTTGGAAGCTGAATTAACTGGAATTCTTTTTTTTTTTTTCCCTTCAGCACAACCAGCCATGGCTACAGAAATGGATTTCTTGCTGTAGAAAAAGAATTTATATATTTCCTACCAGATCAAAGTGAAGAGAGCTGTAATTTTTCATCCTTTTGGCATGGTGATACAGGATTAGTTGCATTTGATCTATGTAGTTTGTGGATTCTGGTGGGCTTTTTATTCAAATTCTAAGGCATTTACCTTGACCCTGATATGCACTTTTAATAGTGGAAAGCACAGTTCTGACCTGGAAGAATTTTTTTTGCTGTGGTCCAAGGATGATCTTTAATCTCATCCATGTACCTGCAAGAAGACATCTAGCCTGCATGTGATACAGTGAGGAAATTCTGGCACCTATATACTCACGTGAAGAGCTATGTTTTGCCTCCTGGGTTGTCAAAGGGAGAAGAAAAAGTGCAAAAAAAACTGCAAATGAAAAAAGCCAAATAAACTTGGTATGGTTTTTCAGAACGTGAAATGCAATACAAAAGTGGCAAGTCAATAAAATGTTCTTCTAGCCCTGCATACTGATTCCAATGGTGATTAGAGCAGGAGATTTAGAGAGGAGTGTTAGAGAAGAAGAACAATAACAGGATTTTCCTCTAATACTTTCTTATTTTTAAAATTTTCTGGGCCAGACCAAGGTTTATTAACCTTCAGTGTACTTCTCCAATCTCTTCAGTCTTCCTTGGAGCCTACATACACTTTCTGTGTCTACAACGTCCTTTGTCAAGGAATTCTGCTTATGAAGAATTACTTTCTTTTGTTTATTTTGAATTTTCTTCCTGTCATTTGATGCCTTCTGGTTCTACTATTAAATCTTGTTTTAAATGTGAAGTTACATGCCGGCATGGTTAGTTTTGTATGAAAGGACTATTCAGAATGCCAATCCAGGGGCATTTTCACCAATCAGATTCCAGGAGAACTTGCAATTTTCTTTTATTTCCAAAATATGTTTTGGTGTGCCATTCTGGGCCACTCCATCACAGAGCAAACCCAAGGCCTAATTACTTGGATTTCCCCCTTTTGCTTGCGTGCTGTGGTAGCCGCTTACACAAGTCAGGCCTAAACTCTTGTTTGCTTAGCTCAGAAAGCTGTGTTAACATGACATCAATCTAATGTCATTGACTGCCTGAGGGAAAAGAACCCACAAGTTAAGCCAAACATGCTGGTTGATTGACTGATGGCAACAAAACCCTCGCATGGGGCTACCACAAAGTTCGGATGGTTTGGCGAGGCGCTCTCGGCTGCATTGTCTCACATGTCTCCCCAGTTGTCTGAAGGCAGATGATTTAATGAATGCCCAGTCAAAAGTGCCTCCTGCAGAGAGTGGCCCTTCCCTCCTCTTGCTTCTATGTTGGGTTTTGCCACACAGGAACAGCCCAGACACTTCCTAACAGGGTGATCATCATGGCTAGAGAGTGTGGGAAACCAGAACAGCAAATTAGGTCACAGCATCTTAAGAACTTTTCTCTTTCATCAGCTCTAATGCTCTTTTTCATAACTTAAGTTATAAGCTAGAAGAGAAAGAGAGCATGTCCTCTTGGCAGCCTGGATAGCACCTAGGATAATGAAGCCTCCTGTCTTCTTATGGCCTATAGAAATCATCATAATTTAAATTATTAGTAAAATTATTCTACTTCATGGTCACAGCATACAGACAGATTCATTCATGCAAGTTAAGAATGCAGTAATTAGCTACTTTTTAAAAAGGAGTTAATAATGAGTATTCCTAAACATGTAAAGCTCAGGGAGGATATTTGATTGATATTTGATTGTCTGAAAATGGAAGGCCTTTGGTCATTAAAAGGACGAGAAAGTTGTGAAATTGAATCTTCTTGGCTGCCCT
Organism: Eopsaltria australis; assembly: GCA_034509425.1. NCBI lineage: Eukaryota > Metazoa > Chordata > Aves > Passeriformes > Petroicidae > Eopsaltria > Eopsaltria australis. Next base: position 1,602,474 of record JAVTVJ010010674.1, on the reverse strand, counting down.
AGGGTCACATTTCCAAAAGTATTTGGATGCCTAAAGGTGCTAGCAAGAAAAACCCACCTCAAGATTTTTTCTCTGTCTTTTGACACTCAGAGGTGCTGTACAACTGGTGCTGTCGTGCTCTGGAAGGAGGCAGCTTGGCTGAAAGGCTGCAGGGTTGGAAGCTGAGTTGTGGTTTCTCTCTCCAGCCACTGACACTGTCCTGCAGTGTTAAAATAAGCCATAAGCTAATCACAACCCCCCCTGCACCTCATTGCTGCCCATTTGTAAACAAGGTGCAGATTTGTGCACTTGCAGAAAGGCCTTTAGGATCAGGGAATGATAAAAAGTGACTATTTTCATTCTGGGGCAAGACTCAGGTTCATTGCCCAAGTCTTGCTATTTCTGCTGACCTTGCCCAAGATATGCTAAATTGTGAGTTACTGCTAACTGTGATAAGGCTCCTCTGGTGTGAACAAATATTCATTAGCAGCTTAACTGAAGCAATTGCTTCAGTTTAAATAGCTTAATAGTGATCCACTGAATGCAGATTAGGCTACAGACCCTGTAGTATGGTTCATATCGATACTGAAGATATGCACATTATGAACCCCCCAATCTGTTAATTCTTCTCCCCTAGCTGTGGAAAGTATTTTTAATTTAAAAAATAACTATTACAGCATCTGGGTTTTCTTAGGATGTGTGCATTCCTCAGGATCAGTTAGGAGTCCTTGCAAAGAAATTCCTTCTGTTGCAGAAAGCTTGTATTGCAGGTATGTAAACTGAATGTGCATGTATGATGTGGTAATTCGGGATTGCCATCATAGAGATGTTTAGATGACTGACAGATCAGGGGAGTTTTAAACTTTTCCCTTTGCTAAATCTATTTCTTGAGGACAGCCTTTGTGCACAGCTAATTGCCACCCATCATTACAACATCATTACGTTGTGAGCCAGCTGTGAGTACTCAGTGCTGCAGAGGTTGCTGCCTCACAGCTGGCACTGATGGTTGTGGCCTTCAGTGGTCCCTATTTGCCAAAGTTTAGTGATCAGCTGTGAAAGCTCATTTATGAGAGAAGTCAGAACTGGGCTTGTCATCTTCCTTTTCTCTGTTTATTTTTTTTTAATTGCTTATGCCTGATGATTTTATGCTGTTTCTTGCTTTCAATAAGGAAGAAGTCACCTCCTCCCAGTATCACTTACTGTGCTTTTTGCTTTGCCAGTCATCCTTCTCATGTAGTATGCAGGCTGTCCTGGCTATTTGCAGTCCTATGTGCTTATCTTATTCTCTGTCTGGCAATTTTTGTTAGCTCAGTGGCACCTACTTGCAACTTCACCCATCTTTGGTAGTCAAGTTACTCACATGGTTATGCAAAATGCTTAAAGATTGGATCTTGCTGTGCCTTGAGTTTTGCAAAATACATATATTCTGTTGTTAGTTATACCATCCTTGTACATATTGAAAATAAAGGCAGGCATATTAATTACATTCTGACTAATACAACTATAATTTCTAGGTGTTGCAGACCTCTGTTTTGCTACACCTGCATATTTCAATGTCACCTGCCCTTCTGACCTGTCTTTCAGTGGCACAGCATGGTTGTAACCTTTAATCTCTTACTGTAGGAAGCTGGTAGCCATGCTGTGTTGTGACTTTGTAAGCAGATGGATATTTTGTTGGCCTCTCCACGGCTATTTCTGCAGATATTGAATCTTCAGTAGCCTGCTGGGGAAGAAAAGGAACTATATTCAATTACTAATAAGGCTCTTCATAACTCTACCTCAAGGATACAGAATGCTTTTTTTCTCTCCAGAGAAAGCACTTCTGCCAAAAATAAGGTCAAGGAGTGGGCTTCATCTCTGTCAGTATGATATAGTATCATTTGTAGAAATAATGCTTGGATTAACTGGTAAATTTGCTGCTTTGCCTTTGAACTCATCCTGTCACTTTGATTTGAGAAGCTGCATTCTTTGGTGAATAGAAAGAATGAGAATGAGATCTTCCTCAGCTGAGTCCCCAGCTCTGCAACCATCTTCCTTTGTGACCCTGAACAAACCCCTGTGGACATTATTGAAGTACTGGAATAACAGCCAGACAGAAAAAAAAAAAAAAAGTCTTGTATAAAACATAATTTTATCTTGTTATGGTTAGTGGTCCTTGAGATAATTACAGGGACAGTCATTGATCCTGAGTGAACACAGCTATCCCAGTGCTCAGGACAATGAGTCTCTGGAGTGGCCTTTTGTCTGGTGCCCTCTGCTCCTTGGCATCTCTCCTGGGCAGGACCACACCTCAAGGGGCTTCAGGTTGTGAAAAGATGTGCTGCCCATGCTCAGTCTTTGTTCTCCTAACAGCAGGTGAGTCTGATCCCCATGCAGCCCTTGGACCACTCTTACCCTTGGCTTGCTCACACCCTCAGTTTACTCATTAAAGGGGAAATGTGACAAGTGCCTCACAGAAAATGCTTAGGTAAAAAAGGCAGCTCCACTTTAATCATTGTCTGAGGTCATGTTGGATGATGGGATGGCTGAAGTGCTAACTAACTTGTTGCTCCTCATCTCTCCCAACTGATGAGGTGTTTTGTCATCATCTGGAGGAGTCAAGCAAGCATTCTTCACCCAAAAGTTTCCATTTAACTTCTTGGATAGTGAGGGAAAGTACCTTGGAATAGGAGCTGGCAAGTAACTGATGGAGTCAAAAGCAATAGGGATACTTTGACCTAAGCAAAGTGAAAATGTTACCTCATGGGTCCTATGGAGAACTTAGATAAACCTAATGTGGTAGCAAGGGCATTTTTTCAATTTAAGGAAGTGTCATCCTATGCATTTCACCAAGTGTTTCACTGCCTGCTGAGCCCATGATACGCTCATGAGCTCTCCCTGTGATTTGGGCCTCATCTTATGACTCTACTGCAGTTTAGTGAACTAGCCATTTAACTACATAAATATTAAAAACCTTCAATTAACTTTGCTTGGATCTGGCACTAAGAAAGGAAAAATTCTAGGGTTTGAAATATACGACTTGGCATGATTATGTGGTGAAATGAATTATGTTTTAATGAGTGATTTGTAATTATTTAATAATTAAAGAGCTCTTATGAATTCTTGAACACCCTGTGGAAAAACTAAATTGTATGCTGATTTCATCAAGCATTCAAATCTAATCAGAATTTATTTTTATAGCATAATTTTAAATATAGGCTACAAGAACATTGCCACAATAACGCAGACGGAACAGAAAAGTGTCACGCTGTAACAGCTCTGCTTTTTTTAGTACTAGCTCCTGATTTTTCCACGCAAAGAATTTTTGTGCACTTATGAATTTCAGCTGGACTCTATTCCAAGACCTGCAGCAGCCAGTCAGGTTTCATCAGTGGTTCAGTGACAGATTGAGGGTGCATCAGTTTTGGTTTGTAAACAGATGAATGGTAGCCACTTGCTGCAGGCGGATTGGTCCCATTCACCCCTGCCTGGAAACAAAGACAAAGAGAGACCAAAAAGGAAAAAAAGAAGATGTGAAAAAGGAGCTCTTTCACTCTTGACATGAAATCATTCAGACTCAGCTTAGTCTCTGGAAATCCACTTTTCTTTTAATTTCTCTTCCCATTATATGTATATTGGAGCTTTGGGCAACATTTTAATGAGATGATGTTTTCTCTGTCTAATCCTGGAAATACTTTTCCCACAGGGATAGCAGAGGTTCAAGAAAAAGGTAAATTATGTGAACCATAAATTATCCCAGATTTTTCTTAACTTTAGTATTAAGGGTCAGGCAAATTTTTATGCAAAACAGTTTTATGTTAACTAGCCTCCAACATATCTGAAAAGGAATAACAGAAGCCTCTGGATGAAGATTTTTAGAGATTCATCAATCCGTTTTTAAAGAAATTACCCCTACAGGCCAATAAATCAATCTGGAATCTTACACAGAAGCCACAATTTGCTATTAATTTCTGAAAGCAGTTTGGTACACTCGTATTTGATGGAAGAAGGACCAGATGGGGGCCCTTTTCCACATGGATGTCAATACAGTTATTACTTGTGAGGATATAATTGTCCTGTAGCGTTGCATGAATAATTCATTTTTAATTCCGTATTAGATTAATTTTGTCTCATCCTCTCTTTGTGAATTGTCCTCCAATAAGTTGTAATTTTCTTGAATATATTTATTATTCAGAATAGCCTATAGGACTCATGAGTCATTCATTTCAGGTAGGTGACATTCAGAATTTGAGACTTCAGGATGGACATACAGGTCATTGTTGTGCCCTCTTACACAGGTAAAATATACAGAATCAAATTTCTACCTCGAACACATATTTACAAATCTGGAATTCACTTGCTTTTGCTATTCTGTGATGCAAATTTTAAATTCACCATCTCAGCAATATCTCCAGCAGATTAATTGCCTGAAATATTGTAAAGTAGGAAGAAGTGCTGAACAAATTCATTAAATGAATCTGGGAGAAAATATTCATACATCTTTTTATAACATTAAGATTAGGTTAGTGACCTGACATTCTGCCACAGATTAAACAGAACTTATTATCCACCATTCAACTTCTCCTTCGAATTTTTTTTCCTTAACATTCTTTATATAAATGTAATATGTTGTTGATCAGAGATTACCACTTCAACTTTTTTCCCCTGAAACTCCTATCTTTCCCCATTTTCAACCCAAAAAAACACAGAAAGATTAAAAACCACAGTTTTTTGATAACTCCTTAATTTTTTTGAGACTGATTAGAATTTCCATATTTACAGAAGGAAATTATTCACTTGAAAACAAAAGCATTTTTTATACTAGAATTTTTTTATCAGTTGAATCATAGAGGTTTTTCAGCTGATGTTTGTTTTCATTGCTAGTCATGAAACGCTTGCCTTTTGAATAGCTCTTACTATCCAGAACTGGGTTTCCTTCTGTTGCACAAAAAAAAGAGCAAAATCCTGAACAATGGGACCCTAGCAGCTCTTCTGGGATTGTAAACTGGGCCTGTAGTAATCACATGGGTTTTCTGCACAGCCAGTAGAGAGCAGGAGGTATATCCAGAGTATATACCCAGTGTAATAAAGGCATTGAGGGAACATAGGAAGAAGCTGCTGTCATTGGAGGGCCCTACTGAACAGCATAGCCTAGGTCTCATCACCTTGTTGGCAGGTAAATTTCGGCAAAATGAAGATTACAGTGAAAAGAAATATAAGAAGACAGGTGAGCAAAAATGGAGAGATCAGAAGAACTTGTCCAGAAAGGATGTACTTACAGGGCTTCTTCCCTACGCCCCCATATAGCTTGGGAATGGAATAGAGAGGGACAGTTCTCCCCTCTGACTCTCTCCTAACAAGCTGAGTCCTCAGGAGTCTGTTTTTGCATTTCGTAGGGAAGGATACACTTTCATCCATGCCTTTAAGCAAGAGCATGCATCATATTGATGTTTAGGCTCAGAGGAGAACTCTTCACCATCCTTAGGGATTTTAATGTCATACCCTATTGTAGACTTGAGAGAGCTTTGGCACCCCAAGGCAAACATTCATGGAAGCATTTGTACTTGGCTTCTGCAAGACGGAGCAAGTAGTTTTGGTACAGAGTTTCAAGTTACAGAGCATACCTGATATAATCTGAGCAGAAGGCAAGGTGAAGTCAGAATGCCTTTAGCAATTATGTCTTGATGAAAAAGGGTTCACTGTGCACAGGGGGTTGATAGATCACAGAGAAAAGCTGTAGGTAGGTAGATGGTGGGCATCATGCTGTGTGACATGTGGGAAGCAAAGGAAAAAACCCCTCAACAATAACTCATTGTTTTCGTGTCCTGTTACAGGACAGGATCTCCAGGAACCTCCTTGACTTCCTTTCACTGGTGTGTTATATGTGCCCCATTTTACTGCCTGAGGAAGTTACACCCCAAGATCAAAACCCTCGACATAATAAGGTTGACAGGATGATGTGAGATAGGAATAAAAGTTCCAGAAGTTTGGAGTTCCAGACAGGAGTTGGTTCATTAGTACCTCAACGTGTCCTGTGGCTGCATGGAGTGCAACTAACCTCACCAGCAGCACTGATCTTAACATCAAGGTTTTTGTGTCAACATTGATACATAAAAAGAGAAGTAGAAAAGAAGGAAAAGAAAGAGAAAGGTACAAGGAAAACAACAGTATGAAGTAGAAAATAAATTATGAAAACTTTTTTGGAAGTTTTGAAGAAGCCCGTGCTTCAGACTGTGTTCATGTTATTCTCTTTTGAGTAAGCAGCAGTGACCTCTGTAACTAATCCAGTCTTTCTGACATGCATTTTGTCCATCTGTTTTGTGAAGAGTCCTGAGGAGCTGGGTTAGAAATTACACCATGTGCCAAAGATTAAGATCCAAGCACTGCAATTTTTGACTGTGGAGTTCTCAACACCAGACAAAAAAGGAGAATAAACACAAAAGCAAAGGCTCACTCATCTTACCAGAAAATAGAGTATTGTCTTCCTATTATCTCTTATGATTAAAGTGAGTTCAACATTTCATAGGGATATACAGTAAAGTACAAAATGAAGGGCAAATGCTAGTGGATATTGAGGATCTCAGTTTTTTTCCTGTCTTATAGAAAAAAGTTAAATTGTGCAAAACATCAACATATGAAGAGCACTCATTTTAGAGTCAAATGCCATTTAGATTATAAGCAGAATTAGTTTGCTGCTGTCATTACAGGGTCCAGTGGGTGCAGTTTTGCTTCAGCAATCCATCTCAATGTGTGGTACAATGCATCACAATTGGTGGACTCTGCTTTGGATCTGCCTTCTGGCAGTTTTGGCAGGCCAGCCCTGAAAGGTGTGCAGGCCTTTGTGCATTCCCAAGACTCGGTGTCAAGTGGTTTGTCAGGCCTGGAGTGTAGTGCATTAGTCTGTCTCTGCTGTGAAAAGCTTGTCTCTGCAATAGTATTGGGGATTTCAGGCTGGTGCGTGTTGTTGCTTTAGAGAAGGAGAACAAAACTGTTCTGTCAGACCTGAATTAAGATGGATTTTTGTTGAAAGTTCTTGGAATTGATTTCTTTCCAGTTTCCTTATTGGTGAGAGACATCACAGTTGGGTTCAACTTATAAAATATCATTGATTTCTCTCCCCAAACCACAGATGATTCAGCTTGTAATTTCCTCTACAATTATAGAGCAGGTCTCCTTAGAAACTGCTTGCACCCATTCAAAGTTTCGTCTTGTGGAAACCACATTTCCCCTCTCTTTGGCCAGATGTGCTTGACACGAGAACAGAAAAAAAAAATGGAGGAAAGTACAATAAACATTTTCATGCTCCCATCCCCTCTTATCTGTTTCCTCAAAGGAGATTCACAACTTCAATTGTCTCTGAGTGCCTTGGGGTCTCGGGCCATCCCAAGTGATGTGGTTGGCTATGGATGGGCCTGCTCATGGCTCTGCCAGCGTGTTGCATAGCCTTTCTTCTCTAGGAGAGGCCAGGGTGCAACACAGAGGTCATGGTTTCTCTACCCTGATGCAGCATCGTGCCACCAAAGGCTAGTCAAACTACTCTGATTTCACAATTGGTTCTGCCTTGGTTGGCTATCATGTGTTTCTTCTCATATACAACTTCAATGATGGACAGGAGAAGTCTCCGCCTTCTCTTTGCATCCCCTGTGACTCTTAAGGGAACATGTGTTCATGCAAGGAGTCCCTGACATGGAAATTGCTTGGCTTCTGGGTTTGAGAGGGAGTCTCAGATAAACCACAGGACCGCATTTAGACAGATAAATCATAAGACCTGATGACAATTTGAAGAGCTTTGTGACAGGGAATCTTGTGCTGGTACAAGGTCACACAGAGAGTGTCTCTGAAGTCTGCTCCACCCTCAGTACTTTTCTGAAAAGGTCAAGATAACATTAAATTGCTTTTACATTTGGGAAAAACTGCTCAGATCTTCTGCTGTAGTAATTGCAAAATGGGCCTGTGCTGGCACTGGAGACGAAGTTTGCCCTTATCTGCTCCTCACTATGCCATGAGAAACCCTCAGAGTGATCTGAATTCAAACATTACAGTGGCAGTAGATTGACACTTCAATAAAAAATGTTGAAATCACATCTGTTATGTGGAAAACTTTAATTCATACCAGTAAAGAGAGAGAAGGCATAATGAAGAGACATGAATGAAGGTGAAGCTTCTACAGGACAGAAAGTTACAGCTATGTATAAATGTGTTCTTACATATACATTTATGGATATGTACGTATACATATATGCACACACATACATGGGTATGTGTGGGTAACAGCTATGTGGAGGTATTAAAAATATGGAAATAATTTTAAAACCCACCTTCTTACTAATAAAATGAGAAGGATCTAAGAATGGAAATGGTAAAGAGGAGATAGATGCCACTTTTTTGGGTGAGTGCTCTTCTTGCCTTTTATTCTTTCATCCTTTTCTGTGTAGGGAGAAAAATCTTTGTTCTTGAGGTGTTTATATTATGCTATCTTCTACCAGCATAGTTCTTTGTCCCTGAAAATAAACCCACTTCCAATATTATACCTGAAACTTGTGGTTGTACAAAGATTTTTCCTTAGATGGGTGGGATCTGGTCTTCTCAACATCTTTTTATACATTGCTTCGAGTGTCTTTTTGTATCAGGCCCTTAAGCTGAACAATTCATTGTGAAATCATATGGGTCTGGAGGCCAAACGCCTGTCTCAGAATGGGAGGTAGTGTCAGACACAGCCCAGTGTTTCAGTCAGCACTGTAAAGCCTTTTTGTGCAGCCAGGCAGATGTGCACATGGGGATTTAGTTTCTGTAATTTTGTGTGTGTGCCATGGTGTGGAGAGGTGCCCGCTTATCACTGTGTCAGCTGGAGGGCAACACCGAACAAAGATTTTGCATAAACTGTCCCTTTGGGAGAGGATTTTCACATAATGCCAATATTGAGGTCTGCTGGTAAAACAGTGTTATGGGACAGAGCTGAGAAGCTTTTCAAGCTCTATTAAATTTACATAGGCTCTACCCATTTTTAATCCTGTTCAAACACCCTTGTGTACAGCAAATAACTTCTACGATCCCTTAAAAAAGCACTCAGGTACAATGCACATTTGCACTGATGTACTTATTTAAAATCCAAATATTTGGTAAAGAGGCTGAAATTGCCTCCATCCTTCCTTGATACAAATACAGACTACAAATACACCACTAGGCCCAGAGAAACCTTCTCCTTAAAATTGCTCTCGACTTCTAATTGTAGATGGGATATGTTTTGGTGACGGGATACTTTTTACGGACACCACAGACAGGAATCCAGATCTTCCCTAAATGCAGTGTGGGTGATTTTCAAGAGTTTGCTCAGCAATCATTGAAATCTAAATGTCCAGCAGTTTTGGGGGCAGTCCATTCTGGGGCATGGACTTGAAAGTCCATTCTGAGGCATGTCCACAAGCATGGTAGATGCCTCTTACAGAGAGCACAAAAGATGAGATCTAAAATCACACCAGGAAACTCTTAGATAAGCTACCTGATTTACTGTCTGCAAAACTACACTTGACTCCAGAAAGCTGCCTTGCCTTCCAGGTAACACAGTGCAAGATGTGTTTTGTCTTTTGCAATGAACATGAGTGGATGATGATTACTGTGCTAATTCTGGAGGACAAGGGGAAAGAAGTGACCAGTGTTTTCTACCCACTCTTCAGTCTCACCACAAAATTTTTGCAAAAGACGTAATCTCTGAGTGCTAGCCATTTGCTGAACAGCAGCCTCCCCACTGCAGCTACAGTGCTGATACTTTTCATCACCTTTTTGGTTTTTTTTTCTAAAAAAATTATTAATTACACGTAATCATCCCAAATGCATCAAATACCTGGTACTATTCACTGCACACTTCTGACAAATAATCCTTGGCTTGAGGCTCTTTGTAAACATCCATTTCCAAATATTTATGGAGATGAATAAGCCATGATACACGCATCTTTCTCCTGACCCAGTGCAATTAATTCTCGGCAGTAGAGTTTCAGATTGTGAATAAAAATTTGGGTTCTATTAATATCTTGCAGTACTTATTGGAAAGTGTCAGTTTCACTCACTGATTTGGTACTTTATTTGTGCTTAAGTGGTACAGAAAGTTAAAGGGGTTCAGAGATCCCATGGAAAAATGGGATTTTTAGATTTTCAAGATTTTCAACAGACTTCACAACCCACAACCCCCTAATGAAAGTCAGTGGGACACTGTAATTCCATTTCATTAGGACTTAAATTAAATATTCCGCCTCTGCCTCATTAGCACAGCTGAAACTAGTTTGTTTGAATCACAAAATAATTCCAGAGGATTTTCCTGAACCTCTTATTTGTGCCTACATGAAGATAACTGTTTGCTGTCTGGTTTGCATAGCATGGACATGTTCTCTGCCTGATGTTAGGATGCGTGATGCTACTCATGTGCACTCCAGCTCTCAGCATCCCTATGCATCCATGCAGAGACTGACTTTGAAGGCTGGGCTTGGGTTTCATAGGGAGAATCAGAGCAGGCGGATGCACTGCAACACACCAAAGATGCAGCCATCTGAAAGAAACAGTGGTGCCATGGCTGAGGCTGTGCAAAACACTTAGATAGTTCCCAGAGCTCTCTGTCACACTTCCTGTCTCCTTCTCCTCTAGCCCTGTGTTGCTGAGATATTTGTCAACAGAATGGAAATGATACTGTTCCCAAGGAGAAATCGAATTTAATATTAATGCTATCTCCTGTGGAAAAGCAAGAGTGACTCAGAGCTGAGTAGAGTTTGTTTTATATATGAAGTCTTTCATTCTGGAGAGTAACTCAGAGCACAGAGCTGTGAATTTAATGCTACCAGCTCAGGAAGCTGGTAGGCAAACACAGCAGGCTTTGTGCATTAAGCAGCAACGTGCATTGCTGTATTCAGTAGAAACAGTTTCACTAACAAAGAAATAGGGGTAAAATGCTCATCAAAGTCTTTCTCAGTGGGCGCTATTTGGTAAGTTCCACAAGAAGCTTTGAATACGCACTGGGCTGAAAACATTTGCTATCACCTTGCTTTAAATGGACTCTGCTTTATCTCTGCATTTCCAACCTTCTTTATATTTATTTTATATTTTATATTTTATATTTTATATTTTATATTTTATATTTTATATTTTATATTTTATATTTTATATTTTGTATTTTATATTTTATATTTTATATTGTATTTATCTTCCTCCTCAAAACAAAACTCTCATTAGCAGTGACTCCTATGTTCAGGCTGCCCTTATTTCCAAGCAAAGTAATATAACACTATTTAAAATGTGAGGATTGAGCAATACAAAGCTCAAAAAGAGCAGCTTTGTCTGTTTTTAAAGCAAACTCCACCTTTCCTATGAGTGCCTTTTCTGTTAAGTCTCATCGGATGTGTCCTGTGTCCTGTCATGTCCTGATAACATGACTTAGTAGATGCTGTTATGAGTAGCTGGTGCTTCCGTGCACTTTAATTTCCTGTGGGAAAAGAGATTAGCTGCTGAAGGAACCCTGCACAGCTCTGACACTGCTGTACAGATGTCCTGGCAAATGGAAGGCCATGGTTACTTCTGTTCTGCTCTGAGATGCTGCATTCCCTATTTGTGGCCAGGCAAGGAAGGTGTAAGAGGAAGGAGAAGAGAAAGGATAGCAGAGCTGGAGAAAAATATGGTGTTTTGTTGATGCTTGCAGGATCCAAGGCAGATGGTCAGTCACAGATGGATGCCTTGGGCTGGCAGGTCAGCCACAACAGCTATTGCTCTGGTTGCTGGCTCCCTTCCCCAGTTAACTGTGTGGCCTGGTCAGCTCTCTCGCCTTTTTACAGATTTTTCCCAGCCTGGACAGCTAGCTGTGGATGGCTCCTAACATCTCAGCCTTTTGGCTGCAGCACAGTCAGTCTCAAGATGGCTGAAAAGCTGAGTGCAAGATGGAGAGAAAAGGCAGAAAATGAAAGAGGAGCTTTGAGGGAAGGGGACACAGAAGGATTGGATGTTTCTGGGTCCTTGCCCATGCAAGGGATGTGATTGGGAAGGGTTCCAGTGGGGATCTCATGGAGCCATTGTGACTCCTCGTGTCCAATGAGGCTGTGTTACTGCAGCAGAGTAGATTCAGGTTGGCCTGTGCCCTTTTTCTCTTTCTCCAAGTCCTCCCTTCCTCCTCCATCCACTTGTCTTTTTCTTTTTTTTCAGGAGGGAAAAAGGGACACAGACTCATCCTTTCATTTTCTTATCTCATTACTTCTGGTGCATCTTTTAATAAACTCATTTCTGTCTCCAAGAAATCTCTACACATTCTTTGTGCTTTTCCAGCTGGAGGGTTTTATTGGTGTAGTTCAGCATCTTTCTCTTCCTTTTTGCATCTTCACTATTTATGCTCAGTGTTCAAGACTAACAGAATATTACAAATCTAGTGTACACTTCCCAAGCTTCTATTCCTGACTAGTGTAAGGCAGCAAAAACTCAGTCATTACTGTGCTTGCCATGGGGACTCAACAACGGAATTTAAGGAATCCTCAGCTTTACTTACATTAATAAAAATTGGCAAGAATACTTTACTGCTTCCTTTCTTCCCCATTGTTGGGCTCTTAGTCCCCAGAAAGTGAAGACCTGCCACTGGCATGTCACAACACTTCTAGTCTTTGAGCTGCTGTTTTTCAGGCTGTTGCCATCTGTCACTCAAAAGCACCAATGCATTTGGAGGTAAAAAAGGGGTCTTTAACAAGTGTTGCATCATGAAAGCATGCTCTTAGTGGTCTTAAATGCTTAAAATGTTGCCATATAGCTCTCTATCTATGGTTTTCTTCCTTACTTTTATTCCATGTTTCGTTTAATAAAATCCCCTGCAAGAGAACAGAGGAAGCAAAAAAAAAAAAAGAGCAAACCCTTTCAAAGCCATGTGAAATTACTTCAGAATCAGATGCAAATTCAGTCCTATTGTTCACAAATTGCTACGTGTAGCCTTTCTGTGATGGGGCCTAAGGCAAGGGCAGAAATGCTATCTCTACAGCACCATGAAACTTTATGACAGCAAACCTGTGAGGGAAATGCTGTGTCACTGATCCAAGCTCAGCTTCCAGTGGCAGAGCTCACTGGGGAAGTGCCTGCTGGTGACAGCATGAGAGCCAGTAACCTAAAGGAATCAGAGCCTGAGGATAGAGCTGGGGTTGGAGGGGGTGATGAGGGGAGGCTTATGGGCTGTGCAGTCACCACACACACACAAACACACAGACCCAGAAGCTAGGAGGACCTCTGGGAGCTATGGATATGAGCTGTGCCAGTCTCAGCAGGTACAGATAACTCTTCCTGCGCACAGGGAAATGCTGCTGCTTTCACTGATCTCAGGAGCAGTGCCCACAGCACCAGGACTCTGCCAACAGAAAGCTCAGCAGCTCCAGCTTTTAACTGTGAATAGTACCTTCACACTCCATCATTCACTCTTGGCAAAGGCCAGCCAAATTTGCAACCTTCTGCTGCTTTAACCAGAGCTGCTGTGTCTGTGGTTGAGCCAGCTTTCATGTGCTGCTAGAGGCTTCTCCTGCACAAGCTCTTCAGCACTTTTAGGGGTATGTGGCGTTGTGACTGGGGCAGCAGCAATGGACTGCACGTGTCTTCATCTCACAGCAGAATTATTTTCATCTCCCCCACCTTTCATCCAGGTCACATTACCAAACAATAAGTCAGCTTTTTACTTCTTTTTTCTGGAACATACTTATGAGAGATCCCCCAGAACAGTCTCAGCTAGAAAGAGCATCTCTGGAAAGGGTTCAACTGGGTGTGAATCAAATGGGTTGTACAGACGTAAAGATCCCAAGAAAAGAGGACTGCTTGCTCCTCTCTCTGGCCATCATTTTCAGCTGGAGTCTCTATTTCTGGTGGATATAATATTAAAGTGATTTTAACCTGTATTATTCCCTTTTGTCCTATCAACATCCAGCAATTAATGTAGATTAAGTCCTTCCAGGTGCACGTGGTATTTCCATGTTAATCATTAAAATGTATTCTTGCTTAGAAAACAACAACAGAAAAGAATCCAGGTTGTTGTTTTGACCTGTGTGTTGATATGAGTGATAGGAAGAAGACAGATTTGTGACAAGAACAGTCCAGAAATGGTTTGTTGCAAAAGACAGCCTAAAACTGTTCCCATCTGTCCATGGCAATGATTTAGACTACAATTTTTAGTGACACCTGATGTAGTGAGGTGTCCAAAGCCAGAATGCTTTGTCAGGTTCCCAGACTTTAATGTGGGATGAAAAGCATCACTGCATGGTCCACATCTGAAATGTTTAACTCTGCTAACTTTCTGGGGGTTTCACTGACCAGCTTTATATTTTTTTAAGGAAACTGACTTGAATAAGACTGGTGTTTTTACTTTCTCCCTGCTCTCCCAATCAGCCACAGCTGTAGAAGTAGTACTTCAGTGTATTTGCTTCCATTTCAGAGTCTCCAATGTGAGTCAGTATGTCTACTTAAGCCTGGCAGATACATAGATGAGCTAACAGGCTATTCTGCTCCTCCATTCCCTGGAGAACTTTCATCTCTATAACAGCAACTTAAGAACCAGATTCCTACCTGAAACGAGCAAGGAACAACTAAGACGTTTCATTCAACTTCTCCAGCCTTATTCAGGGAACCAGTGATCTTATGCTTTATTTGGACCTCTTGAAAAACACACCCACCTACCTAATGCTCTTGAAAAATGCAAAGGAACCTTACTCTTTGGACAGGTTTCAAACCTTCTTTCAGGCTTAGGATGTGCCCTCAATGGACTTTCCCAGAGGAAGAGAGAAAACAGAGGATGGGGTAGAGATTTTCCTGGCAGAAGTGTAGCACTTAAGCAACACAAAACCAGCACTGCTAATGTCTTTCCTTGCTGCTGCTGTTGAACTGTGAGAGGGATGTACATAAGAGTTGCCCTAGCTGGCAGTTTTTCTGCAAATGGAACTGGTTTAACTGCAGTTAGTCATAAAGGTTCCATCTATGTTGTTTTTCAGTGGAAAACTGAGTTTCCCAAGGGAAACCTTTGACTTGGAAAGTGTAATCTTAGTTTTAAAGGCAGAATAGGATGTGATATCCTATTATTCCACTATCCTCCCAACCTGCCTGCCCTATTTCTCTCAAAAAATATGTCAGCTTGAGTCAAAGAAGAGACCCATCTGTTTTTAATTGAATAAGAAATATTTTCCAAAAGGAATAAAGAAATTCTTACAAGTTTAATTAATTTTGTATTTGCTAAAAATACCTCCCCCTCCCAAACTAAGACAGCTATGAACACGTGCAGGAGTACATTCAAGCAATGTATTAACAACCTAATAAAAATATTTGCTTGCATTGACTTTGATTCAATTAGAGACTTATTCTAATTATCAAGCAGAAATTAACTAACTTGCCTTATTAGACACTCAACACAATAAATTCAATCAACTTGAATAACTCACTGGGGGAAATTGTGTGAAGAACCAAATACCCTATTGGGCCTGGCAAGGGGTGCAGTCTGCTCAGTGCCTTGCAGCATGAAGCCTTCCGCATGCTTCCCTTCCTGTGGGTTTGCTCTGCAGCTCCCAGCCCTTGCAGGGATCACGGAGATGTGAAGGGATAATGAAGTCTGTCTATACAATTATAATGGATTGCTAAAAGTATCAGAGTTGCTGTAAATAAATCATTATATCAGGCTCATTTAGCCCGATTCCTACTCTCAGATGGCTTGTAATAGAGTCCCGGCTCTGAAAGTCAGCCGTTCCTTTGCAATTAGATTTATCACTAATCAGAAATGGAAGCTATCCTGCCAGCTTTCAATTGCATTTGGAAATACCGTGTTGGGCTCAGGCCTCAAAGCTGAATTGATTAATTTATTCAAATTTTAAAGCCACCCGTCTGCAAATATTTAGATGTCCTAACTATTAATTAAAACTTACAGTGACCACATAGTGAGGTACAGCATCCACGTTAACCCAGACATCGAAGCAGTAGAAGAGCTGCTTACACCTCCCATCTCCTTGCAAAACACCTTCCAATTTCCTCAAAAACTCCATTCAGTAGGGACTTTACAGCAATTGCACCTCTGCAAGATGCAGTTGTCCCTTTTCACAGAGCTGACCAGTCTTGCAGGGACTGTGCAGCCGGACTTGCACCAACTGCTCCTGGGGCAGAGCTCCCTTGTGTCTGGACTTTGCACTCCGGGGCCACAGGGGACTTGCTCCAGGCTCAGAACTCTCTTAAAATGCATCTCCCTTGTCTGCCTCACCACCTTGTTTGCAGCCCCAGACTGTATGGTTGCACCTGATGCCTGCCTCCCCACTGACAGGTGCTTGTGTCGCTGACCTGCTCGGTTTCATCTCCTTTGGGTCTCAAATCACTTGCATGGAAAGAGAAAGAGGGATTTTGTATCCTGGAAGTCTCAGGCCCCTTCAAATTCAGGACCAAATGTTTATGCAGAGGTGAGTACAATCTCTATCCCTCACTGCCAAGTACACCCACAAAATCTCAGCTTAGCAAATTCATCTTCTGCCAATATGTACTTGGCCAGGATACCAAACAACATGTTGTGTGGGTGGATGTAAATAAAATCCCTTTATCATTGCAATCTAGCCATCTCTTGGCAGCCATGGCAACTGAGTAACAGTACTCAGACTTTGTCATCAGTGATACAGCATGAAAATTTATATAACACAGGATATGTTTACACCAAGTTCCACACAAGGAAGACAAGAGGTAATATTGTATTTACCTAGAGCTGCAGTAGAACCAGGCATGTGGGGGAGAAAACTTCTGGGTATGACCAGATTATATTTGGCAGTTTAATCCCTTTCCTATCTCATAAATAGATTTAGGTGTCAAAATACTATTTGAAATTGTTTCTCAGTGAAATTCATTTCAGTGAGCAGCATTCCGTTAATCTGTACACAATGAGCAGCATTCTGTGGCTCTGTACACACAGTCTCCAAAGCTGCTTTGAAAATATGAAAGTGTGTTTCCACCACCAGGCTGTCCAATGATATACTGATATCAGATATACTTCACATGTGAGTCTTGGTCCCTCAGGGGATGACTACAGAGACAAAGAAACATATGCCTATGGACAAGGAATTTGTGAGAACAAGAAGCAGAAGTCCACTCTGTACAAGGCAGTAACCCAACCCCAGCTTCCATCCAAGTATCTTCAGAGGTCTGCTTTTTAGGAAAGTACAGTCTTAGCTATTAACTAGACACTGGTAAGGGGATAATATTGATAAAAATCTTTCACTTTTTATTCTGTTTCCCAAAATATAATGCATTGCACAGAAAGGAATAACTGAAACAAACATTCCCTCTTTCTGACTATAATAAAAGTGAATATAAATTAGAAATATTACTGTAATCTCAAGCTGAAATTTCGTCAAGCATGGCAGAATGGTTTTTGCAATTTAATTTTGCTACTTCATTGCAACGTGTTGCTTGGTAGAGTCCAGTTAGTCATAACTATAACTACTCAGTATATGGAACTAATTAATGTAGCAATTAAGTGCCATCATGCTATAGATTTCAGTGAAGTGTTCACAGTATGCTAATGTTTATACTTACCTGTAGTAGTGTGGTCCAAGAAAACATCTCTGAGCAAAACCATGTTGGACTTAGTGCTGCAGGGTGGGAACATGTCTCTGTCCCTTCTGAGATATCAACCACAGACTAAGAAATATCTTGCCTCTGGTGAGAGAAAGTCTTCCCAGCTGAGTAAAACAGGATTTCCCAAGATGCTCGGGAACGTCCTTTTCATTCTTTCCCCAGTCTCTTAGTCTCAAGTGTAAAGTCTCAGTGTAGCTCCTGAATAACAAGGATGAGGTGCAAACTGATCATGAGGGAAGATGCTGCTACATGAAGAAAATAAAAAAAGGCGCCTGAGCCAGAGTACGAAAGTGAAGGAAACTCTCAGCTCTCCATAGCATGGCCAGGACTGCACCAACACCTCACACAAATCCATGCCGCTAATTTCCAGGATAATTCAGTGAATATCTCATGGTTAAAATCTCCTCCAAAAGCTGATGGCAAATGCAAATCTATTGGATCCACAAGACCTTATTCCCTGCTGTGTCATAGTCATTTGCACCTCTCTGACATCGCTATTACAGCAATAAACCAGATGAATCAGATTTGTATGAAAACCAGTGTACATTGGAACTAAGGAGTTTAACAGAACAATATGTTTCAGCAGAACAACTGCTTCAATCCAGCAGAAGCAGCAGGAAATAATTTCATTTTATTTTGGAAAACTCCTTTTTTCTATAAAAAACATTTTATAAACTCATACTGATTTGAATAAATTTGAAGGGAACTCTTTAGGCAGAACTCAGAAAATGAGAAAATGGATGATTTTAGTTACAGAACCTATAAACATGGCCTCCTTGAAGTTACCAAAGCTAGCAGAGGGTCTGATTATAAAAGAGATAATTTATAAGACTAAGAAAATATAGTAGGATAAAAAGCAGTGACAAAAGCTACATTAAGGCAATAATCGCTCAACTTACTGATGTTAAACACATTAATATATCACAAACTTTACCTGCAGTTTTGTGAATTTAGCAAAACCAAGAGGAGGTAATTGTAAAATATTCAGATCGAATTGATATATCAGAGACTTGGATAGTTGATCTGGGCCTTACTTTAAGACTATAAATAGTGCTGTGGGGTCCAGGATGATCTATGGTTTCAACACTTTGTTACATGAATGGCTGGATGCAGACCTTGTGCCACTTGCTGTCCTACAGCCGTGGCCTCCTACCATGTCTGGTAAATCATGCCTGCACATCATCTGTCTTGACCATGGGCTTGAGGCTGCACAGCCACCCCTGTCAGGCTCAGGACCTGGTGCTGGCTGTGTTATAATGACAGACATGAAGGATGAACATATGTATTGGGTCTGACTGGGGTAAAGCTCACAGCCCTTACAGTGCTTTGCTTTGCAGTGTTTTGCTTTGGTAGCTGGCGTTGATAACAGGGCAGTGTTTTGGCTACTGCCAAGCTGTGCTGTCCCTCTGACATTCCCACTGAAGGGGATGGGGGTGGGCAAGATCCTGGGAGGGGACACCAGCAGGCCAGCTGACCCCAGTCAGCCAAAGGGATATTCCATACCATATGACGTCAGCTCAGATATATAAGGGAAGGAAGAGAGGAGGGGGAGGAGGCACTCAGGGCTGGTCCACATTTGCCTTCTTGAACAACCGTCATGCGTGCTGAAGCCCTGCTTCCCAGAAAGTGTCCAGACATCGCTGCTGGTGGGAAGTAGAGATTGATTGTTTTTCCCTCTGCTCTTGCGCGTGCAACTCTCAGCTTGCTTGTTCTATTTTTTCTCCCCGCTGTAACAAAACTGCCTTTTCTTACCCTGATAGTTTTTTTTCAATATTATCCTCTCCCCTCTCCCAGTGGAAGAGGGATTGATAGAGTGACTGAGTGGGTACCTGGCACCTAGCTGGGGTCAACCCACGACAGCGTGCTAAAAGACATTCAGGTGTTAAAGTTAGGAGTGACCAACTTGTAGCCAGCTGTTGGACTCTGGCTACCCCTGTTGTCAATGGAGCAAGCTACAGATTGGGGCTGCCTGTGGATAACTGTGGACAGAATGGCTGGATTGTGGCATCCTTCCTTGCATCCACTGATTTCAAAGGGTCTGGCAGCCTTGTCTGTTACCTCTCTAAATCATTCATTGTTCCCCTGACAATGAAGGATGTCTTAACAACCATCACCTCAGTCTGACTTTGGTACAAAGGGAAGTGATCTGAATATGGTCCATATCTATGCTGCTAAAATAGAAAAGGGTCAGGTGCCCAGCTGCTGAACTTCAAGCCAAGTAGGGTGGACAATGTCCACAGTGCCTTGCATAGGACCCTATAGAGCAGCCTTGTTTTGGAGAGAGCTGGCTGAGACAAATCATCAGATGAGCCATTTCGATGATCAAAGATACGATGTTTGACCTTGTTTCCTGATAACACAGACCCATAAAATCTAATCAGTTATGCAACACAGCCCACAGGCTGATGTAATATTCCCTATAGGAAAAAGAGGAGAAAAAGTCAAATCTACCTGAGAAGGTCAAAGTGTGCATTCTAAACATTAATTTATGATACAGCTTACAGTACTTATTAACACCTCTATAAATATTGAGAGACACATATACAATCAAGATAGTTTCAGTAGCACTTACATTATGAAAGACATCTCTCAAGCTTTACAGAAAAGCATGACCTTGCCTAGCAGACTTCTACTTTTTTGTGCTAATGGACCAATATTTTTTTAATTCCACCTGCTCCCTTTTACAGGAGGCTGTTTGCTGTACTGCAAAAGAGCTAATGAAAGCATTCTTATAACTAATTCTGAACTAAAGGGAGGAACTAGATGACTCAGAGGCTTTGGTTGCTGTGATTTTGTTAAGCTCATCAATGGCAACATCTGTTTCTTGAGTCAGTGAAGCCGGAAATGTTTGCTTTCCTTTTTAAGTTATCAGAATTATTTTAAAGAGGGGGGGTGAGGCAGAGACTTGATTCCATGGTGTTACAACTCAAATATTAGTGGCACTTCAATTACTTCATCTGAAGATTGTTCATGTCTTTGTGCTGGACATGAGCGAAGGCCAGGCCACTGTGGGTGTATCTGGAGGGCAGCTGTGACAGTTCCACCAACACTTTCCATCTGATGAATCTTCATCCAACATGGAAGTGGTCTATCTCCTAGTTTGAAGAACAGGAAAATTCTCCTGTAGTTTTAACTGTGAATTGACACAGAAGTCACATCCCTTTCTCAAACCATTTCCACTCCTACCTGCTTTGGATGAGAGGGTACAAGACAAGTGAGGATGTAGAGGCTGATGTTGTCAGACTTGAAAGTAGCATTGCACAGGCTCTCCTTTGGTGACAGCCAGGTAGATCTAGTCCCAGTTCTGCCCTGGATGTCTAATATAGACAGATCCACCAGCCCTCAAGTAAGAGGCAGACAGAGAACTTCTTTCTTATAAAGAAATGAAAATGTTGATGCAAACAGTTCCAGTGTGACTACTCAAGGGATAGCTTACCTGTGTGAGAAGGAAATCCCTAATTCAGCCGTATATTGAAAACAAACAGGTAAACAGGAGCCCTTCCCCAGAAGTATTCTGAGCACTCTGCCCATGAGCACTTGGACTCTTCCAGGTCTTCTCACTGTATGGATAGCAGTGGTACATCAAGCACCAAGGAAAGATCCCTTAGTCTGCTCTTGTCTGTTTGCATTGAGTGCAGGGACTACACTAAAAGAAAGGAGCACTAGAAAGTGGTTGAGAGGTAGAAGGACTTGTCTGGAAGAGCTGAGGAAGGAGAGGCATGCAAAAATCCACAATAATCATCTACTTTACTAAAATCCAATCACAGAGCCTTGTGTATCAAGGGGGAGAATAGATAAGCTGGTATTGGAGGCAAGTTCAAGAGATGCAGAGCTCTAGCAGACATACAAAATAATTGTGTGCCTAGTTTGGCAGTCCCAGGGTATCTTTTGTCACACATACATGGGCCAACCCTGAAACTGTGAGGCACAATTTCTATTCTTTGCTCCTTTGAAATTCATCCAGAATCCACACTCTCACCCCAGAGCCACAAGAATGTCAGAATCTGTTCTAGGTAGGAGATAGTAAGAGTAGAGTTGGCAGATTGGGCTCTAAACCTTATTTACCCTTCCCTCACCCATGCCAAAGCACTGCCACACAGTAAGATTAGACACATTCCTCCTGATACTGGCTGTAATGAGAAACAAGAAGTAATGAGGTGATTTATTATCCCCTGTCTCTCCCAAAGACCTCAACATGCTGGCTCTGTCCTGGACTCTTCAGCGGCTGATTTCAGAGGGACAGACCTCTACTCACTCTTTTGCTGCAGCAAAACATCCTGCCTGCTCCCCAGCACAAAGAAATGAGGAGAGGAGGCAAATCACCAGGTCCTCAGAATTTTCCTTCATAAAAGCAATGTATGTGCTTACTGTTCTTCTAGATTACAGAAACTGGAAAGGAGAAGAGAGAACAGTAAATTGCACAGTGCATTTTATGGAATGGAAAACGCAGCATGACTGCTGCAGTGAAGTTCATTTAGCCCATAAACATGTCATGGCTTGATGGAGAGTGCCATAGTCACTCAAATGAGTCAAGAGGACTTTCCACCAAGTTCAGCATGAGTTACCAAATTTTATGGAGAATGAAGAACTGTGGGTTGGTTTCAGTGGCTAACTATCCCCTGGCTTCACACACTCCATCTCTTAGCTGCTATAAGTCCTCTGCACTTCCAGGTGTCTTGGAATCAGAGTCTTGTTGTGCCAAACATTGAACAAACAGAAATGAACACACAGACCTTGTCCTGAAGACATCATGAGGCTATCTTCAGATTTTTCCTATGCTTTAAATAATGTGCCTGAATGGAATCTAAGGAAATGATGAGATACTTAATCTAGAATTTAGAACTTTTTCAGGATAGATTAGATTCTTAGGCTTTCATGCTAGAACGCTTTCTTCACTCTTGATTCTCTTGATTTCTTTGAGACTCCCAGTGAAATAAAGGTGTAACGGATCTAAACCATGCTGCTGAAAGGCAGGCACCAGTGTCCCTGATGAGGTTGCTGATACTGCTGAGCATACGAGCAATACCAGGGTATCCAGGCTGATCTCACTGGGTAGGCAACTCTCCTAAAGAGTGGTGTTGGTACAACCATGACATACTGCAAAGTTTAATTAATGTTTATTCTGTCTTACACTCTGTGGGACAAACAAAAGCAGGGTGAGCAACTCAGGCTGCCTCCAGCCCACAACTGCGAGGGTCCAACTTCTTGTATCACTGACGGGAAAAAAGTCACAATAACTCAGGCTACTCTGTGTCATTTATCAGCCTGGTCCAGTGGCTGCCTGAAGACACAAAAAATGTCTATTACGTTTGCTAGATCAGTCTTTGTAAACCCTGCAGGGTCTGATGATACTGAAAGTGGTTCACAGTTCCTCTCTTAAAAGAGGCAGCTCCAGATTATAATAATAAACTGTGCTGATAGGTCCAGTGGCCTTCTTCATTAGAAATAAAAGTTCTATTAGGTGAATCTGGGAGTCCTAACAGTTTTTCATGTACTGATTAAGTTACAATGAAAAGAAGCAGAGGCAACAAGCTTGAATTTCAAAATATCTCATAGAAAAAAAGCCCCAACAGTCCTTCTCTCAACACAGAAGATAATTCTGAGAGACATCCTAAAAATGAAGCTGGAATTCTGTTTGTCTCACCTACAGTGTTTATTTCATGCTGGTTTGCAACAGGAAAAAGCAGTATTTAAGTAAAAGCTAGTTTAGGATACTTCCATTAACACTGCAGGAAATTATTTTTTAGTCTCTTAGGGCTGCTTTCTTTCCTCTGAAACTCTCTCAGGCTCAGGTTGGATGAGGGTCTGAGAAACCCAGTCTAGCTGAGGATGTCCTTTCTCATGCAGAGGGGGTGGACAGAATCACCTTCAAAGATCCCATCCAACTCACACAGTTCTATGGCTCTATGACTGTACGTGGCCAACGGGTGTAGTCTGACACCTGATGTTTCTTGCTCTGCAGCAAGGATATGAAGGAGAAACCACATATTCACTGGTTATGGCTTCCTTCACTCAGCCATGCGGTTCATCTGTGTTTGGGGTCTACTTCAACAGGCTGGCTATAAGACCATCTGAAATGTATCACAAGGGCTTGGGAGGAGAGTTCTGAGCCACCACTGTGCAGGCTTGGTCAGAGTGTCCACACATCGTCACAGCGTCAGCACACATCCTGGCTCAGTCCCAGCAGAGCTGTGGCTGTATTAGGCTGGTGCTGTGCCCAGAGTAATTAGATCTGCCTCTGAAGAAGAATAAGGAGCTTGGGCCGACTGACAGGGCAATGTAATTATACCTCTTCTGGAGCTAATTCAGGGACCACAGCATTAGGCTGAATTGTGTAGCCTAGATATTTCAGAAGTTACTCATTTTGAATTATCTTTGATAAGAACTCACAAGGGAGAGATTCAGCACTGCAGTTTTATGTTCCATCCATCTCTCCCTCCTACTTCTGTTAGCAATGCTTTCTGTGGTCCCAAACCCCATAGTGCAGCAACATGAGCCTTACAACCCCTCCAAGCCCCAGCCTACATCAGGAGGCATGACTTTTGGAGGGCATCTGACACAGTTTCCCATTCAACCTTGGAAAAGAGCTTACTCCAGCCATTTTGAGGACTGCAGAATGGGGCGGTACACCATTAATGAAACGAAAATGAATTGTGTCAGGCACAATGGAATTGGGTTAGGTTAATGATATTGGAAGGTCATTATTAATTTTTGCTGCCTTTTCAGAGGTTTTTTTTTCAAAGCAGCTTAGATACGTTACTGTGATAAGCACAGCATAAATGTTCAGCCAGACAGTCAGACACTGTACCTTCACCTTATTATGTGTGACTGAGACTGCAAACAGCTCAGATCAATCTCAGAGATATTAAATTAGTGCTGAATCTCCCTCCATCTCCCATACAGAATGAGCTGAGCTAAAGCTGAGATAATGCCCATATCAAGAGACATTACAAACCATATTCTATTGGGTGAAGATTTATTTTTAGTTTTTCCACCAAATATTTCTGATTATATGAACAATGGGAAAGATGAGAAATACTCAGCATTAGAAATGCATTGAATCTGTACATGCATTATGTAGCAGCCAGGGGTTCTGTCTTTAAGACAGGACCAAATAATGATTCTTGCATAATGTAACTATATGACAACTAAAAAGAAGCCTCGAGTTGAAATGGGAAGCAGAGAATATTACAGAATCACAATAACAAGGTCATTTGAAAATGAGGGCAAGTAAGTAAGCAACTACAGGAAAGAAAATTAGATATAATGAAAAGAAAGGAAACATTAATTATGTGGTGGGTGCAGAGCAAGGAATAAGTTAGATTCCTAAACCAATTGGCACATACAGTCAATTTCCTCTCTCTGCAGGTTTGAAAAGGCTTCTCCCATTCCCCATGCTGTTACTGCTGTTCTTAGGGGCATAAAAGGACCTTGTGTCATAAGCACTGAGCTGAGTATCACTGTCATCATCATCACAATGAAACTGGTTCAGGCCATCTCAGATGGTTTAGTGATCATGTTCTGGCTACCCCTGTAGTGACAAATAGAGCAGAGACAGGTTATGGACTAACATGCTGTCCTAGGACCACCAAAACTGTCTATTGCTAAAAGCTCTCTGCTGTGTTTTTGGTTTTTTGTTCTGATATTTTCCTAGACATTTTCTGGACACAGATGTGGAATAACCTGGGTGAGGGACAGCTTGAATATGTGCACACCTTTCTGATGAGCAAGGGGAAAGGTTTGTTATGTGCAGATGAATTGTGCTGTGCCACTTGGCCTCAGGATCAGAGTGTGTTCCTCGGTCTGTTTTATTTGGTAGTGCAAAATGGAGCCTCTGAGAATCATAGAGGTCAAATAAGGTACCAGAAGACAGGAAAAAAAGACAATCATAGTTATTCTTCTTAAACAGGGAAAAGATCAGTCAACATCAGTTTCTGGGAAAAAAAACAGAACAAATAAATTACTGCACTATGTATAAGGGCCTGAAGGGTAACGAGAAGATAAATAATTGTCCACTGGGATTCATCACAACCAGATTGCATTATACCAATTTAGCTTCTGTCTACATCAAAATCTTAGAGCTGAAGCACTTAATTTAACATCTTTTTATCTGAACACTGTCTCATATAACTTTCTCATTAAAAAATCCACACGACTGTCCATCTTACACTTGACTGTCCATTAAACAGAAAAAGAGTAATAACTGCATTCTTGAGGAGAACTTCCGGTTTTGTTTCATCCCAAAAGAAAGCACTTCAAGACTGCTCTGTAATAGAAAACAAAACATGTTATGTAGGGATAAAGTCAACCACTTCAAAAGTATTGTAACAACTGAAATACTAAAGTACATGTATACTGCTGGGCATCATAAACTGAAATAGTTTCCATTAAGAAATAGGAGCCCTCAAATCAGGTTTTGCATGCAGAGGAACAGCTTCCAAGGCATACTGTTCTGTACCAGTTTTTGAAAGAACTCAGCTGAAGCTCTCTGTTTAGTTCTGGTTATCAGAAAGAGATAGTGGAGACAGTCTAGAAGAAAGTGATATTGAAAGTATGACCTTTTGAGAAAGATTAAAATACTTGAGATTGTTTAACTTATAAACTGACTGGGGACATGACAACAGACCACAAACATTTTTAGAGAGAAGATAATAATCTGTTCCTGCTTTCCATAATGGATAGCACAAACAAGAATAACAGGAAAAGTCTCCTAAATCTATGCACAGGGAAGCACTAGCACAGATTGCCTATGGAGATATGGCAGTTTCTATCAAGGATGATCAGTAGCAATTAGGCAAGCAGGAGGTATAAATGACACTTCCTTAGGCTACGTGGACAGTCTACAGCAGCTTCTGAATGTCCTTCCCAATCCAGTTTTTCTATGACTGTGCTCATTCCTCTTGATTTAGTGGGATGTTATTTTTCCCAAATGTCCTTGTTCCAAGCAGTGGAGAGCAGAATGGTTTTTGTCACAGAATAGCTTTGGATGTTTTCCCAGGTTACAGTCAGAAGCTGTTAAGGTAAAATTGTCCCTAGGAATCCATCTTGCACATCTGACTTCTGTGGGGGTCCCACTCCTCTTGCCCACTGCTGTGGGATGGAAGAGATGCTTTCCTTCTCTTCAGATCATGATTTCAAATAATTGCGGTTGTGCTCAGCTAGGAGAGATAATGAAAGTGCAGATCTCATGCAGAAATAGAATTTTCCGTGCCTTGGAAAATGTGTTGCATGTTCATTTGGGACTTTTGAGGAAGTGTTGAGAAGATTGTGGTGAAGACTGGAACCTTCATTTGCTGTGCTCAAGCTGCTGTGCTTCTGTCAAGTGCAATCAATAGAAAAACATAAGGATGGCAGACAGTAAAACAAGTGGAGGTAACTGAAATCAGTTACAGTGGCATATCCTTAGGGCAAATAAGACAAGCACCTGACCACTGACTGCAGTCCTTATGTAGAACAGGATACTATCTGAATTCATCTAGTATTAAATAAGTGTTAAATGCATAATCTTTATGTACAAACCTAGTGTATGCAAGCTCTAAGGGGGAAATGTGGGCCACTGTGGATCTGCATGGTTTCGTCTTCCTCTAATACAGTACTAAAAGGATGCCTTTTCTAAAGTTTACTGCAGGAGGATATGGGCTTGAGCAGATGCTTAGAAGCTCAGAGCACTTTGCCCCTTGCAGAATGAATGCCAGACTTCTCACACATCAGAGGGTAGTCGCTCTTCAGGAAAAACGTGACATTTAGCACCGTGTCAAGAAAAACACAACAGCTGAGGCAGTGCTGTATTACTGTGTTGATGACTAGATATCCACTGACATTTAAAAAATGAGCACTGGCTTTTTAGTCCTCTACAAACTCCAAACCTGATCCTTTGAAGCCTCCATGCATGGAATTCACATTGACTTGTGTATACGGAGGACTAGTCAGGTCAAGCCCTGAATATTAAACAATCACTTGCCATTCCTGATGTTGGTGCTTAGAGCTGGCATCATATTGTTTTATTTAGGCAGAAACTGTTTAAAACTTTTCGTACTCTGGGTTTTACTGAACTGAGAAGACTAATATTTATAAAGCGATTCTTCCAGGAGGGAAACCCTCACTCTTTTTCACCCATCAAGAAAGCCCCCAAATCTGAAACAAGTAAAACACTGGCAAAATCTACCAACAAAGTAATCACTGAAGCAAATAGTCAGTGTTAAAAAGAATATGAGGCCATTCCAGAACAGTTTCTTTTTAGGCAGTCTAGACAGTGTGGTGGCAATAACCTGAAGAATTTAGCTTTCCCAAGCAACAACATTTTTTTTTTAAAGCAGTCAAGAAGCTCAATAGGCAAGGAGAACACACAGTCAAGTTTTATTTTCTCAGTGCTGTTAATTTTTTATACACAGTGAAATAAATCCTAAAGGCGTAGGTGTTAGTGGAGCCTGAATACAATGAACTGGAGAGGGGGGACTGGCCTCCTGGCCTCCAGGACTCTGCAGTTTAACTCTGTGATCCATACATTGAATCCCAACTGAAATCAACTTCTGCTGAAGCAAGAAGAGGAGAAACTCCAGAAACTGTAGTGGTCTCAACAGTTTATTTGCTCCCCAGGGAAAATATATTGAGGTAGCTGTGGCATGACTCATCTATTCACAATGTATGAGGGGCTGGAAATTCCTCCATTCCATGAAAATAGAGCATGTCCCCTAAATATCTGGAAAGCAGACACAGAGGTTTTCCATCAGGCAAAACTTTGCTTCTGTAAACCAGAAAGAATGAAAATGGAAATGCAGGGATAAGAATGAATGCTGATTTCTAGAAAACTGGGGGACTGCAAATATAATTGACTGAAAGGTAACACAAAGAAGCAGCATATTTTTATATAGTGGTTGACATACCTATTAAATTGATTTTTTTAAACTAGAGCTTAACACATGTAAACAGTCCATAGGATAAATTTTTGTTAGTTGGAAACTTGTTCTCTAAAAGATGAATAGTCAATGAGTACAAACACTGCAGGACCGGACATCATTACATGAATGGCAGATGGCCTGAGCAGCCTTGCAAACTTTATGAAAGTTGTTTTCCATTTGAATGAAAATGAAGAGAAAAAGTAATGAAATGAGGTTGCTCTTTCACAATCCATGGGTTGGATCCAGCTCTAGCTGAAGCTGATGATGGTTTTGTTCCATGTATAGTGGCCACCTGCTGTAAATGGTTAGCTGAATTTCAATTTCAGCTATATGTTAGGGAAGAATCTGGGAAGAATGTGGCTCAAGGCTTTCTTTAGTGCAAGGCATTCAGTATAACTTCCAGCATTACAAGAAAAGATAGATAATTCATATTTCTGGAGTTTTATTTCCTCCAGGGTGATAATACATCTGCAACTATGTGCTTGTTCAGCACATTATTATCCTGGCTTGGCTGGTGTCCCTGGGCAATGCCCTCTGATAGATGGCATTAGTAATACTAATGATGAGAAAGAAAGATCACTATTGGCATTAGCTTCCTGTTCTGTGGAGAGCCTGAAGGTGTGCAAAGGGCTGGAAGGTGCTGGAGGATACTGGTACTGTCTTTCCTCTGGGTCAGGATTAAGGCCTCTGAGGATGATAAAACCTGTGCTCCATGTGCTGTGCATGGAGCATGAGTCCAGAGAGTTTTAGGTCATATCCATTACAAGCACCACATTTATTTGTGGTCTAGCAACAGTAGCAGTAGTAGCTGTAAGAGAAGTGGCCATAGTGGTAGTAGTAGTTATAATAACAAATTATTATAACAAATTACCTGGCTGCCTTTTTTCAAAGCAGTTGTTATCATTTGGGCGTACAAAAAGGAAATCTGTGGAGAGCATGGAGTCTTCTAGCTCCACCACTCTAATTGCCTCTATTACCATTCTTGTTAATCTGTTTGATTATTTCATTAATCTGTTTGACTACAGCTAGAGTTAATGTTCAAGGCTGTTTTTCTGTTGTGTACTTTCCTTGGCTGGGACTCCTCCAACTTCTGGAGCATTACCTCAGAGTAGCTTTTGCAGCAGCTTTGAGAATACCTCCACTGAGATATGCATAATATGTTATTTACTGAGAAATTCCTAAAGAAAAACCTGCCCTTTAAAATAAACTGTACTAGGCCTAGGTAAATATATTTGGAAACATCAGAGCCAGAGCATTTTTATCTACATGAAAAGATTCCTTTCTTTTTTAACAACCAACAGCTGTGCTTCATGGATAAGCCCCAGCAGAAGAAAACATCCATAGCTGTTACAGCTACTTTAAAAGGCCATTGCCAATACCCAGCTTTGCCACTTTCTCCTCAGTGTTTTCAAACTTCTGAACAAAATTATTTCTTTTCTAAATATCCTCTGAACTGCAGAACATACCCTTCAGGATTTCCTCCCTAATTTTCTGTATGGAGGCAAGGTGAGCAAACAGGTCTACTCTAAACCAGAAACTTTTTCATTTGTATGAATGTGGAGTGCCCTCTTATTTGAAACTCAAAGACTTTGGCGGTGTGAGTTCTTTTGTTAAACACACTTGCTTTCCTGGAAGGCAGTATGGAATTTCACATAGGCTTTGCTGAGGAAGGAGAATGATTGCACTGTAGACATCAAAGCTTTGTATATATTTTGGAAGATGATAGCCATCACATTTAAGCATTATTTTTTACTTCATTCCCTGATGTCAGTTCCCAAGAAGATTCTGACATGGAGGCCGGTAAGAATCAGCCATAGTTTCATTCTTAAGGAAGCTCAACATGTTACAAATATTGACACCATCATCAGCATTGGTTGCACTGACTGGTAGCACTGGGGTAAGACAAATCCATATCATAGCTGACCAGGGACACAATTCACCTTGAGAAAAGTTATTTTAAGTCCTCTTCTGCGGGGCTGTTTGCAGTTTTGTTGCTTTGCAGTTGCATACCATGCCATGGGAATGGTACAGCAAACTGTTCAGTGTATTAAGGAAGAGCTTATGTGGTCCATGCACCCCTACTTTGCTCCCAACTCTGTTGTCTCCCATACAAGTACGTGGCCACCTAGGCCCTACCTTTACTCCTCAGAAAAGACTTTACCCATCCTGTTTCATTTTGGCATGTACACAGCTGACTCTTTGATCAAACTTCATGTTAAAAAACCCTCAGTGAATATGACTTGAAGCCATCATAGTAGCATGGTAGATGCAGGGAATGTCCAAGGGACATGAAGCCATAAAAGCTGTCTGTGCTTTAGGAACACGCTAAGCTGGAAATGGCTCTGACTGAACTAGCGGTGGTACATTGTGCTTATTTGCGGTTGACTACCTCATCAATTTTCATCTGGGAACTGAAATGGAATTTGGGGGTGGATATGGTATTAATTAGGAAGGAAACTAGCTGCAATATGCTTGGAGATAAAAAATATTTTCTGGTGGGAATCTGGTTTTGTATCCTGTCCAAATTGTTAAAGATGGATTTTACTGCATAAGATATTTTTATGCAGTAATGTTAGCTCTCACTGGAGAACAAGTGAATTAAACATGAAGATGATTGGATTAATGAGGGAAAAAAATTGAAAAAAGGCTTCCTGGTTACAATAGATTCTTGAGAATTAAGCTTTTATTTGTAATGCCTGATAATTACCCCATGCATAGCTCCCATATCTATGTAAGTAGTTAGGCAGTTCTCATCATCATGGCACTTTACATTATTTGTTTGGCCACTTTCATGAGATCATTATAGAACAGTCACAAAGCCATGGATAGCTACAACATCTGTCCTATAGCTCATAAGTGCTACTGAAGCTCATCTTACACACCAGCAATATATAATGGTGTGCAGTTTTTTAAAGTTAGGTAAGAGTTTGATGGTAAATTCTCGTTAAGGCTTTGTGGCATTGATCAACCTCAGACACCAAAACTTCTTCAAGCTTCTTTTCCTTCCCAATTGCACAGCACAGCTTCCTGAAATTGAACTGGCCCTGCATGGAGTTTCTTGTTCTGCTGGACTCTAAGTGTAAATCAGGGCAACACAACTACAGCAGCAAGGCCAGAAAAGAGAAGGAAAAAGTTTGAAGCATGCCTGCTGATTACAGTCAGACATAAATCAATGAAAAACATCAGAGGAAAGGAATCAGGGGAATTGGAGTGAAATGCTGTTTGGGAGAGGAAAAGACAGGTTAAAGGATGAACTAGGTGACTGAAATTCGTCAGAGGGCTTGTAAAACACAGGAAAGACTAGATTATAGGGAAGAAAAGCAGGTAGTGACTGAAGGGTGTGAAAAGACTGAGTGGAAACTGTAGTAAGCAACTCTAGCAATCATCAGGAAAGTTGAAAGTTGCCCGCAATCCAGGAATTTTAATTCAAGGAGTGAAAGACTAGAGCCAGGCTGACTGTCAACTTGAAAACTGAAGTCTGGTCTCCCAAAGAAGGGAAACAAAAGAGAGGGGTGGGAATTCAGGAAAAAAGAAGGCAAACTCACCTGAAGATAGAAAAGGAACAAGTAATTGTATTTCCAAAGACAAGAAAGATAAAAAGGGAATAGAGATGGACTTGACAGAGGAAGGCAGTAAGAGTGGGAGTCTGACATCTCTGCAGCAGCTTTGGAAATCAGAAAACAAGTGCCTTGATCTGGGGCTCAGCAAGACCCGAAACACAAGTAGCAAGCAAGGAAGAGGGGCTCAAAAAACCTTTGTGGGAAAGCTGACAAATATCAGGGAGATGGGTTAGTAGTGGTCCTAACATCTGTGTGGTACCAGACAAGTGTGAGAAAGAGACTGCAGCCCAGCAGATGAGCTAATTTGGGACATACCATCATAATGTGAGTCCAGTTGCTTTGTGGGGACTGTTGTGGGAAGAGCAGTTTTGTATTTCCTT
Source organism: Eopsaltria australis (assembly GCA_034509425.1). Lineage (NCBI taxonomy): Eukaryota > Metazoa > Chordata > Aves > Passeriformes > Petroicidae > Eopsaltria > Eopsaltria australis. The sequence goes on along the minus strand of JAVTVJ010010674.1, from coordinate 1,570,092 downwards.
TACCAGACTGTATGCTCTGAAGACCATCTAGGTCCTGGAAAACTATGACTGTGACTTGTGCCTGCTGACTTGAGGAGAAAGAGGTGTCTTAAGTAAGACTTTTACCTTTTATATTAAACTATATCTTGTGCGTGACAAAAAATTTGAGAGGGAGAGAGCAAGTGATCAAAAAGGACAATAATTTCTCTGCGCTGGTGGAAGATGTTGGGCTTTTCTGGAAGCTCAGGATCACAAGTCTCCCAAAAAAGCTTCACAAAGAGGAGCTATCTCTTACCCTGATGTGCTCAGCTGGTGAGCTTGCTTTTAGCCACAACATTAAAATTAGATGTCAGAAAACTCAAGGTCAAGATTTTGTTTTTATCAAAGCTTTAAATTATTAAAAACTTTAAGGACACACTTTAGGAAAGATCCATGGCTGGAAAGCTAATGGAAAATATTTAGCACATCTGCAAAGCAGCTCTGCTTATTTATACGGAAGACCTCTTCTGCACCAGAGCAATTTCAGCCCACAAAATGCTCAAAGATGCAGTGCCACCTTTTGGACAAACGGATGTCATGTTAGGTCAGGCATGAAGTTGAAAGAAGGAGAGAGCAATAGCAGGTGACATTCAGACCCTGGCCAGAATATGCTCTCTGAGAAATGATCAGTAGCAAATGGAGAAGATAATTGGAAGCAGTACTCAGAAATGGCTGTCTGCTTTTTCTTTAGGAAATATATGTCTTTATTTCCCAATTTATTTGAAAAGGTTTGTAAAGTCAGTGAAGTCCACAACTGTTAAAAAAAAAAAAAGGAAACAAAAAGCAAGCAAAAAATAAAGACGAGAGAAAAAAGCACACAGTGGTTATACAGAGTTGGAGTATGGGTGTTAACTCACAGTGCTGGGCCTTGCCTGTTGTAATGTCAGAGAAGCAGTACCAAATTCTCCAGGGACTGCAAACCTACAGTGCATGATCTTCACAATTTAGAGAAGAACATTCAAACAAATATGTATGCCATCATCTAGATCCAAGGGGACCGCTGCTGCCGTCTTGGAGATTTAAGGGCTGACAGCACAGAATCTGTGTGTAGTTCTTGTCTAGCAAAGGAATACTTTAAATGATATATAACTCATCTTCAGTGAACTGTAAAGTCTGTGTATTACCTGCACTGGCCAAAGCATCAACAAATAAGAAGGAAGATAACCATATAGAAAGGTGAACTGATTAGTCTGGAAATCACATATCCACCCAGTGGTACCATCCTGCTGTGCTGAACATCCTTTAGGTAATCTCTGAAGGTTAATTATTTCCTTGAAAACACTGAAAGTATATTGTGCAAATAAAGTGGAAGTATGATGAAAAAAACACCCCAGCCTCTGCATCTTTCTGCAGTGTAAATCTTTTGGCTCCTTGTACCCAGGCCAAATCTGACAAGGAGGTCTTAAATAATTTCCTTCATTTCTTCTCCCTTTACCATAACAGCAGCCGTGGACATTGCAGCCCTTGCTCGGTCGCCTGTCACAAAATGATGTCCATGTGTAGAACAGTCATTAGGGTATCCTCGTATTTTCCTGGAAATGCTGTAATAAGGACTTGCAGTCTGAAGGAGGTCAATATTCTGCCACAAGCTTCTGCTACTGTCATGTCTAATGCCCACCAAGGGGATGGCAGGCTAGAATTACTATAGCACATTCAAGATTTCACTGTTTTGTCACTGCTACCAGCTTCTTCAACCTGTCTCTATGTCCCAGCCTTTTCCAATAATACTGTGGATTGAGTATGACTTCATCTACAACTAAAACAAAAATATAACAAAGAAAATGCATTTCAATGGACAGATATTCTTTTAATGCATTCCCAAATGAGATATCCTGGTTTAGTTTTGTGTATTTCCCTCATGCATTAAAAAATAAAATGTAGCTGAAGTTAGTCTTGAAATACCATTAGAAGAATACTACCTATATTATATCTAGCATACTACAAGCTTCCAAATTTTGAAATATTTTGAACGTTCCAGTATTAAAAAATAATGTTTTAGAATTTCATTAAACACGCACACACAAAATCTGTTTGTTTTCATCTGTAAATATTTGTGCATTTTGCCAAAAATTCAAATATTGTCAGTCCAAATCATGTTTGTCTTTAGTGAATAAATGATGTAAATGATGAAATCTGTCTCATTCTAATCACATCTTCTTTCAGGTATGCATTACAAATTAAATTATGTTTGCTTACAGTTAACAATGGATCTCATACGGAGAAGAAAACATAAAAGAAATACGGGCAGACCTCACAGTAAGCCACATTAGATGTTTATGTTATACTCAAATTTAGCTCAAATGCTTCTACTTCACCTTTAGTGCAGTGGGGGCACGTACCAGCAAATGGCAAATTGCTGCTCGTGTTTTTTATGCTCTGTCCTCCCCTGTTTTTGTGCCATTACTCCACTGTGCTGTTTTGCACTTCTGTTGGCTTTTTGAAAATCCGTCTTGAGTTGAGTGCCTGACAATGTGACAAGACAGTTAAACCAAAGGAAAAGTGATAGTGTGTAATTCTGCACACACCCAGCAGCTGCTGTATATATGATTCTGCAAGCAGAAAAGAGGTGGCTGGGGAATGCAAAGCTGAGGGCCTGACTCCAACCCTGCTCTTACACCAGCAGGCACCATAAAATTCAGATGCAGTAGAAGGGAATGTCAAGTCATTGTCTGTCTTGTCACGGGCAACTTAAACCTGTTAATGGAAGCAAGGCTTCCTTAACACTTTCCCCAGATAATCAAGTTTGGTAGCATCTAAAGTGCTTTAAAAGGTGGACATGAGTTTTTAAAGAGGTGGACGAGCAATCTGTTCAGCTTTGGGGAAAAAATGCCCAAATCTCATTCATAAAGCAGTCTCCAATAAATAAGATGCAAGAAATTAGGAGTTATCCCTATTAAAAATACAGAATAAAGTGGCTGCCATGCATGAGAATAAGGTGATGGGTTAAACCTGAGGTCATGCTGCAATTATTTTTCCTGAGGTACTAAGCATCTCCAAATCATCATCCAATATTCATGTCAATATGCTGCAATTAGAGACATGACTAAGTAGCAATACACAGACAGTACTAAGGGAGAAAAAACTGCAGACACTTCTGCAGAAAACTTCTCTTCGCGAGTGCAACAAGGTCTTCTCCTGAGTGCATCAATTTCAATTAGGACACGAAGTTAAATTTTCAAGTACACAGGCAGATGTTGTTTTCTCTTGAGAGGACTGATATTGCTAAAGCAAAACAAACCTTCTCCAGGATGAACATAGCTGAAATGGGCAGCTTTAGAGGTAATAGATTGTCCTACGTATTAGAAGCTGAACAAGTATAATTGCTTTTAAAATATCACTCTGTAGTTACTCTATTACCTATGTTCTCTATAGCTACACATGGAAATGTGTTTTGTATCTTTCTCTAATGACTGAAATACTGTTCTTTTCCATGGTTATTGGTGAACCACAAATCAACCTATTATGAATCTGTTATCTCACATGAATGCCATTAGAAATCAAATGATGCACCCACAGCTGGCATGACATGAAGTGACAGTGCATGTTAAGTCTGTGGAGTGGAGGTGTCCCACCCCCACTTCCCATGGAGATTTTCTGTGTTTCTGTGTGAGTGGCCTTGTAGAAAAGAGTTGGTTGTTCTAAGAAGCACTTAATTTTGGTGTAAACGGGTGAAATTTCCCACACTTTGAGTGATTTGCACCCAATTACATTACAGCTTAACCAAAGTTATTTTCTGAATTCAAGTCAGGTAGGAAATTTTCTTTGTTTACTGATCTGGTTTTGGAGGAGAGTTTATTGATTCAGCAACACTACAGATTTTGCAGATTCTGTCCACTGTGACCTGGAGATAATACTACTCTGAAATATTACTGGAAGGTTGTGGTAAAACTCCTGGGACCCAACCCCTCAAATCTTCCTGCCTTGCCTGTAGCAGTTTATGTTGTCGCTTGGATCTGCTGGGATGCATCACTTGAGCAGAAAGCACAGGTCAGTGGGCACCAGGAAGCGGCACCCAGGAGCACAGCGCTCCTACTTTTTCTTACACGGTTCCTACGGTATTGTTGTGTGTGTGGAAATACTCTGCATGCGGAAGATTTGAGGTTTGTTTACACGAGGAGCAGCCAGCAGAGAGCAACTGGTGCAGCTGGGCCAGTTATAGCTGACTTTGGAGAGAGGCAGAAGGCAGATGTTCTGCTGGTGGGGTGCTGAGTGCAACCCGTGTGTGTCCTTCCCTATTCCTAATTGTCAGCACTGGAGCATCCATATTAATAGCCTGCTGCCAACTGCTCCTAAGAAAATCCATGAGAGTTGCCTTACATATTCATACCTGCTCTGTGTGTGCAACTGTAGCACTGAAGTAGCAAAAGAGAGTGAACAAAATGTATGTGGGCCTGTTATGCAAATGTGCTTTCTAGAAGTACAGATTAGCTTATATCTTATTCATCAGCAGAAAGTTAAACACAAGATGGAGGAAGGATCTCATCATCCAGATCTCCTCTGTCTGATTTTGCAGTCTTTCTAGAGAATCTTTCAGGTGAAAAAATACTCAAAAATAAACATTCGTGTGGTATCAGGCAGCATTTATGATGCAAAAGAGACTGTATTTTGACAATACCAATATTTTCTATAATTGGTAAGACTGCAAAAGTATGTACTTGACTGAACTCTTGAGTGGCAAGTATTTTACTTGTAGTAAACAAGATCATCAGAGAGGCATTCACAGGGTGAGACCAAATCAGTGAGTGAGCAGCAGATGGGGCTTGAGATTCAAAAATGAAGAGCACGGGCAACTTCATCTCCTAAATCTATTATTGATTAAACCATGAACAGTCAAGACTCTCATTTCACTCACGTTTAGTGCAGCAGCTCTTGGCTGCCAAGCTTAGGGAGTGAGCAACCTAGCAGGAATTAGAAAAGAGCTGGATAACAAAGTATATGCAGATAAAGTGCAACCATACCATTGTTATTAATATTAACTCATGCACTGCTGAGGCCATTTACACAGATACTAAAATCAGAGAAGAAAAAAATCTGTGGCAGCACTGGTGGCAGGCAGCACATGTACGCAAGTGTCACAAATTCCTTGTAAGTGAGTAACTGATCTCTTGAGTATTGCTATCTGCAACATCTCCTTTCATGCCTTCCTACTGCAGCTCTCTCTTCCTCATCCCTGTAGTGGCTGCTGCACATCCACAGAGGTACAGGCCGCTCTGCCTCTTCAGAAAGTGATGCTTTGATTTTGTTTTTCTCCCTCAGCACCTAGTCCAAAGTAACAGACCTTCTTTCCTATCATGCTGGTTTCTACTTTTTTTTTTACACAGTTGCTTTTCGGGGGACTCTAAGCTTTGTCTCCAACCTCTTTTTATTTCATTACAGGATTCTTTCTTTCTTCCATCTTCTCTTTTAAAAAAATCTGGGCACTTTTCTTGAGATCTTAACCCAGGGATGGTATAATGACTGCTTGGTTCTATAAGGCAAAGAGTGCCTAGGCTGTCAATAGAATTATCACTCAGTCTTTCCTACTTCCTATTCTACCATGTGAACAGGGAAATTTGACCCAATAAAGCCACTGAATATCCAAAGACAGAGCATAGGATTGAATTCTTATTGTCCTGTGTTCCTTCCTCCTGAATGATAAGGTTCCTGCTGACTTAGGGTGATTTCCCTGAGGACAGTCAGTAGTACCAGCAGGCTTTTGAACTGCAAAATGCTACATCATGCTCATCCTCTTACTCGGAAATTGTGGACTGAATCTGAGCTCTTCTGGGACAGCACTTTTGCTCTGCTCCTCTGCATAACAATGAGGTTAGAACAGGTCTTGGGAAAGGTATTGCACTGTGACAGCCTCTGTCCCATTGCTCAAAATAAAAAAAAAGCCTGGCTCCATCTTCTTTACGTCCCCCATCAAGCATTTAGCCACATGGATAAGATTCTCCTCAGCCTTCTCTTCTCCACAGGATTAAGTCCCAGCTCCCTCAGCCTCTCCTTGTCTCAAAAAATGCTCCAGGTGCTCAACCATCTTCATAGCCTCTTCATGGAGTCTCTCCAGCATGTCCATATCTCTCTTCTTCTGAGGAGCCCAGCACTGAACACAGTTCTCTAGCTGTGGCCTCACCAGGGCTGTGCAGTGTGCAGAGGTCACCTCCCTCAACCTCCTGGCAATGCTTTTGCTCATACAAGGAGCTTGTAGGCTTTCTTTGCTCTGATGGCACATTATAGCTCATAGCTGACTTACTGTCCACCAAGATTCTGAAGCTCTTTGCAGAGCTGCTTTCCAGTCCATTGGTCATCAGTGTATACTGGTGCCTGAGATTATTTTTTATTGTTCAATAGCCTTGATATTCTCCCTTTTTCAACTCCATGAGGTTTCTGTCAGCCCATTTCTCCAGTCTGTCAAGGTCCCTCTGGACAGAAGCATGAACCTCTGGTGTATCAGCCTCTTTTCCCAGTCTTGCAGCATCAGTGAACTTGCTGAGGGGGTACTCTATCCCATCCTCTGGTCCTCAGTGAAGATGTTGAGCAGTACTTGGCTCTGTATCAATCTCTGGGACACACCACCAGTGACTGGCCTCCAGCAGGACAGTACGCAACTGGGCACAGCCCTCTGGGTCTGTCCACACCATCCATTTGTCTATATATGCTTTGTCAGCTGTGTCTGTTTTAAGCCCAAGTGGTAAATGCTGCAGTTTCCAGATGGAAGGTCCCACCTGGAGCTGGAGAGCCACTGGCTGTGTGTATCGCATGGGGAAGTTGATGCAGTCAAGCACCAGAGTGCATTTGATTCTGTGATAAACAGGACAGCAAAGGCCCTTTTCAGCTTCCACCAGCACTTAATCCAAACAGAGCATGACCTGATCTACCCACAAACCATTGTCATCATATTCCACTCTCTGTTTCACCTTAAGGGATGGTTACATCTAGCTTCCTGCCGGACACACGTGGCCGTGTTGTTTCTGTTCCACTTCTTAAGAGGCCAGGTCTTTAGGCAAGCAGTAATAATTGCCAGTGGTGTCCAGAGATTTATAGGTTTGCTCTACATCCTGTAGGCTTCAATCCTTTGCACTTGTTCAGAAACCCCTGGGATGGCTAGATGAGCTGGTTTGTTTTTGTATTGGGCTCTTTTTTCTCTTCCATCTAAATTTATTAACATGATTTTCAATTACTTTTAGAACCCTGATAGTAATTTATTTTTAATTATCTACACTATGTAGCTGTAACTTGCTAAATAATCAGGTCAGTTTAAGGTCTCTCTCTGAAAACGAGTATTACAGCCATGGAAAGGCTCTCAATCTAGTTCTATTATTGCTATTAATTCTAATTAAAATAATAGTCAGTACTTATCTAGCAGTTTTATGTCTGGATTATTTTGTAAACATTTACTGATTCATTTTCACACAATTATTGCAAGATAGGCAGGAAATAACAGTAAAAAATCTGTAGCACAGAGCAAAAAGAAGAAAACCACTTATCTACAATAAAAGGAGTTCAGGAGTGTGTATTACCCATAGACTCATTTTCCTGGAAATCTGAATAGTTCCCTGCACATGCATGTGGACCCGCTGTACAGCAGCAGAAACCACACATCCTCGGCAGCGCATAAGCTAATGCACTCTCTGTTTCTTCTCAGCAGGGAATAGAGAGCAGAGAAGTTCACATCATCAGGTTCAGTTTGAAAAGAAGAAATTTAACCAACCTAGCATCAGGATTTAGAGAGACAATAGGTCTCCCCATCTTGATTCAGAGCCATAAAAAGAATTGGATTCCTCAGCATATGGTTAAACACCAAGGGAAAAGGACTAAATAGACAAGATTGGATTGAAAGGAAGAGAATAGATCTGAAATTCAAATTAGGGAAGCAATGCTAAGTCCTTGGCCCTGTTACCAGATTTGACATTGACAGAGATTAGTCTTGGCACCATCAGTAATGAGAGAGTTGGGGTGCTTTTTAAGCTAAATTTGCTGCCAATATCTAAAAGATTTGCCATCCATGGATGAGCACATTGTGTCAGAAGGCCAAGAGCTATTAATACAGTCACCACATAATGAGTGGGGAAGACCAAAGGAGCAGCTTGTGTAAGATTAAAGGCAGTTCCAAGTCAACACCATTTCTGCAGTGTTACAGTTCTGTGGATCTGCGGCTACAGCTGAAGTCTGGAACTCCATTGCAAAACATCAGTGATGCAAAACCACTGATCAGCACATTTGCCAAAAGACACCCAGGAGGCACATGCAAATTATTTCCTCAGGAAAAAAAAAAAAAAAGAGAGATTGATGGCTTTGCTCCTTGGGAAAGTATGATGCCAGTATGACAGATCCAGGCAAGAGATGGATACACAGTCTGATCACCAGCCACCAGAAAAGATGAAAAGAAGAAGCCACTGCCAAGTGCTTCTAAGAGCTGTGTCAGTGTGCTATGGGCTGAAGGCTTTCCAGGACTACTGCCGTAAATGGGAGAAAGTTCCTCAAAGTGTATGTTGCTTGCAATTCCTCCAGAGGGCAGGACCCACACAGTCAAATGAAGCATGAAGCAGCATGAAGGCAGAGGAACCCTTCTGGTTCAGGACTGACCAGTTTTCAAAGGTGTAATGACAGGAAACATTATTGCCATGTAAAGGTTAGGCTGGGTATGTGCAAGAAAGGACGTTGTTTAGTGCAGTTTTTCCTGCTGTCATGAGATAGACTGGTACTGAAACAAGATGGAAGTGTATGGCTTGAGTTACTGGTTGTGAGTGGGCAGGAAATAGTGAAAGGGGTATGCAGACATCAGAAAGGAATGTCAGAAGCACACTACAGTCTCAACATATTGTCTCCACTCACACACCAAATGAGAAAGCCTTCTTTACTTTTACAGACTATTGGGACCATATTTAGACAGGACCTATGATAAGAAAGAAGCCTTTTCAGTTGCAAAACTTTAAATACAACCTGATGGCTAAAGCCCTCAAGAGTCCAGTTCATTGTGTTCTACTCTGGTGGGCAGTTGCAGCGAGACCTTGGCTTGAAAACAGTGTAGGTTCCTACTCCATGTCATTAGAAAACCTAGAAACCTCAGAAAATATCAGCTCAGCACATTATTTTTCTGTTTTCCTTTCTTAAAGAGCTGTGCATGGTTGTGAATTTCATATCCCTAGTTGTGGATGCCCCAACACTCCAAGTGTTAAAGGCCAGATTGGATGGGACATTGAAAGATGTCCCTCACCTGGCAGGGGTTTGGATGTAGATGGTCCTAAAGGCCTTTTCCAGCCTTAACCACACTATGGTTCTATTAAATCTGCTTCACCCTGAACGAGTAGTTCAGGAGTCTGGCATTTGCAGGAAAGAAACTCAATTCATTTCACAAGCCGAATGTTATTATGGCAGAGGAGCAAAGTCACTGGAACCTTTAATAAGAATCTGTGGAAGTCACAGCAAGGTAAACAATATAGGAGCTTAGCCTACATGAATTTCTGGGTTAGTGCCCATGGAAACAAAAATCTGCTGGAGTACAACAGTATAATATTCAAAGCACGGAGTCATCTTTCACTCAAGATACCTCCACATGGTGTGCAGTGTGGTTGAAAAGGTTGTCTCCATCCTGTCCCCAGTGCTCTGCTCTGTCAGGTTTCCTTCAGTTTTGTAGTTAGATCAGGAGCTGCACTGGCATGCAATAGGCCCTGCTAAGCTCTTCTGTCCTAAGTCTTCATGGCTAGTAGTATGCTGTGAGCCAGGGGAAACGTTTCCTACATTTATTCTACGTGGACATGGCCAACACTCTTCCCACTTCTCATGGGTACTGGGCCTGCTCTGGTTACACAGACTCCTGCTCTCCTTCCAGTTCAGTACGTTCACTGCCAGCCTGGTAAAGGACATTGCTTGATAGTTTACCGAATAATTAAAGATTTAGGGTTAATACTTTGATCCCAGAGGAAAACTTCAGCCACTGCCTCACTTCATGTGCTTCACACAACCCAATCTCTGCACAGATGTCTTCACAGCCAAGTACACATCAGGGTTCCTCACCTCCATGCATGGCACATAGCCTGGGCTGTGGGCACTGGAGCAATGACTGTTGTCCAGTTTGATTGTTCAGGCTAATTTGTAACACTTAGAAAATGATCTTCAAATATCTGTTTTTAAGGGGCAGTGGGTGAAGTTTTTCAGGGTCACACCTTACAGACTGAGGCACATGCTGCAGGCTCTCCTATCATGGGAAGTGTGCTGGAGAGGGTCACAGGCCACTGTGTGCCTGCTGAAATCAACAGCACACTGCCCCTAGGACATGTGAAAGAAATGATGGAAAAACTATGGCATGACAAATCTTCACCATTATCCAGCCAGTGAAAAACACAATGCCCTTGCTCAGAAAAATTTAAGAAAGAAACTGGCAGCAGCCATCTCATGGGGTTAAGGATTGGACTTGATGATCATGGACATAATTTCCGACCTCAACAATTCTGTGAGAAGAAAATTGATGCCAAAAAGGGTAGTGACATCCATGAGAAATGTGGCCATTGCACTGGAGCAATGACTGTTGACCAGTTTGATTGTTCAGGCTAATTTGTAACACTTAGAAAATGATCTTCAAATATCTGTTTTTAAGGGGCAGTGGGTGAAGTTTTTCAGGGTCACACCTTACAGACTGAGGCACATGCTGCAGGCTCTCCTATCATGGGAAGTGTGCTGGAGAGGGTCAATGCTGAGGTAGGGACACCCCTGAGGGACTGCAGCCATGAGCAACTCATGCTGGGACAAGAACATCTAGAGAGACTGTCATAGTAGATGACAATGTGGTAGGGAAGAGGGAAGACAGATGTTTCTGTACGGTTTAAAAATCTAGTATTTCTCTTCTTTTCATTAATACCCAGAGAAGTTAGTGAAAGTTTGTGTTGACTGTTGTGTTTGTTACCTAAAGTATGATTCCCCAACCTAAGGCTTTTCTGCCAACAGTAAATGCCCTTACTGCATTTCAGTCCAGGGTTGTCAGTGGTATCCAAAGTAAAACAGCGATGGTAATAGTAAGGATAACGACAACACTGAAACAGATTCTGGATTCAGAATAATCAAGTGAGAGTGAGGGGACACATGGTAGGACAAACACTACCCACTTTCCTTAAATTTCAATACACAATATATATATATATATATTTCTCTCATACAATTTAAAAGATATATAGATACATTTATGTATGTATATTTAAACACATTTGTGTATTTGAAAATATTTTGTATACATATATTAATTTCTATTATACATTAGCATAGTTTATTATATATTGGCATTTTTATACATATCATATACAAATTTGAAACAGTGAACATAAAAATAATCCAGTCCATATAGACTATACCTGTATACTAGATACAATAAAATTTTATAAACAATTGAAAGATTACGCCATATACTTTATGGGTTAATAAACTGCTGCTCAGCTGCCCAGTCTGTATCTCTGATAGACAATAGCTTTTGACATTAAAATACAGTGTTTTGAAGTTTAAGTCCATATTAACAAAAACTTGAGAGACTCCTGAAATTTGACTGGAGATTACTGTTTATTTATATTTTTTTAAAATCAAATTTTTTATTAAACATATTTTTCTACATACATACATGTGTTCTTCTGAAAAAAAAATAATAAGAAGGTGCTTTAAAATTGTTTTTATGAACACCAGGGGGGAAAAAAGTCTTTCCCTGTTTCTATCACCAGGCTTTGCTCTTCAGCAGCCACCATTTTTGCTGATTCCTTGGCTTGGGGACCACGGGAGAGCTCCTGGCCAGTCCTGCCCAGAACCTGTTGATGAGATGCAATGGAGTCCTGGGGACTACAGGAGCCTTTGGGCTGGCCCCATGCAGGAGACCAGCAATGGGCCAGCAGTACAATGAACCCATTATGTGAGAAAAATTTATACTTAAAAAATGATTGAAGCGTCTGCTAGCAATACTGAGGACGTTTTGCCTTGCTATGTAGCGCAATGCCATTTTTTCTTTATAATATTGCTGTTCACCTTTCATGACCTAATGTAACGTAATTCCTTAATCATGAGAGTTTGACACCATATCTAAATTTATGGCTAAGTGTACCTTTCATTGAAGTCAACCCCCTGCTGGCATCACAGTGGCCATGAAAAGAAAATGTTCCCTTTCACTGCAGAAAAAAGCAAAGGTGTCTGCAAAAGAATAAATGATCTACTTATCAAACTTTATTTTAAAACTGTACTTTTAATATGATGGGGTATTTTAAGTGACTTATTTTCCTTTTACTCTCTCTTGCTAATTGGTTGCTCAGGTACCAAGAAGAAAAAAAGGAAAAGTAGGTAAAAGAAAGCAAAAGTGCTGATGGGAGAATAGATCTGATTTCTCACAGCATGGTCATGCTGTGGTTAGTTATACACCTGCCCAAAGGCATGCAAAGACTGTTCAAATACACACTGGCTGAGGAGACCTGTTTATAAGCAATACAAGTACATCCACACTGCTGCCCATCTGGTGCTGGGTGAAATGTTATGATAGCCAGACAGACCTAAAAGGAATGGCTGGAGAGATAAAGTAGGGAGCTGTCATCTGTGTAGTAAAAACAGAGCCACATTCAAACTGTTTACAGCAACATTGGTTGAGGGTTTAGTTTTCCTTTTGATGCTGTTTTTTACTGAAATATTACAGTGAAAAAAGCTGTGAAGAGCTAGAGCAGCTCTATGTGACATCTCATTTTACATCAGGATACCAAGAGAGATGAATGTATGTGGGCCCCCAGCGTTCTCATTTCTATTGCCATTCCTCCAAAAGTGAAATATCATGTACAAGAACTTGTTCTTTATGGCTTAATTTCCTTCTGCCCAAGCAGCCAATCAGAAACATAAATGGACAAAACCAATTCCACAATAAAACTGTATGTGTATTATATCACAGCCACATTATTCTGAATTTTTGCTGTTTTTGCCTAAGGATCGATGGATAACTGAAACAAACAGGAAATATTTTGTTTGTTTGCTTCTTAAGGAAAAACAGAACCACCCAATTGATAATAAAAATCAGTATGTGCTGTTCTGGGAATGCATTCTAGCGTGGCAATTAAGTATTGAGTAAATAATAAACATCTCAAAGCAAACCTTTTACAGCCCAAATAACAGAATGAGTTACAAAATGTTCTTTTATAATAAGAAAAAGTGCTTCATTATCACTGGAAGCAACATGAAATAACCAATGTTACAATTCAATTCCTGGTGCTTTATCAGCAGTCCAGTGGAGTATTGGGTATTGTTTGGAAGGAAGGAATTCCTTTGTTTGAGAGCATGGAAACCAGCATTTTCAAGACTTCTCAAATTTTAATGCTGTTGTGACCCAGGAAAACAGAAAATAGTCTCTGCATCCATCAAAGGTGGTGGTGTTTGTCCTCTCTTTAATCAAAGGGTCTTGAGAGCTATTTTACTTTAGAAAGGTATCTGGCAAATGATTACTTTCTGCAATCATGGTACAAAAGACATTGACTGTCCAGCTGGCAGAGTAGCTGCCCTTTAATTAGTCCAACCTGCAAGGTGGATGGTGCTCTGTGACACTGTTTGCTGCTGTGGGAACCATTGCTTGTGCTGAAGTCAATGCTGTTAATGACATCTGCTAAGCCAGGTTTCATCTCCCAAGAACAGCTTGTTTTTTGCAAAGATGCACCAACTTTTCAGGCTGCCTTGGGACAAGATCTGTCTTCAGTGAACCCTGAGCCTGACAAGCCAGAGATCCCAGCTCATGGGGACAGAACCCTTTAGGTTTCCAGAGCCTGTACCTCCCTATGAATGCTCTCCTTGAAAAGATGCCTGCAGCACTTAGGTTTACAGTTTGGCTGTAGCATGTTATGAGTGGACAGGGTCAAGAAATACAGGCTGTCTCCTGGGGACTTTGTTTTCTGTTTTTATTGAGCACTTTGCTTGGGCAGTCAATTTTCACAGTGTATTTTCTGGCATGTTAGTTGAGAGTTTTGTTTGACCAGGAATGACTTTCATGGGTTGCCCTGTATGTCACTAATCAATAAGACAGACACAGAGACATAATGGGGAAATGAATTGATGCCAGTGAGGAGAGAAGAATGTGACTAATTACTGCTAAGCCACCTACAGCCACAGCCGAATTTGAACATCCCCACTGTTCACTGCTAAGATTAGCTGCCGATTGCTGGGTGTGGAGGCTTTCTGCCAGCAATGCAAGTGCCTGGCACAAAAGGGTGCCTTGGCCATAGCATATTGCATGACTTGAGCTTTTGTAGATAAGCTGGCCTCAAACTATCAGCCTAGCTGCTGCTAGCAGGATACAAGGTGTACAGCTCACCCCATTTGCCTGGCTTTTAGGAAGGAGTTTTGAAGGCAGTTTGAAATTGAAGCTGGAGACATGACTGTGACCTGCAGTGCCAGCACTGACCTTTTATATGGATGTACCTGCAGTATGCTCTGTTGCAGGAAACTATTTTTGAATAGTGTCTTACCTTTATAGGTTGTGAGATGCTAGACAAAGGCTGCCACACTTATCACCTTTTCCAGATGGGAAGACTGAGGCAGGGACACAGCAGCAGCTACTTTTGTTCATCAAGAAAGCAGTGGTGGAGGCTGAAAATGGACCCAGGTCATTTGCAAAATCCCTGCTCCATGCACTTTCCCCTAGTATCTCTGCATGCTTTCTTCTTCAATTCTTCAGGAAAGTCATTTGATCTAAGAGGAAAGAAATGACATATCTCCCTGAATATTTTTCAAAGCTAGTTATGCTGTTAACACCATCTCTAGACCTATGAAGCTCAGCGATCTGTGTGGCTACCCCAGGTATATTGTACTTCAGCCTTTGGCTGGTTTGTCCCAGGACGTAAGGGGTGCCCCAGCCTGTAGCAACTGTATTCATAATGCTTTGATAGATCACATTTTCTAGGGTCCTTGTGGCCTTTGGACAAATTGTCCCTTCCATCTCTGGTTGCTGAAAAATGAAGCTTTTAGTTCTTGTCTCAGGATCAACATGTGTCTGGGATTCCCAGAACGCACTGAATAAATCACACTGATTTCTCTAGTGTTTTTGAGCACCTGTCTTTTTAATATGATTGCTATTCTGATGCATGGAAAAATCTGCCAGCTCAACATTAGTCTCATGGTTGTTGTTCATTTTTTTTCTTTTAAATCAGACTGGCTACATGTCAGTCTGGAGAGTATGCTGTTTGCCTGCCACTGTGAAATATTTAATTTGCTATCCTTCTTTCCTCCTTCATCCATTTCCAAATGGACACATAGACAAATAGACATGAAGACCTTCACTTGCTAAAGTGGAAATATGCAGGACTGTATGTAAGTGTAATATTTCACATTTCAAATACCTTACATTTTGGATTTCCTGCTTAAAATCCCTTTGAAGTTCATTTTAATTAGATTGGATTTGGAAATTAATTATCAGCAGTTAGAGACAGCTTTACCTCCTCTGAGTCTTGCTCAGATGTTAATGAATTGAGGACAGTTTGTATCTGATTTGGATTAGGTGACTAAACAACTCAACAAAAGGCGTTTCTACACATAGTGTCTCATTTTGTCTCTGCTGGGGGAAGTACCTGCTGGGGGATGGCTGAGGTTTAAGGACTTGTGCAGTGAGGATGCTCACTTTTTCAGCATGAAGTCATTAGGGTTTGCTCTGAGTGGGTGCTGGAAAACTTCCATGGTGCTGGAAACAGTTGAGCTCTGTCTCTCCCTCAACACACAGGCAGCTGCACCAAGTCACTCAGAGGAACAGCCAAAAAGCACAGACAGCATGTACCAGGGTAGAAGGGCATATTAACGTGGTAAATGCATTCAGCCATAATCAATGGCTCACTCCTGGTGGGTTAAACAACCCACCTCCTTGCTGAAGGATTTTATTTGACAGCAAGGTTATAGTGAAACACAGAAATCCAATATCCCTTCTATAAAATACAGATGGAGAAAAAAATTACGTGGATGAAAATTATGACTTCATATCACATTTAGTCTGTCCTTTGATCGGATTGGTAGGCTGTGTTTCAAAGCCTTATAATTGATATTGCTCATAACACTAGGGGAAAAGAGAAGGAGGGCAGGCTATAAACTAAGAGATTGGAGCTGCAAGACAAGCATATTGTAAAGTGACAATAGGGAACAGGGAGGTTCAGGGATCACTAGATGGCAGTCAGCTCTCCAGCAAGGATAATCGAGAAAAGGAGACGAGCCTGTGGGGACACAAAAGCAGCATGGAGGAAAGCAGCTGTAATGCCATAAAATTCTAGAAATTATGTTAAATTTGCTTCGCTGTGCACCAGGAATCCCAGAGCAGGCAATGCTCTCTCTCAAAAGTGGTCTCATTGTGTCAATAGATTTACTGACATGAGGAGAGCAGGTGGGATTGATCTGTGCACACACAAAGCAAGGAAGAGAGATGAATTCAATTTAAAAGAAAAAAGC
Organism: Eopsaltria australis; assembly: GCA_034509425.1. Taxonomy (NCBI): domain Eukaryota; kingdom Metazoa; phylum Chordata; class Aves; order Passeriformes; family Petroicidae; genus Eopsaltria; species Eopsaltria australis. Next base: position 1,553,670 of record JAVTVJ010010674.1, on the reverse strand, counting down.
TTAGAAAGAAAATTACATCGCTGCATCTTTCAGTCTTGTATTGGGATGTGAAATTGTGGAGTTCAAACCTGAGACCTAATTAATTTTTAGATACAGATTACACACATTAATGTTACTTAGTTGCACAGTACCAGTGCAGAAAGGCCGTATCTCTTAACAGGACTGAAAAGAGTAGAAAATCTGACTGTCTTCAGAGCTTATTAATGTTTATTATTTCTATTGCACTGTTCATGGTGCATAAGCCTGTGCTAACTTCAGCAGAGAAGGAGAGGTATCCCCAGTCCTTACACCGATACTCAAGCATACATTAAAATAACCTGAATTTGGGATCCTTTCAGCATTTCCGTTCCATGGTTATGTTAGAGGAAAGCAGAGATTTGAGAGCTGAGAATCATAGATCAAACAGTAACCACGGTTTAGTTCACTTGCCCTTTTCCAATTCATATGAGACTCTTTTCCACATTAGCACTCATTCAGAAACATGGGAAACACGCGTCAGTTCTCCATACAGTTTACTGGAATAATTGCTCATTTTAAGGGACCCAGGATTGATTATGTTGGTTCCTATATACCAAAAAAGACCATGAGATTACACTGAATAAGACGCTCTCGCATCAGTATTGCACATTTGTGGTTGAACTGGGAGCTACATTTTTTGAATTGTGGTGTCATGATTTCAAGTAGATGGTCACAATGAGAATAGGAAATTTTTAACATTAGTCCTGTAAGCTTTTTTTAATTGTTAAGTCAAACTTGCCTTCCTTGTGGGAATAGAAATGCATATTTTTAGAAAGTCATCTAGATTTGCTTAATGATTTGGAATGATGGAGAAGTGACTGATTTGTCCGGTCATTTGCTTGTTCATCATTACTCCAATAGGCGTCACTCTGAGACAGTGATTTAGAGGCACAACACCTAAAAACTTGGAGGGAGAGTACACAGGGAAGCCACTTCCCTGAGAACATATGTTCCCTTGGAGGTCTTATCTTGGAAATAGAGAAAAACTTCTTGACTTGCAGAATCTGGGGTCTCTTTCTCATTTTTCCAGATGGATATCCCTTTCTTGGCCCTAAAGTTAGCCTCCAGGGTGCTTTTATCCCATATACTTAGCATTCAGTCCTTGGATCCTTTCTACACTTAACTAGATGGCCCTTCTTACTTTCTCCTTGCAATATAGCTCATTGAATTTGAAAAAGTCTACAAGTTTCTCAACAAACACCAAAGATGGCACACCTTAAGCCTGTCATGCTGAAATGCATTTTCCAGGCTTCGTGTCTATCCTTTTATTCTCTGAACTGTGACTTTTTTTTTAACAGCATTTTTTTCCAAAACAGTAACAAGATTAGGCCAGATAGCCATGACATTTTTTCCCAATGCTAGAGAAAAGGAAAGCTTCCTAAACCTATATGTAAGAAAAGTATCAGTGTCCCCACAAGCAGACAGCCCCACAGGAGCTGGGAGTAACTGCTAAGAGATAAAAATTAGTTGTTTATCTAATAAGATATCCAAGGTCTTCTCAAAGTCATCGCTTTGCAGGACAATCATCTAGTCCATTTGGGCCATGTTCTTTTCCAGAGAGATGACTTTACATTTGGCCTCATTTAAATAAACAATTTGAGAACTTTCAGCACATATACAAAGAATGTTGATTCAATAAACTCAGAGGGACACGATGGGGACACACATATTACACAAGACGAAACTTATATCTGAGATTGTCTGACGTCTTGAGTGTATTCCCAGGCAAGCTGCCTTAAGAGTTCTCATACTCTCATAAGGAGTCCTCTGTGCATTGTAGGTAGACAAGCCTTGCTTTTATAGTCTCATAGACACAGGGAACTCATACATCATTATAAGAAGAAAAAATCATTCCCAGTGTTTCTGAAATAAAATACTTTAGAAAGGGGGAAAGGAAGGAAATGCTTTGGCCCATTTTGTTCATTTAGACCCTGTATGAATGTTTCCTTCAAAGTCTTGAGATTTTCAATGGAACTGAAATTTTTCATGTGCCTACATCAGTATTTCAATTCAGATCAACAGCGTACATTTGAAGCAAATTTCCTTGATGTGCCAGTCACCCCACTTGGACTCTTATTTCAGAATAGTCTTGGATAATGTTCTTCACTGACAAAGCTATAGTATTGGAAGGACTCCTGCAGTACTTCCGACATGGTCCAGTCACTAATGGGCCTTAAATCTGCAGTTAGTCCACAGTAAAACCACTGAAAATAAGGACAGTGTGAGTCTGGGTTCATCAGCAACAACAGTTTTGCTCTACAAATCTGATCCTACTGAACAAATCCCTTTACAATATGACATAGGTGGTGCACTCCAGACAACCTAACAAAAGCACATGTTTAAAAGTACACAATTTGTCAAGCAACATCCTTGCTAGCCTTCATTAAAATTACTTACTATATAAACTTTTCCCATCAATTCTGTTACCAGCCCCAGGCAGGATTCGTAGTTTTCACAAAGGCAGGTTCCCTGCAGTCTGATTTGACCTTTACAGATATCAATTTAGAGTCATCAGCTTGGGCTCTCTAAGAACAAAGAGAATCTGATAGAGCTTGGAGAATCTGGAACTCCTAGATGTTGCTCATTGATTTCTGATGCAGTTTCATCATGCTTTATTGGCCCACAACCCACAGAGGAATATGAAGGTCTCATTATTTCCAAGGGATCCAAATCAGCCTGCTTTCATTGTTTAGCAGTGAGTATCTAAAGCTGAGCTATTCCCAGGAGGCTCCTTCTGTTGCCAATGAAGAGAGATGGGCCTCCAAAAATCATTTTAAATGACATACATTAAAAACTCAGGATAGGATTTGTCCCCCAACAGAGATACCTTCTTTGCTACCCTAAAAGGATCCAAAGGTAACTACGTTGGATCTGTGTATTTTTGTTTTAGATGCAGATGAATCCTATCTGTGAACTGCTTAGAAAGAGATGGAAAATGAAGGTTTTTAAGAAGTGGGAAATTGAAATCTACATTTTCTATTGAAGCCATTATAAATCTCAGCATAAGAAAATAAAAATGCCCATAATTATGAAAATTTCCTCAAGGGACAGGACAGGGACAGAGTTTGCTGTTACATGGAAGAATTTAACTGAGATAAAATTATTGTCCACAGTCAGAATAATATACATACAATAAGCAATTATCAGTTAAGAGCTCCACTCTCCAGACTTTTTGTAGAAAAAAATGTATTTAGCTCTGCTGCTTAGCATCATTGTCTTAAGCTAAGTTTCACCTTGCTGGAGTCATGTAGTATCAATGAATTCTTTTACCTTTTCCCTTTCATGGTGAGGATAAGACATCTGTCATTTGTTTTCATGGTGGTATATCATCTGTTTCACACCTTACAGTTCTTACTTTTGCCTGCACTACTGCCTTACTTGGCAATAGAAAAGTACCTCCATCCCCTTCCTTTTAGGCATTTATTTCCATTATGGAGTAAAAAAATGAGGATAATTCACGTCAGTAGACTGGGATTTGTGGATGTGATCACAATTCATTAAAATTGCTAAGTCCTGTCACTGCTCTCTACTATTCTGCAATACAGCTGGTATATGAATTGACACAGTACCAAAATTAGATGAGAAACATTTAAGTTTTCTCCATAGACAAACAGCCCTCTGCTTTATTGTCCCAGCTTTGTGAAAATGCTTTCCATACTGTACTTAAGTATCAGTCCTTTGCAACCAGTATAAACTCGAGGTCTCTCTCTTCCATGTATTTCCTTCTTCCTTGATTCTTTGACTTTTGTCCTCCTGTAAGTCATGTAAAAATCAGTAGAGTTTGTAAAGCTGCCTATAGCATTTTAAAACTGTATCACTGCACTTAGCAAACAACTGCACTTTTGCTAGTTGGTGCTATGGATCACTAAAACAAAATGGATAAAGGCCTTGTGAAAGTATATAGGCTTTTTGACCAACTTCTTTTTAGTGCAATTGTTTTTACAAGACTTCTTCCAAAGATGGGCCTGAGAATGAAGTTTTATCTCCCAGGCATGTGGAAGAAAGACTTGTAATAGCTCCGAGCCGTGCATCACACCTAAATCCTCCTCATACATCTTGCTATTAAAGGCTTGACTGGCACTTAATTTCCATCTCTATCTAGCTGTTCCCCTTGGCTCCTTTCTCTTTCCTTTATTTCTTATGACTTTCCAGTCCTTTGTTTCCTTTCAGGACTTCCTTCCTAAATTCAATATATTTCTTCCTGATCTACTTCTCATGATATTACCAGGTTAGAAGTGTATTTCTTTCTTATAAGCATTTTATTTGGACCATAGAACATAAGAATCTTCTTGCTTCATTATTTCAGGTGCTTTTACATTCTGATTACTGTAATTAAGCAAATGACTTTTTATGTCTGATTAAGAGTTTTTAAAAATTATTTTTCATATCTCTTCTGCTATAGTTCCAAGCTGGCATTTTATTCCAAGAAAACTATGGTTTTGAGATAGGTTTCTTTGGCCATGCATCCAGTGATTCCCCTTCACAGTTTTAAGACAGGATTGCTCCTTGTGCCAGCTTAGGTGAAGCGTTCTGTATCCTGCATTCTGCTGCACTCCTGCATTTTTTGCGGAGTCCTATAACAAAGACAACTCATCCCTTTCCTAGTGCTGATGATCAGACTAGGAATTAATACTAAAGGCTAATCTATGCCCAAAGAGTGAGTCAACATTTTTTTATTGTTGTTGTGATTTTGGTTGTTTTTTTTAAAGAGGGGGAGGAACATATGGTGCTCCCTGACTTGCTCAGTTCCCAGACATATGGATGCCTTCCAGCCACCCCAATGGCAGAGTGGGCTGGGAACAGATTTAGTGCCAATGCCATAGGCACACTTGAATGCACAGACTCCCCTTTGCTGTGGGGGGAGCCCTGTGGGGTACCCAGGTCAGCATTTTCAACAAGGAGCTGTCTTGAGGTGCCCCCCAGAAGATCACAGAGCAGCATGCAAAAGATTGAATGTGTGGCATATTTGTCACTGCATCTTTTGTAGATTGTTGTCCCTAAGCTGAAAGGTTTTGGCAAGCTATGCACTCCATGTTAAACTCTGACTCTGAGTAGCCAATAATGAACTATTTGCTGCCAGCAAAATTAATTTATAAGTGTAATAATAGTTATATGCTTACTATTAAATATTTCTAAATGGAACTTGCACATATGGAACAAAGTCAGTTTTGTGACATCTCTTAACTCTGGTCCAGTTTCATTAACTTTTATTTTCTTCACCTGTTTCCACTGTCATTACTGTCAGCCTTGGGGCAGGCATTTTTGAAACATTCATTTTAATTACAGCACAATAAGAATGTAGCCCCCTGTGATATTTATCAGCAGAATTCTCAAGAAATTTTTAATATATTGAAAATAAATTGTGTTTATAACACACTGCTTTCCCAACTGTAGAAGACTTTAACTGTTCATATATCATTCATTTACCACCTTTTAAACATTTAAGCAGAGCCTGGAATTTATACCCTTTGATGACTCACCAGTCCCTGCTGCTCAGATGTAATCCTCATTCAATAAGAAGTGAAAGTCCTGAGTGAACACAACTTATACTGCAGTGCTGTCTGGGGTGGCAGAGCTCAGCAAAGTGGGTTAATAAATTCCAGCATGATCTATTCCTAGCAACAGATATGGTCACTCCAGAACCAGCTGTATCTGATCAATACACAAGGCCAGATAATAGAGAAAATGACACTGCTGGATGCTCAGTGCAGAAGCTCATTACAAAAGTTTATGGTAGACTTTTACTGGCCCCACAACACTTGAGAAATGCAACCTTTGTTGGATGAATGATTAACCATTTACTGGGAGCTTGGGGAAATGGAAAAAATTATCTGTAGAACCTGCATGAGTAGGCTTTGGCACAGAGGACCACCTCTGACAGGCTAACTGTACCTTATTTTAGTAGGAAAACACTTCATATATCCATTAGCAAGGAAGTGTTCATGGAAAAGACTAACTCCTCACTACTGGGAGCTATTAGCATGTAATACTACTGGCCTTTTCCTCTGACATGTGGAGGGGTTGAACATAATAGCCAAATCCTTGGCCTCACATCTTTGCAGTCGATGTCTTTTTGCAGTTAAACACATGGACTGATTCTGCCATTGTGGGTAACTGAGATCAGACTGTGGTTTGGCATATCACTGACCCTCGTGGGCATCACCAGCATCTCCTTTACTGTTTTGTATGATCCCAGGGCTTTGGCACCTACAGCACGTGCACAGCTGATGTGTTTAGGAGGTGCGAGCAGGTGTGGTAGCAATAGGCTGTAACTTGCTGAAAGGAATCCCAGGATCAAGTCTGTTGCCAGCCCAATCTGGCATAGGGGGTGTCTGCAAATCCTCCCAACGTGCCTGGAGGCAACTGTGTGGCTCCTTGCATGCATGGAACTCAGCTGCTCAGAGTTACTCGCACTGAGATGTGTAACTGGTGCAGCTTAAGGGACCCAATTTCAGCAAGGTTATACTGATTTATCCCTTTTTATGATCTGACCACACATATTTATTTAAAATGCTGTCAAATTCAAGGTGTCTTATATGCCTGTGTGGCCTATATTTCCTTTGGGATGAAATAGTGTATCCAGTGACACAAACCTCAGTACTGGTACTCGGTATTTATGGGTGGTGCTGTCCCTTTCAAATGGATGCCTGGCAAACTGCAGCTGAGTGAAGCAAGGCGACTCAGGGATGAAAAATCTTTTTTGCAGTCATAAAATCATAACACATCATCTTCTCAAGGCCTGACCCTGCCTAGGTATCTTCTAGTTGGGATGTCAATGAAAGCCTATCAATGGCAGAGGGGCCTCTGCAGGCTGTAGAAATGGAAGAAATGGGAAGATGCCATTTAGCAGGAGTCAGAACTTCCTCCTCACAACCCCACTCCAGGGTTACTGAGTGCTGCCAACTCTAGCACAAATGCAGGATCACAGAATTCATTTAATGTATATATATATATGTATCTATCTGAGTAGGTGTCACTGTTCATACACAATAATCCGTTTCCCATAGCCCTGCCTGCAGCCTTGTGTGTTTAAGCCTTGTTGGGTCTCAGCAAACAGCCATGCACCCTGCTGTGTGCTTACACCATAGATTTCTAATCTCAGATGGCCCTTAAGCCTAATCTGCCACAAATCTCAGCATACTATTTCAGCTAATAGATATCAATTAGTGCCAAGGCCTCCATTTTTAACTCTGAACCCTTTAGTTGTCTGAAAGACCAATTTGTGATAACAGACAGATTGAAGTGTGGAGTGCTGTAACCTCATGGAAAACCCCTGTGCTTATTTGTGAAAGCAGTTTTTGTTAGAAAGGCTCCAGGACTTCACATACTTGCAACTATGGGAATACGCTGAAAGTAAGTAACTTTTCTTAGCTGGTCTAATTGGGATTCACATAGGAACATAGTCTGTGGTGATCATTTGTATTCTCTCAATAGAAAGCAAAGACAGACAGACATTCTCAGAGGCTGATTCATCTTAGGTGTTAAAAATCCCCTAACAGATGGCTCCACAGACCTGCTCTCCAGACAGTTCAGAAGACTGAATCCTTTCCTCAGTAAAAACACTCCTTGGAAGAGAAAATAAACTTCTCTTTCAGGAACAATTTGGATTCACTTCTCCTCTCCACATGCAAACTACAAACCCACATGTGATCTACTTGTACCACCTCCATACGTGTATTCCACATTCCTTTGCACTTTATTCTGTCCCACACCATAAGAAGAGTGCTGTAAAGATTACTGTGACCTGTGTTAGAATTGAAATAAAACCAGTAAGAGAGACATCCTCTATGAATCATAGATTATGAAAAATGCTAACACAGTAGCATTTGTTTTCAGTATTTGTTCATGAGCCCACAGACCCACTCCCAAGTCTTAAAAGTTGTTCTTTCTGCAGGTCCATTTTGTGATCACCTGCAGGAGACCCAAGTTCTGGCCATCCTACTTGAAGTCAAAAGAAGCTGAAACTTGTAAGAGAGTAATCACATTGAATCTGTATATTAAATTATTTTCTCTTTTTGGCTGTATTTCTTTCTTTTCAGTTTAACCTGTTTCAGTTAAAATATTTTCTATTGCCTTATGCTGGAGACAATTATCATTGTGCAAGGAGCAAGCAATGCATTTTCCCAGATTAAACAGAGAAAGCAGAAGGAATCACTACTTCAAACAGTCTTTTATTTGAAGGAGAGCCAAAAGAGACTGATTTAAAGAGTGAAGTAATTGGCACTTTGAGTTTTGATCTCATATACAGGAAAAAAAAGTTCAAGAGAACAGAAAATTCATCAGAATTGATCCAGAGTGACAAGGTACATCAGAACTTCTGAAAAGACATGTAAAATAAAGGTTAATCCAAAAAAATCTGAGCCTGTCAAGCTAAACTATTTCTTGTCTCTGAAAGAAATGAAAAAAAAGAGTTAGGTTGGAGTTGCTTTTTTTGCTTTTTTTGTTAGTTTGTTTTTTGGTTTTTGGAGTTTTTTGGGGTTTGTTTGGTTTTTTTACTTGATTTGGTTTTGTGGTCTGGAGTTTTTGGGGGTTTTTTCTGATTTTTTTCCTGTTTATTTTTTTCCATTTTATTCAGGTTAAAAAGAAATTTGGCAAACTGGATTAAATTTACCTAAGAAATTTCCTTGTGTATTACAGGTTTTACCCTTGCAAAGTTTGCATTTACCTTAAGCTCAAGTAAAAGGTCCAGATTAGTTCACTGTAACAAGTGTCTTTGTTTTGTTTAGATGTGGTTGGATCAGGTACGTGAATAATGACAAGCAGGCCAGTTTCTAGGATTGAACACTCTGGTCTCTGCTGTGCTAGCAATTGCTGACCTTCAAGATGTGCTAGAACAGCACAACATCTATTTACCAGGCTCTCTGTGAAGAGGGAGGAAGCATTTCAGTCATGTAGATCAACAAAACAAATAAAAATCAAGCATGCCAACAAGTGTTCTGCACCTAAAAAAAATAAATGGGAAGAGAGTGTAAATAGCAGTGCACTCTCTCCACAAAAGCAGAGCAAGAAATAGTATAGGATAGTTTACATTAAGGGGGAAATTGTAGATTCTTAAGGTGAGAAATGCTTTTTTCCCCTAGGTTTTTATTGATCATATTCAATTGAACCAACCAGCTAAGAAATTGGTTGTAAAGATTCAACCTGGCTGCTGTGCTCTTGGCTGCTGAGCCGTGGTATTACTCACACCTTTGAAGTTAGTTGGATGAGACCTTTGTTATCAGAGCTATGCCAAGACTCCATTTGATACTTTCTTCTTTTCATAACTTTATTTTTGCCTTTGTAATCTAAGACATAACCTTTTCCTTGGGGGAGTAAATATGGAAGATGGCTTATCTACTGTGAGGATGAAATTTTACAATCATGAGATACCCTGCTCCTCCAGTGGCCACCATGGCTTGTGAAAACACCCCACTCCAGGCAGAGATCAAAGGAACACCAGCACAGAAACTCTGCCACCCCCCCCAGCTCCACAACTAACACCGTGCCAGGGAAGAGGCAAAATTGCAAAATCCTCACTTCTGGTAATAACATACATACTTATTTATTTCTGGGAAGGAGATACATGACTAGTTCAGATGGGAATAGGGAAATACATATTTTAATTCCTCTAGTAAAGCAGTGAGTTACTAAATATCAACAAAGCAGAAAACTTGGACCACTGGCTGCAGATGTATCAACTGATGAGCTTGTAAAAATGCTGTTTTCAAAGCAGAATACTGGATAAATCCTCTGAGATATGGTGACTGTCCAAAAGATTGAACAAAGAAGACAGGAAATAAATTTTTCAATGTTTCTGAAGGATAATGTGCTGAAAAACTAACTTTAGGTCTGTCAATTTAATGCTTACCCAAGGCAAAATCTTAGGAATGCAAAAGAGGATGTGCTCAATAAAGAATTAAGGGTGAACAGCATAATTAACACCAGACAACATGGTTTAATGAAAGATAGAAGTTTAAATATGTAGAAGTTGCATTTATGTTGGGATTTCTAGTCTGACAAATGTGCATTTGTTAAAAGAGCAGAGTTATACAAGGCCCATATGACTTTCTCATATAAAAATGAAGAACTACACAAACTTCAAAGTATAGATAAGAAAATTGAGAATTTGCTAGAGAGACTTTAAAAGGAAATACTAAATGGTCATCATCTTTCAAAAACAACATTTCTGTTAGGGTTTTCTTTCCCAAATGTAGTTCAAGGGAGCTCATGGATTGGGAGGGAAGGCAAAAGAAATTGGTGGTAAAGACTGTGGTTGGCTCTAACTGAATGAGAGATAAAGATAGCTCCTAGAGAGAGGTCCAGGCAACAGGAAAAGCTGGCTTGCCTTCTTTTAATTAAAGAGCTAAGTGCAAAGATCAACTAGGAACAGGGAATGGGGGCTCAAAGTGAAATAAAAAAACCCAAATTCATGTTGGCAAGAAATAAACCCACTGTTTTTAATGAGAGCAGATCAGAGAGAGTTCAGATGAAATCCCTAGAACGGTTTGAAATTTGGAAAGTCTTTAATGAGAGACTGAAGAAGCTCAGGTGAATTTTCTCATTTCAAGCTTGCATTTCTAGTGACAGTCACAGTGAAAGCTTCCACCTCTACTAACAGTGTCAGCATCTGCTGAGTGCCTGCCCATGGCAGCTACAGCATCTAGTCCCGCTCAGAGCAGGGTGACTGACAGCAGATTGCTCAGGACTGTCCAGTTGGGGTTTGAGTATCTCCAGGGATGTGAACTCAGCAGCCTCTCTGGGCAACCTGTGACACTGCCTGATGATTTTGTTTTTTTTTTTTTAAAAAGATGTTTGTGTTTTTAAATAGAATTTTCTGTATTTTAACTTGTGCCCATTGTCATGTTGCTGGGCACCTGAATTCATGTTCTTCACTCCCCTCCTTCCCAATATTTACTCACATGTATGAGAGGCAGTATTTACTCACAAGTATGCAGGCTGATCAGTCACAGCTCTCTCAGTCTGTTCTCATATCAAAGATGCTCCAGTCCCTTCACCACCTCCATGGCCCTTTGCTGGACTCACTCCAGTATGTCCATGTCTTTCTTGTACTGGGGAGCCAAGCACTGGACACAGCACTCCTGATGTGTCTCACTGTGCTGACTAGAAAGGAGGTATCACATCCCTTGACCCACTGGAAATGCCCATGCCAAGATGGAAAAGGATGGGGTAAATAGGGGACAAAGAGAGGAGACAAGAAAACATATTGGTCTCTCAGAAAGGAAAGATAAATGATTGCAAAAGAATAAATGTTACATTGAAGCAGCAATAGCAACAGTATTTTTTCCATTTTTAATTCCAGAGGATATTGCACAATGAGTCTGTTGAAACAGCCAAGAGTATTAAGGAAGAACTCATGGATTACAAGAAAAGGGGAATGACTGAATGAATGAAGGCAGTGAGGAGGAATACTTACAGAGGGAGTGACAGGGATTTCTGACAGACAGTGTGTACTCCAGGAGCAAAAGTAGAAAAAACAAGCATCTGGAAGTGTGAAGGAATCAATGTGAGGGAGTCATTAGAATCCTAGAATTATAGACTGGTTTGGGTTGGAAGGGACCCTAAAGATCATCAGTTCCAAACACTTGCCATGGGCAGGGACACCGTCCATTAGACCAGGCTGCTCAGAGCCCCGAAGACTTTGATGGGCAGCAGAGTCACGGCATGGGCCACAACAGTAACATCCAGCTCATGGAATAAATAAAGCCATGTTGCCTTCACATTTCACATCAATTTCTGTTCTTTTGCATAAAGCAGAAGAGTCAACACAGCCTGGGTGCTGAGAACTAGTCAAAAGAATCTGGTGGTTAAAATATTCTCCAAGACAGGAGACAGGGATTTGGATTTCTCGATGCAGAAGCGTGAACTCAACACGAATGAGTACCATAAAATGTAAGCCATGGATTAACTCCCTTTCTAGTAGCTAATAATATTCTGCCTTAGTGTCTGAGTAGTGGGGCACATACCAAAAAGAAGATACCGCATCAAAGGCTTTCTGTAAATCTGGAATATTTTTAAAATAAAAGCTGAACAAAACCTGTAAATTGAATGAAGCAGTCCAAATTATGCACATTAAGAAAAAGAAGAGTCTCAGGAGCAGAAAACTCTGTAATTCACCAAAAAAATGCTTAAGAAAATTCATTAACAGTTTTATGAAATTTGGTAAGTTTGTACTAGGAGTCAGGAAGATATTTTTAAAAGTAGGGATAGATACATCATTGGAACAACTTTTGGATATGTAACAGAGAATCAGTCTTGTAAGTCCTTAAATAAACACTACATTTCTTCATAGGAAGGTAGTTTGTGATTTAGACAGACCATAAAATCTAAACATAGAACTCTTGCTGTCAAGTTATATTGGAATTCAGAATAGCTGATCATAATGGTTCAGTCAGTTTGTTAAAATGAATTTGACTCAGCAATGAAAAAGCAAAGAGGTTTCCTCTTGCAACTTCCAGACCCATATAACTTCCTGCTGGAAGGTTTTTTCTTAAATAACAAGGACATAACCAGTGCAAATTATATTGTGACAACAACAATTTGAAAACAAAAAAACAAAAAAAAACCCCAATAACAAAACAAAACAAAACAACCCCAAACCCTCCATTTACTGTCATGCAGTAATAAAATCTGGTTCTTTGCAACAGCATGAAGAAAATTAGTTTGGTTTGTGTAAGTTGTAACTAGAGGAACTATTTGAGTCTGAAAACCTTTATCAAAGGCTTACTCTAACAAGTAGATAGAAAAGATGCCCAGCTATCAGTTTCTAACTCTTGACAAACCTGAAGCCATTTTCCCAGTCCACCACCAGTTCATTTCCTTATAGTACCTTTAAAGGGAGGTGATAACATCCCTTTGCTCTCAAACTTACTCTTCAGGCAGGGTATGTGTGTATGGAGGTGGTAATTCTGAGATACTGGAAGCTTTCCAACAGGACAAGAACTGCTTTTTCCAGACATTCTGCTAACATCAATTTGTGGATGGATGTAACTTCTTATCATCACTATTGCAGGGCACGGCTGTCAAAGGCACTACCTGGGCCACTGTTCATATAGATTTGTTTGTTCTGTTCAGAAAGACAGGGGAGGAAAAATTCAGATATTCCTCCATTGAAAGGGCTGGAACAGTTAATGTCTGAAATAGTTAGTAGACAGCATTTCAAATAAGAGATTGAAATGTTGGATAAGGGGAAGCACTTTGAAGACTGTGATCAAGTTTCATCTTTGAAGACAGCCAAAAGAAAGCAGAAAAGCTTAATGGAAGAGGTTACTCAAGGTGACCTGCCATCACTGCTCCTGAATGTGAAAATAGCAGGTTCATACAAAGTTCTTTTTCTTTGGATACAGAAACATAGCAACACAGTTAGACTGAATTTCAACTTGATGGGGAATAACGGTGACTTCCCCTCCCACTCAGCCTTTGGGTTCACTGCTTCAAAAAGATCACCTACAAGTGTGAGTCCCACTAGAGTACAATACCAGGGTCTGAGTACAGCAAAGACATTTCCTTTAAAATATATGTATATGCATGTATACATTGCCCACTCTGCAGATGTGGCCCCAGCCCAAAGGAGGCTGGGTGAAGGATTTCTTGGAGGGAGGTGTACGTTTAATTTCCAAAGAAGTCCAATGGCACAGCCAAATAGCACTTGCAATACCCTATGTAGGTATGGAAAAGTCTTCCCAAAGAATTTTCCCAGGAACTTTTACCAAAAAAGGTTAAACTGGAAAATAATGCCAAGACCTCCAGCATTTCCTATGAACATCAGCTAGCTAGCAGTATGAGAAATTTGAGTAATACTTTGAGCCAAAGACAACTACAGAGTGTCCCACAAGGGAAAGCAAATATTGCAACATCCATGGTTCAAAAAGAAACCTTCAGGTGACTCATTATGAAATTTCCATATTGCAAGGGTGATGGAAATATATCATGGTATGCCTGCATGGTGAACAAATTGATCAGGAGACCTTTAACTTGGCCTGTAAATGCCACAAACACTTTTTTTTCTCCACATGGTTTATGTAACGTGTACTGTAGACCCTTCTGTTACATTAGAAGTATCTTGGTCATGCATCTGACTTCTAGATAACATTAAAATATTGTCTTCTGTCTCAGAGACAAGGAGACACAAATTAAATTTCACTGGACTAGAGGGACAAAGGGAAGCAGGAAACTAAAGCTAATGTAGTATTCCCCACTCCTGTAACAGAAGTTACCATGGTAAAGCAGGCAAAGAGAAAAGACACTACATCATTTCACAAAAAATGTGGAGAGATCAAATATATTTCAGTGTTATTTCAAGCTTTATTCCTTTCTTGTGTTGTATTTTTCTAAAAACTTATTTAAAAGATACTCTCTACAATGCACATTTTTCTTCTTGGGTGTCTGCTGTTGAGTGCAACAGTAAAATAATTTCACAGAATTTCCATAAAAACAAACAGAAAACGAACAAGCAAACAAAACTCCAGCAACATTTCTCCTTCCCTTCCCAAAAGAATACTCTCTACCTCCTTTTTTAGATTGTCTCTGAAATGTTTTTTTCTGGGTATAGAGCAGCAAGTAAACACAGACTCTACTGCAGTTTCTGCAGTCACTAATGTCTTCTTTTCCTGAGATCATGAAGACTGGGATAATTACATTCTCCAAGAGGCAAAACAATTTATGAAAAAAAATGTCACATATTCTTATTAAAAATTAAAAAGGACTTTCATAATCAGCTGTTTCAAATATGTATGCATGAATAATGACAGCTAGAAACCAGTCTCTGCAGATTGCTCATGAGGTGGGTGTGCAGCTGAAGTCAGGGTGAGAAAAAAATCACAATAAAGAGAGGTTTCTTGAAGCTTTTATGAAGTCATTTGGCCTAGGCCAGATAAAAGTGAATATTTCTGCAATACCCTGTAACAAGAGGGAGAAAACAGAATTAAAAATTATCTTTTAAAGCAAAAACAAAATTCAAAGTCAACTTCTCAGGGATTAAGTCCAGTGTAAAATAAAGTCTTCCTTTTCTTCCAACAGGTTTTAGCTTTTAATTATGTAAAGCTTCCACAAAGGGATTTCTATCTTTTTGTAAAATTAATTCATAAAATGTCCCAATTATCTGCAGACATATTAATAACTCTTTGAACAATACATTAATGTAGCAGGCTGAAATGTGTTTTCAGAACAACAGTAAAACAAGGCTTAAAAATACATCCATCCATATTTCTTGTACAGTTCATATGTAAATACATTATTGGTATTGTAGATATTGTGAAAAACAACAAAGGATCCAATGTGTTGAACTCCTTCAGCTGTCCACTGGTTATAAGACCTAACAGAACTGTGGACTGCAAAAAACAGCCATTTCTGCCCCTCCAGGGAATTGCCTTTATCTACACCTTGTCATTTCTTTAGCGAAGTTGAGTAAATTTTTGATAACAATTTTACTTCCCATAAAACTGGAAAGACAGTTCATGGGAAGCAAACAATGTTATTTAGATACTTTATTCAGAACAAAGCCCTGCTGCAAAAATAATAAAATAACTGTTGGAGTAGAAAAAAGTCACATAAGAATATACAGATTTGTGGGAGAAGGGTTGGAAGCAAGGGACTTTTGAAAGCTTGATTATTTTCAATTCCTTTTTATAAAATGTCAGCTCTCAACAAAAAGAAAAATAATTGTGTCAAAGCCATCTCCCAAGGAACGAATAATCTTTGTCAGTACCTGAACTTGCTTCAAAAGTCTCCAAGCCTAGAAGCAAGGGGTCTGCAGAAATACTTGTATTGGAACTAAGAGTAGGGAACCCATTTCAGAAAAAACAGAGGTGCAGTGAGCCTTAAGAAAAGGACATTTGAAAACAGAGGGCCTGATTTCTCTGGTTCAATAGCGGTGGTTTAGTGACAGCCTCCACTGATATGAATAGTCTCCCTTTTTGTTAATGAGAAACAGTTGGAAGAACACAGTCTATGACATTATCCCCTTTCACTTAAGGCCACCGAGAGTTTATGGAGTCACTTCCTGCACTTCCAGCCACATTCCTCAGCTGGTCAGGTTTATCCAGGCACAGTCTATGATGCAGAGAACATGGCTGTATTGAAGTTTTAGCCTAAATATCAGGGCACTCTTCAATGCCATCAATTCTTCTGACCAGCAATACACATTCTGTGGTTCTTTACAAAAAACATATTTCAGATTAGTTGTGTGCCATTGCATGACCCCCAAACAGAGAGTTGGAATGCATTTATTTTAGGATCCCTTCTCATATTGTTTCAAAATTAAACTACATAAGTTATTGTAATGTCAAATTTGAAGATGAATTAATACTGATATTAGTCCTAAAGAGAACAAACAAATTAATTATCCTTACCTTTCTCCTCCTTCATTCCAAGTAATTTGACTCCTGGATAAAAGAAAAAAAATACATTAGTACAATGCAATAATGTACAAGCACATATTTATGAAAGGAATTATGGTTATCTAGTTGTGTGGAGCTTTCTTGATTATCTGAAGCCCTTTTGAAACTCCACTTAAAAAACCAAGCAAACCCTTCTGCAAGATTCCAGTTCTTGCAAGAAACATCTTTGATTTGAACTTGAAATAAATAGCAGGATGTATTGACTCAAGAGATAAACATATCTTGCTTCTCTGGGAAAAAAAAGATCTAGTAGTCTTTCAAATATTTTCAGATACTTCAATCCTTAACCTCACGCAATTTTAAAGAGTAAGAAGTTTCTTCTGTTCCTGCCCTGATTGCCACATTCTCTTTTAGGATGAAATTCTCAAAGGAAAGAAAGATTGAACTCAAAATCAAGGCAGGTGAAACACATCTGCATATGAGGTAAATCAGTAAACTTTGCTACAGCCTGCCTGGACCTACTCATCTGAGGTCCCTTTATTGATGCTGATACTTCTGCTAACTAGTTTCTACATTTTCTGCCAGGAAAGACAGGCATGTTACTCTCAGTAAAAAGAAAAAACCCAACAAACAAGAAAACAACCAGTTTTAGGAAACAAATTAATAATCTTTTCAATTCAGATTGTACACAGACTAACCAAGTTAAAGCTAAGTTAGCAAATCACATTATTAATTTAAACAAATGTAACCATTGTGGATTGCATTCTGGTACCTTCTTACAAAAATATTCTTTTCTCAATATTCCCATGTTAAGTAAAAGCTTTTTCTTTGTTCTTTGAAATCAGCATTTTTAGTGCAACTTGATCCTTCTGAAAGTTTATTAAAGATGGATTGTTTACAGAAACCTGTGGCATGCATTCTGGCCTTGGGACTTCAGGGGCCTTTGAGCTGTGGCTCTTTTTGCTATGCAACAGTAAACTTCATGACTTGTCACTGGTCACAAATAGCATAAATCAAGTGCTGGTTGAGACTCCAAAGAAACTTTCCCATGGGTCATACTGCAAGAACTAAACAAAATGCAAACCCACAGACTGTGTTTATTTAAAATAGTTTTATCCGTAAATCATGTTTCCTCAAAACAAATTTATCCAGCCTCTTACTGAGTTCCTGTTCTGCACATGGGAAGGGAAGAGAGTGGGGTTTCCTGTCCCACTGCACCTGTGTATTCAGGGCATAGTTGCTTTCCACAGGAAATAGCTAGAATTATGCATCCACTGAAAGAGCAGAGTCAGCATTCAAGGGAGCATTTCTCATTCTTATGCATCACACTGGATATAATGGAGATGTGAAACAGGAAGATGCAATATGTCACCTTGCCTTCTAGATTCTGGGTTTTCTATGGCTCAGAGAGTTACAGCAAAACAACTAGTATTTCATTAAAGAAGAGCAGACCTATAAATTTCATATGTTCATGATGTGACCTCTCCCTATTAAAAGAATAAACAAAAGGGTACTTGACAGTGCCTCATTTTCAAGCAAAAAATTAACAAGGTCTCTGTTACAGGCTTGCCATGCATTAACTTTTGGTCTCTGCAAATCCCTACATACTTAGATATGGGCAAATCTCACAAAGCAGTGAATAAAAAAATGTGCAACTGTTTTAAAATTATTCTTTTATAACAACAAAAGTGTTTTACTGACCATTTGTGCCGTAACAGTGCACAAATACTGTCTCAGCTCTAAGTCCCTGCTGATTAATGATTAAAGAAGGAAGAAATTCTTTACTGTGAGGGTGGTGAAGCACTGGAGCAGGTAGTCTAAAGAAGCTGTGGATGCCCCACCCCTGGAAGTGCTCAAGGCCAGGTTGGATGGAGCTTTTTTAATCTGGTCTTGTGGAAGGTATCCCTGCCCATGGCAGGGAGGTTGTAACCAGATGGTCTTTAAAGTTCCTTCGAACCCAAACCATTCTGTGATTCCATGATCTTGTTTATTAAATTTTGATATTGAAAAGACGACGGTTATTTTCCTATCCTCGTAAAGGATCTAAAAGGTTTATCCTTCTGTAAGAGACAAAGGCAGTGCAAAGGGCATTAAAACTTTCTTGATAACATACAGTAAGACTCAGGGCTTTCTCAAGGGTGCAGTAGCCCACAGAGAGAAGTGGAACTTCATTATGTTGTTTTCCCATTAAAAAAGGAAACTGCATAGCCACCCAGAGAGTGCCCTGGCATTTATAATCAAAAAGGCAGAAAAAATTACATTCATGAAGATCCTTCTTGATATAACAGCTTATAAATATTCCTAATAAAAGTCAAAATGTCTGGAGGGCATTTGAATTAATGAAAACTCATTTCCTATTGCTTAGGGGACAATTGGACAATGTAACTGCTCTCTCCTGCCCTCTGCCCAGACACACACAATGTATTCAGCCTCCTCCCCTTTTCTCTATGTCTTCTGTGATATCCATGTTCCTTTCTGAATCCCCTAGCCTCCAGGAAATCAGGGCAGAGCTGCAGCTGCTCTGGAGCTGTGCCCACACTGATCTGCCAGAGGGCTGCAGTCAAATAACGCAGAGAATGCACCACTCCTCAGACTGGGCACTGTTTTAGGCTGTCTCCTATGCTAGTCACTGCTTTTCACAAAACACACAGAAATTTAATTATCTCTGAGACTTATAATCCCTTCCAAATTTGGCTAAGATTGGCCAGCAGCTGGAAAACCTTATTACATGCAGACAGACAGCATGATGGTGCAAACTTCATTTCTTTAGGAAACCAGGCTAATAGAACTAACAGTGAAAAATAGAGTAGGTACATTAACAACAGAGCACAACATTCAGTTTCTGTTAAATGTGAAGTTGTTGTGACTGCAAAGAGTTCAAACAGGAGAAAAAAACAAGAGGGAAAGAGAACAAATATTTCCTCTTTGGTGCCACTGCACAGATGGAATAGGCTCAAAAATTACCTTCAGGTCTTGACTTTGGGAACCTTTTTAACTTCTTTTAATCTTAGTACACAGTCTGACCTGTTTCAGTTAGCTCCCTTATAATGTAAAATGCCAGGCTGCAGACTACATGACTTTTAAGCCCTGCCTGGAGTTCAGTTCTTTTTGTTTAAAATCCCAGAGGAAAGGAGAAGAATCTTGGTATAATAAAAGACACTGAGATTGCTGCCTCCAGCCTACCTTTTGAGAGATTATTTTCCTTTCTTGTACTTGTTACCAATACTCATTTTTTAATTCCTATCCATTATGACATATTCTTTCATAGTTTAATCTCTTCCTGCTCTGTTTAGTCTTCAAATCTCACGTTATAACATAAAGGAAAAATAGATTTAGCATTACCCAACAGAAGGCAGGTTCCTTGGGAGTCATTAAGTAAATAACAGAGTAGGAGATTTATCACTTCTCTACATGGGGTTTTATTGCATTTATGTTGATGCATTCTTTGAATATATATATATATAAAACCCCTGACATGGATTGGTTGCATACATCACAGAGTCATCTGTTGTTAAAACTGTGCCTGGGCTGAGCACGCTCGTTTGGTGGTACCAACAGCTGCCCTGTGAAACAGGGCACGTGCATCTGGCTAAAGGCAAAGCCCTGCCACCTCTGCAGACAATGGCAAGTGGTGAAGGCAGGTGCTCTGATGGAGATGCTCAAGTGAGATATTGAGGATCTTGGCTGTGTCACACATTTCCTTTGGAGTTTATCAGGCACAGTACACAAATGAGGATAAAAGACACAAAGTGCCCTTGTAATCCAGGCACCATCCAGCAGACTTTACCTTCTGCACCTTCACTACGTATCAGGTGGCTCTGTCCTGCCTGCAGTCTCTAATTCTGCTATCTGCAGACATGCTGTCCTTCAGGAGATGACTCAGGCCTGCCATACACTGTGCTCTCTTACTCACACTCTTTATCTAGCCTGGACATCTGTAACTTCAGCTTCTGTACTGCCTGATGTATTTCAGATCAGTAAAGCTTCCAATGTCTGCTCACAGACCTTGTGGGAGGTCGAGCTGACATGTCCTGTGTCCTCCCAGCAAGGCCAAGAACCAGTCCAAGGTTCCTGAGCCCAGGGCTTGCTTGTAGTGATGAACACACCCTTTTTCAACTTCCAGTACATGGAAAATTCCAGTAGCAAGAATATCTGCTTTTTAACTATGCCTTGACTTTGGAGATGCTTGGACTGAACTCTTCCTGGTATTCACTGGCCAACATACGCATCCCCACCAACTAATCCAATTCAAGATTTATAGTTTAGCAACTAAACACCTTTCACTACACTCTCACACACACTGAATTCTTAGATTCTCATAATTTTGCTTCTTAGTCTTCCTAACTCTTCTATTTCTGTACTAGGGTCCTTTCCTCAATAGAATTTCAATCTAATGGAAAATTCCATGATGGGAAATACACATAATTAATTTTGTTTTTACACTGAAAAGTGCATTTTCAAACAACAGTCACATTAATGTCTCATTAGGACAGTTGAAAAAATGAATGGATATTTAATAGATTACTGTCAAGATATCTTTTCTTCGAAGCATCCTTACAAATACTGATTTTGAATCAGATGTAGTTGGGCCTTATTTGTCATAATTTTATATAGGTAAAAATGAACAGCTATACATGGAAATATATATATACACACACACAAATATAGATATGGGATTTTTTCCCTCCAACTTCAATATCATATTAAAATATTTACAACATATCCAAGCATTTTTCATTTAAAGACTTTTAAAAAATCCCTGATGATTTCACTGTCCTTGTTCTAAACTTAAAGAAGTACCTTGGATGTGGCTCCTTGCAGTGAGTACCTCGCATGCAAGGCCACTGAGTTCTGCTGCAAGAGCAGCTGTTCCTCCCTCCTCCCATTTGAACAGCTTGTATTTTAGACAGAATTTCTTCTTGAAAGGTATTGAGGACAGCCAGGCAGGCCTGTAAGTTCTGTCAGGCAGGCTAAACACACATAATAGTATCTGGAGAAAAATTCAACATTTAAACAATCTCATTGCTTCTACATTCTGTACCCAAAAACTTACCAAGGTGTGATTATTGAGGTTGTCCAGAATATCCAGGGTGGTAGATATTATTAGGTTGTGTTTTGTTCTGGAGTCGGTCCAGGAAAGCATTATTTACCCTTAAAGTACAATAAAAAAATGAATAATTACTGAAAGCAGCTGAGAAGTTCACAAACTATTGAAATTCAACATTCTGTGAGTGACTTTCCCTTCCCATCTGTTCAGTGCCCATCTTCCTATATTTTTCAAGCTTGTGCTGCATAACCATGGACAGGCATGAGATCAGGTGGATTTAATTTTCAGTTCACCAGATGTATCCTTATCTTGTGATCAGCCTGTTGTGATTAAAAGGTACCTCTGCTGTTGTGCATAATGCACCAAAATTCTCCACAGTAAGATGAACTGTATACAACCACCCACCTTTTTAGGGCGGTTACCTATTTTGACAATTCACTTTAGGTAATCTTTTAGCCTTCCGTGTGCAAGGAAGGTTTCTAGAAGTACTGATTTCCTAATAAAAACAGAAGAACGTACTTAAGCTTGGTAGTAATAGAGCCAATTTATGCACCTGACAACTTTCTCTACCAACCAGCTCTGAAATTCTAACATCTTCTTGCACTGCTCTATCAATCTGGAAAGCATGGATAAATGCAGACACAGTTTTCCTCAATCTGTTTTAAATATTTTCAAATTGGGATTGTTCAGCCTTCAGGAGAAGGGAAGGCTCAAGGGTGATCTTACAGCAGCCTTTCAGTGCCTGAAGTCGGCTACAAGAGAGACAAAGAGGGACTTTTTACAAGGGCATGTAGTGATAAGGGGCAAGGGGGAATGGCTTTAGACTGAAAGACAGTAGGTTTAGATTGGATATTAGCAAGAAATTCTTCACTATGAGGGTGCACAAGCACTGGCACAGGTTGCCCAGAGAAGCTGTGGATGCCCCATCCCTGGCAGTGTTCAAGGTCAGGTTGGATGGGGCTCTGAGCAACCTGGTCTAGTGGAAGGTGTCCCTGTCTATGGCAGGGGGGTTGGAAATAGATGACCTTTAAGGTCCCTTCCAACCCAAATCATTCTAGGACTCTTCGGAAAACTGCTTCTTTTTCCCCTTGATTACTGCTTAGGACTGACACATATGCTTAGACATGACTGTTGTTTTAATGTTTTACAATAGTGTTGGTAAAAATGAGATAAAAATCCTTCATTAACTTCTGTGGGTAATTATTTCAATGTCTGCTAGAGAAAAAAAAGAAATGAAAGCAATCTGAAGAGTGGTTGCCAATAGAAGTATTTTTTTTTTATTTCCATAATGATTTTAAAAAAAAGAAACAAATAGTGTCTTTACGTTTGAGCCTGAGCATTGTTTCTTTTTACCAGCAGAAAACAAAGCTGGGAATAAAGCTTAGCTTCAGGATAATGAAAAGTCAGTTAAGTGACAGAAGTGGAAGATGAGAACCGTTGAGCACAGAGAGGTCACAGCAGTGGGGCAGAGCCTGGAGTGCAAAGAGATGCAGCTGCAGAAGGCCTTGCATGTGCACTGCAGGTTCCGTCTGAATCAATATCAAATCCCAGGTTTAGCTCTGTCTGTTAACCTCAGAGACAGTCAGCCACAAGATGTGGCAAGGACAAAGTAAACCATTCTAAAATAAAAATTAAACAGATACATGGATACATAGAAGGACACGTACATAGAGATACAGATAGGTGGATTCATATATAGATACACAGATAAAGTGTGTCCCAGCTGAAGCTACTGTACTAGCAGTCATCCAGGAAACTATTAATAGTTTCTACCCTACGCTGTATCCTATGCTGATAGGATAAATAAAGTGAGAAAGGCACTCTGGGTCATACTGCATTACAGTGAGCAGTTGCAATGATGGATATTAATGGCTCATTTGAAAGCAAAGCTAAACCAGAGATGAGGTCAGGGATCCTCATTGCAATAGTTTGCTAAAGCATGAGTTCTTGCAATTTTGAGACCCTTTCCAGGTAGGAATTCAATTCAAATGTATTCTGCATTTTTTGCATAGTACCTCCTCTGTTCATTTTGATGTGCTCTTGTCCTGGTTTCCTCTTCCTGCTTTTGTTTAAATTTCATTAATTCAGCCTGGCAATGATAAAGGTGAAAAACAAACAAATAAACAAACAAACAAACTGACTTTTAATTAACATACTTATCCTGCAAACCATATTAATTCCACATGATGTTAACTTCAGTTAGAGCCAGAACTTCTTTCAGCAGCATTTTATTTATGCAACAGCACTACGTTAAAACCTGAGTCGTTTTTCCTGTTCAGCATGTGGCTCATTTTTGTTTGTGCCTGAAAAAGTAGGAAGTTACAGGATTCAGACATTTACAGTCCTACATTTAAGGGGGTATACCAGACACCAGTCTGCTTTCCCTTGTCCCAAAACACAGGTTTGAATTTCCTGGTGGATCCAAGGGGGACAACAGCCAAAGTCAGGAGCAGACACAGCTATCACACCCTCAGTGTAAGAAGGAGACATGTCCTTCACCTCCTGCCTCTACAGAGTGCAAGCAGAAGATGAGATCTGGGGTATGTTATGTGGTGTGTCACCTCCAGCTCCCTGGTGCTCCCTCGAGGCTGAGGAGGGAAAATGGTACTTGTTGAAAATGGTGTGGTGGAAGCACATACAAGCTCCCAGCATTGCAGCAGACTGCCACCCTTGCATAGTATTAAGGTATATAAACAGTGTCAAAGGGAATTCTTTTCAGAGGAGAGTTTGCTCGTGCAATGTTAGCCAGAACTGTGAATAAAACACAGTTTGTATGACTCTGGTCTGTACATGTGCATGTTTGTCCAGATCCTTCTGCCTGCAACACACCCAAGAAGTTGCAGACCTTTCTGCAATGAAGAATTGGCTTGCAGGGCAAGGGGGAAGGGATAGGAACAGACCCATCTTTCATATTTTCCATAGCAATTGCACAGCAGTAGGAATAGAAAATAAAATAAAATGACGTTGTTAGATAAAAGCTTCAAAAACTGCATGGAACCACAAGACACTTTTTTTTTGATCAATTTAAGTGGAACATTAAGTAAAAACTATGCAATAAATGTATGGAGAAAATCAATAACTGAGAGTGTGTTGTGTATCAATATTTGTCTAGCCCTAAAAGAAGAAACAGGATTAAGAAATAAAAAAGCCAACCTCAATTTTCACTATTTTAAATAACTATTCAACCTGAAAATTAAAACTCAGTATCTGACTTTCCAATATGCCGACTCCTCTCTTGGAGTAATGTTCTGAAATATATTGTGTGTACATGATGCGGTGTTCAAAGTGTACTGAAAATTTCTAAATCAAGCAATACATACTAAAACCTGTTCTGAAGAAAAAAGGGAACTGACAATACCTACACATTTTACAGCTACACTGTGCTAGAAGGTACACACAAGACAGAATTCACAGTTACTTTAATAAATATTAGTTTGAAGTAGAAACGAGCCAACATATATCTGAGGGACAATTATTGGAGCCCTTAAAATACACATTATTTATAGCAGGTTTGTAAGTAGTGCATTACTCTGCACAATAGGTAGCAGCAACTGTGAAGGCAAGGAGACGTTGGAACCACATAGCAAACAAGAGCAGCCGACACCTCCTTAGCAACCCATGGAAATCTACAGCTCTACACAAGTCCCTTAAACCAGACCCATGAATTAGGGGTGTGCTAATTTACATCTGTAGTTATTTTCCCTTTGGAATGATCGATGTACAGACTACAACTTGTACCAGCCTTACAGCCATCCAGACTGGCTTTCAAAATTTTTTCCTCTGTACAGGTTCTGGGAATAAGCACACACCTGCTGGGATAGCAATTAAGAGCTTCCCTTTTGCTCCACCTTTTTTTCCCAGGATCATAGTTAGAATACTATGAAATGAGGACACATCCCCAGTTTGTTAAGGAAGATATCTGTGAGAGGGGATTAGTGACTTCTCCAGCTCTAGAAGAAACTCAGTGCATGGAATTTGTGCTGCTAAAATTCTCCTACTGGGGAAGTAGCTTAACATTAATTTGGATATTTGTAACAGCAGAGACACAGCAAGTGGATTGGTACTTGGTCATAGGTTTTCAAATGATTTTCTAATATGATTTTCAAGTGCTGCCCTCCCTGTACTTTCACAGTGAGACCTGGAGCCAAGATAGGTAACTTTGGACAGTGCCATCACCTTTGGCAGATGAAATTTATGTGGATGTGGTACCCAAATCTATACCAGAGGGACTACACACTTCACAAAATGCATGATGCACATGCAGAATATGGAGTTCAAAGTTGCAGTTATGGCATGCCTGCTTTTTAGACAATTCAAAACTCTTAATTAGGTGGCCAGCAAGGGTACAGAGAGGCATACTATAATTAACAGCAAATCTGAACATTTCCACATCACCATTTGAAAAAGCAGAGCCCATGGGCCTCAGTTCTCTAGAAAGAGACAATTCAGAGAGATCATCCTTAACTTCTCAGTAAGACGACTTCTGCCAGCAAGAGAGTAAACTGGTTTCCTTAGCCTATGAAATCAGTTGCCATGGTCAAAAAACCCTCTGCACAGTTATTCAAATGGAGAGGTGAAAAGGAGCTCGTTTTCCAGATGCAAACAGCCTTGAACTCAGAAGATAATTGTCCTGTCCCTGTTCAAATTTTACAGCCTGACTCATCTCTGTCACAGTATTTGAAAACAGTGACTGAATCACTTTTGTTAAAGAGAAGCTCTGCGCATAGGCTACAAGTAATCAATGTATTTAATTGGTTTCACAGCATGCAAAAACGACACAATATGCAAACTGTTAATGTATAATTACCTTCCTCTGTTGCTCTTGCTTCATTTCCTCTAATCTTCTGTTTTCATCCTCTCGAAGAGCTTGCTTATAAGCATGGCTTCTTTTCTATTGTTCAGCAGAAAATAAAAATATATTGGTGTGGTGAGAGGGGGGCCACACTTCCAGAACTTATTCTCAAATTGGTGATTAACAAACACAAATGGTCAAATGATTCCAGTTACTTAAGAAATAGATTAGTCTCAAGACTAGAATTTAAACAAGAAGTGGCCTAAAGCCCCTCAGTCATTTGGTTTGGTTGAATGTCCACCTGTGCATCACACCCAGGTAGCCACAGCAAGTGCTACTCTGTGTCTCAGTGACAACCATAAAGATATCCTGAGCAGTCAGAAAACACAGTCAGGACATATGGTAGTGAGATGGGGTATTCTGGAAGCCTTGTAACAGAGGGGAACACAGGATTTTTTGTGGAGGTAGGGTAATAGGAGAGATCAAAACTGCTAGTATTTGTGAGGCATCAAGACAACTGAAAATCATGAATAATGTAATAACTGTGCAATAGGTTTGCATTACAATAACTAGCCCTGGTCTTTCACAAGTTGTAATTGTTTGCAAAAAGCCAACCTACAATTAGGGTCTTAGAGGATCTTTATGATATTATACACTGGAGTTTCTACTGTAAAGTCTTTGAGCAGGGACACAGTGTAGCACACTGAACAATGATTTAATCATTTAATACAAGAATTGTGCAGGTTTCACTTTAGTGAGGAATTTGTTACAGGTCTAAAGAATATTCCCAAAACTTGATATATGCATGCAGAATGACACCATTAAAACAACAGGCACATAATCTGCTAAAAAGACTGAATAGAGAAAGCAATTATTACTAGCTCAATTTTGAGCTGGGAGAAGTTGCCACATGTGTCCAGGGAGACTCATTCTGGGTCCGATATTATTCATTACTCTCTGTAATGGCTTGGAGAATTTTGTGGAGAGTATGTTAATCAAGTTGGAAGACAATAAAAATCTACACAGGATTGGTCACACTCTGAAAGACAGGATTACAATTAATTATGAGCTTGATTAAATAAGCAGACCAAAATAGTCATCAATGACAGAGTCACTCAAAAGAAGTCAAATTTGTTCATGGACGTGAAGTAACATTGGCAAGGACAGTTGAGCTAGGTGTGCTAAATTAATATCACTATCCAAGAAATGGTGTGAGGGAAAAAACTTCGATCTGCATCCTGTTTTCAGGACAAGAATTTAGAATTTAAAAAAATCACATACATGTATGCATATTCCCCCTTTGAGCATGCATGGCAGGCATGTCCTAAGACTATCACACTTCACTATTTCAAATACATTTTTCCTGAATCCTCTAATTACTCCAGACAAAGAACACGTTCCAGGTAACATCTAAATAAGAGTCCTAATTTTTCCTACTGGTTTAGGATTTTGGTGCTAGGCCAAGTTTATTTAGATAAGAACTCAGTGGTTATGTGCTTCAGATTCCTCGCACAGAGGCTGTGTCTGTGCCTATGGACCAGACTCATCCAAGCTGGCTGAAGGACTTTGGTAACTGCATTTCTGCATTATAAACAAGTGATTATTTGAGTCACAAAGCTACAGAAATGCAGCCATGCAAAAGACAGGTATAATGTCAGCTAGTACTAAAGAACAGTACAGATGAATGATGTATTTTATCCTCTTGGACACTAGCAAAGAGAAAGATGGCATGTAATTTGGCATTACTTATTGAGAAACCTGTCAAAACATGGAATGAGAAAGCCACACATAGGTAGGTGAAGTAGAAGGCCAAGGGTAAAAGTAGGCCCTGTACAACTGAAAGAGTTTGGTGTTCCTTCAGCCATCCACCCACTTCTGTATGGAGACAGCTCACCAAAATGATGAAATCCAAGTCAGTTGTGGAGACATGTGCTCCCTTGTCTTCACAATTCTATGCTCGCATGGTACGAAGGCTGCAGAGCCAGGCCTTCCTTACCAAAGAGCAAACTGCCCACTGTCTGGAGTGTCGGATTCTTCAAGAGGGAGGTAGAAGTGGTTTCAAAACATATTTTCTACCTTTTAATAGTCCTTCATTTTGGTTGTTCATCCAGGACTACAAAATACAGTCTGAAAGCCACTCTCCTGCAATTGACCTTCTGTCCAGCAGTGCTGGGCAGAAATTGGCACTTTCCAGCTGTATATCTGCCTGCATTTGCTAAAATGTCTTTAGGGTTTTCAGAGACACAAAACATCCTGGAGAATTAAAGTGGAATGGAACCTATTTTCAGTATCACCTTCTCTTTTCATGAAATGAAAACCAGCAAGAGAAACTAGAGGCAAGACAGATGTGTCATATATTCTGTTGGCAGCAATTTCTATAAAGGGATGATTTTTGCCCATTTCTAAGGCATCTGAGGAAATACAGAGGCAAATCTTCCCTTCCTGTTACCCAACAGTTGATGCTCAAGGCTGTATACAACAGAGGGCTGCCCAGATCAGATAATTCTAAACTTCTGCTGACTTGTTTCCTATGTTAATTTTGGTCCACTTGGCTGCCTGCTCTCTGTCCTTCCCCAGCTACAAACCTCCCTACAGGAGAAATACTTCTCTCTCAGGGTTAATATTCCTCCCTGAAAGTTTTTACATTAGTTGGAACCTTGTTTTAGACATGAAGAGACTAATTGTATGTGAAAAAGCCTCTTAGAGTCAATTAGAATAATGAAATTGAAGCAATACTTTATCTATTTCCTAATTACACTGATACTTACCACACTCATTCAAACTGGGACAAAGACCCCAAGCGGTGTACAGAATCAGTTTTAGGTTGCAAGCTCCTCTTTTGACTGGATTTTTAATGCAGTAAAGCATCTGCTGACGTGAACTAATTGAGATTTCATAAAAGCTTACCACCAGCGGATGGGTACAGGGCATATTTAAGATTCTCATCTGACCTTAGAATGTAGATCTGATTCTCATTTATCAGAAAGAGATCTGTGAGCAGTCCTCTACTATGTAGAAGACCCTGCCAGTGTGGAAGAGAAAAGGTAGGCAGTCCCATTCACCCAGAAAGGCTCCTTGGTACTCACTGAGCTATGTCTCAGCAATTAAGCTCAATTAGGATATTTTAACATTACACTATTGACAGCACCTGGAAAGCTGATAGAAAATACAGAGCACGCCATGGTTTTGCTTACCCATGCTGTAGATTCTGGGCCAGGGTTAGCAATCTGACAGGAATCACTCTTTGGCAAACCCACATCCAATCTGTTCAATAATTCATTGGTTTTGCTATGAAGAAATTCAATCCAAATAGAATTGTTAGTGCTTCCATAAAAATAAAGACAGCTTTTTATTCCACCCTTGGAATCCAGCCTAGACATTTTATCATGTGTCTGCTTAGAAACATCACAGGTAAAAAAAAAAAAGATTATGGAAACAGACAAATGGGGAGGATACAGAACCTATACTGTGGGTAAGGTATTTGCTGGGATGATTTTTTAAGCAAACATTATGGTCATTTGCATATTTGTGGCGTACAGTGGCTATGCTTTCCTCATTGTAAAGCTCCTATAATTCAGACATACATACCACTGGACTTCATGAGGATGCAACTGCTTCACTGAATTTTTGCAAATCCTGCTACGAGATCTATAAATCTCAGCTAAGTACTTTAAAAGATTATTTTTCAGGAATTTTCCTTCACAATTAATACAATGCAGCCTTACAAAAGATTACGCTATCAAGCAGAAAGGCTTTCAAGCATTTTGTAAGATTGAAAAATATGCTTGTTTTTAGTTAATGCACAACATTTTTATTTCTTATTCTGGCAAGGGCAATTTTCTTTTTCCAATTGCATCCCTAATAATCCTGGAATTTCAAAGTAGCATCACTTTGCTCATTTTGACCAGGCACAATTAAACTGGGTCACAAACAAAAACAAAGAATGGGAGTTTGTGTGCTGTGACGAGGAATCGGTTTCTCAGCCTGCAGTCCCAGGCATATACACTGAAGTTTTTTCTTGCTCAAAGGAACAGAGTTAGTGGAAAGAGGCAATTTTATTTCTGTGTACAGCTTTGGAAAACATGAAAGCACTGAAGTGAGAGCAGAAAGAGTGCTTCAAGAGATATTGAACACAAAGATTTACTCTTCTAACCAGGCAACCAGCTAGCTCTGTGTGGGAGAAGATGCCACTACTGAAGACTTAAACTTGAAGAAAAAGCCGTGGCTGCTGAAGAGTGATTATGATTAATAGCTGAAACAGATTACCAAGAGTGTTTTTATATTTCACTCCATGATCTAAAACTGTGA
The DNA here is from genome assembly GCA_034509425.1 of Eopsaltria australis. Lineage (NCBI taxonomy): Eukaryota > Metazoa > Chordata > Aves > Passeriformes > Petroicidae > Eopsaltria > Eopsaltria australis. Next base: position 1,523,171 of record JAVTVJ010010674.1, on the reverse strand, counting down.
GTAAATACTTTATTGGTAAAATGTCCTGCTGGTCAGTGAGGAGTGGTGTATTGAGAAGTTGGGAAAAAGAACAAGAACCTACAAGTTCTTCTCTGCTACTCTACATAATACAAAACCATGTTACCACTCCAGGTACAAAGTACTTGCTTGAGTTCTAGCAAGCCAGGCTTTTAGAGTCTCACCATTCCCAATTCACTCCCTTTCCTCCATTACCTGGGCAGTTAATAGACCTCAGCCAATGTACAATAAAGAAAGAACAAAATGAAACACTATTTTCCCTGATCTACAAAGTACCTGTATATAAAGGCTGGACAAATTATTAGTCTTCTTACACAAGTGTTAAGCACTCAGATTTTTTCCATTAAAGAGGAGTTATTAAGTGGTAAGTTGCACAGAATAATTCTGGGAACTTGAAGATTTAAATTGCAGATTTTGTGTTTCTCTACCCATGCTAAAACTGATCAAATAAAAATTTATTTCTACACCAAAAGAATAAGAACTCCTACAGAAAATCTGGAGTATATTTGAGAAGGTTGAAGCTCTGCGAAAAAATATGTGTCAACTTGGGGCTATCCCTAGATGCCCTAATTCCTTACGGATGGATGGCAAGAAAATGAAAGGGAGCATGTGGAATTTCTCGTTATTTGCATAAAAATATGATGGAGGCCATTTAATTTCCTAGATCAGCACACTGATAGGTGAAAAACTTACTCAGTTTTAATTATCAGAAAAGATGATTACAAGAGTGGAAGCAAATAAAGTTCCTCAGCAAGACTGTGCACTGCCTTTGAATAGAGCAACACCTGACTTCACCAAATTAAGTAATACATTAATGAAGTGTTCCTATCACAAGAAAGGGACTCAGGTTTCTGAGTTTTCTGATGGAAGTCAAGTCAGGTCTTATATATGTTAATCTATTGTGTGTCATCTCTATGGAAACCCAGCAATGCACCTAGGGTTGCCAGACTGAATGTCTGAATGGCATTTTTCATAATAGTAAACCTGCAGTCATGACAATGCAGAGCATAGCTTAAACTAGGCTGCATGGAAAGAAAGAATTCAGGGAGATGACAGTTCAATTAATGTTCTGGAAAGGAAGGTAGTATCTCCAGAAGGAAATCAGCATATCAATACGCAGTCAGACAGCTGGGACAACATCTCATTCACTTGCTAAAACTTCAAGGGCTAATCAAAAATGCTAATAAAATGTATTCCTCTAAACTTAGTAACATTTAGAAAAGAAGAGCATGAGATGAAGAACTTGATCTGAACACAGCAGAATCCTAATACCCTTCAAACACAGCTAGGCAAAAGGAGATACAAGATTTACACAAACCAAGAAGACACCCTCCTAACAGGCTGCTAGCCTGAGTTCTGAATACCCCTAAGCATCAGTCTGAAGAGAGAGAGCCACTGATGCTCTGGTTAAGCCAGAGTGACCTTATGAGGGTATTTTTTCCTGGTAGCTCTGTCTCCCATTACACCATTGGGAAAAAACCTTTAGCTCTGCTAATTAAAACAGCTCTCTTCCATACTGGTATGTTTAATAGCACCAAACACTACTCTTAGCATGGGAACTCAGCCCTCTATAGTGTGCTAACTGCCCCTGGAATAGTTTTGACCTGTCCCAGATAGCACTTTCCCAAATAAGTCGTGGCTTCTGTCCAGAAACAAGTATCAACCACAACTCCCAACACGCATTTTAGATGCCACCACTCCATCTTGGGAGGTAAAAAAGCTTTCTAGCAATGGAAGCAGGCACCCTCAGGCCTGTTTGCCTCAGAAGTGACAGTGATCGACAGTGTTTAATTTACCAGTACAGATGCAGAGGCGGGAAGTGAACCACAATACTGGATTTGGGGTCTGAATAACTCTTCAGAGCTGTCATGGGAGAATACTAACTCTGCTGCCAGGATCATTGAGTAATGTGCTAGGAGGGGCAAGTGCATGACAGTGGAAAGCAGTCCATGTTGCAGATGCTCACTGTGGGTCCTCAGATAGATGACTTTACAATCCACAACTACTCTTCAGGCAGAGTCCTTTATTAAAAGTTGCTATGCAAAACCATTTACTTGAAGCTCAACAAGTATGTGTAGAGTGCAGAACCATGGATTTGCTAGGTGCTCCACTGAGAATGGTGTAATTCAGGCACCCTGCACTCACAAGCCACCTGTGAGCCCACGTGCATTTCTTACTGTTTGTGACTAAATGCTGCCCACTTTCCTGCTACGGTGAGATGAGGGGATGGTTACAAAAGCCAGAGTGAGCCACGGTTCCTCTGGCCTGTGTAGGAGATCACGTGCTCCAACAGGATCACCAGCTCTGGCAGCTGAGAAGCAGAAAGCTCCACAGTTGACTCTAGAATGCAACTGCAAAAGATGTGTAGACCCACAACGATCTCATTGCAAGATCCAAAGTCTGAAATCCTCTGCAGAATAAGGTCTTCAATTTTGTGTGTCATTTGGTTTCAACTACTGTCACATCTACAAGGAAAGCAGAAGTCCTGAAAAGGATTCATCCTTAGGGACATGAATGAGGATACGGACTCAGGACCCAGCACCTTCCTCCATCCAGGAGTTGCACAGCACCAGTTACTAAGCTTTTCATTTGAGACTGCATTCCTCTCAGAACAAAGACAGAGAGAAAATAATTTTTCTGTCTACACATAAAGTTCTTGGCTTTAAGTCTGTTTTACAAACTAACATTAAAAATGCATTAATTAAAAAGGCTTCTTGTAATCTTCATTAGTTCTTCCCAATGGAACCAGTGGCAGTTAATTCTTTTGCTTTAATTGATGGATATTGAAATGCCAGTACACCAAGAAATATACTGGCTTTTATACCAGTACATTTGAAAAAAAAAAAAGGCAGCACAATACTTTTGCATATATCATAAATATATTAATTTCTCTTGACAATTTGTAAAATATAATGGCCAATTCTTACTCTTACTGAAAACAAAACAGCTCCTGAACTTCTTGTTTTCTCAAGCTGCAGGACATCCACCATTACCACTCTGCTCTAAGGAACACCCACAAGTATGCTAAGAGTCATTCAAAAATTGTAATAAAAAAATAGAAATAAAGAACCCCAGGGCAGGTAAATCATCATAATCATTGCAAAGAGGAGACAACTTGAGTAGTCACTAAAACCATAGATGAAGCATTTAGTGCTGAATGACATGGACACATCAACTTCCAAATTAATTGCCTGTAAGCAATGCTAAAGTGACATTTCACCATTTTCTTCCAATTCAGCTGAAAAACTAAGAACCATGCATAATGCATATATGATGTTAGTTTCACACACCTACCCAGAAGTTTCATGATAATTTTTAAAAATAGCAGAACTCACCCTCTCCAAAAAGAAAAACAAACCGACAATGAAAAACCCAAACCCAAACCCGAATTTCATTCAAGACACGTCTTTTTGCAGCTACAACTTTTTCCCACTTCAACATATTTAACTGGCTTAGCATAACAACTTCCTCAACTTTTGCAGAAATGAAGATCAGTTGCATAACACTACCAAAGACTACCCAGAAGAAATGCTGCCCTTCATTCCAGTGAAGTGGTGGGTGTGTTTGATGTCGTTGTTCCTTCCTCAGTGAGAGTTCTGCCTTGTGCACTGCCATGTGCATCTTGGTTTTGGCATTTGCTGTGACACACAAGGTAGGCTGGCTGGTACTGGGGCCACTGGCCTAACAAAACCAAATGTTAAAACAGAAGTTTTCCAATACTTTCTTGGTTGGAAGATGGAGAAAGAGACTCCAAAGGGAGGTGTAGTTGGCACTTTCACTACTGAGAATAATTTTTTTAAGTGGTAATGAAGCTGGGGGGCCAATGATACCATTTGTGAAAATAATCCCACCAAAGATACATGACTTTTGCTAGTACACAGTTACACATCCCCTCCTCTTTGCAGAGATGTACCACACCCAGTTTACATGGTTTAAATGAATTCAAAAGGTTACAAGCAACTGCCCTGTTTCCCGCAGCTGGACCATGACAAGGGGTAAGGTAGTAAAAACATCTCTGTCTGTCAGCAGCAAACATGCCTACAACTCCACATGGATCCTGGTTCTCTTGTACCTCAATTCTTACCTTGAGCTGCAGGACAGAGTCCACTTTTCAGGTAAGAATAATAAATAAACATCAGCAATGTGCAAAATTGCCACCATGAACTAATGTCCATTTCTGGAGTGCTTGTAGGTGGGAGACTCATCTTTTGCTGGAAGCTATATGGTAAAAAATTACATGAAATTATTAACACATTAAATTCATGTATAATGTTGATAGCTTTTCTGCAATGCCCTTTACTATGAAGAAAGGCCATCCTCTAGGTTTTTAGTCCACCTGCTTTCCAACAGAAATCCTCCCAGTAGCCACAAACTAAGCTTAATACAGTATTCACAGACTTCAATGGCAGTAATGCACGATCATAATACAGATGACTTAGACAAACCTAATGATAGTTATCAAACACTGCTATCTTTGGCTAGTAGGATTTCTTGTCTGCAGGTTCTTCAGCATCTGTTCCTGAATATGAGGATAAGAACCAAAAATGTGGCACTAGTTCATCTTAGGTATAAGGCTTCAAGAAAGTATAAAAATAGGTTGTTTAAAGAAAAATAAAAAGCAACTTTCTCAGTAGAATTATTTTCATCATTTCCTACCCACACTCAAAACTAATCTATCCTCTCAACCCACCTGCTTTTTTTGTTTCCCTGACTGGATGAAATAACACAGCTAGGCTATTCGTTCCTCCCACCAAGTCATCCAGCATTTCTAGATGTTATTTTAGATGTAAGTTTCATTTATTATCTGAAGTAATAAGCATAAATCCAGTTTTAAGGAAAATGCAGTTTAGTATAAGCCTATTGCATTCCATTCTGTGTGCTCCATCTGCATGTGCAATCTGCTTCTATATTTTCAGCCAGCTTGCATGGGCAGATTAATGCGCACAATTAGAAAGCAACCTCACAGGCGTTCAATAAACTGCCTTCATTATTACACTCAAGAGAGTCCCTTTGGATGTCTATAAAAGCCTAGTTTTCTGCCTGTTAGCTAAATAATTGACAACGTTTAAAATAATCAGGAGCAAATGAACAAAACTGAGACAATTGTGGTGAAAAGAAGCAAACAAAGGATTCTCAAGGCTGCAAATGCTTTTTGTGCGAGTCCTCTTTCATTCTCTTTAGCAACCTGTATTAAAAGTCTGGTCAGGTTTACATTTGCACTTCTGTGGGGAAAATTTGTTGCCAGCCTGCTGTTTGAACCACACATCATGGGGACTGAAAACTGGCAAGGACACTAGCATTTATCCTGTAAAAATTGATAAATAAATAAAAATTCTGTTTTGATTCAGGTTTTATTCTCCTGCATTTTATGACTTTTGAGAAAACTGCTTTGGCAGGCAAGTGTGTATCAGCTTGGTTTGGTGAACCTCCTGCATTGTGTTGGAATATGCACTCAGAGACTCTCTGGCAAATTCTGTTTCCAGCTCCAAATTCTGAGCAGAATATATTGAGTGTGCACATGTACTCGAGTGCAGCAGTGCCAGGAATTTTTACAGGGATACAACCTTCACAAAAACAGAGGCATGAATATGTAGCAAAGGGAAGGATGGAGTGACACAACAGTCATCATATACTATTAGAAAGTAACCCTATTTTTTAGACTGCTTTTTCCATTACATAAATAGGTAGATGGCTATTAGAAAAACAGTGTCAATGGCTATTAGAAAAACAGCGGACCTCATCCAACACTAAAATTTCTGGTAATCTGAATACAAATATAATGAAAGCATCTAACTAGAGATCTGGGCTAAAACCGTATGGTGCGACATCCTACAGTTCAGACACAGATTCACACAGCCTGCACAGCAAGCCACTGAAAACAGGCAGTCATGACATACCCATCCTCATTATGTTTAAATGACAACTGTGGGGTACTAACTAAAGAGGGATGTCCTGAAAAGTCCTGTTCTTTTTTTCCTTTGGAAAGATGGGCATTCAGTTCTTCCCTCACATGGATTTGCAATTGCAAAGTACAGACTACACGAGCCTTCATTACCATTTAATGCACTATGACAGAAACACAATCAGGCCAATAATGCAAAATGCATCCAGGATACCATGACTCGGAAGGATTCCGTTTCATGTGTGAGTAGTTTCTGGTAAAAAGTCAACACATATTCCCCATTTTCTAAATTTGGCATCTGCAGGGACAGAACCACAGCAACACTGCCACCAACAAATCCCTCATGTGCTTATTGTCTCCTCTGGTAGCACGAACTATAGCAAACCTGCTAATCAGCAATTTCTCCACCCCAAAGTCGGCTCCTGTGTGCTCTTAAAGCTTTTAATATACAGCTACTTCAGGAGACACCTTGTGAGTTTTTTCTGTTTTAGTCACTGAACAAAGCCTGAGTCCAGTGGTGTCAGAGGAGGGGCTGATCCCAAAATTGTGAGGCTTGAAGACTTTTTCATGACAGTCTGCATGCCTGTCTAGACTACATTCTCACAAGACACAAACATATTCAAGCAACTGTGGTAAAAGATACAGCTGACTTTCAAGGATCTGTTGTACACAGAGAAGCTAACCATGCTTTCAAGAGATAGGAAATAACAGTATTCTGTAGACAGCAGACAAGGCTACAGCAATCTTTCTTTTTAGAGCTCACTTCATGTTAGACCCTTTGAAAGGAGATTTCAGTGAGTTCTTGTTTTGAATAGTGACAGAAATTTAATCAGAAAAACTAAATTCTGGGAAGCATCATATTTTATTGTCAGAGCATGTTAATGACATGAGATTCTTAAGTGCATTTCCTTATCAAATAGGAGTGGCACTCCATGCAGGAGAGGTACTGACTGGGCTGTACCCCTTGGAGGCTGATACAGCTGAAGGTGGTGATCAATTTTAAAAGGTTTCCCAGTTAATGAGACTGCTGGTAGGCATTGATCTCCTCAGGAAAACTGTGATGTTGCAGCTAGAGATCTTACAGAGGACAGACTAACAAGGGAGCTTATCTTCTGAAATTGGCTCTATAGGCCGTGACTTTGCAGAGGTCACTGCTTTATATGCAGCACATGACCTTCCTTCCCCTCATTCTCAGCAAGCAGAGGAGATCAAAATACTCCAGAAGAGACAGTGAGGGAAGGGGCACAACCTCATATTTGTTCTCTTCGCCTTGAGACGAAGGGTCTTAGAGTAGGGAAGTAATGAGTCACTCATTTTTGCATGGTAGGCAAAAGCACATCTTTAAATACCAAGCACTTCTACGCAAACGTGCTGCTAATAACCAGCCGTGCTTCAATGGAGTTACTTCACAAAATCTGAAATGTCACACAGAAGCTTTTCATTACTCTTGGATGCTGCGCTCCTTAATGCCAACGTCTCTTATCAATGCATCCTCAAAAACATTCAGTGGTACACCCTCCTCTTCCTGTGCCCACCAGAGAATTCCATCAGACCAGGGAAGGCACTGGTGCCACTGGGTCTGCTGAGGAATACATTTTGCACGGGTACCTCAGTGTCCAGCTGCAGGTTGAGCTCTGGGGGGCTGGAGCCCAAGCCCCAGGCAAAGCACCATGAACTGCTGACCTTTTGCATAACAAAGGGCCTGCCTAGGCACCTGTCACTTGGCCAGGGGAATGGACACTGGGAGACACCACAGGAGCTGAAGTCCCCCAGGCTTCCCTGTGGTTAGACTGCGAGGGGATAAAAGCTCAGGGGTTCCTTTGCTCAGGGTGCCTCCTTGGAACCACCAGCTCAAGCAGCTATTTTGTTATTTAGTTATTGCACAATGATTGAATTATTTTAAGTATCTTGACATCTGAGACTCTGCAATGGGAAACCCAGGGTTGAACTGGTAGGGAAACTGGTTTGAGCCTGGTGTGACTGTGAGTGTGGGGGTTGTGGCTGTGAAGGGGCCTCAGTCCCAGCTCAGGTGGTGCCAGAGTGACAGACAGAGTGGCTCCTGGATGGTCAGACAGGAAAGCTTCCTTAACACTGTGGCATGAGGGTTTTGCTTAACCAAAATTGCATTCACTGGACGTAGGTTTTCAGCTCACTTCCTCCAGGTGTACTATCTACAGGGCCCTCCTGTTATATGTTCAATACATAGTACATACAAATAATGTTCTGATAGTCGAACATAAACTCAAGCAATGGAGCTTGAGACACTCCAGTGGTCAGTCCACTTCCAGTTGCATCAGAGATGACACCAGCTGAATGCTCACAAGGCTTTCCCTAATCAGTGGACAGAATGGCTGTCAGCCAGTGCCCAGGCAGCCAGAGCTCCTGCACCACCTGGGGGCTACCTGGCTGCCCACACAGAATCAGTTGTGTTGGAAAAGACCTCTATGATCATCCAAAGTCCAGCCATTAACCCACACTGCCAAGTCCAGCACTGAACCACTTCCCTAAGCATCACATCCACATGTTTTTGAATACCACCACGGATGGTGACTCAACCACTTCCCTGGGTTGCCTGTTCTGATGATTGGCCACCATTTTGGAGAAGAAATTTTTCACTTGTGGCCATTTCCTCTTTTCCGACGTTTCAGAGGGTTTAGGCCTGCTTTTGACTAAACCAAACTTACTTTTAATGGAAAAGAGCACTGAACAGCAGAATTCATTTCACCCTAAGCAAAAAAAGGTACAGACAGGGAAGGAGAAGGAAGGGAAGAGATATGTCTGTTCATAATTGAATACGCCTTAAGACAAAAAATCAGATTAAATGGGAAGACAAGAACCCTGACAACCCCGCGAGGAAAAGCAGGGCCCGTAACTGAGGACCTTGCACTGCAAAGATCTGATGTGTCTGTTGTTGATTTAGGCTCAAAGAGAATCAAAGTACCTAGTCTGTCAGAAACTGGCAGAGATTCGAAGTTGTGCAGTCTTCAGAATTCCTGAGGAATCAAGGTGTGTGTGTGTGTGTAGACATCCACACCAGGATGAACAGCAAGCCAAACACCAATATCTAGAGACAAATGCTGGCAGTGTATTAAGGGAAAGAGTTGTGCCTAAAGCCAAATGAGAAGAAACAAAAGAGAAAAATACAAGATAAGCTGGAATCAGTGACAGAGCACTAAAATGTCTGTACCTTACCCTAGAGAACAGAGTCTGGGCAAATGATGAAGGAACTGGAAGCACTAGCATGGGACAAAAGTGACTCCTTTAAAGGTCACAGAGGAGGAAAAAGCAATCAGTCAGGCTAAGAATACAGGTGAGTAATTTCAGAAGCCAAAGATAAAAAAGCTAAAGGTGACTAAACAGCATGGTATGTTAATTATGTGATAGAATCAGTTTGGATCAGTTAAAAACAAATAAATAGGGTAGAGTGAATGGGCAAGGCAGGAACTTCACTGCCAATGGAATTAATTATATCAGGACTTAAACTGTATCTAAATCTAACATTAAGGAGGTATTCTTGGGAAATAGATCCTTACAACAAATCTCCACATTTAAGTAGGACTATGCTTAAATAGAGGAAGTCCTCATTATTTACATGTGGGTTAGACTTCTTTACTAATCAACAAAATAAATGGGTGGAGATGTAATTTAGATTCTGTTTTGATAATTAGTCTTGTAATGAATGATTACATATTGATTCAGTTAGAGAACAAAAGCACAAAGTCATTTTATAACTCACAACTTTCATTTCAAAGTGTATGTTTTAGGAAGCTAAGAGAGGTCTACAGAACAAAACTTCTCACAGAATAAGGTGTGGAAGAGGCTAGAATATTTCACAGAATCATAAAACCATTGAGGTTGGAAGGGACCTCTACCATCTTGTCCAACCCTCTGCTCAAGCAGGGCCACCTTGAGACAGCTGCCCAGAACTTTTGCATATCATCAAGGATGGAGAACTCACAACCTTCCTGGGTAACCTGTACTGATGTTCAACCACTCTCACAGCACAAAAGTGTTCAACAGGAACCTCCTGTGGTTCAGTTTGTGCCCATTGTCCTGAAATCAAAAGTTTCAGCTCACAAATTGAAAAAAATAGCAACAGAAGCCAAATCCTTCCTGAGCCCCAAACCAGAAAGTGCAAACCCAAAAAAGTGCAAACAAATAAATAATATTAAATAATAATTAAAATCTCAATCAAACGAAACAGAAGGTAACGAATTTTAGGTAATAAGTTTCAAATTTTACTTACTACTTTTGATCTTCAAGAAGCATCTCTCTTCTTTGCATTTCTTCTTGTCTTTTTTTAACTTCAAGTCTCTCTGCCTAGAAAATTAAAACCAGGAAAACATACCTAACATACTTGAGGTTTCCAATAAAGCAGAAACAAACATCAATTATTTCAATTCCAATATTTCAATATTTTGGTTTTTAAAAGATCTATAGCAGTTGGGTACAGAAGTGACCCAATCTCAAATTTAAAGGTATTCATTCATGAACAAACATCTCCTAGTCAAAAGACCTATTTAAAATAGAAAATGCCATGGTGCTCCTAGTACCCACCTACCCAAAAGGCCTTGTGAGCTTTATCACAGCCCTGCAAGGGGACATCTTGGAGTGCAACTGATGCAACCTTGGTCCTTGCAAGAAGGTAGAAGACCCAAGCCACTGCACCAAAGCAGATGATAGTCATGTGGCACTGACAGTGCAGTGATGTGAGTACATGCAGCTCATAGACCTGACCTGAAGGAGCATTAGGTACTGGACAGTTGAATACATGCTAAGATGGATCAAAGTGGGACACATTTGTACTTAACCAGCATTTTTCTGCTTCAGATATCACATCCGGTGCAAGAGTCAACCAAATCCTTGACACACAGAACTCCTCTGTAAATCTCGGTACTGCACAAATGATTAAGTCCTTTAATATAAAATTGCACATTATTTCCAATGGAAGTATCATCTAACTGGCCCAAAACCCAAATTCAAGTAGAATAAAACATGAAAATAAAGCAAAAACTAGATAACTTTCTGCAAGAGCAATAAGCAGTTCAGGCTAAATTCCAGTGAAAAGGAGGCCAAACAAAAATTTGGCTCACAGGTTGCAGTTAGGTCCAGTGGGAAGAGCAGTTAAAAGGCAGTTCAGTGTATGAAAAGCACAAATTAGAAGTGCCAACCTGAGATTTCAGCCCTCTATATTTTCAGCTCCCACACTGCAGTTGGTGGGGGGATGCTCCAGTAAGAGCTTCCAGGCAGTGATCACAACAACTTGCGTGTGGAGCAAAATACAGCCTCGGACTGTCACTCTGCTCATTGCCCACCCTCAAAATGAAAAAAGGTAATTGCTCTGTAACCCAGCAACCAGACATTGCTCTGAACAAAGTGCCCTGAAAATTTCAGACAATACCTTGCAGAGATGAGAAGGGAAGTGTAGGTGAAAATGGCCCCTGTGGCCAGAGCCCCAAATCCGGGAGAGAACGCTGTGCCTGAGCAGAGGCACTGTGCAAGTACAGGGAGAACAAGGAGGGGGAAACATGTTAGGGGGAAAGGGGTGTTAAGAACAGAGCTGAAACCCCCAGCTTCAAAATCTTCCTGTCTGGCTATCAAAAACATTTCAGAAAAAATACAATTCTACTGGCAGTTACTCAATTACTTTGCCTTCAGCAATTTCAGGATGCGTATTTTTTAATTGGATAAAGAATGACTGTCTGAAAGAGATTTGCAAAACAAGTGCAAATTCCTCCTTCGCATGCACTGGATTAAAAAAATCCTTTCAGATGTCTGCAGATAGGAAAAGAGCCACTATGTTGTGTGATGATATAAATTGCTGGAAGGAAAAATACTTAGAAGCTGTTATTTGGAAAAAGGCAGTGAGAAATAAACAAAACGAGGAAGGCAAATCTCTGGATATGATGTCCTGTTGTTCACTCATTTGCCATGCAGAGACAGTGATAGAACGTATGACATACTGATGCAATTCAAAAATTTAACCGAACTGTAGTAAGGAGCATCACTACACAGTATGGGTCAATTTAGAGGGTTCAGGGTTATATATTGTTTGCTCTTAACATAGACACAGATGATGTTTTAGGCAAAAAAAAACTCCCACTCATTTGTGCAGCTTCACAATTTACAGGGAAAGAAAGGAAAGAGGCGGAAAAGAAATCTTATGGCTTGTGTTATTGTCAAAGGTGATGCTGATACTCCCGAGACACCAGCCATAGCTACCAGGCTTTTCCACATCACTGCCCAATACCACAAGCTGATACCTTCACCTCTGAAAAAGCGCTGGATATGGGATCCACCAGAATATTGCAAGGCTCCTGAAAGTTCAAAGAAAGTCCAAAAAAATCCAAAGCTCGCAGGACTTGTTATGGTTTAGCTCCCAGCTAGTGACATCTAGAGAACAGTGATAATAACTTTGATAAATACAAACCTTCAGTATCAACCCTGTCTCCCACTAGATTAAAAAATAAAGGAATATCCTACAGCTATTCTACCACCAGAATGGTACCTGAAGAAAACTCCAGCATCTTGAAAGTACTCACTTGTGGCAGTCGTGACTATTTTTTACTCTGGAAGTTAACCCTAGGACACCTGCTTAACGATGCACACAAGTGACAGGCAACAGGACGGGGACGTTCTCTAACTAATGATAATCTATCAATAGACATTGCCAAAGCACTCCACATTTGGCACCATGTTCAAAAAGCCAAGAGTGGAACAGCTGTGATATTGAAGGTAAACATATTGAAAAATGTTAGCAGAAGGTCTGTAAAGTGCCTGGTTTTAATAAATTCCTGAAAAAAGGCTGCTCATGCTGATTAACACAGCCAAATTAAAGAGCACATGATTTGATAAAGAATAAAACAAAATCACAGCTTATCCTAAATAAGACAGTTTCTGAAGATGGCAGGACTGTTTACTACATAATGCAAGAGAAAAAAAAGTTGCATGCAGTAGAATTACACTGAGCCTTTTCACTTCAAGTTGTTTGAATCTTCTAATATTCAGTCAAGACCTAGACTATACGATGGAAGGCTAAAGGCAGGGTAAGAGCAACAGAAATTCAGTGACAGGAAACAGAAATATTCATTGTGCTGAAGTCATCCAATTTTACGTACAGCAGAAATGAGAAAAGTTTAAGAAACAGGAAGTCAAGTATGAGCTACTTGCTTATTTTTTGGGGAATTTTGTCAGTCCTTTACCCAACAGACACAAAGGTAATTACAGTCCAGTCCAGTCAAACACTGTGATGTGAAGGGCTGCACAAAAGACAGCAACTCCAGACATCTACTACTAATGAGTAAATAATAAAAAAACTACCTCTCATGTACTTCGACACTTTCTGCAGAACAGACACACATCTCAGTATCAGGGAAAAATACAGTAAAAGGGAATACCCTGCTCATGCTAAATAGCCTTTTCCAAATTATTTCAGTGAGCACTCAGATCATTAGCTTTGAATACCCAAGCTCAGGCAGCCCACGGTTACCCCATGAACAAACCACAACCGTCCTAGGACAAGCTGCCTGTCAAGAAGTGTATGGGAGACTTGAGTATTTGGTCACACAAGGTGGTCCTGTGGAGCACAGAATGAAGAATCTTTCCTCCCTCTGGAAGCTGGGGAGAGACAAGGTAGATGCCAAGCTGATCTTCCTGCAGCTAATAACCCCATGGTTAATTAAAGAATGACAGAGACAGGCAGGTGGACTTGTACAGATGGTGAGGCAGACTTTCCATATTTGGGTACTGCTTTGGCAGACACACAGTTTTCACTTGTTCACAAAGATAATGGGAAAGGGAATGCTGCTTTTCTCTGCATAACCAACAGCAAAACAGCAACATAAACAAATCCTAAGTTCACAAGCAGCACTGGCTTACAGTACATCATCCTTACAATGAACGAAGTACTGAGCTGAGTACCAGCACCCGTTCTAGTCATTGCACATTAGGCTGTAGGACTTCACCATTCATGTTTGTTGGCAAAGAAGCTTTCCAGCTGTGAAAGTTCCAGGGCTCCTGCTGATAAAGCTGGTAGCTATTATCTTCTCTCAGACTGTTACACAATTTAGTTTTTATTGAATGAATAATAACCTTGAGTAAAAGAAGGGCTGGCCAGCAAGAAAAGACGGCCTGTGAATTCACAGAAAGACATGCTCCCAGCCAATGCCCTACAGGTGCAGTTGAATAAAAATCCATCACTTCAAATAAAAAGCTCCTTTCCTTTGGTAAACAGAGCCCAATGCAGCTTGTACAGCACCAGTAGAGTCCCTGTCATTGTCAGGTCTTGGGAGCCTTTCATCTTTAGGCAGGGTGAGATAGCCAAATTGACACCTTCCAGTGGCTTTCCAGCGGCTTTCCAGCATGCTTTTCTTAAACACAAGGTTGAATTTTTAATACCTAGTCATCTCCAAGAAGAAATCGTCATCGGCTCAATTGCTACTGTGGAAGACAATCTGAATAAACCAATTCAAATTAAGAGTTCCCTTTTAAGCACCTCTGTTTTGTTTGATTGCTTTGTGGGTATATGTTTATTTAGTCAAATTAGACAGCCTTTTTGGCAAAGATATTTGCCACGATGTTACATCCTCCTTCAGAAAAAACAGATACTTACAGTTTTACTGTGTACAACATCTATAAAAATTTTATAATCTGTGGGAGTGAAGGTAAGGAAATTAAAGAGCATGAAAAAAAACCTGATACATCAATATATCTTCCAGGTGTAACTAGAAATTATAGCAGTCTTGTAACATTTTTCTCGTCCAATGCCCATGGGCAAACAACATATATTTAATAATTAATCCACTCTCTTCCACTGCTGTCATCACCACTTCTGGAACTACAGGCGAGATGGTAACTGCTAACAACATTTTCAGGTGATAATATTTATTGTCCCCATGAGCTGTTGCGCATGGGCTTATGCCCAAAGTATAATGCTAACCACTGAGAGACCAGGAACAGATGAACCCTTACCTAGAGGCAATTAGAGTAATTTTTGTTTATGCATGCCTTTGTATGCCAACCAGCATCGACAACTTTTTAATTAACTCTCAACATTCAGTTTCTGCACAGAAAATCATTTTTACTGTTGTGGAGACAAAACTTGCAAACCTGAAATCTCCCTTTCTTTCCTTGTTAATGTGCACATCAGTATCATGCCCCCTCTCCTTTCTTTTTTCATTTAAATTCCACACTGCATTCTCAAGCAAATACTACTCGGCTGCCACCAAGGAGACACAAACAAACTTCTACAAAGGGTTGTGCAGCACAAAGGACGAGAAGATGCTTTGTGAGAATAACTAGAGAAAACAAATTCAAAATAGTAAAAAAAAAAATTTAAAGTGAGCTATCATTGGTGTCAATACATGAAGAATATTAAAAGGAAGAGTGATCTGACCTGTTAGCAAGACACCTGTATGTGCAGGCTGCAGAAGGACTGGAGGAGCAGTTGAATTTCAGGGTGCTCCCAGCACAATGCAGGTAGACTACGCTGACCTTTCGATGATTTGGATATCTTTTCCATCCTGACAGGCTGAATTTTCTAGTATTCTTCCCACGTGCACAGGCAATTATGGATTTCTATAAGGTCTTTGTGCCAACCGCTACAATCCAATCTTCTAGAGGGAGCTCATGCCGAAGTGAACCGTATAACCTGCACACACAGTGTTCCTTCTGACCTTTGTGTTCTCCCCTTCTACTAACTCTGCCAGATGGATGCAACTGAAAGGCTGGAGTTTCTGATGAGCCAAAGGAACACTCAAGTCCCCCAAAACCCCAGGTCAGACATCCTTCGGTCAGCTACAAAGAGGAGGAGGACTGTGTTTCCTAATTCCTCAATGCCATCCAGGCTACCACTTAATTTAATTAGCCAGTTCCATGTAGGCCAGCAAAATCAAGCAGCAAGACACGAACTGTTATATGCCTTCAAGTTTGCAGTAACCAGATTTACCTTTTCTCTCTGAATTGCTTTCTTTTTCAGGATTTCAGCTTCTTCAGCTGCCTTTTTTGCTTTTACATATTCTTCTCTCTTGTGCTGCATGACAAAAACATAGGAAGTTATTTTACATATTTATATATACAAGGAATACATAAGGTAACTTGACTCCTATAGTACGCATCTTTCAAATCTGAAGTACTTTTGGGGAAAGTTTCTAGAATTTTTTCCCATAAAATGAGACACTGAATAATGCAGGCTGTGCAACAGCTACTCCAATATTGGCTTTAAGAAGGCTGAGAAATCTAGGACTGATAAATGGGCATCCATGCAAGGATTCACACAGCTGATTGATAACTTACAAGCATTTATGCCTCCTGTAACAGGAACAACATTTCCACATAAGCACGGGACAGGGTGGTACATTGATCAATTAGT
The DNA here is from genome assembly GCA_034509425.1 of Eopsaltria australis. NCBI lineage: Eukaryota > Metazoa > Chordata > Aves > Passeriformes > Petroicidae > Eopsaltria > Eopsaltria australis. The sequence continues at coordinate 1,506,882 of JAVTVJ010010674.1, read as the reverse complement.
CCAAGCGTAAGCAGCGTGCCGGAAGATACAGCACGGCATTTAAGTGGCTTTACAGCCGTACTGGCTGTTATTTGAGATATCATCTGTGATACAGATTGCTGCATATTTATGGACAGATTTCTCATCTTCTTTGGTGCAGAACATCAGTTTCTGATTTTCTGCTGCTTCCTTCAGGTTTCATGACTTTCTCCTGTCAAGCAGCTGTGAGTTCATTTTATAGTCACACGAAACACTACAGGAAAAGCTTTGAGTTCTAAAAATAAACAAACACATTTATTCTTACTGACCTTTTTCTGGTATTTATTTTGCATGAGAATCATTTGCTGGTTTTGTCTTACTTGAGCCTCTGATTCGTTTCCACCTTAAAAAAAACCCAAAATATAAACGGCATTTTGTATGAGCATTTTAACTGCAAATGCCAGTCATTTCAGAATACAGCAATATAACAGATTGGATGTATGCACATACAGGAAATTTTTCATAATTACAGGAGCTGTCTGACATTAAAGAGAACAGATAGGAGACCTTTTTGATCATTTTATTCATCCATCAAAAGCACTTGCCTATTATTTACAGAGCACCCACTGTATCATCCACTTTACCAACAAATATGTCCCTACAATATATGATCAGTTTACCGAGGAACTATTCCATTTTCAGAAAATCAGTCATGCTTTGCAGGTGAGTTTTCATTTTCACATCCAGCTGTCCCCACCTTTGCTCAGTTTGTCACACACATACAGTCAGAAATTCTTAGCTAAAAAGTTTCTCTTTTATCAAATTTAGAATCTTGGACTTGGCCAGGTCTAATGGGATGTTATAATTTTAATATTTTCTAAGTAATGTCTTGGGGCTTGAGGAAGAATCCCCTTTCTGAAACGGAAATAAAAGCCTTTCCCCACAGACCTCATATTCATATCCAAGTAGTAGAAGGTGTCCTTTTCCAAAGGCATGGACTCTCTTTTGTGAACATCTAAAGCTCTGGCCATAATGTTCAGCCTTCAATAAAAAGAAACAAAACTCCCACAAGCAAAAAAACCAGCCACATAAGGAAAGCGATACTAGGTCTTAAGGGATGGAGGGAGTAACTTTGATTCTATTACTCTGCTTTATTTTCCAAAGTATTTTCTTGCTTTAGGAAAGGAAACAGTTTATTCCCTCAGTTGCTGCAAAAAATAACAGCAACCTGGTCTGGTGGAAGATATCCCTGCCAATGGTAGGGTGGTTAAAACTAAATGATATTTACATTTCCTTCAGACCCAAACCATTCTATGAAATGTAAGACAGCTATACTAGGCCTTTCAGGAGGGATCTCTCTTGTCTAAAGGTAGCTCTCCCAATTTACTAATGGAAGGTAACTAATCTTCAGGAGCTTTTGTGATATTCAGTGAATAGGAGATCAATACACTAAGTGTGGCAACATTTCTGTGGACACAAATAAATCCCTTAGGTAAGTTCTCAAGAGAGACTGGCCATACAGTATACAAGCAATAAGCTTAGAGTAGCAATAAGCATAGAGCTGGCTTTGTAGAGTGTCTCCTCCCCAGGTTAATGCTTAATCTTTCTCTTTTTTTAGCCTTTTACTGGTAAAATTTCTTTTGTGGACTGCAGTTTTTTTGCATGTACTGGTGGACATGGTCTCAGAACAAACCTTTTCCTGATCATTATTAGAAATTGCCTATAGCCTTTCAGCCGGGTTTAATTCATTCAAGTTGGCTTGGCTGTAATGTGTAAAATGCTTCACTGAAGTCAAAGGGTGTTGCGATCATATATAATAATATCAGAAAGGAGACTGTTGCATTTATCAGGCATGATTTGTTGCTTCACTTGTTGCTTATGGAGAGAGTGGAACTTGCATCCCTTCACTGCTCTCATCTTCCCATGATGTCTGAAAGTTTGCCAGTCAAATATTACAGAGTTGAAATCCAGAATACTTATTTCCCTACGGAAAGCACAAATGTTAAACAACTTCAACTTTAAGAAACTTCAACTTTTTTTGGAGATTTTATTTAGTGATTTGGACTAGATATGTAGTCCCTCAAAATCACTCAGAAAATAACACGATACTTTTTTCCCTTAGTGAATACCTACAGTGGTGAAATTAGAGATGCCACTTCAGTTCCAAATTTGTTCCTGTGGGAATGATATGTTCTAATAATCTTTGCACCCCAGTTCTTTTCAGGGGCACTGAACACAGTGCCTGTGTCTCAGTTCGCAGGAGTCTAAGTGGCAGCTAGACAGTGACTAATGACATGTTTTCTTATTTTTTTCCTCTTAAGTTGCTTCTTTGCCAATAAAGTTTTTAAATGCAGTGGAGCCAGAAGAAGTTAAGACTCCTAACACACTCAGACATTGCAGCTTTAAGGGACAACCTCAGTCCCACAGCCAGCCCACACACACCAAACACCAAATTTCTGTTTCCAGATTTCTCTTTCTTCAGCCAAAAGCTCTGTGGTCTTATAGGAACTACTCACAAGCAAGAAGCAGGTGTTTCATATGAACTCACGAAGACTGTGTCTGACCACACGACTGCTCATGATGGTGGGAATGCAGGGCATTGCTACCACTGCAAACAGCTGTGACTCAGCTGCAGGGCAGAATGCGTGGGCCCAGGATCACCTTGAGCTAAAAATCAGCTCCAGGTTGGTGTCAGTTTGAATTCCTCTGTCTCCCACCTGCTGTCTATTTTTATACACTGTACACCACTGCAAACTTATCTTGTGTAGCCTGGCAGAGAAAGAAGTTAATTTGCAGGTCAAAGCAGACCACATCCTGCACTGTGCACCCCAAATTTTCCTACAACAGCCAAGGTAAAAAAGGGCAGCTCTTCTTTTCTAAAACTTCTTTAAACTAAGTCTGAAATATCACTAAATTCAATACTTCATAGTGGTTGCAATTCAAGAAATCTCCTACACTTTCCCTCACCCATCCTGAAAACATCTTGGTTATCTTAGCAAACACATCAGTTACATTCACTGCGTCTTAAGTTTTTGCAACTTTTTATCCTATTTTTCTTTACTTGTCTATTGTTATCTTTAGAAAATTGGTAATACAGGGCTTCACGCACATTTAGCCTGCAAATGCTGAAGCTGCAGGGATCACTTTTGCCTCTTCAAGAGCCAGCAGCCAGGAAAGCACACATAATAACACAGAGGAGTTTTCTTAAGGGTAACTGGGGGGTCTCCAATATGCTGTCCGTCTGCACACTAATGAGAAGTGTGTGCCCCCTCAGAGACATCAACCATAGACAGTGTAAACAGCAGGATGGTTAATCCACCTGTTTTCCCCAAATGTTAGCACAGATTTTCTACTCTGATCTTGACAGATTTCTTGAGTGACAATCTGTGCTGTTTTGTTTCAGAAACATCTTCCTCGCCATGATCATCAAGAAGCATAAAGCACATACAATAGGCTCATGTCAGCCCTTATTGACACTGAATCCCTTTAATAAGTAGCAGGAAAAAGTGAAAAATGTCCCATGTCCTGGAAAATTAAATTTTGCAATTCACAATTGCTGATTTACATGTCTTACCCAGTCTCTGTGGCATCAGTGTAATTGGTCCTGGCCTGTGCTCTTTCTTCCATCGCTCCAGGTCATCGAGCTCTTTCTTGGCAACTGAGCAGGTATAAAAAGAAATAAATATATGGAAGTTAGAGGAAATACTAAAAAGCAGTCATTACTGCTAATTGCATGTAGTCCTGAAGACCATCCAGGACCAAACTTGTTCTCAAGGGATGCAGACACCCCCACAAGAGGTTATGCAGTCACTCCAATGATCAGCTAAGAAAGCAAACATTTTCCCTAACTCAAGGCTGTAATGGTGAGCAATCCTAGGACTCAACCCCAAAAGCCAAAACCAGCTAAGAGTCTGCTAATAGACTGCTTTTTAACTCCTGGGAACCAACAGGAAAGTGTCACAGTATTTATCCCTGCAGGTAAAGCAGAAGTTGTTACGATTAAGATGCTATTGCTGCATAGAGGGAAATCCTTGTGGTGTAATGCTCCCCAGCAGGGAAATGAAAAGCAATTTTCCCTCCCAACCACATGCTCCCTAAATAAAAACAGGAGGAATGCATGAATCAGCTTCAAATTAAGACACTTCAACACAGACACCCACATGTGAGATGGGCAGCAAGCTCCCACTGTAGTCAGTGGAAGTCAATACAGCTGGGGTGCAGCCATATGCTCTAGGATGGCTGATTTAACTTCTGTCTTTATCGACTGACAGAGGAAAAAACACAACAATTCCTTTCAATAGCAAGGCCAACAGAGCCTCTGGAGTGAGTAGCTGTGTTTTACACTAGCACTTCACTTGCTCTAGGATCTTATTTCACTCTTACTAACTGTATGTCCTAAAGGCTGGCTATGGCTATTGGAGGCTAACACCAGACCCCTTCTAAGAGGATAAAGCCATTTGGGTAAGCTTCAAAAGAGACCCAAAAGACACCACAGCTTTTAATTCCATCTTTAAAATAGGCATTTAAATAGAAACTGCTTTCAGTGAGGTCCTATTTCTGCCAGGATTCAAGACAGAAGTACTTGACATGCTTCAGGCCTTTCACACTGGTGCCACAAAGTGAAAACAGATCTTTATTAGAGCAGCAGCACCTTTGCTGTTCATGCCACAGTCAAGTCTATCTGCTGCTATTCATCCTTTCAAAAGATTATAGTTTGGTTTTTTTCAGCCAAACTCACAATGTTTGAGAAGAAAGGATTTAACTGCACCATTTCCTCAAGGACTCAAGACATGAGAAGTGCTGACTCACACTCTTTAAGCTTTCATATCTTGCATAAATCAATGCCCAAGAGTGTAGGACTGCTGTGCTCAGTCACCTCTGCACACAGAATTTATTTCACAACTGACTCTTGCTGCAACTTTGCCAATAAAAGATTTCAACATATGCCTGATCTTCCTGGTAGAGCTTCAGAGTGTTCCTGCTTAGCTACTTTCACCAGCAAGACTGAAAGCCAAGCAAAAGTGAACATATATCTACAAATACTTTCCACCAAAATATGACTTTTACCAAGTTCAGTAAAAGACCCACCTACAGTCCTTAAATGCATGTCCAAGAACCAACAGCATCTGCAGCTATTTTTGTTTCCACATGGGAGTATTTTCAAAAATATTTCTTATTTATATTTTTGTTCTTCCTTCTCCTAACCTTGAGACTGTTCAAAGTTCTCCAATATGAATTCAATCCTGTATAAGTCGGATAGAGCTAATTCCAGCATAGCCTTGTAGAAGCCATCTTGAACAGCTCCAGCACTGAAATTACCAAAACCCTTCTGAACAAGATTTATTCTGCATGAAGTGAAGCCAGATGATGAGTCAATCTCAAGAAAAGCCACATGACCATGGAGAATGCTCATAACACTCTTTACTGTCATGGCTGTACATATAAAAGCTTTGTAAATATGAGGATAAAAGTTGCAAGAGGAATAAAATGCTAAAACCCTATAGTTATTCAAGTAGAAATACTGTATTATGATATTAGACAACTCAACTTACTTTGCTGCAACTGTTTTCTTCTGGTCTCATCTGGAGTTACCAAGACATACAGGCGAACACTAAAATGGAAAGAATACACTCTTATTTTTCCTATTTACACAAAATAAGAACTAGAAAGAGTTCCTTCATCAGCAAAGTCAGTTTTCTGCTGTAGTAGAAAACAACTTCATTAAAAACCAGTACTTGTTCTGATTTAGCTCTTTCGGAATTTTTGGTAAGTACTCTAGAAATACTTTTTATATTTAGAATTGGCAGCAGGTACCAAGGATAATATTTTCAGGAACTTTTAACATAGTCTTTGCTATTCTTATTCAAGTCTTACTCTAGACTGCTGACCTCAAATCTCTTGCATTTCAAATCAAATCACTTCCTTGAATCAAAATGTTCTATGTGGAAGAACTGTCCCACTGTCTACTGGGAAGAGCGCTAGTGCTGGCAGTCCCACCCCTTACCTTGTGGGCACCAAGCACCTCATGGCCTTAAGCAGTCTGACCGAAAGTTGTCCAAGGCGTGCGCAAAGTCACACTGTTTGTGATGGACCCAGGTGACTTATTCCCAGCCTGAGCCTCAGTTTCCTTGTCAGCCTTTAATTTTCAGGCACCAGGAATTCCTTGGGCATATTCATCTTGCTGTCATGCCTAAGGTGCGACTCACTGAATCAGGACAAGGGCCCTGTTTTGCCAGACTTAATTCAAAATGCAGTTGCTGTCTCAAGGAGCTATCAATCTAATGTGACAGCAAAGAGGCAAGACTGAGTTCAGAGTGTATTAAGAGACTCGAGGTGATCAAAAGAGTGATGAAAACATGTCAGTTCCACTTGGAGAAGACAAAGGGTTTTATCTACATGGTGTATGGTGTGGGTAGGAGTTCACACTGCTCCTGCTCAGCAGAAGCTGTGCCATGAGGGTGCAGGTTTACCAGAAATGCACTAAGCCCTACACATCAGAGTCTTGGCAGGGTTTTACATGCACATGTGGGCACAAATATTTCATCTAGCTTCATTGCAGGGAAAGCACAAGGAGAAGAACAGCCAGCAAAGAATCATTAGGGATGAAGGCTGAGCCTCTTAAGGAAGGGCCACAGGGGAGGCCCCTGCTAGAGGACAAGCTAGCAAGCAGAGAGACCAGTTGGCAGTGGAAAAGTAATGAAACAATAAGGCCCAAGACTAAGGCTTAAAGGGGGAATGAAAATCATGCAAAGAGATCAAAGTGTCCAAAGCTGCCTGCTGCTGTATCACTGTAATTCAGGGTTTGGTAAGAGAGTATTTATATCCAATTACCTCTTTCTCTTTGAAGACTTATTCTAGGAGGATGTGGATTAATTTATGAGATTAAACTAGTAAAGATAGAGCCGTGAGCTTTAATGGTGCCATTTAATATGATCCTTTCCCTTTCTGCCAGCATATTCTGGTGCCCCTGAGACGGTGAGACTGTTCTTCATGTTTCCACTGAATCCCAGACCCTCAAAGGCAGGAGCGAAGAGAGCAGCAATGCCTCACTGGCATTCACCACACAACTGCAAACATTACTTAAAAGAAGCTTTGACAACACATCTCGCTTATAGCATAACATTCCCCATCAGTGATGTTTTTCAGATTTTTCTCTGTTTGATTGAGTAGTAGCATTTCCAATTTATCCCAAAGTGCCTTCAACAAGCTGCTGCACGATTTATCTGTTTCAAGACTTTTTTAGTAGCTTTTGTTGTTGTTTCAGATATTAAGATCATATTTCTCTTAAGTTCATACACAAAAATTATTAAGTACCTTTTACACTCCCCTCCCTTCCCTTTGGCAGTGATAAAAGTGGCTGAAATTGTGGGTTGCAATGCTACGTATCTTCCCCTTCCAAAAATCAATCAGTGCATCTAAGATATCACACTGCTTCACAGCACTAGAGGGCAGAAGAGTTTTTATACCATGTACTTTGATGATTCAAACAGCATTTGTCTGGTTGATTTAAGTCACAATCAATTTTTTAAAAAAAGAAGGGACCTCTGTTTGTCTGAACATGTATGAGAAATCACGTATCAAATCTAGCCCTTTTGCCACAAATCATTTCCTTGCTCTGCTTCTGCTTTTTGGCTGGAAGGCTCAGACCCCAGGAGGCCAGGTGGAGCCCACTCTTCTGATACCTGACCATGGCCTCATCTTTGGCACCTCAGAAGGACTGCACATGAAATAAAGCAAAGATCAATCAGTTTACAAAGAGGTAGAGGTGACAGTACATTTACCATCTGTTTCCCAGACAGCAGATTGAGTTGTTCTGTTTAAAACAGTGCTTATTTAAAAGACAAAATGCTTTCCATTTTATTAAAATAAAGGCAAAGAAAATGATAAATGATAAAATGATAAAAGAAAATGATGCCAAGCCTCCAGAGGGAGAGGGAACAGGAGAACAGGACACCAACTTTTCTTTGTCTTTTACCTAGAGCTTTGTTTTAGTTATTATTAGAAATTACACGAAAAAAGTGGGGGAGCATTATTGAGTTTATCTAACTGTAGTATTCACCTTGATCTCTGGAAAGGTATGTCAGAGTTTAGGCTTGGGTACTGGGATCAGGAATGGCCTTAAGCTGAGGGAGTGCAGGTCTAGGTTAGATACAAGGAAGAAATTATTTACTGTGAGGGTGGTGAGGCACTGGCACAAGTTGCCCAGAGATTATGTGGATTCCCCATCCCTGGAGGTGTTTAAGACGAGGCTGGATAGCCTGGTCTAGTGGGAGGATTCCTGCCCATGGCTGGGGGGTTGGAAGAAAATGACCTTTTAGGTCTCTTAAAGAACCATTCTATGATTCTCTGATCAGGGGGAAGTACATGGTGAACTTCTTCTGAGAGGGTTGAAAATCAGGGTACAAACTGGTTTCTTACCTTTTAACCCTACAGGAGAGGAGCCAGATGAGCTGTTGCCTGAGAAACTCCACCTGCCCTACCAGCTCTAAAACCTGCACCTAATATCCCTTATTTTCTTGAGATTCTTTTTTTGAAGGAAAGAAAGTTAATGCAAAAACCCACCACCAGCTTTCACCCTGTGTTTTTATCCAGTTTGCAGGATATTGTATGTCATTTCTTTGTTCAGGCAAAACCTCTGATCCAGTTAAGCCTATAAAACCCACTACAGCCTGTCAATTTAATATTCCAGTCAGTTTCTGGGTTGCCACAGTAGCCATAAGTCTGGAGCAAATTATCCTACTTACCTGGGGAGCAATTAAGGAAATGTGAAGATTTGAAGCTATCAATGGTGTGCAGAATTTTGTGGTTTATACCAATATATGAAGTGCTTCAAAATCCACAGACAGAAAAGATTATAAAGAATTTAACTTTACAGTTTCCCTAATAATGGTTCTAGTTGTTATAAGCCTTAAGCCTATCTTTGAGGTAGGGTTGTTTTATAAATAAAAATGCAGAAGTCACTGGAAAGGGGAGACAGAACATCTTACCCCAGTTACAGCTCTTCAAAAAAGAAAAATCATCTTCTGCCTTTATGGATCATATTAATCTTGATGAGTGTTTTTTGTTTTATTTTCTCTGCAGAAAATGGGAATGTACTGACTCATTACACAGACTGAACAGATATTAATGAGAGTAAGAGAGTTATAACCCAATAAGAGAATGTATCTCTATTGAAACTTTAAAAAGGAACCTCCTATGATTTTTCAAGCAGGACACTGAATGGATTCACCACTTCCCATGGTCAGGCAGGTGTTCAGCCATGCCCAGAAAAGCAGGACTCTATCACATGTAATGGTGACTTGGGAAAATAAATGTCATAACTTTGTGCATCTCACCCCTCTTTCTCCTTCCCCCAGCTATACATGCTGAGCATGATGCCACACTGGGGTCAGCTGTCCCAGCTGTGCCTTCTCACAACTTCCAGTGCACCCCCAGCCCTCTCACTGTTGGGGTGGCATGGGAGGCAGAAAAGGCCCTGACTCAGTGTCAGCACTGCACAGCAATAACAAAAACATCTCTGTGTTATCAATACACTTTCGATCACAAATCCAAAACATAGCCCCATAGCAGCTACTAGGAAAAATAAGTTCTAATCCAACGAAAACCAGCATATACAGAGAGAGATATAAAACATTTCAGTCAGGAGAAACATGCAATACAGTCATAGATAATCTGTAATGATGGTTTACACTGTGAGTGATCAGTAACATAAGGAAAATCATGTCTGAAAACTTAAATTCTGAATCATATGTTTAAGTCTACTCTTCTAACTATCTCAAGGACACCTTTTCAGTGTTTTCAAGGCATTGACTATAGCAACTTTTGTTCTACTTTCTTTCAGGTTTATATAAAATAGTTTATTTCTGAAATTGAAAAACCACATGAGGACTCCTGCTCACTGGTAATAGTTTTTGCAGAGCTGTGCTCTTCAGTTTTTCCTCAAGTCCACTCCAGCCATCTACCACAGGAGAGACTTTCAAATGAAGTGTGAAATAGTTTAAAGAGTTACAAAAGGAATGGGTGCTATAAACTATTTCCAGTTCCACTGTGTTTTATACTGCGGGTGCATTGGTACATGAATGTCAGAGCTGAAAGCCAAGTATCCTGCTCTGCTGGGCAGAGTGCTCTGCATAACGAACAGAAACTGAGAATGTTGTTGGACAGCAACATAAATGACTAAAGCTTGGGAGGAAGACCAGAGCAGATTTGGTCTGAGAAGGGACCCAGGAAAAGACATGGGTGAGATACTGCATTAGATAGTATGTTAAGACTGGATTTAAAAGGGAAAAGAGACCACACTGCCAAAGTCAACTCCTGAATTTCCTTCAAAGATACACTAAGCTGAACTTTGCATTCATGTATCAGGAATTGTTTTAAGAGCTGTCAAGTCCACACCACCACAAAGTATTGTTTTCACCAAGGCTCCCATGCCTGATGGAGCAGACATATGCTGCTGAGCAGCGCAGAAGCTGCCAAATTAAAGGTCTACAAGATGCCAAATCCCAGCAAGCAGACAACTGGCCTGTAGGTATCCCTATTTTGCAATGCACACACAGCCAGATGCTAATGATAATTGACAGCCACAGTTCTAGACCTCATCTGAGCAATATGCTCTGTGTCCCAGCAGTGCCATAAGCAGAGCTCTAGGCAGGTGTACAAACCTTGCATGCAGGCTTGGGGCTTTGGCTTTCCATCTTCATCACTGGCATCATCTTACCAGTTTGCAGCTCAGAGACAAAAGTGATTTACTGGGGCTTAGCATTACACACTGTCTGATTCACTCTCACTGCATGTGTGCTCTTAACACAAGAGGCAGAAAACGAACTACATTAGCAGGAAATGTTTATTACCAAAAATCTACCTCCATGGATTTTGTCCTGTGTTTGCCACAGGCCAGGAATGTACTTAATTACCACAGTTCAAATGATGTCTGGAAGATTTTTAAACCAGGGTAACTCACTTCTGTATCTGGTCCCTTTCATTCAGAACAGGCAACATTTTTGACATTGTCAGGCTTTCTGTTAAAGCAAAGAGTTAAATCTGGAAGAAGTGAATTTGCAAGGGGGAGGAGTGAGAAGGGAAAGAGCAGCAGAGAACAGCCCAGGAGAAAGTAAGAGGCAGAAATCTGCAGGAAAGAAACACACCTGCGGTTCTTCTGTTACCCACTTACTTGTGGAGCAATTCCTGAAGCTAAAATTTGGTCCAAAGACTAAAACTGAAAAGTTGAAGTGAATTTCCAACAGTTTAGATGAGGCTCAGACTCAGCAGTTTGTTGTGGTCTTAGCACATCAGAAAGAAGGACAGGTGCTTCAGCCAGTACTTTGTTTTGGACAATCTCAACCGACTTCTAAAGATCCAGGAAATTGCCACCCTGAAGGATCAAATGAGGGAGCCAAGGGGTAGCTCTCAGCCCAAACTCAGCTCACAGCACAGCTTTCTCTTTCCTCTGAAAACACTAATGTGCCATTGGTCAGCCTGTGCTCATGGTCAGATTACACCAAAGGGTCAGAGTTCACTGCTGCAGTGTTGCAGATCAGCATCAGACCCAGCAAAGTCAGACGTGGCCATGCTCATGCTGTTACCATGTCCTAGAGCAGTCCAGTTCCCTCGGTGCAGCACTGTGTCAGGGATGTAGGGAGCACGCCAGAGCCAGCTGGAGCACCTGGTAATCACTAGTCATAAGGAGCATGGAGCATCATACGTGGGCAGGCCAGGCGCTGGGCTTGGCAACACCAAGTGCTGAGCCGAGCTGTGCCCTGCAGAGGCGTGCATGTGCTGCGTGTCAGGCTTGCCAGCATGCCTGGAGAGCTCAGCAGGTCAGATGCTGTATCACATGAACATTGAGATCTGAGCTAGTGGCATGTTCATCTCTGCTTCCTGCCTTCTTTCCTTTTCAACAATGTGTTTCCTCCTGCGCTGTCTCTGCATCAGAGAATTTGTCCTTCCATTGCCCCTGCCCAAACACAGCATCCTCCCATACGTTCCTCATTCACCACCTCATCACAGCTCCTCATCAAGCTAGGCATCAAGAGAACATGTACAAAACAAGCTCTTCCAAAAAAGCCTTCTAATAGAGAATTTGGAAGGATTTCCTTCCCCAAGCATTATATGGAACAGCAAGTCCCACAATCCAGACTAACAGTATAGTTATTGTCTTACACAGACCCTGCCACCAATCCTGTGGCAGGAGAAAAGGCTGGCTGCTGACCACAGTGAATCTGGGCATCTCTGAATCACTCCACTGGGCTGTAAATATTAGTACATCAGCCTGAAAGACCAGAGAGTTGGGAGACTTCTCCTGTAAAGCAAGTGGAGAGCTAAACTCTGAACAGATTGTCCATAATTCAAATTACCTGTCTTGCACTCCTACCAGTGCCTGGGCAGTGGGCAAAACAAGCATTTTGTTAAAAATATGCCTACACTTTTGTAGACTAATTTTTTTTTTATTTTAAAGAAACTTCAGCTGATGAAAGAAAGAAAGGAAAACCAGAACTGCTAACTATAGTCAAAGGATGAGGGGTCTTATAACACTATATATATTTCGAGTTTAGATTCTTTTTCTTAAATTCAGGATTAAGACTGGAAAATGAAGGAAAGAAAGCTCTGGTGAATTCGGCTCCAGCAGTCAAAGAATACAATTTCTCGAGTCAAGCATTCTAGCAAGTTCACTCTCCTTTCACACAAAATGATGAGGGACTGTTACCAGCTGTGCGGCAATATATCTTCAGGCTTTATTATTTTGAATTTCATTTTTTAATGGATTTTACCAGAACCAATATTATTCTTGGCAGCTTTAAAGGCGCTAAAGACAGACTGCTGAATGGGGGCAGCAGTTCTTTTTCAGGCACTAGCTATAGTTCACCCTCTAATTTCCCCACTTTCCTCCACCTTTTCTTCTGTACAGACTTTTGTTTCTGAATAAGTAGGAACGGGGGCAATTTGGGAATTCACTTTCTACAAGTTAATTTCATGGCACTTAGCAGACAAAGTGAAGCCACTTAAATGCAAGCTTATTATTATAAGCAGTTTCAAGCTCTTGACATCCTGGTGACTTTTTTCTCCATGGCCTGAAACCACATTCTATGTAAAACTGGACAGGGATGTGCAAAGTGTGACTTCAATTTTGCATTTGAACAAGTATTTTTCTCAATTAGGACCATTTTATTGTCACCTGTTGCCCTTGACATACCATATAAGAGCTTTTCCAAAGCAAAACTATCCTCTAATACCAGCTGCCCACCTTGTATTTTTAATAGCCCAGTTTGAGTATCAAGTACTGAATGAGACTGCAGCATTCTACATCCCACACATATTTCACGTGTCCAGTCTAAACAAAAGATCTCCTGATCCTCCCCTAAGATGCTCCTGAGATGTTTTCCCACTCCCAATTTCTCTCACAGCCTGAGACAGAGACTTTGCATGGAAACAATTCACACACGGCCTTCAAAGGAGACTCCAACTCTTGCTTTGCTGGCAGCAAAACCATATCCCTGTTTCCAAAAAAATAGCAAGTGGAAGCTGGAATAGAGACACTACTTGGCACAGAGGTATCCTATTTGGGCCCCTCATGTTCCCTCTACTATGCATATTCCAGAAAGCCTTTAGTAATGCTAGTCTGTGCTTTTTTTCTCCTCCTGTCACCTTGTGACTTCAGCTCTCCAACTGCTCTTGTTATCCCAGAGCCTGACAACCTGGATGATTCTGAGGGTGTCTCAGTATTTTAAAGGTCATATTAAAATTGGTTGGTGGCCAAAAAACTGAGTCAGCTTCATCACTGCTAAAATGATATTTTAATCTGAAATCTTCCTTGAAATGTAACTTGAAAAAATAGAACAAAGTAATGATGAATGAAAAAAATTTTGTTTTAAGAATAACGATCTCTGCTGCTCTGTTTCAGTATTTCAGATACTATCTTCTCCTTTAGTCTGTGTTAGTTATGGAAATTGCAGTTTAAGTGGTTTCTTTCCATTCAGACTGCCAGATAGCATCCCCCTTCTCAAGGGAAGGATGCAAACCCCACTCTTGTTCACTTCATTTTTTGAGTATTAGTTTCCCATGGTTTCTGTTTCAACCTGCCTTTCTCTCATCCCTTCTTCTCATTAACTGAATACTAATGCAGACTTTAATTTGTACATCCAAGATTTAGGAACTAATTCTTTATTAGAACTTTATGAAGACACAGAGAGAATCTTTTCACATAGCAAAAAATACTACTCAGTCTTTGCAGTGGATCCACAACAGCTTTATGTCTGCAAGAATCATGTAAGATGAAAGAGGGAACAGGGATTTGTGTGATTGTATGTGCCCTGGCCTTAAATTCTGCAGGGAGCTCTGGCAAACCAATTGATTAATTATTCACCTAACCTATACCAGGCAGTTTGTATGCCAGACAAAAACTGGGACATGACAGTCATGCCAATGGGAAAACTCCCACTATCCCTGCTGCCCTATCCTCCCCCCCGAAAAAAATCCAAACAGCAACAGAATGCACACAGCACAACTACATAAACAAACTGGGGCTGTCCTTGCTCTACTGTGGACACCTGGCACTGTGAGAGCAGGCAGAATTTCTTCATATCTGGAAGTGGCAGAAAATAAACAGACTGTAACTGAGGAATTGTTGCTTGCTCTCCTGAAAGTCAGTCATTAAAAAGCTGATGGATTTTAAAGGGACCCAGCTCTTAATAGTTCCTGTATCATTACTACCTAATAGGCAAGCATTCATGGGTTTCAACGGAAAGCTGCTGATCTCTGCTCGCCATCAGCTGCCTGCCACCTCCTCCACACGTGGCTCCACCTTCTTCACCCACAAATAATGGAAAGGAAACTAAAACAGTTTGCAGCTTTGCCAGCTGCCCTTTGAAAGCTGTGAGAAAAAAAAGCAAGCTAAGCAAAATCAGCACATAACAATAACAATAATCTTACCATTACATGCACTGTTCCTAAAACTCAGAAAAAGCACATTCGGGGAAAAAGACTAAACAATTAGCTATGGTCAACTAAACATATTTACATTAAACGCATGTGCATAAAATACACACACACACACACACACACACACACAGCTTCCAGTTTCTATTCTGTATTATATCTGCAAGACACAGCTTATGCAGGCTATCTCAGGATTGTCACTGGAAAGCCAGAGATGAACTATGCATAGATTCCAATAAAGCACAAAACGAAATCGAGAGTTGAAGCTTGGATTCTGGTTTTGTCAGCATGAAGTTCCTGGAAGCTGTTCTGTGTCCTTGGCTGCATTCAGAGCAGTGCTGGAATGCAGCCTACATCCATCTCTTAAGCCAAAGTAAGTATTTTTAGACTTTCCAGGATGAAATATTAGGAGACACAGAAAACAAGGAGCTAGAACCAGATTAGAAATTTCACTTTAAAAAAAGATGCCAAGAAACAGACACCATATACGCCAGTATTGAAGGTACAGAACTGGCCACTGCTATGGCACCGGGTGTAAGCTGTGCTCTCAGGAACCCTGCCAGAACAACTCGGGTCCTATGCAGGAAGCCTCAAGAAGATGATGACATGCTGCTTGTGTGCTCAGCCACATTCAGGCTCTCTATGAAGTATCTGCACCTTTAAAGGTGTACACCTCGAGTAAGCTGGAGAACAGGCACCCAATACAGGAAAATCATCTCAGTCAGGCTCCTTGTTACTTACTACTGCTCCTGCTGTTGTTGGTGGGCTGATGCTTGGCCGCTTAGTTTCTTTTCAGATGCTGTCAGCTTCTGGGTGTTTTCACCCCTCTCCGTTTCACTGTTGCTACAGCAGGGTTTACCCCGATAGGGACACGGAGTATTGGAGGCAGTAGCTGTCCTGCACCTGCTGCATTCTCTCCATCCTCCAACCCCAGACATGGTTTTGCAAGTACCTTGCCTTGACATAAACCAGTATTGCTGCTACAGCTAGGGAAAAACTCAAAACTTCGCAGTTTCCACAAATCAGTTTCAATTCCTGGTAAGCTCCACCCCTTCCTGAACTTTAGACTGGCAAGTATGCCAATATGTGTGCTGGTTTCTGAAGCACCCTCCAGCTGAAGCTCAAGTTTCATCCTCTCAATCACAGCACCCAGGCAGAAAGGAGTCACAGGGTGACAGCAAAGCTGATCTGCACTAATAAACCAGGTGACAAGAGTTTGTGCAGAAGCATGGGGAGGTCTGACATTTTTCTGATCTATTTCTGACATATATTTCTGATATATTTCTGACATTTTTTTAAACCCAGCACTTCACATTTACCTATGACAGAGGGAATAATTCTTGGGGGTGTTATGGCCCACCCCTGAAGGTAAGGGTAACCCAGGTTCTTGTTAATAGATCCCCTGGGGCAGATTAGAGTGCAACAACACTGAACGATTGTTGTTTGCAAATAAATAAATAAATATATATATATATATGTATATATTTTAGAGCAATTTGTTTGCAATGGAAAGCAGATATGCAGCCATTTTGGTTATTATTATCTATAGTAAAATGGCAATATGAATGCATAAAGATATCACTTAAAATATGCGTGGGAAAATAAAGGAAGAAAGAGAAAGAAAGGCAAGAAGAGGAAGATACATAACTACCACCCCTAGATTTACAATGACTTGAGTGTTGCTGTTGGTTGAAGTGATGATTGAAGGTCTTGATCCATCAGCAGGGGGAGTGTGTAAGAGAGGGCAATTTGGCATGGTAAAAAGCACCATCCTAACTCCGGAAGGTCTGCCTCATATCAGCCTCAAAGCCCAGCCTGTAGACTCCAGCAGTTACAAGTTCACCCCCTCTGTCGTATGCAGGACAGAGGTTTGCCATTACACGCCCAAAACCTCACCTCTTTCTCGGGAGTTTGCAAACCTGGTCTCAGCAAAGCACCCTGGTGCCTCCACAAATGGGCAATTGTTTTGAGTCACAGTCTCTCACAAGAGTTTTTTCTGGTTTCTATTTTGCATGAGTGTATAAAGAAAGATGAAAGCGGAACTAAAAACCAACCTTCAGATAAATCTTACGGCAATGGTCTGGAAAAATTCCAATTCAGCCTTTCAGTTCTGCTCAATCAGAAAACTTCTTTACTTTGACTTTCCTAATTCTACCTGAATAGAGAACAAATACACAATCCACTTATTGAAGATGGAGATCCTCTGAGTGATTGCATCTAATCAGTGGTAGTATATCTATGGGATCTGCAGGGTTGGGGATAATCAGCAACCTTCTTAACATCATCAATAAAAACAAGATATTTGGCAACTTCTAGCCCACTTGAAAAAGCACTAGTAATGCTACGTCAGGTTAATGCAGCAGAACTAAGGAGATCCAGCTCCACACATGAAGATCTCATCACTCTTTGCCCTCAGCTGATCAAGCTACACTAAAAACACACTGCTTATGGAGGCCACAAACTGGTCTTGTGGCCCTGTAGATCCTGACCGTCAGCCAGTGGTCGTGTACCCCTGAGACGTACTGAAACAAGCCAGGAAAATGAGAAAGCTGAAGCTTGCAGCTGGAAAATAAGCCAGGAATAGAATGCTGAAACTTGCAAGTGTGGACAAAACTGAAAACCCGTGACTAGCTGCAGAGAAGCCACGGTGCTTTGCACAGTATAAAACAGATGCTGTAAAAATAAACTTTGACATCACTTTCTTGATACTGTTGTTGTCGTGTCTGTCCGTCTCAACTGCGACAACTGCTGGCCAAGTTTTCTGACTGCCCAGACCATCTAGGTCTTACAGTACTCTCCACATATGCAGGGGAAGGAGCAAAGTAAAATGCCACATGGAAAGCCACAGGCTGCCTGGTGGTTGTGATGGTCCTTGGGACCCTGTCACCAGCAGCTCACCTCCAGAGCTTCCATATCCACAAGGACGCATCTCCTAGGGCTGCCCTAAGAAGGCAGCACCAATGGTCTCTCCCTCCCACTGTCCCTCCTAACATGCTCTACAGCAGAGATAATCTTCATTTGTACACAAATCATTCTGCAGAGGCTCTGGAGTGCAATGGCAGTGTGTTGTAAAGGGATGAGCTGGTGCATAGGCCCCTGCATCACTTCTCCTCACAAATATATATATATATTTAATGTACAAGGTCTGGCAAACGAAAGCAAGCATCAAGCTTACTCCCTTCCATAGAATTGCAGGGTCCGTACAGGAGATGCAGAAGCACTAGAAGTAGCACAGAAAATTATAGCAAAGTCATGCCTGAGGACTGCAAAGATTTGTGGGATAACAGCTGTGCCTACAGACACCCTATCTGGTAAAAATCCAGCTTTGACATCTGGAGTGTTCTTATCCATGCAGATTGATGTCTTAATAACCCATATTTAATTATGAAAATTGATTATAATTAATGTGGCCACTGCTGCTGTATCTTCAATCCTACAATGTTATGTAAAATTCAGATCTAGTGTCGTTTTCCTGTTGAAATTTAGAAACTTTTGGCTGAAAACAGTATCTGTAGAATCTAAATATTTATATCTATATTGCTCAAAAAAGAGGGATATGAAATGATCGCAAGCGCTAGAAGCTTGATCACTTTTATTGCTTCCATGCTCATTTAGTTCACAGTTCTGTTGTGGACAATCCAAACTAACTCTGTCCAGCACAACATCCAGGTGTGGCTCTAGGGACAGCTCATGCCAGACATGATCCCCAGAAAGTCAGTATTAACAAATGTACCAGTTTATTT
Source organism: Eopsaltria australis (assembly GCA_034509425.1). Taxonomy (NCBI): domain Eukaryota; kingdom Metazoa; phylum Chordata; class Aves; order Passeriformes; family Petroicidae; genus Eopsaltria; species Eopsaltria australis. Next base: position 1,488,250 of record JAVTVJ010010674.1, on the reverse strand, counting down.
TGTCCACCCTAAACATCTCTTCTTCACTATCTCAGGAATCTCAAACTCACCCCACAGCCTCTGTGTGATCCTCCAGTGTATCATTCATCAGCCCTTCGGTTTCATGCCACTAAAACACAACGTTTCACAGGTTACAACCCATCCCTCACATTGCTTCAGACACATTGATCTGAAATATCCCAAAATAATAACCAAGTCATGGCAGTACCACCTGAGGCTCTCAGGACACCTGGAGTTTGGTAAGGACATGCATATTGCCTCCCCTAGGATCAACCCAAACACTTAGCTACTTCTAGCCTAGTGGAAGCTAGTCTTGGGCAGCATATGCATGAGTCTGTACTAGCTGTATTTAGGAAAAAGGATCAGCCTCCAGCCCTGTTTTATTTAGTGCTGTAGATGCTAAATAGACGCTAAAACATCAAACTGCCAATGCATTCAGTCTCCCGAAACACGCAAACACCACCAGATCTCAACCCTTCCCAAATCCTCCATAAGGATTTTAATTCAGTGCTTATATTTTTCTAGACCCACCGAATACTGGATGCCAATTTCATCTGAGGGCATATATTTATAGCTGCCTCACATCCCTAACTGGATTTGAGGCTGCGATGCACTGGCCCTTGCTATCAAGTGAATGCTCATACAACTGGTTGCTCCCTCCCTCCCCTCCAGTAGGACAGGGGAGAAAACAGGAAAAGGAGTGAGAAAATTTGTCAAAATAAAGCTTTTTTGTCTGTAAAGCTCTGTTGCCTCCAGCTATTAACAACCTTTTTTTTTTCTTGTATTTTGTGGGAGACAGAAAGATAGAAAATGATCTTTTTTTGGCTCTGAGAAATTCCTCAGTGGACATGTGAAATACTAAGAATTCTCATATTCCCTCCCTCACCTGTGTTTCTCATGAAACTGCAATAATAAACCAAAATAACTTCTGTGGAGGAACATTTTGTACTGAACCTTTATTTCCAACTCTGCAGCATCATGGACTATACCAAAAATGAGAGGTATCAGAGACCTTTTCTCTCTATAAAGGATCTGGGTCAGCCATGCCATCATTTCTTTGGGAATGTTAGATAGGATAAAACTCTCTTCTATGAAAGAAATAGTATTAAAACCCCCATAAAATTAAAACAATGTAATGTTCCTTATATTTCCTTCCTTGAAGACAACTGTTCTTTCTTCAACTGTTCTTCAGTGTTGGTTTATGGCATTTTAAGGTTTTACATTTTTTAAGGTTTTTTTTCCATAACTACAGACATGTTTCATTAAAAGCTAGGATTTTTATTTAATCCAAGGATACTAGAAGCTTAAAGCCTGAAGAAAAGCATCAAACTGCAGGAGACCTTTGAAAGGACAGCCAGGACAGGCAAGCTTTTGTACAGCCCACCCTCTTTTTCCCAGAAGCCAGGAAATGGTATCAGAACGCCTTGATTGCTGGAGAAATGCTCTTTCCTTTGTCATCAGCACTAAAACACTTTGTCCAACAGCTGAATATGATGCTCAAGGCTTCACATATAAAGTTTTTTCCCTGGATATTTTGGCTAAGTAGATAGGACACAGTATACTACAGAGCATATTGAGTAATTGATCATTGGGAACATATCCCTATATTTTAGGGCAATGACAAATGATAGCAAATATCCCTAGAGGAATATCTATAATTAGCAATGCTTATAGAGTTGGTATACCATGATGGCAAAATAAAAATTGAATTTTTAGAGGTGCATTTTACTTTACCACTGTTTTTCTGGCTGAGTACTCTACCTTGCTGTACAATTAGGTTGATAGCTTTGTGCAGGGTTGATGGCACTAATTGTTACAGCTGAGGATGGTGGAGAAGAGAAATTTCTCTGCTCCCTGGAGAGGATCCCCAGAAGGAGGGTAAAATGTCAACATTTGGTTAAGATTTATTCTTGTTTAGATTTAGGACTGGAATTTGTCAGGTTCAGCAGAAAGAACGCCATTAGCTTTGACAAGTGTGTGTGTGTGGATGTGTTGGGTAATCTATTTAGGAGATGTAAAATGCTGCACACACTTCCCCTTTTATTGCAAAAAGCTGAAATTGACGGTACCTGCCAAAAACTATCATCTTCCACCCTCTAAAGGAAAATTGACCCTTGCTTTCTCTACAGTATCCTTCAGCATTACAGCAGGTCCACCTCTCCTTTAGCTAACACTGCTTCAGCAAACAGAAGTGGGGATTGAAATATAATTCACCTGATGTCCAGAATTTGGTGTATTGAGGTACAGAAGTAGTGCCTGAAGATTATTGCTACATTTTAGGAGTATTCTTGTGCCTGGAGAGTGGTATGCATATCTATATTGCTATATAAATAACACCAAATAAAAAAGGAGGGCTATTTTAAGGTTTGATGTTATAAAAACAATCAGGACTATAAATGAATGTTTTATATAATATAAAATGCATGCAGCAAATCTATTGGAAAAGGCAAAATTAACTGGTAAACTGCAGAAATGTTATCAGAAACAAAGATCTCTAAGAGCTATTGCTGCTAAGTTTGTGTGTCCAGAAGGAAAAAGTCCTTTAAAATCTGGCAATATTAAAATAGTATTTGCAATATTCCTGAATAGATCTTTTTCTCAACAGCTTTTAAAGCATGGATTTACTTATTCACAAAGGATACGTGAGGTTTTTGGCATATATACCATCTTCTTCAAGGAATAATTATACTCTTTGAATTCCTAAAGGCCATGATTAGTTCCAGCTTAGGATTTTACATAATATACTACCTTGTGGTACCTAGTCAACCAAAGGTGTCATACAGACAATTAAAGTATCTAGAAAGAACATTATATTCTTTATGGTGTTACGTTTCCACATATATTACCTAAAGAAATTAGTAGAAATCCACAGGCCATGCCTCTTTTTACTTTTATAGTACATTGTGGTAATTAAATATACAAATGCTTGTAGGAGAATTAACTCTTCCAATTTCTAATCCTGACTGGGAAGATTTATTCTTCATTCATTTATATGCACATGACAATTCAGCAAGGCTCAAGTACTGACTTCACCAGTTTTATATGATATGCCTCATGATTTCCTTGATAACTTTCAATTATACTCTCTTCTCTGCCTGACCTTAGAAACTTTAATCTTTTAGCATGAAACTTTGGTCCCTGCCATTCTAATTTCACTGATCAGGTGCTGCATTTACAGGTACATTGGAAATCTCAGTGGTAAAAATCCCAAACATACACACAAATACACGCTCCTTGTTATCAATTTCACAAGATTTAACCTGGTATTCATTTCTAGATTTTCCTTCATTCCTGACAGAGACTCTTGCCAGCATTGATCCTGACTGCAACACAGAATGCTGTAGCACAGACTGTTTAGGAAAATAATTTATAGGAGAAGTATGCAGACAATTAACTTCAATGGCATAACAAATCTGGACAACATTGCTACACATTAATAGTGACAATATGCTGGAACATACCAGAGTTTAGGATCGAATTAAATAGTAATGGACAGATTGTCTCTACCAGCACCATCCTGTGCATAACGTAGCACACAGCTGTGCCACACTGAGAGGAGCTTCGGTAGAGAACCATAACCACAGACACAGCTGCTTTAATGCCTCCCCTCCTTGCTTCCAAGGGAAACAAACTGCACAGTTCCACTCCTGGCAGGGGATACATTTTCCTTGAGTTGATTATCTGGTTTGCTCTGCGTAATCGATACTCTTCCTGTGGCTCTCTGTCCAGAAAGCAGCAGTAGCAGCGTGGCTGGTGATAGGAAAAAGATGTTTTGAGCACTGTTCTCCATCTCAGAGCGTGCCTGGATGTGTTTGTATGGATCACAGTATGACCCAGTATCTTTAAGGGATCAATTTCGCTACCTTTACAATGACATAAAATGTTTCCAGAATTCATAGATTATAACTTCTTTCCAAAGGTGATCAAAGACCTGACAAGGGCAGATATTTTTCTGGATTTGATACTTACAAATGAGGAAGAACTTGGCTGCTGTGACCACGAGACTGTAGTATTGGGGCAAAATAGCAGAATAATAGCAAAATAGCTTTGGATTAATGAGAACAGAATCTGACCTGTTAAGGGGTCTCAGAGGCCAGCTTGGAAAACTAAGGAAGAGACCCTAAATTCCAAAACTTTCAATTTATTGTTTTTTAAGCTGGGTTTGCTAATTAAGGATGTAGTAAGTGACATACTATTCTGCATCACTTCTATGCAAATAAATGAATAAAAAATTATTAGTTGGGGACATTTTTATTGATTCTAAGATATGTTTTAAGTTTCTAAGAAATTCATCTCCACCGAAGGTTTAAAAAATTAATCACACATGACTGTATATGTCCAAGTGAGAAGTAAAAATGAATGCATTTCTTGACAAATGGATCTTCACGCAACTTCCAATGACTTCTGTTCAGCAGAAAGTTAAATTTATACATTCTTTCTAAAGGTAATGAAATGCTGCATGTGGTCAGCTCACCTCTAAGGTACTTTAAAAAGATACTTAAGAGATGCTCAGAAGAGCAATCGTAGTTTGAAATAGGAGGTGTGAAGAGTCATTCTTTTTGTCCAGTCACACCGCTTAGCAACCCGCAGCTGATCCAATTCCATCGCCAGCACTGCCAGGTGGGAGGGAAGGAAAACCAGCACAAGGGAAGAGCTGCTTCACTGCTGTACGGACACGGGGCTGAGCATTTTACTTGATTGTAAAGTGATTGAGGTACGGGACGAAGGGCGATGGAGAGCCTCTGCACAGGGAGGCACCAGCTGGGGACGGGCATCCGGAGAGGCAGCATTTACAGGGAATCAAAATATAAACTCAGGGAAACACATACAGACACCAACTGAGGTGCAAGCATGTAAATTTTTAAATGCATTTTTAGTGGATTTTTTCCCCCCAGATTAATTACGCTTTATCCTTTCCTTTACATATGTCCCCCGCTACCTTTCTAAAAGCCTGTGTTCTGAAGGTGGGCACGAATAATTTCCGCGTGTCCATGAGAGTTTTTCCCCCTCCTGATGCTATTTGTAAATGCACTGATTATCCCTAATCTCGGCACTGATTGTCCCTTTTCCCTCCGTTTCCCCTTCCCGCCTCACTCCTGGGTTCATTCCCGGGAGGCGCTTCGCGGTCCGTCCTGCTACGGCGTTTGTGCCTCCGCCCGACCCGTAGCGCTCGCTCCTCCTCGCGCCGTCATGGAGGGCGCCGCGGCCTCCGGCGAGAGCCTGCGGTACGCCGAGTACGTGCGGGCCCCTACGGGCGCCGGCAAGGGCCAGGCCGAGCTGGACCGGGGGCTGGTGAGCGCATGGCGGGACCCCCGCCCCCCGGGCCGTGCGGCTGCCACTGCCCCATTCTCACCCCGGGCCTGCACACGTGTGAAAGGGGACGCGTGTGAGGGGGCCGGGGCTGCGGGCACGGGCGCTGTCCGCTCCCCCCCGGGCTGGGCAGGGAGGCTGGGGGACACGGGGTCCTTGCCCCGTGGAGCTGCAGCGTGGGCAGCGGCCGCGGCGTCCCACTGGGAGGGGAAGGGTGCACCCAAGGTCCGTAAATGCTCGTGGTCCGAAGGAACGATGGAAGTCAGAGAGTCCGCAAATAACCAGAAAGTTCTATTAGTGCGTTACACTAACGGCGTGGGAGTGTTGGCCCCTGACCTGCTGTGTAAGCACACGGCAGCGGGTTTTGGATGAAGGGTGAAAGGGAAGGGAGAAAGGAAGATGTGAATTAAAGAGGAATAGAGAGAGAAAAAGGAAGAAAGACAGGAAAAGTGGGAGAAAAAGAGAGGGAGTAAATGAGATCACCAGTTCTGGTTCCAGCCTCAGTCCAGCTGGTGGAAGGTACTGGGGCGCCTGGGGATACTGTTTTCTGTATAGGTTTTCCCTGCCAGGAAGGCAGGTTTCTCGCTTTCTGTGCAATTCTGGAAATGGGTCAGAGGGCTTTGGGGGTCTTTGGTTTGATTCCCCCCCCTACAGTCCGTGCCCACTTGTTGGCCTCATGCTTGCAGTTAAGGTAACATGCTTACCTTCAGGATCCAGAGGAAGGATAGAGCAAGGAAAAGTGCTGCCTTACCTCTTCATGGCCCCCTTCTCCAGCCACATCTTGTTCTTTCCCTCAGCATGTTAATAACAATCCTGGTTTATTACCAGAACTTCTTGTCCCTCACTACCAAGAGTCCTTGGTTGGCTCCCCAGTCATACACATTAGCCCTTATCTTCTGGGATTCCACGGCAGAGTACATGGAAATGCTTCAGCCCCCTGCATTTACAAACAAGGCTGAAAATTTTGTTCCCTGCCATGAAAAGGTGATACCTGAGGCATTTTCACCCACTGTGCAAATGGTATTATCACATGAGAATTACTTTTCTGAAACAGAGCTCTACAAAAGCTTTAACACTCAAACCTTTTGAGTGTTGAAGGTTTTGTAGAGCTCTGTTTCAGAAAGGTAATTCTCATCGGTACTTTGTGATGTTGGAGAGGCTGGGTGGAGGCAGTGTCTCCGAAGTTTCCTATGCTGTATCGTGCTCTAGAGGAAAGGGTGCTGGGGTTTCATCCCACTTCTTCATTCCTGTCACTTCAGCTTGTTCAGGGAACAGTGAGTTCTCCTTGGAAAAGAGAATTGGGAAAAACACATGGCGTAAAGGCCCAGATGGTGAAGTTTTCACATTTTTTTAAATGGCTTAAAAGTCTTGCTTGCCTAACCTAATTGTGTGTGTGAAGTTGTCTCTACAATATTTCTAATTTTTCAAAACACAGTTTTAAAAACCACAGTTCTCTAAGTTATTTGTTTGTTGTTACTACAGTCTAGGACTTTTTTTTTTTTTCCCCACAAAAGACATTTCCTGTGTATTTAACAGCAAGTACGTAATCTTAAGAAGCTGGCTCTGAACCTCATTATTGTCATGGCCATTCTCCCTGCAGGGCATTCCTAGTGAATTTCGTTGAGTCTTTGGGCCTTACCCATCTGGGATAAAAGTAGCATTTGGAGTTAGCTTGGCTTGCTTTGTTGTGAGTATTGTCACATTCTTACTGAGGTCTGGAGGCTGAGGTAGTTCTTTTGAGGACTAAAATCTGGATGTCTACAGTTTTCTATTGACATTTATTCTTTAGTCCCAGGTATTAGCTGAAAGTCCCTTGATCATGGTCACATTTACTCTTGTAGTTGTTTTACAAAAGCATTTGGAGCAATGGAAGAGCAGCTGTGGAAGCATGAGGAGTCTGTTCTCCCAAGACCACCCACAAGAGCTTTTGTTAATTAATACACACTCAAGAAGATTGATTTGAATACCTTATGGTAATTGTTGTGTTAGTGAATCTTGCTCTGGTTCAATTTCCTATGAAAAACTGTCTGGAACTGTGGTTGGAACTTCATATACAAACCAAAAAGGTTGCTGTAAATTAAAAGACATAAAATGACGTGAGAATTGTGTCAGTATGGAGAAAAGCATTTACCTGAAATTACTTTTAATTCCCTGTTGGAAAACAAATTTCATAGGAAGGTTAAGACTAGAGAGAAAACACTAGATTATACAATCGAATCAGTTGCATAGAATTTATAATATAATCCCACTTCCAAATGGTTCTGCCTCCATATAGTATTAGTAAGGTGTTTTACTCTGGAGCAATATTCCAATAAACTGTAGCTACTCTTCTGAGGAATAGAAGCCTTATTCTATCTTCCATACCAAACAATCATTTTATTTCAAGTCAATAATTTTTATTTAAGGGAAAATCTATTTTCAGAAATATTTTTGTATACTTGGTTAATATACTTGTGTGTCCTACTTCTTAGCAGCATACAGAACTAAAAAAACCCACAACAAACAAACCAAACCTGAAAAATGTTGAGTTAAGCAGTTTACACTTGTGTATTTATTTGAATATAGATACCTACTTCCTATTTTGCTGGTCATGATGAAGCATGGATTAATTGCAAAATATCATTCAGCCCATGAGAACATATTATTATTTTCTCTGTGCTTTTTATTCTATTCTGCTCACTGTAGGTTTCCAAGGCAAAAGAAAATGTGTGTGTGTGAAACTTAGGAGTGAGGAGAACAAAATGTTTTTTATTTGACTGAGAAGGGTGTTCCAGTGGTTGTGGCAGAAGAGCCAGTGTAAATCCAAATCCTATGCAGGCAGTTAGGTTTTAACATTTTGAAAGGTGGCTCTTGCAGCCCATGTAAGCCCAGATGTAAGAGTGTTGTGCTGAAGTTTTAAAATTACACACTTGAGATTCTCTTTCTGTTTATAGATTTAACCTTTTTCTACTTCATAGAAGGAGAAGCTCTAATGCCAAGAACTACAATTGTCATATTTTTTTGAGTATCTTTAAGTTAGCAGAGCACCATGGATTGGGAATTTGCAAAAATAATATCCTCCCTTGTTTCTTCTACTAAAAACATAAGGCTACTGGAGAATAAAATATTAAAGGAATAGGCAGAAGATCTGTGTTTTCTAACAGTATATGATGTATAACTCTCCACGTACTGTGTGTTAATTAATAAAATTCATGCTCTTTTGTTTGACAAATGCTTAGGTAAATCAGGTCTTGCAGTTGTCTTTCTAATGCTTGTGTTTTCTTACACACATTTCTAAAAAAAAATGAAGATAATTCAGGTTTTGCAGATTTAGCATAACTTTTTCATTAGTTTTCTCTAACAGGATTTGTTACTGAAGACTGAATTACATAGTAAAATTAAAATACTGAGATCAGCAGAATAGCATGGGGTTGATGACTAACCTTTGGGAGCTGATTCATTGAATAAAGAAAGGGACAGATGTTAGTTTTTAATCTTTTATTTCTTTATTTTTCCCTCTTGGATCTTAACATAATGATTTTATTTAAAATCCACATCTTGGAAGTTTCTTAACAGCATTTTTGGAGGGGGGGGGAAGGTCAATTCTGTCATAATTGAAAGTCAGTGTGTATGTATTTATTTATTTATCCCTTATGAAATGCAATTCCGAGCAATAGGAGACAAAAATGATTGTGGTGGTAGTCATATTAGCATGCTGTAAATGAGCTGCTGCCTTCCACAGAGAGAGTGAGTTGCTTTCATTTAATATGATGTGAAAGGAGTGCATTTAATTAAAGCTTTGGACTTTACATTTCAAAGCACCAGGCTAACCTTGACTGATTCTTTTAAATATTCAACTGAGTTGAGTGAGCATGGAAGAGGAAACTGAGTCAAGTTGGACTTAAAGGACTTACTGGTTGTACTTGAAGTTGCCACAGCTTTTATGAGGCTCCATGTCAAAAGAAAAGTCAAACTGGCAATCTCACACTGATCCAAATACCGTTTTTATCGTATGTGTATGGTTAGGATAGGTTCACACCATAACAGACATTCAAGAGGCTTTGATGTGTCAAGTTATCACTTCTTTGCTAATATGTGTCAAGTGACTCTTGTCTAACATGCTCATAATTCGAATAAGGTGAGCTACCATAAACCAGTATTTCTCAGATTTTCTGGTGCCTTTACCTCTCTTAAATGTGTGGACAGTCTTTTGTGTCTCTCTGGCTTGAGCTTTGTACCACTTCTGCCATGTTTTCTGTCTTGTCTTCATTTTCCCCTTGATATCCTGCATCCTGTCCTATTCAAGAGCTGCTGCTATGGTTCATTTTTACCTGCTGTATTCCCAGCAGCAGTAGCTTTCCACTGACTGCTGGTGCTTTCACTGGAATTGGACTAATACATTCTAGTGGATGTGGCTGACTCTGGCAAAGGCCCTCAGGGGTCTCTGCATTGTGCTCCCAGATTACTGTGCAAAAACACTTAAGCTGCTTCTGCTCTGAACTGACAGAATACTGGTATTATTTCTTAGTCTGGTCTCTGTGCTTGGTCTTGCCTGCGGTGAGGTGTCTGCTGCTAATGCCTTGTTGAAACCTGCAGGTCTTGTAAACTGCTGACTTAAAGCACCTCTTTGGTGGCAATGCAAGTATAACTTAATTTGGACAATCGCAGGCTAATAATTAATTTTTTTTTGCCAGTGTGATCTATTTCACACATAATTGAGTTCTTAATTGACTGTAACCACTTTGTAGAAGATTCTTGCTGTCAGTCTGAATAAGTCAAGGAAACCCTTGAATATTAATCCATGATCACAAACCATAGTACAGAATTAGAATTGCTGTAGGGTTATATTTTCAAAAATGTGGCTATTTGTGGTTCATGTCTAAATGGAGGAATTGGAGGAGTATTTTTTTTCAATATTTGAATATTGAGAGTCTGGGAAAACTGATTTGTGAGAAGAAATGAAGAGAGTTTTAGTTTAGTGAGGAGATGAACTGTATGCCTCACAATTTTACATCATCTACCATTTAAGATAACATGCTTAAACATTTTCATGGGGAAAAGATGAGAGGAAATTTTGTTAAACTGAAAGGAACAACAGATGTAAAACTACTACATTATTTTTACATTCAGAAATGAATGCTGATATTGAGACTGAATATTATACTGAAATGGAAGAGTTAGGTTACTAAAATGGGATATATAGGCAGATTTCTAAGGCAAGAATTCCCCGTCAGGTAGGTTGGAGGAACGTAGTTAGTTAAAATCTGCAGGACCCAGAAGCTAGATCCAGAGGAATACGGCTGCTTCTCAGTGACCTCAGAGCAGGCTGTGACTTCTGTCCTGAGCTCAGTGCTATAGGCAGCAGTCACAGCCCCTCGCCTTCAGAGCCGAAGCTGTAGGAGCCACTGGGTGTGAGGGCAGTGCCTGCATTTTATATGGCTGCCTTTTTGCTGGGCAAGTTGCCAATCCATCTAGGCCCTACTAAGCCAGTTCTAGGAAGGCTTTGAAAACTGTATTTCCGAGCTCTTCCCCTACTCCCACTGTCTAGAAATGAGATTGGGTACAATAGAAGACAGAGTATTTTAGCCCCAGAAATCTTAGTGGCAAAGGCATCTTGGCTCCAGATCTAGTTATTAGGGCATTCACACTGAAGTTGGAGCTTTAAGTCCTTCTGTCAGAATTGCTTACACAAAACGTATAAACCAGTTATGGGATAATTGCGGAAGTAAGTCATATATAGAAGAGACAGTCTGGTGATAAAAGCATTTTCACTATCATTATGTTTTGAATTCAAGATAAACAAGCCTAATCTGATTTCTCAGGTCTCCCGGGGGAAAATTCAAGACATTATTGAACTGTCATGTGATAAGACAGGTAATGCCACAGATGACTGTTTCCTTTGTTTCAAAGATTACATGGAGGCTTTCCAGAAGTGGAGAGCTTCTTACCCTTCCTGAATTCTGCAAACATGTGAGAAGTCCTTTCTTCAAGGTTTACCTCATATCTTTCATGAACTTCTTGATCAACACGGGGATACTTCTTATCATCCTCCTTGAAGTGCCTGACTTTTTTTCAAGCGCTGTGTAGGAAAATACATATGCCTGATATGGGGGTTTTGAGTTAGTTCTTCATGCTTTTGTAATAAACTGGTACTTTGTTATGCACTGTGTTGAACTAGTCTGCACAAGTAATTTCAAGTAATCCTGTATAGTTGTGTGCCTTGTATTTTTATTAATGCATACTGTGAGCTGATTCTAGTGCGTGTTCACTGATTTGCTAGTGGGTAGTTCAGATTAAACCTGATGTGTTGGTGTGGGTTACTGGGACTGAACTATAAAATCTAATGTAGCCTGTGGACTACAGAATTTACTTAAGTTATGAGTGAAATGTCCACATCAGACATCAGAAACACTCACTGTTAAAGTAAAAGGTGTGTGTATATCAAATTAGAATTTGCATGTTATTCTGATGGCTGTTTCTCTGCTTTAGGCCAGGACTATGATAGCACTTGGACTTGGCGTTGCAACTGTTGCATTTGCAGGTAAGGTAAATTACCAGCGGAGTTGTGGTTTCCAAAATGGTTAATGAAGATTTTATGAATATTAGTAGTGGAAAGTGGAAAGGTTGCTTGAGAGTACTGTGGACAATTGTATCCACCTGTAGTTTCTGTGCCTTCCAAGTCATTCCAAAATTCTTTTTGAAAAAGGTGGAGAAAGCTGGAAAATGTAATTTTATGGGCAGCAGCTAGAAGGTTCCATCTGCTTTTTGTCTGCAAAATGGAAGGTGTAAAGTTTATTTACTTAATAACATACTACAGTGTGGAGGCTCTTTAGTACAGAAGCAGGCAACAAGATCCTGTGATGTGAAGGTGATGCTCAACAAATTCAAATAGAGGAAAAGAAGGTTTTAGTGACTGCAGTGATTTATCAGACTAACTGTTTCCATGCTTCATTGTTTATTACGTGAACTCTTTGCATCTGGTCTGTTTGTTACTCTGAAAAATTGGTTCTAGTTTGAAGACAGGGCATGAGTTTAACATGATTTATACCCTGTGTTGCGTGGTCTAGATAACTGTGGTCTGTTCTTGTTTTGAAATATACAAATTGATTTCTATTTTTCTCAGCATACCAAACCAGCCATGGTCAGATGTGTATAAATGCATGCACCAAGAATAGATTTAATAGATGAACAAGTTGACAAAACTTCAGTGGGTGTTTGGTGGGTACAGTTGTGTTGTTTCTGTGATTAGGGTAAGGAAAGACAAGACCTTTGGTGATGTACACCCATTAAGCTGTTGGTTTATCTACGTGTTTGTGTAGAAGCAGGAGAGAAATGCTCGTAGAATTTCTTTTCCTGATTGAGCTGAAGAATTAATGGCATCTAGCGAAATAATGGTTAACAGAAAGCATTAAGAAGAGAGTGAGGTAATGGTACATCACAACATTTCAAGAGAGATACTCTAAATATGATTTTAACTTCTGTGTTGACATAGGCACAGGCTTGGGTCACTAAAACTTATGGACATGGTATGTGTTTTAAGAATGAATGCAAGATGCTATTGGAATGAACCAGAGCCACATTTTATAAATAGTTTTTCCATTGTGTGTAATAGTAAGTTCTATTGCTAATGAATAGTTAATCAAAACAAAAACTGGGGTGAGAGGATTTAAGTGGAAAATCCTCCAATAACATGGCATAAATCTTGATTCTGGAGATGATAGACCTTTTTGTACTTCTGGGAACACGGTCTTACAGGGATCCCTCTAACCTTTCCTAGCTGTCGACATTCAGTGCTAGTGGGGAGTTGAATGGCTGTGAATCCCAGAAGATCATCTTTTTGTAACAAAATTAAAAATGCAGTAATCACAAGGTGTATAGTTAAGCATACGGCATCACAGCAAGAAACGTGTAGTACGTGGATTTCTTTTTTTGAAGACATAACCTTTGAACAGGATTTAATAAATAATGTATATCCAAAGCTAATGTTTCAAACTGTCCTGTTTCTAAAAGTTCACAAGGCAGATATCTTCATTTATCATATTGAAATGTATTTAAATCTACTTATTTAGTGAGTTAAACAGCAAGTAAATACAATGGATCTTTGCAGTCCATGACTAGGTTTTTAGATGCAATACACTAAAATTCTTCTCCCTCTCCCAATAATTTGGGGTTTTTTTAAACCAGAATTCTTTCTGCTGTATCTGGTGAACATAAGTTGAGGCTTGTTTGTGGGGTTTTTTTGCATTTTAGTGAATATTTCATTTAACCTCCATCTTTTCCAGGTCGTTACACTTTCCACCTCTGGAAACCATTGGAGCAGGCAATTACAGAGGCAGCAAAGAGGATTTCAACTTCCGTAAGTTTAGATACTACTTTATGCTAAATTTATGATTTTGTATTTCAAATATTCAGAAAGGAGACATTTTATGTTAAATGCAATTAAGTGCCACATAGATAATTTTTTTCCCAGTGTAGGGCTGCTCCCTACTGTGTAAGTTCTGGCTTGTTGTCTGCCAGAACTTCATCCTTATGGATGAAGCTGGATCAAAATATGTTTTTGAGTTAGATAAACAGTTGTAGTTTTTTCTGCTGATGTGCCTTGTTTTGGAACCCTTTACTAGCAAGTGTAAAGATAAATTTTTCAGGGTGTGCTGTGAGAAAGTCACTAATTCCTAAAGATTGCAAAGTAGTGACATGCAGTTTAATTTCAAGCAGCTGAAAGTGAAAGAATTTAGTGGTTTAGATACAGTGTTAAAAATCAAGATGATAAATTGATGAACTTCTAGGATGGGTTGTCATGGAGATGGGAGAGCTTGTATGCTGGTTAATGTATGACTTGTTTTTTCCTCTTCCCCAGCTAATTTGAACTTTCAACTGAGATTTTGTTCTTTGGTTTTGTCCTATTTGTTTAAAAGTACAATAATGATGTAAAAAAATCACGAAGTAGTGTTGTGAGAAGGGCATATGTAGGGAATATTTGAGAGCATTTACTTACTGCTTCAGTGGCTATGTTTTCCTCTGGTAAATAAATACATATGTTCCATTCCTGTTTGATTGAAGTAATTCCCAGTGAGGTGGATGTCTGCTTGTGGAGTGTGTTCCTTCAGAGTTCATAGTCTGTGTACACTTATCCACAGCAAAAGAATGCTGTTCCGTTCTTGATGCTGGGGGGTGTGCATGTTCAGGGAGTAGTTGCAGATTATTATTTCCTGAAAAATACACTGAAGATAGGTTTTTTAAAACCATGATATTAGCATTGGACCTACTAATGTTAGGCCAGTTGCAGAACAGAGCCTGTCTAGACAGACACTGCAGTCCAAATAAATTTCCCATTTGTGCTTGGTGTTCCTGGGCTGAAGGTGCAAGTTTGATCAAGGTAAGCTTCCTGGGGAGGAGAAGATTCAGCTGTCCTCTTGGGACTGGTCCACATTTGTTTTTAACTGCTGCGTGTTTCAGCCAGAAATGGTGCTCCTTGATCTCTCTCTTTGCTCTCTGTCCCTCTTATTGCATTGCTGTTGTGAGACCAATGTCAATTTTTTTTCTATTAAAAAAAAAAAAAAAAAAACCAATTGAGAGATTCCTATGCTGCCTGCCAAAACAACAGAGGGGACTTTAGGTACTGTGATTTTAATTGCTTTCACATGATACAGATGCAGGCTGATTTGCAGGCTTGGTAGATGTAGCTAGCAGTACATGTGGCTTCAGAGTGTGGAGTGCTTCAGTCTTCACCCTCCCTCCCTAGCACTTTTACTCCAGCAATTCTTTTTCTATCCATTTGTAGATATAGGCTAGAGGATCTAAATTCAGATACATTCATATAAGAAAGCAGGCAGTGACTCTTTTTAACACATTGAAATGTGGCATGCTACTGCATGGAGAGGTGTCTGTTCCTAGGAAACTGTACCCTTCAATACTGACTGAGCCAAGCTCATTACAGACCTATCTCATTTTTACCACAGTGACTTTGAGTCCTGCAGAATTCATGAACAACCATAAAGAGCAAACCAGGAGCTTCTGCATTCTAAGTGTTCCTAGTCCCTGGAGCAATATCCTCTATCTGTCTTCACATCCTGCCTTTCTGCCCAGAATTGTGTGTTGATTTCCAGTATGATGTCTCTTCTGCTATTCTATTTCTGAACTTGAAAATACAAGTTTTCAATGTAAGATGAGATCTACTGGAGACAGGAAAAACTCTCTTCCAGTTTGCCATTTACAGTGTATATTTGGTCCACATTGAAGATCCTTGTATAATTCTTAGCCAAGATTATTTGATTTTTAGTACTGTACAGCTACTACTTTCTTGTATTTTTTTAATATTTTTTTCTTCTCCCCTTAACAATGAATTACTTTCTTTGAAACAGCAGAGAAAAGATGAAATGCAAAGATCCTGTGTAAGTGCTTATTCTTCAGAGTGCTTATTTTAGTAGTTTTACATGACACTGTGGAATTTGAAGCTGCTGAGTATAATTTGTGAATTAGCAAACTTTCATCACGTTTCTTGACAGCTTATTGCCCTTTACCCTGTATGGACAATAGTTATGCAGTTGGTGCTTCTACCTGTGCTTACTGGAAAAAGCATCTCATGACCTTTCGTGTCTGGGCTCAGTGTTACTTTCCTGGGTTTGAAGGCACCTAACTTGGTCACTATAGTTGTGAGTGCTTATTCTAGCTTTCTAGAAGCAAACCTTGTCCCTCATGGCCTCCTTTTTCTTGAGAGTCTGTGAACAGCTGCCTATTTAAAAGCTAGCTGCCTCCCTCTGTAAGCCCACACTCTTCCTCCTCCACTTACAATGCATCCCCCACTCTGTTTGCAGCAGAAATCACACTTGATGTTGGTCCCTCCCAATCACACAAGGTAATACAGATGCTGTTTATTCTTTCTGCCTGCTCACTAATAAGTGACTTGGGAAAGGTCAAGTTGAGCAATTATGAAATGATCATTTTAAATGCTGCTTGCTGTGTCTTGAGGATTTTACACTTCCTATTTACTTACGTAAATAAGTAACATGTACAGTCAACAGCTACACTCATCCTTTAGTCAGAAATAGTAAGTAGAGGCAAATAAAAGTGTTATGCTTTATTCTGAATTTTTACCTCTCATTTAAGACAGTTACTTCATATTTAAGAATATATATTTGTAAATGCTACTATAATTTAGTCTTGAAGTTTTCTACCATCTTTCTTTCAGTGAAGAAAGACACTAGAGGCAACACTGTCATTTCCACTCTATGACAAGTCATAATGCTTGCTCCCACAGAAATGTTTTTCCAGTTTGAGCGTAGTTTTGTCACTGGTGTCACAAATGCCAGTGACACTGTTTTGTTTCTGTGGGTAGTGAGAAGAGTCTGTTGCCAGTAGAAGGTGCATAGCTCAAAGTGGTCATTTGGCTTTTCTTCCTCGGAATTAATGCCACTAATTATACTATTAGTATTTCCATAAAGTGTGAAATAAAAAAGCAAGTATTTCAGTAGCATTCATTACCTTTCCTTGTGGAATCAATGATTTTGGGGGTTGAAAGGTGGATAGATAGATAGATAGATAAATAGATATAAGATAGGGAAGACAGAAACAGCAATTCTAGGTCAAATGAACTGTCAAAATACTCAAATCCCACAGTCATGAAATTCTGTGTTCCATAAGAAAAGGATGTCTTCTGTAGCATATCATTAGGCTTTCACACTGTATTTCCCTTACTGGATCTGATTCTGCTCAGACTCGTAGGGTTCTGAATTGAGAGGTAAGGGTAGCAACCATCTCTCTTGTCCTTAATCAAAAATAAAGTTTCCAGAGAACTATGCAGTCCATTTTATAAGGTTTGTTTTCTAACTAAAGTTTAGGAAGTTCAAGTTAATATTAGCAAAATTGTACATTATGTTATATCACAGCTTCTAAATAGTTTGTGGTTGTAGTTTGTTTTTTGTGTTTGGTTTTTTTTTCCTCTAGTGTTTGTTATCTTTTTGGTAGAGGACTGTATTGGTCCTATAATAGCAACATACAGTTTTTAGAAAAATTCACTACTCCGTGTAGTAATGTATGGTCTCAGTTTTGGTGGGTTTGTATCTTAACTGTCATGGAAACCGTGATTATGCTTTCCCTGTGCTATGAAAAAGAGGTATCTTGAAGATGTCACGGTCCTTATGCATTGGATTTTCTAATCTGGTTGCTTTAGCAAAAGTTTGCAAGACTGAATAGATGTTCGCAAAGCAAGCGCAGCCATTTTCTGTCCCTCCCTATGCCACAAACCTGTTAATAGCATTTGTTCAGAAAGGACAAGGATTGTTCTTACATAAATTGCTAAACAGTAATAATATGCAAGGAAATGAAGTAAATTAAATGATACCTCCTCCCCTTCCCTCGAATAGTACAAAGGAATGAAGAGCTCATTTCAATGATTTTTTCCAGTACAAAATTTTCTTTGCGATTGCTGGAGCTAATAAATAATCAAGTGTCTAGAACTGCCTGTTCATCAAGGAGTTCTCGTAACAGAAAAATATCTTTCTAGCCATTACTTAGAACTTACAGCTAGGAAAAAAATGTTTTAGTTTGAGTAGCATGCAAAAGTGCTTTCATTAGGGAACTAGAAATTTCCCAAGGTGTTCCCTAAAATAAAGTCTCAGTGTTTCTTCCTCTTTTTCGTAGCCAATGGAAGAAAATGCTTTTATGTGTCATTTTCTTTTACTTTAAATTCTGCTTAGGACAGAGATCTTAATTTAAGAATTGATTGTTGTTGCTGCATCCTTCACTTATGAGAAGAAAATATTTTTTCTTGAAGACCAATTCAACAGACCGTTTTTGTTTGTGTATGAAAAGACACAGGCAACAGAATTTCTTTTTTCATTCCTCTTGGAGGTGAACTGAAGCTTCCTAAGGTTAGAACAGTGTCAGGGAAGTAGGGTTTAAAAGCATGAGAAAATATTTCTGAATGTAAGCCTACAGCCATCCCTCTCTCATTTAAAATAGTATTTTAACTGAAATCCACCAAGAACAGAGACAAGTTGTGTTAAAGAAAATTCAAATGTTACTCTTCTCTACATGAATAGCAAACTAATGTTCTGCATTAGTTGTATGTCAGAGTTGAAGGGCAGAGAAGAATTCAGGAAACCATGTGCACCTAGACTGCTTTGGGAGCAAATGTTTCTGGAAAACCTTTCAGAGGACATTAAAATGAGCTTTTCTCCTTTGCTTGTAGTAATTGTTGGGCATTGTTGCAAATTTCTGTGCAGTTCTGCTCTTCAAGGGTGTTACCTGTTGGCCATTAGTTCCCTTTGGAGAACCAGAGAAGCGCTGTGTGTTCCCTTAATGTTGCACACTCTAATGTTGCACACTGTCGTGTCCATGTGCACCATGACAGACCTGGTTTGTGGTACCCTGTAGTTACAGAAGTGGCTCCTACGTGGTTGGCATGGCACATCCACAGTTCCTTCTGCTTTAGTAGTGTTACAGTAGTGGTTACTTCATTCATTGCTTGGGGTGGAAGAAGGAAGATAAAGTTAGTCTTGGATCTTAACAGCACACTAAAAAAATCTCTTCTGTGGTTGCATGTGGCTTTATGGTAGCAATAGGTGAAGTATTTCTGAACCATGCTTTTGGGTGAATATCTCTCCTAAGCTTAGTTAAAGGCTTGGCTTAGATATCATAAATAGAGCCCTTTAAATGCTAAAATGCTTTTGAAATTATATAAGAGAGTTTGTGTAGACATAAGGCAAAATTCTCACTGAATATGAATGGCTATATTTAGTGAGAAGAGTGTTTTATTAAGGGCCAGGCACATTTTACTTGGGGGTAAAGGGAATACTTAAAAATAGTCTCAGCTCTCAGGCCAACCTTCCCTTTGATAACAACAAAAGAAGCTTATTTTCCCCCAGTTGATAGGTTTTGCATTGAGGAAAAAACTTCAGTCTTGTGTGATTTCTGTGTGCCAGTTCCCCAAGGCTTGAAGCTACATCCGCTACCTCTGGGACTTACAGAAACAATCACATTGAGATCACTGCTGATCATCAGTGGTGGATCTGTAGGGTTTTTTTAATAAGTTAAAGTAGATTTATGGTTGACAAATATCCTTTCAATCCATTTTCTATGACAATTGCTGTAATGATTTGCTCTCATTTCCATCTCCTTTTTAATGTTCTTTTCCCGCTGTTTTTTCTTCCCGTCTTAAAACAGTGGATAAACTTTCATATGACAATGTGTTTAAAAAAATTAATCCTAATACAGATCCTATATCTAACAGTTATCAGTCATTGGTTCTGAAGGAAAGAAGTAAAGACTTGGGATTTTCCTTTATACTTTACCATTTTCCAGTGTTCTCTGGCTCAGTGATTTCCTGAAATAGAATTTCCTGTGGCTTTATGCTAAGCCTTCATTTTTTTCTTGTTTCTTTTAGTTTATTTCCAGGATACCTTCAAAGGATTCATTATACACTTTTTTGAAGTAACGTTTTGTCATTTGGAAATCTGTTCTTATCTCTATTGGGTTTTTTTACCTTCTTTCTTTGTAGAAATATCTGGAATGATTGTCCATAACATCCATGGATGCCAAAGTATTGTCACTTTTGACATTTTCCATTGTGATGGTACCAGTGCTGTTCTCAACAATTATCCTACTTTCCCTCCCATGCCCTCCCCAGCACATGCACTGTACCACCCTTTGCTAGTATGTACTTTGATTCTGGACTTTTTTGCCTGGAGGCAGGATTTTAATGGTTGTAGCTATTAATATCTCTTATAACAGTAGAAGATTGTGAAAATACAGATAGTTATTTTTAAGTTGGTTTTTGTATGTGTTATCACTCAGAAGAAGTCTTTTCATATTATCTAGTTTGCAGTCATTCCATGCCTTTGAAATAAATTATAGATGAATGTAGTGCTCTGAATGAGGTCATATCAATACAATTTAGTTCCTGGCACCTTGTACATGAACTAATTATTGCTTTTTTCCCCTTCCTTCTTTTTAGAGTCTTTCATCATACTATAAAGGAGGATTTGAACAGAAAATGAGTAGGCGAGAAGCAAGTCTTATTTTAGGTGTGAGGTAGGTGTGTTGCATCGATATGTTTTTACTTTAGCAAGTATTGAATAAAGCAGATGCATGTTGCCAGATTGGAATACTCTTGCCAAAACCGTAACTTCTTTTGAAAAAGACTTCTAATGGCTTATAAATAATTCTTATATTCTGCTTAAACTGAAAAGCAAACAATAAAATGATCATAAAGCATGTGACTTTTGTTTGGATTGAAGGCATGGTAACATAGTGCAGTAGAGAATTGTTCTTGCTGTGCCCTGGGTCCCTTTCAGCAGAGCCACTCCCCAGGCAGGCATTTCCCAGCCTCTAGCATTGCAAGGGAGACTCTGTCCTGAATACCAGGCTCTGCACCAGTCCTTGTGGAATTTTGTGGAGAGTTCTTATCACCCTGTTCCTGCAGCCTCTCGAGGTGCCCCTGAATGTCAGCCCTGCCCTCCAGCACATCAGCTGTTCCCACCACAGTGACAGACTTCTTGGCCAGTTGGTGATGTTGGAAGGCAGCATGACGTTGGTGTGACTCAGATTGCGAGTCAAGGAAAATTGTGACATTATGTATTTGTTTCCTGGTGATTGAGAATCTTTAGAGCCCATTGTGGGATAAGCAATGTCTCATAAATGAAGCAAATTTGAAGAAAACCCCTCTTTTCACAGTTACTTCTTTGAGCAGACCTGCATGATTTTCTGTAGTATGCAATTACCACTTATCCTCAGTTATGCTTTGGCCATCTAAATGTGTTGTAATAGCTTTCCTTTTTAGTATTAAAAACAGCTTTACAAATCAAAATATAGATTATTATTATTATTATTTATAGTTGTGTGATAAATCATTTCGGTTTTGTATTTATATAATCCAAGACCTTTCACCCTCTGTTTGATTCTTACTTTCTAGGTTACTTTCTGTTCAGTTGAAGTATTCTTTTCTTATGCAGTTGTGTGAACTATTTTTGCAACATACCCTAATTTCACTGTGACAGAATAATAATTAGAGAGGTTGTTTACCTTGGGAATTTAGTTGGGCTGATACCTTGCATTCAAGCTGTATCTACAGAAAGATTAATTAATTGAATCATCACTGATTAAGAAGTCACCTGAAGTGGAAAACACTGATTCATTTCTGCATACTAACAAATTATAAAAACCTGAACCATTCAAACTGTCCTTTTGCATACAAGGGCCTTACTGTGTGGCATACTGCATCCATAAGTGGTTATTTGTCTAGTAAGGTACATATTTTGTATTTAATTTAGGCCAAGTACATATTTTATGTATGTCATTGAAGTAAACAACATTATGTAGGTAGCACCTGTAAATCAGTGTGTCCCTGAATGTAACACGTTGAACAGCTTTGCAAAAATAACACATACAGGCATTTTTTCAGGCCCTAGCAGAAAGAAGAAATATTTATAGCTACTATAAAAATATTTACAGTAGAACAAAATGTGATAATATTAAATATTTGTTGTTTTGTCACTGGTCATAAACATATTTATTTTCTTGGAGGAAAAATTGTGTGTTCTGCATTTAATGCTAGAATAACCAACCAGATATACCCTAGAACTGCTGGGGCTATCCTATTTCCCCCCCCCCGCTCACATTTTTTACTTTAAATGAGTGAATGTATTGCATTTTACAAAAACCTGAAAGATATTTGTATGTGCCAAATACACAGGCTTTTGAAAAATGTCATTCTATGTGTCTTACATGCCTTTGTTTTTGTTGCTTCCTCAGAGATGCAGTTTTATGTTTTGTCCACAAGATGGTGAAAATCTCAAGTTTTAATTATTTTTGAAGCCAGTATAAAGTGTTAATTTTTAGCCTGAATGCTCTGGCATTTCTTGTAAGCGCTTCAATTGTTTTTGCAGTCCATCTGCAGGCAAGGACAAAATCAGAACAGCACATAGGAAAATCATGATTTTGAATCATCCTGATAAAGGTAAATAATTATTATTTTTCTTAACTAGGGCTAGAAAGGAAAAGTCTTAAATGAGATCCTTTAGGTTTTCTGCCTGGATAAATAACCACATCAAGTGCAAGCATTTGTTGTTTGTTTATTGACTTGAGGTTCTGTGTGTCTTCTCTCAGATAAACTAAGCTTTATGAACCAGTTTTACTTGTTTTTCTTTAAAGTTGTTTTCTGTACTTGTTCTGCTTCAGTTAAAACTATGAGCTCAGGGACCAGTTTTCCACACTTTGCAAAAACTTCTTGAAAAATAAGAAAAAATAAGCTATAAAAATTTTACATTAAACTAAAATTCCTGTTTTGAACTGTGATGGACCAATTGCATGCATGAAAGTAACTTTCTGTGGGGAAATGTTTTGCAGTTACTTAGTACATCATTGATGAATTTCAGACTTCATAGAATTCACTTGGAAGGAATGTAAAGCTGGGCACTGTTGCTTTACTGGCCGGGTTTTTAGTGTAAATTTATCTTAGAGAAAGGCTATTATTATAACTTTAACTACACTACAGCTGGTTGAGAAAGAAAGCCCATATGTTCATTGCTGTTTCTACTTTAAAATAACAGATGGTGAAGAGTTGCACTGTATTTCAGAAGTCAAAAGGGGAAATCAGAGTTTTTACATCTTTTTGACAGAGTTACAGACTCCCTACCAGTGCCCCATTTTAAGAAAATGAAAAAGTAAGTGTGACCACTGGCCATGGGAAGTGTTTAGTTGATGCTTTTCTCTCTTCACCTCTTAGTTTAGTTTTAAACCTGTCCTGCTTGTTTGATTTCAGACTTCCATTTTTTACTCTTTTTATAATGTAGAAGCTGTGCAGACCTAGAAAGGAAATTTTCTTCTTCATTTCTAATATATTATAGTGGTCAAAAGTTTCTTCACCACCAGAGTACCTATTAGGTCAAGATTTTTTTAATAGTGAACTTCTAAATTTGTTGTAGCAGTATGTGTCCACATGAGCCAGAGAGCACCTCCATGTGGATATTGAGTAGATCTGAAGAGATGGTTCCTGTTAGGAAAATCCTAATGACCCTAACAATTGTTTTAATGCTGCACTCTTGAGTTTTAATGGCCCCGTAGCTGGGTGCAGTGTAGGTTTGGATGGATATAGTGAGCCCTCCTGTGTGATAGTGAGACACAAAGCATTTTCTCAGTGGGAGCACCAGCTGAAGGGATGTGTGCCTCTCAATGCCCCTGAAGCTCTTCTGGCATGGCTGTAGAAAAAAAAACCTTGTGTAATATCTTCAGCTGCAGAGTGAGGGCCCGGAGTAATCTTGAACATGTGGCATCACAGAGAGACTTGTTTGCTTGTGTATAGATCACTTCTGGCTGTGGGTAGCACAGATGTTCTTTTAAAAATAATATTCAGTGGTATAATGTAATTTTAAAATAATATTTTACCACCTGTAGTTGATAGAAGAAAGGGCAGTAATTACACATTTTAAGTTTCATATGTTCTGAGATCCAAACTATTGGAGAAAGAATTATTAGAAATAAATAGGAAATATATAGAAATCTGCATAATGACATCCCCAGAGAGTACTACTGAAATGGTTGCTTATTAACCTTTACAGTTCAGTTTTAAAGTGTTATTATATTGATATGTTGTGTGTTAATTTTTCAGTTACTGATTTTATGAAAGAACATTTCCTCACAGAAAAAAAGGAAGAGAGGAACCTTTTGGACTTGCCTTAATTATAAACAAACACTTAGGCAATCATGAGATTGAATTTCCTCTCATTGGAGGGCTACAAAATTAATATGGCACTTAAGGATGTAAATGTAGTGAAAACACTTCCAACAGATTTGAATTTGCTTTAAGATCCTGTATTCTAGACATGTAGAAAATCAATGCACATTTAAAAATTACTTGGAATACATTGTTTATTGCAGGTATTAGTCTTTACTATTTGTTTGATCCTCTTATGTACTCTGTGAAAGAGGCAATAGTCAATGTAGTAATACTATTCCTTGTTACAAAGCAACTTGATTTAAAAAAATGTTTAAAAAATTATTTTTTCAATAGCCACTTCATTACCCATGCCCTATCCTGCCTCACTTTCCTCCAGTGTGGCTTACCTATTACAACTACAATACTCCAACAAGACCAAACCATGGAAAAGAACTTGATTTTTTTTTTCCAGTTGTTTTATTACACCATGAAATGACTTTATCCTGATTTGGATTCCTGCAGCAATGTCCTAATGAAGTCTTTAAGCAAGCCTCACCTTTTTGTTTTTATTTGTATGTGTCTACAACTAGCTCTGCATGTTTCTTTTGTCACTGTCTTTTCTGATGAATAGAATGAATGAAATGGTGAATGAAAAAAATATGGTTGAACAAGTGCCTTAGAAAAGGCTATGCAGTGCACAGTACTGCTGGAATCACATTTTCACATAAAAGTATAGGTGCGTTATTGTAAGTGGTAAGTTACTGATAGAGACCTTGTAGTGTTGCTTTTGGTGACTGTGGGCAGATGGTTGGCACTCAAGGGGAGAGTGAGAAAATCCCAAACACAAAAAGACTGCTGAACTGTAATCAGATTGTTAGATGGAGCATAGAGCAAAGGCAGTGTTCAGCACTAGAAGTTAGAAGGCGTACCATGTATAAATAGCTTTAATGTGATGGTTTCTGGCTGGTAACTCTGGGCATCTTGCACAGGAGATGCTTGCATAATAATTCTTTGTCAAAATTATTTAAAAATATATCTCTCAGTTTTTGGGATGAGTGGAAGTAATAGCTATTATGTTTGAGTTAATGTTCAGGACAGCTGACCTTGCATACATTTGCAGTAGCATCCCACTGCATATCTAAATCACAGGATGTGATTTCAGATTTCAGTCTTCTCTCTGAGACAAATTATTTTGCGTTACTCTACAATGATCTCAGTTTTGATTACATTTATCATGTTTCCTTATCAATTAGTTTACTTCTTATCAATGTCATTTGTATCAAAAAGATCTGTGTAGGAAGGAGCTAATAAAAGTGAGTAATAAAGAGATGCTGCAAGTGAGGTAGTTTGGTACTTAATACTAATGTGTAAACAGTATTCATTTCTCCTTTCTCTTCTCAGGTGGATCGCCTTACTTAGCAACAAAAATTAATGAAGCAAAAGACTTGTTGGAATCCAGTGCCAAAAACTGAAACCTGAAGCCTTGGCTTGTAGGAGATTCAGCAGATACATTGTCAAATAGTTTTCATGTCTGCTTGCTCTGCACATTGATTGTTCATATTTATTGTCATAATTAAAGCATAAGATTGTTTAAAAGCAACCTGAAATCTTTTACAGTTATGTAAAGTTCTGTACAGTTATTCCCTTGCAAAGAGCAGGGAGTTGGAATGATGGTCCTTGTGTGTTCCTTCCAACTCGAAATGTTCTAGGATTCTGTCTCAATTTTAGTGTATTTTTACTAAATTATGATCCCTTACAAGCTTTGAAAAAGTTCTCTTAACTGTGTTGTTTTCTGAAGTATTTGTTTGCTTCTTTTGTTAAATTTTCGATCTTTTAAAATAAAAATTTAGAAACAGTCTTTAATATAGGATTGTTTCTTCATTAGTAAAGAAACAACCCTATCTTTAGGGTCACCATAAAATCCGTGACAGTGTATTGAGTCACAGGAGATACAACAGACCTGTTTGGCAGATTTTCAGCACCACCTGATGCTTGAATCTGTTCATTTGTGAAGTAGTAGGGTTTGGTCATGGGTACAGTTTGAGAGGTGCAGCTCAGGACAGAATGACTGATGGGACTACAGACTGCAGCTTCCACTAGGTGTGTATATGGGGCTTGGAGCTATGAAGGAGGATTCTTGGGTTTGGTTACTTCTCTTAGATATTAAATGATCTCTGAAATTGTCAAGTAATTATTTAGATGTGTTTTTTTACCTCAAGAGGTCACAGAGTGTGTTTATTCCTTAGCAGTTGGGGTAAACATGGGGTTTTCTGCAAGGGTTTTCATGGCAGTGGGATTGAAGAAGGTAGGTCCATGTGGCATGGTTTAGGTGGATTTTCCAGGCTGCTGCTTGTCTAGGTCAGCCCAGTTGTGTGAGCTTGGTGTAGAACTTATACAGCAGGGAACAAACAGGAGAGTACCTGCTTTGCACATGGCTCCAGGAGCACTTCCTGGTTTAGTTCTCCAGTCATGCTCACATTTCTGCATTATGCCTCATATCCCAGAGCATTCATGTCTCTCTCCTTACATAGCATCCTAGCAACCTAGTGCTGGCTTTGGGGAATCCTGAAGTCATGGATCTCAAACTTTAGAGAGAACAAGTTTTAATTGGCAGCTGAGAGTTGGTGCTGTTTGGGGTACTTGGCTGCTGCCAGTTTCTACCAGTAAGTTGTCTGCAGATGAGTCAAATCTCTTAAGTGTAGACAGTCTAGTGCATTCACTGCAAGACTGAAAAACTTCTGGTGTCCATTCAAACTATCTTCAGAAATACAGCTAACAGCTTGCTGAAGTGCTACAAATATAAAATTTTACAAATATACAAATATAACCTTTTTTATAGGTTATTTAGCCAGAGGTAAGTGACTAAGAGCAGTTAATACGAGGTTGGATGCTTTAATTATTTATTCACCAGAACATGCATTTGTAGTTCATCCAGTGGTGGATGCTCAGATTATGTGGATTTTTCCTTGAGAGGAAGAAAAAGTATAAATTACTTTTTATCAGCTTCCTCATACTTTCTCACAATTCCCTTACTTTCATTAAAGGGAGGTGAAAAATTTTAAATTGACCCTGAAAGAAAATACTAATTCTGAGTACTTTGCAGACTTCATTGCAATTAGAGTGGCAGGACATATGGCACAATTTCACTGGATAAAGCAAAAAAGACGGCTGGGAGAAGCCCGCCTGGGAATAGCATACGCTATACAAGTACTACGGTTGCATTGTATAACTAATGCGCTAATACAAGAAACTTTAATGACAATAGTTTATTCCTATGCAGTAGCTTTAATTGGTTCTTGTTAAAGGAGTAGCCATCAATTAATGCACATTTGAGTTAGTCATTCATTTCAATGGTATATCAGTCTGTATTGGCAAAAAATAGAAGCATGACAGTTTTCATTTTGGGAGGAGACAAGTGAAATGGTGGTGTTCCTAATTTTCTGAAGTGGAATCTGTGAGTGATATGAATCATTGTGCAAAATCCAAATTGATGTGAATGGTAGGTAGCAAAAACATTCTGCTTAATGATTTTGAACTGACTAGCTGTTGTTTTCATATAGCTTTCTTTCCTGAGTAAAATGAGTTGCAGAGAGCTGTTCTAAAGTATCAGTTAAAACAAATGCATTAAAGATGGCTACTTGCTCTGTTCTTAAAAATGAGCTTCCCATGTCTTTGTAAGAACTACAGGGTTTGGCGTTGGTTTTTTTTTTTTTGTGGGATTCTGTTGTTGACAATTTCCTTCCTTATCTCATTATTTATATCTGATTATTTTGGATGAAACACTTCTTTCTGCCTTTCAGTTATGAGAGGTTTTCCTTCTTAACAAAAGGAAATAAAACCGAGTTCTAGTTCTGCTTTCTCCATTATTTTTCAAAGCAGACTATTGACTAGATAACAAATTTGATAAATTAACAAATTAAAAAATTCAGCAGATTAACTGGCTCATCCTATCTCTGGAAAATGCTGTAAAATGAATAAAGCAAATGAGGAGCAGTTGTGAAAGCATCACACATACAATAGCATATTTTTTCATGTCTTGTTTACTTGCACAGCTTGCTTTACCTACTAAGTGATGTTTAGAAGGATGAATATAGGACAGGAAAAGGCAAATCATGGAAGTGCTGCTTAATTTGTTGTTGCTGATAGTCAGCATGGCAGGCTGAGGAATGTCTTTGGAGACTGCCTTGCAAAACAGCACCTGGATTGATGCTCAACTGGTCTAGGAAGAACAGGATGCTACTATTTTTAAAAACACAGCCCAGTAATTTAATCTTAAAAATATTCAGCCTCTTGAGACTATTTTCTTGTCAGATGGGTGTTTTTTGTGTATGGAAAGGGCATAGAGGTTGATTTATTCTGGTGCAATTTCTGTCGATCTGTAGTACAAGCAGACTCATTTTTCATGTGTTGCTTCAATGTTCAGAAAATGTTCATCTGTAACTTCTTAGCTTGGGAATTCCCAGGTATTTTTCTACTTGGATGATAACCACTCCCAGATATCCTCTACAGCTTCAGAAGTCAGGCAGGACTGAGTGCATTTATATGGCATTGCTGTGGGCAATTCCCAGTTTATTTAATGAAGCGGGGCTTGCTCATCTGCCTTGTTTTTGCTCTTAGTCCATGGGAGTTTTACCTAATATTTCATTCTTTATCCTTCATACAGCAGAGTTAGGGATAGGTCTACAAAAACATCCAGTGAAATCTGGTTATCTGCCTATGCACGAGTGCCACTTGCAAAACTTTTCCTGGCTTAGAATGGGACTGGGATAGAATTGACACACCATTTGCGAAAACTTTGCCTGATCTTCTATGTAGTTTTAAAGGTAAAAATTTACTCTCCTATGTGCTTGAATTTTTGCTTCTGTAAAGGTGTAAAATTACTTTCTTATTGCAAGGTCTTTGCTCAGCACTTTTCTCATCCTTAAATCAACAGATTGGGTGTCTGGTATCTTCAGTTCCCTGAAAAACCTGGTCCTGTATCTGTGGTTGTAGTGTGCCTCATGAGCCTGGGTGTGAAAATCACAATATCTGACCTGCTACTCAAGTGAGACTGGTGATGAAGCTGGGCTGAGGAGGTGACAGCACTTGCTCTGTTTCCTGCTGCAGCTGTGCTTTGCTGCAGGATGTAAGGCTCATAAAGCCTTCAAGATTCCTGGGCCTGAGTACTGTGCTCAGGTCAGCTTCAAACTGTGAAACGATGTCTGAACAACTTAAGGAAATTCACCAGCTGAGGTATTACTGACTTCTTAGGAGCCTCGGTTCCCACAGGTTGGTTTTAAGGTATTTCCTTAAATTCAGACTCTTACGAGCTTATGTATGCTAGTCTGACTTTGGCAAGCAGCACAATAGGACTGGCACTAAATGGCCAGCTAAACGTTCCAGAATTTTTAGTTGAATTATGACAAAACGAAAGTTTTCCTTGGGTAATAAGCAGCAGGTTCTTGTGTGTAGATTGCAAAGCCATATTCATGAATTTGGATCATCACCAGCACAATCTTGGGACTTTCGAACTTTGTCATTTCAGCAGTTCCCCTCAAGCAGCAGGTTGTATACATGTATGGATAGCCACACGTGTTTATTCACATACACAGAGCTTTTTGGGATCCTGTGTGGAATTTTGCATCTGTACTGGGGCACACTTTTTTTAAAAAAAAAATTCCTGGATTTTTTTTTACTAAATTTTCCAAATCAGTTCAAGACAGCAAAAATAATGCCAAAATAAATTAGAGGTCTTAATTTAATTATGTACCTAAATAGGAAGCCAATTAAAAAAAAAATCAACACACATCACCCAAATATCTTCAGTTTTTGCTTTTTATTGAGTTTATTCTCAGTTTTGCTCTGCTGTGGATACATACACTGTAGTTATGAGTCTTTTAAAGAAATTGTGTTCTTTTGTCATACTGTATTTGCACAAGATCCATGTACCCAACTTCTTTTAAATGAGGCAAAAATAAAAAATGACAGCTTTTTGGGATGTTGCCAAATAAAATTTTCTGTTTGCAAATGATTAAAATTTCAGCTACATTTAAAACATACTTTTGTATTTTACTCTGGGGGCATTGAGTAGGAGGGAGGGAATTCTAAATCATCATTTGATGTCTTACTGATTGATCATGGTCAATGAACCATGGATTCTCACAAATACTTGAATTGTCAGCCTAGTTAGCAATACACTTACTTCCTTTATCATTAGGAAATCACAAAACTTTACCTAGAATGAGAAATACACTTTTGACAATGGTAACATCATCAGATTAATATTCTTAAGATTTTTCAAGAGGTAGTTATGGAACATAATAATTGCTCTAGAGCTTCATGTGATGTTGAAACACCTCTACTGTGCTACTGCAATTTTCTTATTTGTATACTAGCTTGTACAAGGAGAGGTTAATTAGCTGGATTTTTTTTTTTTTTTTTAATATAGCAGGAATGGGGTGATGGGAGCCCTCTCCATGAAATTCCTGAAGGACGGGTACAGAGCCAGGTGTCTGGGAAGGAAGTGCCCCTTAAAGTCATAGGGACTGGGGAATGCCAGGCTGGGGAGTGATTCTGCTTAAGGGGGCCTGGAGAACAAGAGCTGGTGGTGTGTCCTGTCAGCAGAGAGGGACAGCAGCTTCCCAGCTGTGTGAACAGGAACATGGTCCCCTGATCAGCAGAAACAGCTCTTCTCAGCCAACCACACCCAGTCTGAAGACCTCTGAACAGGAGAGGCATTGGTCAGCCACAGCAGGTCCAGCAAAGGCCATCCCAGCGTTTGGGGCTGGAGCTCTTGCCCTGTGAGGAGGGGCTGAAGGAATAGGCCTTGCTCACCCTGAAGAAAGAAAGTGCTCCTGGGGGACCTCAGAGCAGCCCTCCAACATCAAAAGGTCATAAAGAACATGGGTCCAGGCTCTCCACAGTCATGCATGGTGGGAAGTTCAACAAAAAGGGGCACAAGTTGAAAAGGGAGGTGCAGATTGGACATAGGTAATACTGTTTAACCCCACACTCCAGCAGTGACACAGGTCGCCCAGAGGGGTTGTGCATTCTCCTTCCTTGGGAGTTTTTCAAGATCTGCTGCTCTGACCCTGCATGTGGCCTTGCTTTGAGCAGCAGGTAAGACTAAGGACCTCCTGAAGTCCCTCCCAACTTGAATTGTCCTATGCAATGAGATCCAGTGGGGAGGACAGAAGGCAGAGGTATAATAAAAAAGGAGTCACATCAGGGAAGTGTCCTGCAGTAGTTCTATGTGTGACTTATATTTGCTTGTTTTTTATAAAGTTTAAGGTACAACTGGACTTAGAATCATATTTAAAACAGTCTTGAGAGCTGCACAATACAAAATATCAGTATTTTATTACCACTCTGTGTTGGTGTCCTGCAGCCAGTGCTTCAGGGGACTCTGGGTTCAGTCTTCGTGCTCCTGGTCCATTCAGTCCTTTTTTCTTAATTCTGGGTGGTGGGAAGCCTTCTATTCTCCACTGGGCCAGTAACAAAGACATTCTGCCTTGTAAAACTGCCAGTAAAACAGGCAGAATTCCCTTCCTAAACCATGAGCACCTAGTTACTGTCTTCAGCAGTGCACCAGCCCATAATTGCTTAGTGCTTCCTGCACTGGCATCAGTGGGGATTTCTGTGGAAGGAACTGCTGCAGGGGACAAATTGATCAGCTAAGAGAGGCTTAGAGATCTGAGTGCTGAGGTTACTGACAGCAGATCAGGTTTCTTGAATGAAGTAGAGGACTGCCTGATTCCGTTAGGTTAGTTTTACTCGCAGCTGGGGAAGAAGCAGTGTGGTTCCCATTTGAGATAAAAAAGTCCCTTGCAAGCTCCAATTTGTTATGTTTCTTCTGATCCTGATGTATTATTTAACCACCAGTCCACATCACTCTCAACAGCACATGGGTACCTTTCAGTAAGGACCTTAAATACCTGGCAGAGCAAGCTGGGATCCAGGAGCTGTGCCACAAAGCAGCATCTGCAACTTCCTTACTTGCTCAGTTGGCATCTCTATACGTTGTTATTACACAACTAAATATTTCAATGTTTGGTGAGTTGGCTTCGTTCTTCTCCACCGTCATTAAGATTCCCATCATTAAGATACAATCCTGCAGATGTTTCCAGGACTCCTGCCTTCCCTTCAAGCCATCTTCTCAATAACTGTGGAAGTGCCCTCACTATCTGTCTTTTTCTTTGTGCAGCCACTCTAGCTCCAGTCTTCAATAATGCATGGTCTTGCAGGAGGTGCACCAAAATGATTTTAGCTACCTCCAACTTTTTTGGACAGAAGGATAATAAAAATGATTTCACAGTAACTAAAGTAAGTCAGTTCATTCGTGAAAGCACTTAAATATAACTTATTAGCTATTCAGGAGGAAGGTTTTACTAAAGGTACAATGCATTTATGTATTAAAGTGCAGCTCAGCTCCTGAAAAATGACTACGTAAATAAGCACTTGTCACATCTTATTTTTGTTGATTTTTTTTTCTTCTCCTAAATTTGTTTTCTGCTGTTAACTCTATTGCTGTCATGATTTTAACCATGAAGTAGCTGTATCTTACTCCTAGTGGAGTGAATTGCCAGTGAGTTACACTTGTGTGTTGCCACTGACAAGCCACCGTTACAGGCATTCTTACAAGACAGAAGGCACAAGTCAGTGTGACGCTTGTCACAATATGACACAGAAACTTTTGGAATATGATGTTTGAGATAATAAGATCAGGTTGTGGTCCAGTTTTCTAAGTCTGGGGTAAAAAAATTGTAACTGAGAATACTGAGGTAAATCCACAAATTGTTTTAAACTCCTAATTTCCACTAGAGCTGACAGTGTGCCGGTATGTCCAGTGGGGTATCAAGAGTCACTTTGGCTCCAACAGCATCCATGGGCCATCTAATTTCCTCGTTTCTTGGTGTCTGGGTGTGGGGGCTATTAGCACTAACAGACTTAATTCTAGCACTGTGCAGAGGCACAGCTTAGTCCTGAGAAACCAGAGGTTAAATCAAGAAAAGATATAACTGCAGTACTTCCCAAAACTGAGGTGAAGAAACAGCTGGGGAGATGTTTCTAGAGTACAAGTCTGACTGCAGACGTCATAATTCAAGTTACTCAAATGTTTGGCTCCTTTTATCTCTTTTGGATCTCGCTGTTAGCACCTTGGTACTTGTATACAACTAATACTTGATAGCACAATCACAAAAACAATAAACAGCCTTACAAAAACATAGATCTAAGGTGACTCCTTCAAGTGAAATCTTACTTTAAGCGCAGTTTCAATGTCACGTATCATAATTGCATCTAATATTAGAGACTGACTTAATGCAACACAATGTCAATGACAATATAAAGGCAATCATGAACAGAGAAGATATCTGAAAATTGTTTGGGGGGGATGGAAGGAAGGATTACACTGCAGTGGAGACTTCTGTAGACATGACAAACCTTTCTCGGTGACACACAGAGGAATTATTTTTTTCTCTCCTAAACTGCTGGACACTTTATTCCTGTTTCCATTTTGATACTGGAATCTGCCTGGAATCCCTAAATGTGAGGTTGGGGGTTGTGTTGCATTAAGTCAGTCTCTAAAGCCAGGTAGCTGGATCTGAAGCTGAGGAAAGCTTTAAAAGTGACCCCATGGAGTCTAACAACACCTGAATTATCAGGATCTCCTACAGTTGAATGAATTTTCTTTTTTTTTTTCAGTGGGCTGCCATTCTAATAATGCTTTGAATGTCAGCAGTGATAACTATTTCTAATTAGTCCTTCCAATTCTGTGAGGAAGGAAGAAATCCATAATACAAAATGAATTCTAATGAGGGATGAAACTCTCCTAAGAAACAGTGAGTCAAGAGCTGCAGAGATTCACCCCATGGGGACCTGTCTGACACTTTAGCTTAACACTCAAGAGTTTAAGTGACCCTACAGAATATAAATCAGCTTGTGCTGCTTCAGCATTAGCTGCTGAGCAGCCAGTGCATAGGAAAGCTGACCTCTTTACTCAGGTTGGCTTGAAGCTTAGTTGGAAAAACACCCAGGTTTTGTTGGATTGAGAGTGGAGGTAGGGAGCACTCGTAAGTTGGTTCTGTATTGTGAAAAATCCTCTTTCAAAAGCCTGTCCATGGATGCAAACAAAAAGCAGAATGCTGAGGTGTTCTCGGTGCCTGGTGAGCTCCTCGTTTGGGATGTCCCTGGATGAGGATGCTGAACTCACAAGGAAATGACATTACAGCCCTGAAAGTGGGTCTACTCCTACAAGCTTATGTTACTAATAGCCTTCAGTAAATATGCAAGCATAGTCTTTTACAACCCAATTTGAAAATCTGAAAGCATGATGACTCTAAAGCTATTAATGATACCAATGGCTACACAGTGTGATTCCAGACCAAAGGAGAAAAGCCATGGTAAGTGATGACTTGCACCTTACAAAAGGGTTGGAGGTGAGGGGTTGGGGGGCATGATACCATTTCCCAAAATGCAGCAAAAAGAATGAACACAAATGCTTTCAAATTTTTGAATGACTCAGTGTTTCATAAAAATGTGGAGGGCAAAATTATTTCATAAAAGACAAAGGCAGTTTCAATTAAATAACTCATCCATGTCTGGAAATGCCACCCTCTGATTCACATTTTTCTCTGCTGTGTCCATCCAGCAGAGGTTGCTAATGATTCTGATAGCGAATTATTTCAGTCAGTAAGGGTAAACTGAAGAATACAGTGTTTTTGCCCACTGACCTTTGTGCCTGCTTTTCTATCCCTGCTTGCACTTGGGCAAAAACATTGAACAGGTCTAAATGCTCTTCATATCTGATACCTGGTAGCCTATAGCTATACTGAGGCAGCCTGGTAGAAATGAGGTTGCCTTGCTTTTTTTGCTTTATGAAATACTCCCCTTTTATTTTTAGTTTTTCTGCAACCAGCAAATTGCTAATGCTTCTGACTGGCAGGCAAGATTGCCTGATCCTCATTCTGCTACCAATGCCCAGGGCCAAAGAGAATTTTTAACAGCATGAAAGACAGGCTGAATATGACAAGGCAGTGGATATGAGTTTGTGGAGTTTTTCCTGAGGACTTTGTTTCAGTTTGTTTCATGTCATTTATTATTTCTAGGCTTGTGAATGAGTAAAAAGCACTTGTTGGTTGTTATTTTGATTTTTCTTTTAAAGAGAAATTATCTTCTTGCTTCTAAGGTGATTGACATGGTGGACTGTGCTTCCAAGGAGTATGTCTCTTCAGTTTTCTTTTCTTTAGCAGCCTGTTGGACACCTTTGTGGAGGTTCAGAACACTTCTGTTTCCAGCAAAGCAGAGTAGCAATGGCTGCATGTATTTGGCAATCCTAACAACCCACTCTAATTTACAGGAAGGGGAAACCAAAAAATAATCAGAGAATTAAAGCATTTCTTATGTTTCACATCATTTGAATGGGAGTAACGAAATCCAGCAACTCTCAGTCTTGATGTTTAAAAAATGTCTGTGAGCAGGTAAGCACTTTAAACAAGAAATGCAGTGCCAAAGTAATCTCTGCCATCATATCCTCAAATTCCCTGGAGTTATAGTAGGGATTAACTTGCTTCATAATGTTTGAAAATTGGAGGAAAAAATGAGTTAAAGCTTTCTACCAGAAATTCCAATCAGCATTAAGGAGTTGAATGAATATTACTAAACATACATTTGAAAAAACCTGAAGCAAACCTGCTCTTACCTGCTCAAAGATTTAAATGGATGTCTTTTCATCCATTTTTTCTTCACTGTGAGTGGCTTTGCTTAGTGAAAGTTTTAGTAGCACAAATAGGTTAGAAGAATGAACTTTTGAGCTAAGCACAAATGCTAAGAGGAAAGAATTGGTTTTATTCCTAAGTGAACATTTGCATGAACTGTGCAAATGTGCATAACCACAGACACAGTGGAAATAGAAGAGCTCAATAGAATACTCAGCTCAAGTATTCTGCAGTAACTGCTACAGCAACTATGGAGTAAAAAGAAATTAGTAAGGGAAAAAGAGGAAATTGTACTGTTTGTAAATTTATTTTTGAGAGCACAAATAGAAAGTAATTTCTACACTTGAATTATTCACTGTGAATTACTCACTGGGATTTGGCCCACTATAATGATTTAAGATGAAGAACTGATACACTGTTGTAAAATTTATGCTCTTATTTGTAACTTATTTCAATCCAAATGAAAGTATTTTGGATCTTTCTAAACATGTCAATTATGAAATCTGTGTCCAGTTGCCTGATACTAAGAGATCAACGGGAAGCCTTGATGATTAGGCTATTTTATGAGTACAGTGCAATTCAGCAAAACAGTTGCAACATCTATCAAGACAAGATTTAGTTTCTGGCCTGATGTTTGATAAAGAAGGTACAATCTTCTGTATTGTCCATCTCCTACAGATTCCTTTTTCATATTTGTAATTGAAAAAAATTACTGGGAATTGCTTCAGTATTGTCCTTCTGGGGTTGGGTTTTACTATTCTGCTGAAAATGTCCAGTAAAGTAAGTGGTTTCTCCAAAGACTTTTGACCTTTAAGATGAAATAACCCCATATATAATCCTCAGTGCAAATTTTTATAGCTGCTAAGCAATTTTCCAATGCAGCTGGCTATTTTTATATCTTGAAAAACTAGTAATGATACAAACAGTTGATTATGGTTTACAATGGCAATAAACCTCTCAGTATTGGTTGTTACCAAAATAAATTGCCATTCTGTTAAATGTTAAATAACAAGTCATAAACTGCTGAAAACAACCAATTTCTTGTGGATTATTGCCTGAATAAATTTCAGAAGGAAGAGCAGATCATGAAATTGTGATCAGCAGATCAGGCCTAATGAAATTTTATGTCTTTTAAAAAGCTGAAGGATCTTCAGAATATGATGCAAACTGTAACACCCATTAAACAACAAAAAAATTAAGTCTCCTGGTAGTTTCAGGATTTTTGTGTGAGACTATTTTTATCTTGTAACATCAGCTCTTGCTGTTTTCCATTGCTTCTTCAGGTGTTGAAAAACCCAACTAATGCCAGCATGCTGAGCCCACTGAGAAGGCAGAGAGGAGCCTGTTCAAATACAAAGCACCTACATTAGATGTCTGCTCAAAATCAGAAGGGTTGATATCTGCTTTGGAATAATTACTACTGCTCATCTCAAAAGCAAAAATACCATCAAACATTCATTGGTCAGGTGCCATCTTCCCAAGAGTGAGTGACAGGAGACGTCTTCACCATAGAAACGAGTGTTATCTCCTAAGAATAACATTAGCCTCCCTTGTTACTAGTTTTAAATCCTTGAGTATAAACAGCAGTTGCAAGGCATGTGTGCCTTGATTGTGCATTTTCATTACTTAATGTGTACTGGGTGTGTATTAGCTGCTGTAAGGCTAAAAAAAGACATCACCAGAAGAGGAAGCAATTAAAGGGATGGAAATGCAGCCATTAATAATCCAGTCCTGGAAACATGATCAGGGAGAAGTCTCCTGTTCATGCTCATGAAAATCAGACCTCTTCACAGAGAAGCCTGGCAGAGAGTGCTCTTCAGCAGCAGTATCCTCCCCCTCGATCTGCAGGTTGATTTTGAATCAGTCAGGGAAAGGTGGGAGAAGAGAGCAAAAGGAGGAAAGGAGAGAGGGTTATTTCTCTTTCTCTCCTTTTTCTTCTGGACCTCCCTTCCTGCTTACTTTTTTTCTCAGGCAGGGTTGAAATCCAAGAAAGTTGAACCAAATATTTTAGCTATTTAAAACTGCTGCATTATGCATTTTTTCCAGAATGTCACCAAGCCTTTTTTGAGTAAAGGAGATGAAATTCCCCTCATAATAGCTTTGTAGGATACGGTGATATCCTGAGAGTGCCATAAAAATGCCATTAAGAGACATTTCATTTTGGCTTCTGGGGACTCTACACTTATCTATTTTGACTTAAACTCTTTCTTCCATCTCTGCAAGAGAGGAACATGACACGGGAGTTGCACAAAATGAGCTCAGATCAGGGAAGACAGATTGTAAATCGAGACTTGCTGGAGCTAAATCATGTTCTCTCTCTTGATCTCTTATCAGATAACTTTTATCCAAAAGGTATTGAGGAAGTTAATTGCAACTGCTAAGATGAATCTTTAGGAAATATCATTCTCCAGAGCCTTCTTTTCCCTGCTCTCCAGACCCCATGTTGCATTTTTTTCAAGGCTTCAGATATGAAATGGTTATCTTGTGAATTGTAACATCCTTATCCTTTCCTACAGAACTGTTCAGATGAAGAAGAAAACTGTAGCTTTTTATTTGCAGGGTTTAGGAATCCAGAGAAGCAGTGCATGAGGGGGAGAGGCAGTGGCTTTCTGAATTAAAATGCTTGCTCTACTTGACAACCTAAAGACAAAGGTAAAAAGGGATGTTTTCTGTTTAGAGACCGAAGTACTATAGATAGTCTTGGATAAGAAACAGACTGAAATTCCTGTTGTAAACTTCTAATTACCTTGTGTGGCATGACTTCTAGATACATTATCTTGCAAAGATAGTGAAGTTGTGAGTGCACATTAAGACAGCTTTATGCATAAAAAGAATAGGTGTTCGTAAAGGCTGAGGGAGATCTAGTTACTCTCTGGAAACAGGCATCATAAAACTTTTGGTGACAAAATATTGCAACTTTCCCATTGCCAATAAGTATTTTAATATTCTCAGATCACCAAAATAACAACAGAGCCTGCTGTTTCTTAATTAAAAGAACACAGCAGACACATGAACGTTTGAAGGAAGACAAAAACATAATCAATAGCTGTCGGGGAAGGTCAGGTTATGTCCCACTCAAGAGGAGAGCTCTCCCTGTGCAGATAAGTCAGATGGACAGGAAGGACATGCAATACATTGATGTGTATGCAATGAGGTGGGCTAAATAAAATTCATTGATAGCAGGAGGCCCCATCTGCTTTGACACCAACGCAAGCGCAAACAGCTTTTAACATTTTGCACACTCGAAATCAAGTAAATTACCATCTTGCTGACAGCTTCAGTAGTGGCATGAAAGCTGATTGGATACAGCATCTGATTTCATGTGTTATCACCTTCAAGATCCAAGTGGTTTTTGTATTTTAATGTATCAGAGAAATGGATAGAAGTCTGGATACTATGCCGGAGGGTGCATAAGAATCTTGAATGCTGAGGAATACCTTACAGTTATAGACATATGGGGATGGAAAGACATTCCTAAAATATTTCTGCTATGTATGTGGCACAGACAGAGGGACAGATAATGTATTCCAAAGTAGCAGTGGATTCAGTGATCTAGGTTTTCCTCCCTCATCTTGACAATGTGCAATTTGTATATTCACTTCCAGTATCCATGTAATTTTTGAACTCTTGTGTCTGGCATAGGTTCTGATAATATTAAACAAAGTACTGTTTTCACAGCACTGCTGGCGTCTACAGTGCTTTTGGAGCAGAGCATGTTGTTCATAAGCTAAGGAAGACAGTGAGTCCACAAAACCAGACACAGGTAGGGAAGATGCATGGGAAGCAGGGGCGGGGTGTGGGTGTGTGTGTTAAAAATAAGCAGGGTGAAGCTAGAGAGAAGACACTTTTCCTAAAGGAGGAAGATTATGTATCCTTTACTGCAGAGTTTTCCTTTTGTTGTTTTTCTTTTTGCTGAGCATGACAGAGCAGAGATTCATTGTGAAATCTTGCAAAAGAAGTGAGCTTTGATTTAGTTTGCTCAGTTTCTCAAGAGCTGCTCAAAGACAAAGGTTAAAGGCCACTAAACAAATGCAGGCTCCATTTGTTTGAAACAACGTAATGGCAAATATATTTATATTATACAGTGACTAGATTTTTATACTTTGCACTGACGGTTTCTCCACACAAAGCAATCACGACTTGGGTTGTGTGTTTCTTTACATGCAAGTGCAATCAAGACAAAAACCCAAAATCACAAAAAATGTTTTTTACAGGGTTATATTGTACTGCATATCAGGCAGTATGAAGGTGGGGGCTCTCTGGGAGGAAAGCCCTGGACAGGTGTTAACATGATACCATTTTTCTGACCCCTGTTTCTCCATACACTTTGAAAGACGTAGATGTTTAAAGGTGGAGTTGCTGAGCCAAGTGTATTTTCCTCTATATTTGCAGCTAGGCAATGAAAGAGGGTGACTGTGACACACAGGACAGGAACTGAAATGTATACTCAGGACCATTCCCCTATTATTCTCATTTTGTGAAGCCAACAGAAACCTCAGTAATAGCCTTGCTGTGGAAAGGGAGTTTTGAATGGCAGTTTGCTTTATGACTCTTAATTTATTTCTCCTTCAGTTGCTGGTCTCATGACTGACTCCTCCTTCCCTCTCCCTCTCACACTGTG
Organism: Eopsaltria australis; assembly: GCA_034509425.1. NCBI lineage: Eukaryota > Metazoa > Chordata > Aves > Passeriformes > Petroicidae > Eopsaltria > Eopsaltria australis. The sequence continues at coordinate 1,447,995 of JAVTVJ010010674.1, read as the reverse complement.
TGGCGTCATTCTTCAACAGCTTTCCTTGCATTTCACCGTACGCAGGCTCATAAGTTTTACTGTGAAATGCTTTGGCACATAGGCAGTGAGGAAAAATCTGTGTAAGAAGCCTGATGCCTTAGAAATATTTTGTGTGTTCCTCTGCAGAGGAAAGAAAGTGTAAAAACACAGGGGAAGGTATTCTGCGGAAAAAACGTATTGCTCTGTGTCACATGAACACTGTTTGAGAGCTACAAATTCCTGCACAAAAATACAATAAAACATAATGAACACCTCTCCTGCTGGCAACCTACATAAGAAGACACAACTCAGCTTCCACTTGGGATGTGGCTTGGTAGAAAAGGGTCAGGAGATGGGGAGAAAGAGAGGAGCCCTCCCACCCTTCCAGTCCTGCCTTCCTCATTCTCGTGTGTGACACAGGTATCCTACAGATATCTCTGCAAACCCTGAGCCCACACTTGAATGATGCACCAAGTGGTGATGGACGTGCACCTGCCTGTCCCTTTCCCAGGCTTTCTTGGAAAAAGGAGATGCAACTGAAGTTGAAATGAGGTGGGATGATAGGAAAGAAGATGTGGTGTGACCAATGGAAGTAGACCTGGAATGCCTCTGAAGTGCCCTGAATCTCTCAGCTGCTGTGCACACATCTTGCTCTCCCATCGAATGAAGGGAAGGGAGGTCAAAAGAGATCAGTTGGAAACAACTGCCAAGGATGGCAAATCCTTACAAATTAACGTGCCTTTTGGGAAGGAGGAAGGCAGTGCAATTTTGATGAGAAAGGCTGCTTTCGGTTTGGGCTTAATCATGCAAGGTGCTGAGTGCCTTCAGTCCTCATTCACATTGATGGGAACTGACTGTCCTCATGCTACCTGGCAGGCATGGCTGCTAGGTCAGCTCTCGTTCCCCTCTCCCCCGAAGCCTGTCACTTCACTTCCTAAAGAATGTCTTATTTTATGTCATCTGTGGCACAGGGAATTAATGAGGTTTTCTCTCAGATGCTTCTCGTTTATGCCCAGAAAATCAAAGGGACAGATGTTTTTCTCTGCTAGAAAGTAAACCCCTGGGAAGATGGCAGAAAAGAGCTGGTTGGATGTTTGTAGCATCCCCGTCCCAGAGATGCAGAGGGGGCTTGGACCTACTTTGGGTCTGTGAAAAGATGGAGCAGCCATTTGGTGTCTGACTGTCCTCATGAGCTGTGGTTCTCCTTTCTTGTTTCAAAGCATTTCTAACCCTCCAGGGACCACCTCTGACCACATCATTCCACGAGAAATGGATGGAAGGCACACTTAATATCAATGATATCTTAATCATCTGGTCTTTGAAAAGCGAAAAGGCCAAGAAAAATACTTCTGTTAGCAGGAGAATCATAGCATTTGATAAACATGGACTTCATGCATCTAGTTGAGATGCCTCTATGCTGAACTGTGCAATTCACAAAATGTAAATGGGGTGCTTATCAGATGGATTATTTTCTGAAAGCACAGGCAAAATTACAGTAATTACTTTTCCTCCTGCTACATTATCTGTATTCCCAAGAAACTTTATAACTTCATCCAGAAAATAAATAAATATTTACTTAAAAGACCAGAATAGCTGAGTAAAGGTTCCCTTCACTTCCCACAAAATCAGCATTTCTCTTGAACAAAGAGCTTTTCTTGGCAGCATGAGATTTTCACGGGGGCAGGTACTGTCAGTGAAAACTTTTTCCTAGGAGATCACTATATATTAATCTAGATTTTCAAGAAGCTGTAGTTTCCTTAAATTCCCAGTTCTTTGACATGCCCTTGGGTGAGAAATGAGTTCCTACTATTCTTCCTTCAGCAACTGAGTGCTTTGGCCTAGCTTTTTAGGTACATCCACCAAGGTTATTGCCTGGCAATAATCAATATTAAGGACTCGCCTTTTTAATGTGAGATAAAGATTAATCTACTTTATCACTCCACTTACTCTCCCTTAAGCCCACTCATATACATGCATTTGATTATACTTCGTGATTTGCAAAGAATAAATCTGAAGGACTAGTTAAAAAAATAATCTGCCATGGCTTGCTTAGCTCATCAAACCGTGTAGATTATGGAGTAATTCTAACACCAACTGGTTCTACAGCATCGTAGGGCTCTGTAGACAAGTAATAAGCACACCTTATAACACTTCCCCATCCATCCCAAATGTAAGCATTTTAACCTGGTTTATTTGTTTTTTTATTTTCACATATGAAAAGCAAAAATTTTCTTGGGCACTTGTATCCTTTGTTACATTAGCGTGATAGTGCCCACTGTCTTTTACGGTTTTGTCCTCAGAATTTCCCCGAGTTAGAAAGTGCTGTTCTGTTCTGAGTAACTGATGTGCAGAAAAGTGAGAAGACTTTTCTCATGGCCACCTGGGAAAGTCAAAATGGGTCAAGAGCTCAAGCCATGAATTCAGCTGAGACCTTCTCACTTCCTTTCAGGCTTGCATGTAAGAAAAATGTTTCACAGCTGCTCTCACATCTCCAACCTGGGAATAATGCAGTGTCCTCATGGCTTATGTCTGAATCTAAGACAACCTGTCTGACTGTGCACTGAAACAGCCTCAGAGTGTTCAGCCTGTTCATCACAGTCTTCACCATGAGCTGTGAGGATGGGAACAAGCAGCTGGGTGGTGCTACACACTTGAGCAAAAAGACCAGGTCATCAATTCCTTTAGTGATAGCACCAGGGTCTGAGAGCTAACTCCAATTCCTAGGACACTGCTTCAGCCTCTGAACTAACCTTCTTCCCATAAAATACAGTTAATATGCAGGTGCTTTGTAGCTGGACAGAGACCTTGTAATGTGACATCATGCCAAAACCACCCATTTGATTCTGATTAAGAAATCAACACAAAGATTCAACCTCATCCAACTCAGCCCATGCCCTGAGTGCATGGAGACCATAAGAGAGACATTGCTGTTCTCTAACACATGCGTGCAAATAGTTGGGAAATAGCTCAAAAGATATCAAGTAACTAATTGAGCATCATGACTGCACCACTGCATAAACTCCTTGAAAGAGCAGCAAAGGGTGAAAATTGCTGATGGCAATTTCCACAGAAGAGTAATTTAGCTCAGAGGCAAAGAGAGTGGTGAAGGAGAGAGAGAATATACATGTCAGCGTGGGAGAGGGTGGATTGGTACAAGAAGGAGTGCATTAGAGTATGTGTGAGTGTGGAGGAGTGAGTTTCTCAGAATTAGGGCAAATTCTGCATTCATAGTAGACCTTGCAGAGAAGCTGCATGTGTGCATGTGTATACCTATATACAGGTTTGAACTTGGCCATCTCGGGGTCATTAGTGCTTCACAAGACATTTTTCCTGGATATATTTCCAGTTCTTGCAAGTGTAGGGAAAAAGATCTTGAAAGTGGGATTGAAAGCCAGCTGAAAATGCAAAACTTGGAAGATGCATCAGTGATTTGGAAAATATATAAAAGCAGCAAAACTCTTTTTTCAGAAAGTGGAAAGATGGAGATGGGGAGATGGCAAGGGAAGACTGTTGTTATAATTGCCTCCTGGGAAGATGTTGGTAGTGTTTATCAAAAGAGGAAATGTGTTGTGAGTGGGCATTCCATCTCTGGGCAAAGGAGAACGTGTAGAGAGTCCTGTGCCCCTTAAAATAAGGAGTTAAATTGCACAGATTCATCCTTCCTCTTTCACTATACCAGTGCCTTCATGTAGGCAAAAAGAAGATGCTTTTTGCTGTAACCCAGAGTCATTGGATGTAGAGAGGAGAACTCTAAGAAATCAAAGTTTAAACCAGTGAGAAATCCTTTTCTTCAGCAATTTAGTAAAAAATATCTCTTTATTGAGGTGGGCAGTGAAGTATATCCAAGATCTTTATGCATACTGCATCTCTCCAAAATCTATGCCAGGAAAACAGAGTCAGATGTTTAGGCTCTGGTTCCTACTCATTGCTGGTTTCCCTGGTAATCCACTCTAGCAGTATTCCAGCTTTGAGACTCCTAAGCACAAATTTTTGGGCTCATTTCCAGTCACTTATCTTTCCAGTGGGAACAGTCTATTTCTTACTTCACCCACTTAGGCACAGCAATTTATACTTCTGATTCATGCTGTGGCGGACTGAGGGGAAGATTTTATAGTGGTAATACCAATTGTCCCCTATCCCACAGTAACTTTAAAGTACTTAGCAAAACCTCAGGAGGTGTGGAAATGCATGACAGGAAAATAAAGTGTTCATGTAAGTAACAGAATTGTCCCTTACATATCCCTTAACCCCCAAAAGTCATGTTCACACAGCTGAAGGTTCTTCTAATTAGGAAAACACCTCACAAGGCAAGGATTTCACCTTGAAAAACTACTTCAAATATATTCTCAGTGGTCATTTATCATAATAAGTAATTGATCTCTTGGTCAGTAGCTAAAAGATTTTGCTCTGACCACATGAACCTAAGGATGAATCTAAGTGTACATTCAGTTGTCTGTATTTCCTTTTCCCTTGCAGTGATTCAGTGCAGCATTGGCTAAGGATAAACATTTATTAGAACAGTTTGTATGGAATAGCTACATTCCTCACACTTTCCACACTTAAAAACTCCTAGCTCCATAGTTCCTATGGCCAGTCCTAGGATCAAATAAAGGATTAAGAAAGCACATTATTCTTTGACTTTGTCCTTTAGTATTAAATCTGTAAGGGAAATGGAATACAATCCTGAGATTTGGGCTGTCTGCACGCTGACCTTAAAGGGCATTGCCAAATTATTGGAGATGAATGTTTCTCTCAAGATGCTGTTTTCTATTATGTTCTTCTTTAGGAGTGGAAACCACCTGGGATTGACTGTTCGAATGGAACTTGATTTCTAGAAGCTTTTCAGCTTTACTGTGTTTATGTGGCAATAATTACTTGCAAAATAAGGGCTGTGTGGATTGTGTTTTACCAAATGATTTAGGTATTTGTGATGGATTTCCACCTGTACAAGTTTTGATTGCAAAATCACTCAATGGAGAAAAAACATAGGCAAGTGTCAATATTGCATAACTGAGGTAAACATCTCTTGATCTCCCAAATGCTGCTTAACTGGTTTCCACTGTTTAGATGTACTCTTGACTGTGGACTATCACAAACTCTCCGTATGAATTTTTAAATCGGTTCAAAACATTAGGCCACAATCTCTTTGGAATAATTTAAGGAATAATTTAATGGTAATGAAGTTAAAGATAGCACTCAAAATAACCCCTTTAAGATGCCAAATCATTAATACACACTTGCATAAATTCCACTTCCAAATGGAACCTTTTAAGAGATTCTGAGAAGTTTTGCATGCTAGAGTCCAGATATGTTCATGCACAGCTCAGAGTGATACCATATAAAATAAACAAGTGATGGAAAAGTCAGCAAGACCCATAGGCCAAAAGCTACAGGTTTCTCAAAGCAAGTTTTTGACTATGGATGGAATTAGGTTTTTTTAGTAGACTGGAAAATTAAGTTGGAATTGTGGGTGCCAATGTTCCCCTTGGCTCTGGCAGGCAGATATGGTGCCTGTTAGCCTAAGCTAAACCATACAGAGATGAACTTGTAGGTGTCTGCTTGTTTGCTATCACACATGTAGTCAGTGGAGTTTGTGGAGCCACCCAGCTGGCTGGATATAAAAGTATCTCTCTCATAAGCAGCCACCTACATCTGGGAAGCTGAATAGCACTGCAAACTCTCTCAGCCCAACTTAGTGACTTCCTTTTCCCCTGCCTGTGATGGGAATATAAGCACTCTGCTCTCACACCAGCTTTTGAGAGCATAAACTAGGGACTCATCCTTTGCAGAACTTACATGTCTCTGAGCTAGGTAGGCAAAGGTTTCTGTTGTGTCTCTATGACTCCATTCTTGTAGATGTGGGTGGGTTTGAACATCACCTGAAAGACATTGCAGTCTGTAAGAGAAACTGGATGCTGTGCCATGCAGTTCCTGTGGCCTGGCTGCTTCTGCACTAGGAAGCACTAGACATTAAGGTTCTCGTCCCCATATTCCTTTCCAAGGAGGAGGGAACATGCAGACCTGCAAGCCTCCAGCCTTTGTCTCAAGGCTCTCTGTGTTCTGTTGCAGTTTGGTTTAGGCAGGACTCAAGCTGCTCAATGCACGTTGCTGAGCTGGACCAATGGACATTCCATAGAGTAACTCCAACTGAGTCTTTCAGAAGGGAGCTGAGGACTTTGGAGAGCACAGTGTCATGAACACAGTTCTGAATTACTCTGTGCCCTGGGAAGGGCTTCATGAGTTTCTTCCATAATTCTCTCAGCTCACTTTCAATTTTCATTGCTGAACTGAGAAACTGGCTTCCCTTTTGATGGCAGTGGAGAAGAATACCAGCTTCTTTGGAGTCTAAGGTCTGACCCTCATATGTGGATGTACTGAATCCTTATAGAGCTGTTTGTTTTACAATTGGCTGTATACTGGTACTTTAAAAAGCAAATATTCTAAACATGTCTTGTGTAGGATCATTAAACTACTATTTTAGAAATTATTTTCTTTTAAGATGCATTTACAAAGTGGATAGATAGATAGATAGATAGATAGATAAATAGATAGATAGATAGATAGATAGATAGATACTTTCCCCCCTAAATTTCTGGGATTAGAAGCAGTATGAAAAGTTATGTAATGCATCACATTCTCCTAGCTGGTGATAAATATGGATTTTGATGTTAGGGAAATGCTCCTCTATTATTCTGATCAGCTTTTTTTATTTTTTTAAAGTTTGTCTCTTTAGAAAAATTCTTGTAACCCCTTGGACATATTTTTGTTTTCCTCAGAGATCCTGAAATGATATTGAGTTACTTGGGAAATTAGATTTGTCAGCTTTATTTCTGGTTGCTGTCTACATTAATTTTATAATTAAAACCCAAAGATGTGTGTCTAATATGTATGAATCTACAAAAATCAGAAAGAGGAAGAAGTCTGCTTAAACCCATACAAAAGAAGTAGTTTGACACATGTCAGTGTTACGTTTCAGTGCAAGAAAGGAAATATTCTTTTGGCAGAGAGTCAGAGAACATGTAGGCAAACCAAGCAAAAACTCATGAATCTGAAAATTAGTCTGTGAAGTGTTTGTAGTCACAGTCAGTTTTTGCTAAAACATTCAAATACAAATTATTGGATTGCAGATTTGGTATGCACTACAAGTTTTGCTCATTTATACACGGATTATATATGTTGCATTTTGTATAGAAGGCTGGGATATGGAAGGAGAAAAAAGTTATTTCAGGCAACTTCTCTCCTACCCACATCCTCTCAACTTCATTTCTCCCTGATTCTGATCATTCAATAAATCTTAAGCAAGGGGAAACAGACATTTCCCCATCCTCTCCTCTGTTCTATGATGATGTTCTAATGCTTGGCACTATTATTCACCACATACATTATAGTAAACTATTTACTTTGTGTGCAGCACCATGGCCTTTGAGTGACTTGTTTCCTTTGGAGATGATGTGATTAAGTCACTACCTGTGTGTGTCAGTAGTGGTGGCAGTGTTCTCTGCTGACTGACACCGTCAAGGATTGGCATTGCTTTTGAGGGCAGCAACACCAAGGAGGTGCTCTGCAGGTTTAGGAGCATCCCAGGAAACAGCAGTCACAGTCCCTACCACTGGAAACCCTCCTCAAGTGGCAACATTTACCAGCTGTTCCCTTGTTTCACTGAAATCAGAAGGCTGCTGGGAGGCTGTGGTCTAGCAGTGAGCCGCAGCTGAAGATGAGTTTGTAAACTCAGCACCCCCTTAACGAGGTGGCAGTGCAGGATTATGGGTGTGACTGAGTGCTGGATCTGTCTGCTTAAGAGCTAAACTGGGAAGAGATAAAGTCACTGCCACAAGCATTCTCCAACCCTCTGTGCTTTGAGTAAAGTCATCACTGGCTGGATGCTTTTACCCCTAGTTTTCCAGCAGCTACCTGTGATGAAGACCAAGTGTACTTTCCCCACGTTTCTTCCTCTTCAGCTGATTGCAGTCTCACATTTCCTGTCATGATGCCTGAAAAACAGTGTCCCCAGGGAAAGGTGGATGCTGGTGGATGCTGGTTCTTGTTTACCAGCATAACTGGGCTGAGAAAACAAGGTCCAGTCCTGTTTACATGGGACCTGCTGGCTGAAGGCTGGATTCTGTCCCTACCTGCCAAATGTCAGATGGAGGCTTTGTTGCTGCTTTTCCAGTCATATGGCAAAAGCCTTGAGTCACACTTGCTCTCCTGAATTTAGATGCTGTAGGAGTGGTGTCAGTTCCTGAAGCTAGGTACTGGTAATCCATGGTCTCAATTAGACACTACAGTTTGGACTTCTTGTTTCTCATATTTGAATGAAAATTCAAGTAAGTGGTAGCTTTTGGTCCATTAGGACAAAATTACTCTGAGTAGGCAGCCTTTCATCTTTCAAGGCTAATTAATATTATCCATTTTATGGATTCTCAGTTGCAATTGCTCATTCCTTTCGTCTTTGTAAACTGGACAGATTGTCATTTACATGTAGAATTTTTCCCTATGTATGAGATTATTGTTAGATGTATTTTTTTATGTGGCTTGGTAGATATTTTTCCTTTGTAATTCACCTCTGCCTATATGACTTGCAGTAAAGTAACAGAAGTCACATAATGAACAATCCAAAAGACCTGATGAGCTGATGAAACAAAAAGCCATCGTCCACCTGAATGGTCTGGAGACCTTACACACATATACACAAACCCACACCAATCTGTAGACAGGATGAGAAGGCTGGATTAAGAAGACCTTAAAGGTCTCCTTAGAATTCCAGGAATGTCCTACCCACCCATGTGCTACACTTCAAGGCCTGTGCTTCTTCTGTTTCCTTATGTTACTCAGAATGTGAGTGACTCTCAGACTTTGAATTCAGGGGACCATGGTTCTCAATCATTTCTGCAGAGAAGTCTGAGGACTGTCTGAAACCCCAGAGCTGAGAGTGCTGAGAAGCGAGGTGTGCACCTACAGCTGCAGGTAGGGGATCAGTCTGGCAAGTGTCCTCAGAACATATTGGATGGATACAACCTTGCATGAAGAGATGGCAACTGGGACAGTGGGATATTTTGCCTATCCAATAGTTCAGGAGATAAAGTGCTCACCTGAACAAGGAAAAATTAGGCTCTGCATTCTGACCCATAGTACGAAGTGGTGAGTACCTCCAGTGACAGGATATTCTGCAAAGGTAGTTGAGTGGCTGACATCCCTCACATCTTTGGCTCTTTGTCCATATTACAGTGAAAATCCTGGTATGGATGGCTTATAAAAGCAAATTCTTAGTAGAAAACATGTATTGTGTGGCTGGGTTTTGGACTGTTGCTGAGTAGTTTTAATATTGGGCTTGGTCACAGATTCCCTTTCTCTGTTTGCTAGGTGACACGCAGTAGTTCAGAAAACAAAGGTCTTAGCATAGGTTGGTATGTTGCCATGTAATATAACTGTGATTTGTGAGAACTTTTCAGCAGTGAGTTATACTCTCTGTTGTGGCACAAAGTGGTGATTTCTCAACATCTCTGCTGGGAGAAGAGCCTCGGTACTTGTGCATAGCTTTAAACTTGTGCACCTCCTGCTTAGCTGCAAAACCAAGACTGTGTATCCAGAGCTGTTTTCTTTGTTACTTAGCTCTTGATGTGTGCTGTTACGCTGGGTTCTTGTGGGATTTTGTGTTGCTTTTTTTGTCAGCCTAAACATTCTCATTCGGTTTGTTTCACAATGCGTCAAATAAAGTGAGTTAATGAAAACCTTACTTTAGATTAGTTACAGAGAAGAACAGTAGCATTGATCGTGGGCTTGCCCGCAAGGGACCTTTTTATAACCCTCCCAAAGCCTTGAATTCCTCACATGACTTAATGTCTGGAACACCTTTTGCTTTCTTCTGAACATGGTTCCGTGTGTGGATTGGGAAACATGAAAAAGGTGTGGGCCAAATGGGTCTGGGAGATGAAACCTTATTCTGGTTATTTCTGGAAATGTTTTTGCTGCTTCTTCTCCTTTGGAACTTGTAAATAAAGTAATTTCAGGGCTTGTAGCAAATATAGGAAGAAGTTGTCCATGTTCTTTTCTCCAATTCGGATCATCCATAGTTTCCTGCTGATGGTACAGGTTGTTAACTGCCTCCAAAAAAGGCTTGAACGGCCTCTAAATTAACTTTCCAGAAGAAGAAACCATGTAGAAAGAAGTCCAGAAGAAGACAGCCCAGATGGTATCATATTGCTTAACCTGGAAGCAGTAAATAGCGTGGATTGAGCTGGGCAGAGGCTGTACAATCACAGCTGTGGTGTCTCCTGTGGCCAAATTAGCCTGTTCACTGCTTGTGGGGATATGTACTGTGTGACAGGCACATATCTAGCTGGCCTTTGATTATGCTTCTTTCCCCAGCTCCATCCAGATCACCCTCTGATGTCTTTCTTAATGCTGAGTATGACAGAAGACAGCATTCTTGAAAGAAAGACAAAAATGTAAGGTCTCAGTCCTAAACATGTACAGATTTCCTGATTGCATGACCAATGTACATCATTGAACTTCTGACCATCAGCCCAGGATTTATTACTGTAAATAAAAAGCTCTGCACTGCAGAAAAGCAACAGTTCTGTGTTACATAAATGGCTGCTCAGTTCCATTTCACCTGGGCACACACTTTTCATACTTTTCTTTGCACATTTGAACTGCACAGACCACAAAAATCAAACAAAGGCTGCAAATCCTGCATTGTTCCTGCTCTTGACTGCAAACCTTTGAAACAGTAGGGATTTCAGCCTCCACACCGAAATCTCTTCAAAGGGGAAGAGAAATAAAGTACTCATAAAAGATAATACTCTTTTTTTTCATTGCTTCTCAGTTTCCTCAGTTTCTTTGTTTTAAGAGCATCTCATGGCTATAAACTGCTAAGGGTTTTCTTCAGACTTAAAAAACCCATCTCAAAACATTCTGTGTAAATATAACATGAACCTCTTTGCCAGCTACGTACTTCCAAATCTTCTTGCTCACTGTGAAGACTGAGGGAGAAAAATGGAGTCACCAGGGTATATTTGTGCTTCAAGAAATCCTGCCTTCTCCTCCTCTGTCATTGGATAAATTTCTTATGACAGTAGTTTATCCATTTTACAGATCAGAGATTCAAATCCAGCCCTGAAACTAAAGTTTTAACTAGCAGAAGTTCTGTGGACTCAAATGAGGGTCAAATGTGCATTCTGCAGATGTCCCCTTCCTCTGCAGTTTGGACAGATGAAGCAAGGACTTCATAGGGATGGAAATGAAATGGTAGGTGATTTCTGTAGACCTCTGCTGGGACAATATTAGATGCCTTCCCTGTGCTGCCCTGTGGACAAATAAAACACCTGTTTCCAGAGCTGTCAATCAAGAACTTCTCAGGGTAGGAAACGTGTTTTAGAAAACTTGGGCTGTTGAGACACCATCTGGCTTCTTTCTCTGTCAGTATGTTTTATTGCACAAAATCGGCTTCCAGTATCACCCTGCAAAGCAGCTCCTGCCTTGCAATTCTTTATTAGACAAATCAGCCTTGAACAGGTGGCATGATATTTATCCATGGCTGTTCTTCTTCTCAAGACAAAAGTGCATTTTCCACCCTGATGAGACTTTAGCTTTTTTTGTCTCCATCTAACCAAGGTGACAAGTTCAACCAAGGTGGCAGTCAGGCAGAGTGGAGGAGTGGAAATGACACCCTGAAATAAGTTTTGATTATCTGGCAAATATTTGCTTTCTATGACTAATATATATTTTCAAAACTGTAGAGCTAAAGATGCAGATTTTTCTTCCAGGGAGGGGCTCCTCTGCAACTGGAAGTTAGTTTTATCTGAACTTATTTTTGGGATAAAGACAACTGCAGAGTAATTTTGGATTACAGAGACTCAGCCACAACACCTGAGGCAGCTGACTCCATGGGCAGAACCAGCTGAGGAAATGCACAAACTCTCATAAATTCAATACCACCATAGTTTACAATGATTTTTACTATGAAATTTTATCTTTTCTTTTTCCTTGTTCCCCCTCTTAGTTTATAACAGGCTTCTGGGCTGTCCTGGGATTTGCGTGGGCTTTTTGATGGAACGCCAGGTTCTAACAAAATCCCTCCAGTCTCTATTTTTAATCCTATTTTATGGTCTTCTGTTGCTTCACTCCCATTTCCTCTCACAAGCATACCATGTCTTCCCCCTGTGAAATGCAAGTCAGCTTTTAACGTCAGCAGCCAGATCTGCAGAGTGTACAAGTTTTCCAGCCTCCTCCCCAGACACAACCACGCTAATCAGTTGTAGTCAGTAAGGAGCAGTGATAAAAACAGAAATGCACCAGAGGGTTAATTTTTAAATACAACAACTCTAATATGGGAACTGTTTTTTTTCTATGGAAAGTTAGGAATAAAAAGAGAGTGAAAACTTACCTAGTTAAGTATGTATTACTATTATACTAAGCTATTTCAGAGCAACTACTTAAGAATGAATCTTTTTCTGGCCTTAAGTCCTGGAGCAGCCCTTTAAATTCATAGCCCATCTTCTTCCAAATTAACTGGTCTTTGCAGACAAGCTAACTTATTCTAAAATTCTAAAATAGACAAACCAGTGTCAACGCGAATGCCCAAGGGCCTAACTCAGCCAGCTTCTCACATTAAAGGCATTATGCCTCGTCTGCATCAGACTTTTAAAATGTGTCAGCTAATATGTGCTAATGACACGCATTTAAACCCCAGTCTAGACAAAGCCTGTGCGATTGCCCTCTGAATGCTTGATGCGATCAGCGAACACCCTGACAGCAGATCTGATTACCCCATTTTAATCATGAAAGGCTCTAAACAGCTGAGAGTTATCCAAACCTACCCCATGGCGAAGAACAGGGCTGTGCATGGGATCTAAACCTCTAAATATCCTCGTGGGGTGAGACCTTTGACCTTGCACAAGCAAGCATGCCAGTGGGGATAAAAAAGCCAGGCTACAGTAGTCAGAAATGCATCTATGCAGAGGAATCTGTTACACCAGGATAAAGAAAATGACCCAACAGCAAATCACTTGTGTTACTGCTTTGACATTAGTGATCATCTCATAGTCTGACAGGAACAGGAGGCAAAGAGTTGAATTGGAGCAAAGATGTGGCTGCGTGTCTGTATGCTGTAAACTGATCAGTTTAATCAAGTAACAGTTTTTCTCCACACATTTTAAAGCAAGTTTTGAAATATTGGAAAGGATATTAAAAAAAAAAAAAAAAAGGATGCAATGATTCGAGGAAGAGAAGATAAATGTTTTATAGCAAAACATTTAAAAACTCAATCTGTTTAGCTTACGAGAAAGAATACTGAGAAGTAAATAGACTACAATATATAAATATCTTCACAGGGAGAAAATAGGCAGTACTAAAGGATTATTTAATCTTGCAGAGAAAAGCAAAACTGGCTAGAAGAAGCGAGAAAAAATGAAGTTAGGAAGTTAGGAGCCAACTTTGACAACACTAATCTCTTCTAAGAAACTATCAAGCAAAAAAATATCTTTTTCATCAGCTGATAACCTTGATTATGGCTGGGTGCTTTTATGTGAGGTGTATTTTAATCCACCATATGCTATTGGGATCACTACAGAATTAACAGTGACATGGCTAAGATACGAGCAGTCCAAGTCAATGGTGTTTTTTAGGCTTCAATGTTATGTGTATAAAAGTACATAAATTGGCAGGAAGAACTCAGCAGCCAGAAGTCTGAGCAAATGGTTGTAATATGTCTGTGGTATGATTGCAGGAATTCTGTCTGCTAGGTTTAAAGGGATATATCCTTTTTTCCTCTTGCCGCCCCACAAATATCCCTGTTGAAAGGGCATCTGACATTGGAGTCAGCCAGGCACAATGTTACCCAGTGTGAGGCAAAACACTTAATCAAAGGTACTCCTGAGCGTATCTATTTGATTTTGCTTACAAATCCAGTGTAATGGGTTTATACAGTCAGAGGATCTGTACCTTGTAAGCCTAATTTCCTGATCTGACTGCTTTGTCAGTTGACTTACTTGTTCTTGAAACATTCAGTTTTAACTCAGTAAATACATAGTCACTTTTTGCAGTCCAAGAAGTCACACACAGAACCAGAAAGAATTTGATGCTGTTTCTACTTTCTTTTTGAGGGAAAAGTTAGGGCAAACGAGCTGCAGGATAACCAGAGTGACAAGTCAAGGGACAACTTGTACCCTTTCACAAAAAAGAAAAAAGGATGATAAAAGCCTCACACTTTTAATACTGAACACTGAGATGCATTTGTTAAGTGGAAAAAATGGACATCAGTTCTAAATCAGACCTGGCTAATTAGTGGAGTAAAGGAATATCCAAAGCCAACCGTCTCCTTTCCCTCCTTCTCTCTCCAAATCTCCTTCCTCAAATCAACTCACACAAGCCCAGAACATTTTTGTCATACTAACACTGACTGTCAAATCCATTCTGATTTTAAATAAAACAATGCTTGCAAGACCAGAATTTTTACTTAAACAAACCACCCAGAATGCTCTTACAACCAATTTTCTAGCTTTAGATTCCACGGCATTTGCTGCACATCATGTGTAGCTAAATGTAGCATAGCTTGATACAGGATTTTCTCTAAATCTCAGTATAGCTGTTCCTTAAGTGAATGTGATGCTCTGGCAGTCCTGAACATGCAAGTTTTGCCCTAAACACACACACTTCAATAAACAATTGACTCCACTATGTACGAGGAGATACTAAGAATTTCCTTTTCAGTGATGGGGATAATGTGGTCTTCATCAAACATGATCAAGCATAAAACATCTCTTGTGGGCATAAAATGCAGTTTAACAGAGAGGTTACACTTACCTCCCTTGAATGTGCAGGGTGAAATGCACATTTGTCCAAGAGGTTTTGCTCAGTGTATCTCTTAATCCTTCTAGTGGGAGTCAGATACAGTGCAGTAAGAGGCTGGCCCCTCTAAGCTGACGAAAGTCATGCCTGCTATCAGTCCAAGACAGTCCAAAGCTGAGGATGGTCTCAAAAGCTCTCCTGGGAGAACAGGAGTTCAGGCCAACCTAATATACAACTCCCTGCAAAATACCCTCAGCAGGTTCGGGCAGTTAGAAACCAAATCTTCTCCTGGGGACACTGCTATAACTTTCTTCCATAATACACAGATAATACACAGATGCATGCCAGGCTGTTGCTCAGTCTCAGCTCTTGAGCTCATGTTAGCCTGATGATGTGATATCTCTTTGGCCTTTTTTTTTTTCCACTACTCTTGTGAAGATCCTGCTAGCTGTAACTGGCTTTTAGTCTTTGCCAAATGTGCATCTTCCTTCAACCTGACTCAGCTGCAGAAACTTGCTTTAGGTCTTGTGGGGATCTATGAGGATCATCTAATTCAATTGCCTGACTACTTCAGGGCTGACCAAAAATTAAATTATGTCATTAAAGGCATTGTGCAAATGTCCTAAACATTGACAACCTTGGGGCATTGATCACCTCTCTGGAAGCCCATTCCAGTGTTGGGCCACCATCTCAGTCAAGAAGTGCTCCCTAATGTCCAGTCTAGGTGTCTTTCAAAAGTGGCTTTCTTGTCATTGTATTAACTGCAGAACTCCCAGCTGGATACCCCAAGTCACCTCAGGGACATTTCAGCATCTAAGTGATGGAGCTCAACATTTGAATCCAGTTTCCCCCAAAGCACACAAAGTTAAAGCTAGTTCCTGGGCCCAATCTGATACTCATTGGGGACCTCCCTGAATTTCAAGTTCACAAATGATATATTACAACATTACAGGATGCCTGCACGTTATTCGTACTCAAAGTTTAGATCTTCTTTGGCAATATCTAAAAGCCAGTGAAGGAGGTTCCCTTTCAGCTGGTACTATACAAGGACTAAAAAGGTACCCTTCTAAAGTTCTGATTGTCTCGACAAACATGAAAAACCCATGAAGAAAGAAAAGAAGAAAAAATACACGCAAAATAAATACAGTGATTAGGTTACAAGGTTCTGTCAAAAATTAAAACATTTTCTGACTATCTGGATTTGAAGTTGTTATGTGAGAGAGACAATGATCTAGAGGGAAAAAAGAGGACACAAGGAAAGGAAGGCCAGAATATAATGAATAAGCATGGCTTGGAGTATGCTGAGGTGAAAGTTTTCGCACATCTCTTTTCCCCAGCCTAAGTGGCATCCATACACATTTATGTTACAGTACTTAAATACAAGCTGTCAGACCTAACACATTTTTGCCAAAATTATTCATGAAACTGTATGATCTCAGGAGAGGAAAGAGTTGTTACTTGGATTAAACTAGTTAATTTTCATTAACATGACTGGCATATAATTACTAGTTTCACCTGAGTAACTTATCATAGGTTCTATAGCAACCATAATCGAGATGTATTTGATGTTTTAAAATTTTGTGTGTACTGCCTGAAAGCATAATTTTCTCTCATAACAGATCTGCTAAGCCTCTTTCTTTTCCCCTTTTGTACACAATTAGCATTTCATTTAATATTTCTATATTCCAGGTAGATGCCAGAAGAGAAATAGGTCCTAAAGTACCAATCACCAAAAGCCATGTTGGAGAGTTCCTTGACTACTAAATGCATTTGACACTAATTGCTGTTTATTGAAGGACTTGAGTGGAACATCACTCTGACATGTATCTGGATACTCTCAGCATCTGTTCCAGTTTTCCGTATTTCCTGCTGTTGATGCCCCAGTTCATGGGACCATCTCTCTTGTGACTGGCTCCTCTGCCTGCACAGGGCTGTGGCACAGAGGGGGCTGCTGTTTCTTACCCACAGCAGTTCTTACCCAACACAACAGTGAAAATGAGAAATTTGAATGTGCTCATTTTTCACCTGTCTGCTTGCTGAAAAAGAAAATCAAAGGTCCATGCTGGTACTTCCTCTACTGATATTTTAAATTATTTTAATCTGAGCTAATATTGCAAGCTCTTTTTTGATTTATAATTCATTTAACCAAGTTATCTCCAATTAGTGGTTCAGGTAGGGGAAAGATAAGTTCCAGGAGACTCTTGCTGGATCGATTAAAATTCAATAACATCAGAAGAAATACGTACACAAACAATATGGTAGAAGTCATATTTATTGATAAAAATTAATATATCTGCTATAAAATTTGTAACAGTAATGCAACTGAATATTTATTTTGATGCATAAACCTGAATGTTACATACCAAATACAATACAGTAACACTGGTTTCCTCCTTATTTACATGTTTATGAAAATTGATATGCAATCCATGTTAAAAGAACTTGTAATGGAGAATAGTTACATTAGAAAAATAATATTCTTGATAAAGCATTCTTGAGGACTCCAATCACATTTTCAGGCCTCTTTCAATAAGGCAAAAATCCCTGGTACAGCATATAACTTAATTTACAAAATACAATAACTTCAGACACATCTTCAAGTTTTCTTTTGGTATGCTTTTCCTCACTGTAAAATTACTCAATTCTCTTACTAAACAGAAAGAACTTTCTATAACAAAATGAGTTCTACTACATATTACATATAAATCGCTGTAGCTTAGCGACCATAACTGGGCAATCTTTCTCCTTAACTGTTTGCTCAATGAGCTTTTCTTAGATGTAGGACATGTAGTATTTTGAAATCATTATGACTGTGGTATCTTTCTTCAGTTTTCATAGGAAACAATCTGTCACATTTTGAAAGTTTTTTTTTTAAATTTTATTTTATTTTAGGAACTGGTGCACAACTACATTTCCACTCACAAGAGAACGTCACAAATGTAACTAAAATTAGGCTTGGATAACTTTGAAAACATACTACTATGTGCCCAAACCCAAATTTCTTACTTTAATACTTTATAACCCTGCCATGCTCTAGGAATTCTTCTTCTGCATAGCTTCATTATTAGTCACAGTCAGACAGTTTTAATTCCTTCAAAGGCACAAAACTTCCACCTCTTTTCCAGTGTTGCTCCTACACCAGTGAATTCTTGTTTAAACATGCGTGGCAGTCTCATCAAAAGCATTTCTATCTCATTTGCAGAGATCTGAGAAAGAAACAAAGGTAAAATTAAAGTGAGAAAGCTGCCCTGTAGGTTGCAAAGAGGAAACAATAAGAGCAGATATAATAGGGGTGCGGGGGAGAGGAATCCAGGCCATATGAAAGCAGCCAGCCGTAATAATGGCAAGTGCAGATTCCTTGCAGGAATGATTTTGCTCTTGTAGGTGGCATCCCACTGTAAAGCAATGACAACTGCTATGTCGGGGCTGTGGCCACAGTGTGGTATGAAGTCCATCTAAAAACTACAGTCATGGGTGCTCTTGTGAGGAGGAGGAAGCAGATGGGACCTTATTCTTCTTCTCAGCCTACATGGTTTTGAATTCTTCTCCCAGCTCCATCAGTTACTCTCTTTCAGAAAAACTTTAATCAGCTCCCTGTTGTTACTGAAGGCTGACTATCTAGGGAGCAATCTTCCCTTGGTCTTACCCAGTTCAGCAGCCCCAGATAATTAAGCAGTAAAGCTCCCAGTTCTGCATTGGTCATGACTTGTTTTTATCATTTCAAAACCTTAATGACTGGTCACCTTCCTAATGGGCAAGATGCTCTCATTACAGAAAACAC
Source organism: Eopsaltria australis (assembly GCA_034509425.1). NCBI lineage: Eukaryota > Metazoa > Chordata > Aves > Passeriformes > Petroicidae > Eopsaltria > Eopsaltria australis. The sequence continues at coordinate 1,429,427 of JAVTVJ010010674.1, read as the reverse complement.
TTTCACAAAGGCAACCTTCCTGGTATAATCAGTAGGGAAGTAATAAATGAAAAGTCATGGAACACGAACCATTTTATCCTACTGCTTCTGAAGTGGTGGTCATGAAAGGAAGACCAAAGAAATCTATGGGTGCTGCCTATATCCACAGGTATCTGCATGCTTTGAAAGGCTTCTCTGGAAATAATGATATTTCTGCTTGTTCATATTAGTAGAAACCTTCCATGGTGACAACTTTTCTTTTTAAAACAGTATATAAGCATAAAATGTTCTAATTATACCTCAGTACACCCAAGGGGGGAGAGAAAATATCTATTGCCTCTTATTTTTCTGTAGAGGTGAGTACAGCAGAAAGATTAAATGATTTGTTAAAGGTGGCACCAAAACTCTGTGTTGGAGGCAGTCTGAAGCCTCAGCATGATCCAGTCCATCTTTTAAGTACTCACATGGCAGCAGTGGGTGTCTGGTTACTTTTGTGCAATGTATCTGAGCTCTAGACAGAGCCCTCAGCCCACACGGGTATGCTGACCTTATCATTCCTGTTCAGGCGAGGAATGACAGGCTAACCATGGAAAGTAATTGAAATTCATCTCTGAGATTGCATCTCTGGATCGCGCTATTAAAAAGTAATTTGTTTCTACAAGCACTTGCTTCCAAAATAAACCAACGAGGTCAAATTTTGCAGCTTGCGTTTATTATGCAGTAGGTAGGTCTGGTGGTAGCTGCAGAGATGGAGACAGTGCTTCTTCCTTGAGGGCTCTGTTTGCAAGTCAAGAGCTTAACCCTGGCAGCCTCACAGAAGCCCACATGTTACTCACGTGAGCAAAATCTCAAGGACAGAGCCCACAGTGGGACCACAGCAGGGCAGGGGGAGAATGTTGAAGAGCTCACTGGGCAGAACAATGAGCAGCAGCAGGTCTGGAGCCCAGGGAGTCCATATTTTGGATGATTGCTGTTATCACTCAAGAGATACAGAGCTGGAGAGGTCATCCAGGGGCAAATGCAGTTGAAACTTAACCAAATGCTGTGTTAAGGAAGGCCTTGAAAGATAATTGAGGAGATTGGACAGACTGAGTAAAGCAGGACAAGATGAAGGAAAGTGCATGTGTGGCAGGGGCATAGAGAAGTAGAATGGCTGGAGGTGTGAAGTTCAGGATTCATCAGGTCTTGATAAAACCAGACATTTAAAAAAGAATTGAAATTCATCAGTTTCTCACCTGTTTCTCCCATCCTCAGCCCCTACTCCTTTTCATTGTGGGTGGCAGTGGGCTATAAAGCACTAGCATACCTGAGTTGCCATGGCCTGAAGGCAGTGCCTAACACATTCATCATCCTTCCTCATTCATCACTGCAGCCTGTTGAAGTTCCAGTGAGCTTCTAGTTCAGGATCCCCTCTGCTTTTAGCTCTACACTTTTTCATGGAAACAGAGGAAGGATCCAGGATCCTCCAGAAGCATGAAGCAGCCCACCAAAGCAGCCCATCAAAGCAGTGGGAAGCTGATCTTAGCTGTGGGCTGAGCGGGCTGTTCAGGAACAAAACACTACCAGGCTCAAAGGAGTTGTGTTGCAAGATGATCTGGGAAAGCACCATCATCCAAGTATTGGCTGAAGTGGGACAGAGCTGTGGCTGGCCGCAGCGTGACCCCTGCATCTGCCAAGTGTCTCTTGTAGCCTGGCATCCTGCAGAGCTGCTGTTAAGCACTTGGAGTACCATTCACCTGATCATTTCACACTTGAGCTTCTCACCCCTGACTTGCTTAATATTCAGTGCAGAGGAATAGGCTCATTTTGGGGCTTGATTTAATCTCATTCTACAGCAGATATTAAAAAATAAGTCAAAGAATCTTATTCTGCAGGTATGTATTGCCTGTGGACTGTATGAACTGATGCATTAAACACTTCGCACACTGTTTTGTGTTGGCCTCACTTTTGTCTTGGCCACAGCTTCACTGAAATTAGCAGTGGGGTCACCCAATTCCTTTATGAGATTACCTCTGCTCCCACGTGGAGACAAAGGGCATGCAACATGGTCCATTCCTGTGTTCATGAACATTCAGCTCAGTGTGACACACGACTAACAGCTTTTCAAAGAATAAAGGGCCATCTCCAAAAATGGCACAGTTTGATGGCCATGGCCACAGCTGCCTCTTGTTCTGCTTTTTTTCTCTGTAACTGTATTTCAGAATCATGTGTCATAAAATCAGCTGCTAGTTTTTGCCATTTAGACCTCTGGTCTTCAGTGCCACAAAGAATAGCTAAGCAATGCGAGGCAAAGACCTCAACACAAGCACATGCACTGTAATTTGCAAATGAATAAAGACTGCAAACCCCCAAGCCCCATATCCCATTATCTTTCTAATGGAAATGCATGAGGAGTTTAACCTGCAGTAAAGAATAATACAGTATTTCTAAAGAGAAAACAGATTTTGATTAAATTTTTTTTTACCCTAGAGTCCAACTGCTGCATATAAGACCAAAGATACTCTATATTGGCTCCAAAAGGGTGGACGTGAAGAAATGTGGATATGATACCTGGATTAAAAACAAACACACACAAAGTATTAAAATTACCTCAGACACTGTACCATTAAAATAGGCAAAATAATTCTGAAGAGTCTGTTCTGTTCTTACAGGTTTTTCAGTATGAATTATGATTCTTATTTTTCTTGCACAACCCAATAACCATAACAAAACAGCACATTTTTAATACAGTCATAGTAACATGCTAAATACAATAGCTCATCTTCAGGAATGACAGCATTTAGCAAGTAAGTGACCAAGATAATATACTGATGAATAAAGGATTTTCTAAACAAAGCCTTGCTGGGAGCATTTCAACTACTAATTTTATGCTTGATTTACCAATATAAAATTGTGGATATTGTAATGGTAAAATTATTGTTTTTTCCCCTTCACTGGATTCTCTGTTGTGAAAATGTTTCATACAATTGTGTCAGAACCCTCACTCCCTCAATTTTTTCTAGCAATTATGCAGATGCTGGTTATGAAAAGTGTTTAATCCGTATTACCCCTAACTGCTGCTGAAGAAAACACTAATGTTTTATGACATATTTGCTTATTTACTTTTTCTTAAGACAGAGCATGTTCTGTCTTCATTGTTGTTCTCAGGATGATTATAAAAGGTATGGGAATTAAAAGTGCCTTAGAAGGAGTCAGGATCTAAGTCTAGAGATTTTTTCTGCAGTGAAAATCAAGTGACAGGATTAATAATGATGGCCAGAGAAAACAAGATTTGGGGCATCAGTATTGCTATTAAAAGCACTATCCAATTTCTCCTCTTCTAAACAAACGTGAAAATACAAAATGGCACATGTGTTACTTGCTGTTTGGGGAGAGCTGAACTGTAAGAATCAGAACAAATATTTTCAACACTCTTTGGATGGGCTTCTTAGCTGAACCACCCTAGGGGAAGTTTCTTATACTTAAATCATAAACACCAGGATTAAAAATGCTTACAAATGACAAAAATGGGTCACTGTATCTTGTGTACTGCAGGCCATACTGCTTTCTTGATGCTGAATGAATTAGGATAATCTTGGATTTCATTTTTCCCCAAGTACTGGCCGTGGTTGAAACTGATAAGCAATATTTAACGCATTTTAGACTGGCTTTGCAAAGAACACCTTTTTTTCCTCCTCCACTTTACAAACAGCATTTACAAACTTCTGGTCCTGCATAAGGAGTGGCGTGTAATGAATTTTTTACTATGGCAAGTTCTAGCAGCAGTGACCTTCTTTGTGCTGTGGGTGACTACAGGCAACAACACAAGAGCTCTAGAAGCAAAAGCCAAGACCATCACACTTGGATGAGATGACTGGAAATCCAATTTGCACTCAAATCACATTTTACCAGTGTCATTGCATCTGTTACGGGGTTCCTGAGGCTTCACAGTTCAGGACATTCAAAGCCAGCTCTTTCATATAATGTAAATAATAAGTAATTTGTCAATATTTTGTAGCTATTGTCTGGAGTTCTACCTCTTAGTAATTTTTTTTTTCTTTTATGCTCTTTTCCTTTCAGACAACTTTGTGTTTTTTAAAATATAGAAAAACTAAGTGAATGGATGGAGGCACGGCCCATTTTTCCCTTGCCACATGTGATCATGCCTCAGAGGAAGAGTGAATTGAAATCCATCTTGAGGAATCTTTTATCTTTGAACTGTAACAGTGAGTCAGTTGTGGGGGTATTATGACCAGCAATATCTGAACTGAGGTTATTCTGTTTATCTGAATGTGCCACTGAGCAGCAGATGTATGGGACCCGCTTTGGGACACTGCCACTGTTTGTTACAGTCAAATAGTGAGTGACCTAGAAAGAAAAGTTTTTTCATTCTGTTCTTAAAATCCCATGCTTGCTGTCCTTCTCACAGAATGAACTTTGAAAAGCTCAGGTACTGTCCCCTGCAATTGAAAGTTCCAGATTTTATTCTAACAACCAGAATTCAATCAAGTCACACATTTCTGTTCATCCCACTGTTTTGCATCTCACTAGTCACAGGGAGTTTGTGTACTAAGCACTTTTAACGTTTAAATAGGTTCTTCACCTTCAAAGACCTCTTTGGTATGAACTGAACCTGTGAATTGCTGAACCTGTGCCTCAGCAATAAACCAGCAAACATCCTGGTGCCTAGGTGGTGAAAATGAGTTGCATTTAAACAAATTAAGGTAGTTTTGGAACTATCACTTAGCAGGATACCACTGATTTGTGAAAAGACCAAACCAAAGAAATTAAACCTTTCAGGTCAACACTTCTGTTGCCATGCCACAGGGTACACTTTGGAATTGTGGGCCTTAATGCTCCAAGAAAACCTGCCCCACTGAAACCAAATGCAAAATATGCACAGGTATAAATGGGGCATGTTCCCTGCAAGGGGAGCATGGGTACAGCCAGTTCTGTGTGGCTAAATGCCTGATACCAGTTAGCTGGCCCACTGCCTACAAGCTTTAGCTTTAGGCACTATTTAAGAGTTTATTTTAAAAATTTTATTCTAGGTAAAGGGTATGACAGTCCTTGTGGTATTCTTTATAAATATTCATATTACTAATTCCCTCACCTAATGTCAAAGGCATAAATCTGGCTTGCTTAATGCATGCAGTATACATGTTTTTTTGCTTGGTAATTTACTAATATTATTTCCATGCCCTTCTCCTTCACCACTTTGTCTAATAATCATATAACAAGCTATACGACTCTGGCCTGCTAAATCTTGATGTAAATAAAGTCATCATATATTCATGCTTCAAGTCTAAATGCATATCCCGCAATTTTCTTAATACCTGAAATCCTTTCATTAAACTGCAGAATTTTTCAGAAAAGCAAAGTTCACTTGTATTTTAGGATTTTTCTTACTAAAAGCCATTCTGAACACAGATGAAAAAAAAAGTCAATTTTTTTTCTATTTTACTTTTAATAGCACAAAGATGTGTGTAAACATACATGCAAAATAGAAACCTGTTAGAAGGCATTTTGTTCTCAAAAATCTTCTTTGGGGTTATCTTACCTATTAATAGTGCCTCTTTCTCTGATTTTAGACCTGGGCTTCGTTTCTCTGAATTTTTTTCTCTGTCCTGGTTGACCAATGCTACTGTCAATACATTGATTTCCTATAAAGTTTAAAAAAACAAACAGGTGGTCATGTAGATTTCATTTACCTCGATTAAACTTGTCTGCTTTCTTTCAACTCTATAAAAAAATCATTACTTTAATTCACATCTAAAGACAAGACAATTATAAATAATTGATTTTTTTGCAGAATATTAAGACACATTTTGAACTACCTTTATACCAAGTACTGCCAAGAACAGGAATTTTGCTTGCAGAGAAAGTAATAACTTTGTTACTAGTGCTTCTTCATTATAACAGCTGGAGAGATTGTGCCATAAAGCGTGGGGATGGTCAGAAAACTCACATTTTGTAGCTATTAAAGCTGTAAACCAAGACCGCCTCCAGGGAACATGGATGGAGACATTCAGCTACAGCCATAAGAGTAAATTCAGCAGTCACTAACAACATTTCCAGATACTAGAGCACAACCCTCTGCCCTGTCACAGTCTTCAACCAGTGCCTGGCATGGTATTAGCCCATCCCAAACAATTCTCAGGCATGTTTTGGAGGTGGGCACATTTCAGGGAGACCATTCCTAACAGGTGGTTTGCATAAAGCTACCTTGTTTTAATGACTGAAAGAGCACCAACCTGAAGGGCAAACAAGTCAAGACTCCTACTTGGAGCTCTTTTTTTCTGGAGCCAGGTGGCCTGAATCACCTAAATTTCATCCAAGAGCTCACATAGTAGATGCTCCATTAGAAGCACCCAGGCAGTTGTGTGACTGGGTGTTTGTGAAGTAAATAAATTCCTTCCAAGGCATGCAAGCGGCCTCAGAGTGTATAGCACAATATTCCAGCACATCCATGGGCTGTTTCCATGGAGCAGCCAATGTGCAGTAACTCGTTCCTCGGTGAGGCAGTGACTCACACTGCTGCATCTGCTCTGCAAAACGCTCAGCAGCTCCATGCAAAACCTTGGAGGCAGAGAGCATGGCACTGGAGACACGATGGAGAGAGGTGGGATGTGAAGGAATGGTGCTCTTGTTCTGTTTGAGGGACTCAAGGTAAGCTGCTGGAGGTTGCGTGGGACTGGGCAGCCTTAAATACAAGCAAATATGTACAATGATGTGGCTCATTTAGGACATAGCCATGGGGTGGTGCCTTGCTCCAAAATTTTTGGCAAGCGTTTTTGGCAAAAAAAGAGGGACGCTGGGCTTGGGTTGCTCTGAGGCGTTTCTGAAGGTGTGAATAATCCATGCTAAAAAAAAAAGGCATAAACTCCAAAATATGTCAAATGTGCCTCTTTATGGAAGACTAAAGGCTTCACAGTCTGTGAAATTGGTAAAAAGAGTCACATGCTTCCTCATTTCTAATTGAAAAAGAAACAACAAACAACATAACCCAAAAACCCCAGTGATGTAGTCTGTGCCCTTTATAGGCCTGTTCCAAGGGGTAGCTGCCAGATAGGCAGCACCTGATGGCTCAGATGCATCGTGGCTTCAAGTGTTCCTTCCTGTCTCAAAGGAGAACAAGTGTCAGCTAAGGAACTCTGTGTGCACATGGGTGACGCACATGCACATGTGCATCCTCAGCCCCCAGCAACAAGGGGCTCTGACAGACCCTGGCCCACACCAAAGGAGGAGTGAGGTCCATTGAGTCATCTGGGGTTTGTTGCAGTTGTAATGGCCAGCTGAGGCATTTCTCCTGGCCAGAGACCTGTGTGTAGCTGTGCACATATCAGCCTTTGCTGGCTTTTGGCTTTTTAGTTAGTAGAAATGAAATAACTTCTTAGCTGTATATTTTAGTTTAGGGAGCCTGCAGTTCAAGAGATGGCAGTGATCCCCTCTTAAAATAATGGTGTTCCTGGGTGCTCTGGCAGCTACATCACCTTGACACTAACGCTCCTGTAGTGTTGTAATGCACAGGGCACATTACAGCAGCAGAAGCATGCTCTAAATCATCCAGCACTGTTGAATCCCCTCCTGACAGAGCCAAAGGCTAATGCAAATTCTGATCTACTGCTGGCCATGACATCCAAAAACAGTGAAAGGAAACCCAGGCAAGAAACTGAAATAAGAGAGCTGTTTACATGACTTTCTCCAAGAGGGCAGTAGTGACAAGGGGGTTACAGATCAGAGCAGAGCTGGCTGACAGATTTCATGATAGTGCAGCAGAAAAGCAGAGCAGCATACCAGAGCTTGTATAGGTTAAGATGTAAGTTTGACTTCATCAGAGATAGAAAAGCAGTCTAAAAATAGCAATTCCTGGGAGGGGAAGGAGGGAGGAGAGAGATGTGTATTTGATATAACAGGCCCCAAACACAGCACACTTGCACTTTCAGGTGGGATTAGAAGTTTTGTCAAGCAGTAATGCAGAGAAAAAAACTGCAATCCCATTGGGACCAACGAACAGATGGATTCTCATTTAATGCCTAAATTTGAGCCTGTGCAGAACGTTCTGTATGATTTATAGGACAGTGTAAATGGATGCTGAAGGAAGTCACATCAAGTCTTCCTTAGGTGCATTTTTGTACACAGGATAGAAGAGTAAAAATTTTTTTTGTGGGGAAGCCTGAGGAAACGAGTGGCAAAGATAGATACTCAGCAAACCACTGGCTTTAGAAGAAAGTTGCGTATTATTGTTGACTTTAAAAGGAGAGGTTTCTGCCATCCAGTACTACCTGCCTCACAGAAGATGATAGATTGGTTCACTCTGATGTATTCAGCTGCCAAAAGTAGTTTGCACAGGCCATGAGGAAATACAGGGTGCGCACAGTCACATACAGTAGATCAGAATTCAGTAGCAATGCTGCTAGGAATTAATAGTGTTTTAAGAGAAATGGCATAATTTGGTCTAAAAAATGGGTGTGAAATTCACCCAGAAACTGGGCTAATTATAGTGTAAGTGAAAACCTTAAGAATCTGACAGCATACTGCGGATACAAATCTGGTACCTATGAAGCCTTTACAACAAATCCTCATGCTGTTAATTTACACTTTTTTAGAGGCACTACTTATGTCTACCCACAGAAACAAGACTTTAAAGAGCACAAAGGTGAACGAGACAATAAATAATTGGAAAAAACCTAGTTAGGTCACTTCTCTGACATGAGAAAAAGCTACTGATCATCAGATGCCTGAGGAAAATTATTTAATACATGCGACATTACAGTATTTCCTTTCTTTCCTGGAGACCATTCTTTATTTGGCAAATTATATTTTCTGAGGCCCTAAGCAGTCTCCTTCAGCAGGTTTCATTATAAAAGGAATATTTTGCTACCATCTGTCAGTTACTGCATTAAAGGACAAGAACACAGCTGAGCATGTGCAAACTGGTACTTATTAGAAATGAAATGACCTTGCAAGAACTAAGCACAGTGTGTGAAAGGCTTAATCCAGGTTAAATCACACCTGGAGATCATTAGGGACCTGGTCCTATTTATTATTCATGAATTATGTCAGGTATTGGGAAACGTGGAGGATCAATTTGATGACGACAGCTCCAGAGCTGCTCAGTATGAATGCAACCATTCTGTGTGATGCTCTCACCATTGCCAGCTTAGAGTTTTTCCTTGAAAATGACACTTTCATCCATCAGCAGTTGATGAAAAATCATGAATTTGCCTCAGGGGATTGAAATCCCTATGGTTCTGCAGATATCACTTGGGACCAGCATTTTGATTCAGGGCTCCCTGCATTTGAACCAGGGAGGGAGAAACAGACAGAGAGTCTTTCTGGAAAACTTTCAGGAGAACTTGCTGGATGAAACAGAGGACAGCAAATAACAATTTTATCCCATGGACTGCTAATTTCTACAAACAGAACTCTGACACAGAGGTGCTAGCTGTGGAGAGTCATACATGGCAGTTTTGCACATGGATGTATAAAGCCAGGCTGTAAGGTGGGAGAGAAGTTTGGTTTGCATCATTCACTCAGGTATCTTGGCTTCTTTTGAAAGAGGCATGGGCAAATATATTGCTCCAAAAAGTACCTGGTCTCACTGTCCAGAGACAGCTGGGTCTGACATTGGAGACACAGCAAATGAGAGAGTGACTCCTGAGAGAAATGCACTTGCCAGAGAGAGACACAGAGCTCCTGAAGAGCAGAAGAGGTGTGGTGACTTCTACAGGAGGTAGTGATGCCTAAAGGATTTCTTCTGCTTTTTCTCTGAATATTTCTTACACTGTTCCCTATATTCACAAGTATTAGCATGCATACTTGTGATGCTTTAGGTGATAGTTTAGCCCGGTTTCATGGTGTTTAGCGGGCCGGTAGACTAAACACCCCTGAAACCACGTAGAGCTAGAGACCAAACACTCTGTTTTCGTGAGCCCTCAAGGTCTCCTAGTAGGACAGATTTTGTAAACTAGAAGTTAGCCCACCCAGGCCCCTTATTGGGCCCTTCTGGTAGATATGCTAATGTGTAGAGTCTTTAATTGTATACTCTATTGGGGGGAGAGGCCTTTTGCGGCATGTTCTACCTGGACGGCAGAAGCCATCGAACGGGATCCTATTAAAATACCGAGGTAAACGACCCCCAGCCCTCTCACCGTGTCTGAGCCTTTATTTCCTAAGACCAGAAAAAAGCATCAGTTGTCACAGATTCTGTTAGAACAAAAGGCTAGCTCTGTGTTCCAGGGTTCTAGCAGATCAGAAAGCTCCAGATATTTAGGCTGGATGACTTGGGTCTTTGTCTCCTTTATTGGTTTCTTTTTTTCCCCTTTGGGAAAGTAAGATATTGAATAAAAGGTTCTCAATCTAGATAGCATTAATCCTCTTCAGGCTAGTCTTGAACTAGTACAGAAAAGGTAGACAATATAAAATATTTGTTCTTGCCTGAAAACATATACTAGCCAGCATCCCTAAAAATAGGGGGAGTTTGATGTTCTTCATAAACACTGAGTAAGAGTTGAACAGGCCTTGCACAGTAGCTGCCCTACCTGGAAACTCCTCCTGCCAGAGTGCAGTTCTACACCATCTGTTGTTTAGGACTCTGCTTTGAAAGGCAGGATATAGGATTTAATGAATGTGACATTGAAGATACCTGACATGTGACCAGGATGCAATGACATCCAAAGAGATGAAATATTCCCTCCTCTCTCTGGGTAATCCAAGTATTTGATAATTATCTTTGACTCTAGGGGGAATGATGACTGCTTGCATACAGTCTTCAAGGACCTGATTTTCTTTGTTGTAGTTTATGGAATTCTGAAGAATCGTGTAGTGAGGGGGTAAAAATAATATTGTGTCTTCTGAAAGGCCCAGTAAAAATCCCATAAACCTACCAGCCTCTGGAAAAGTTTGCATTTTTACTATATGTACAAAGCCAATTGTCTGAGGCATTAAAACAGAGGCAGAATAAGGAAAGACTTGATGTTTGTCACAGCAGGCATATGACAGAGCAACTGCTGAATGTTGTTAGATGTAAGGGATACACCACACTTTCTCATCAGCCAGGGGATTTACGAGAGAAAATGAGTAGGAGGAGAAAAAACTATATATCTGAAACATAAGCAAAAATCTTGCAGGCTATTAACAGCAGGCCAGAGAGATGCTGTAAGCTTGGAAATAAAAGGTAATTTTAAAATTCTGATAGAAGAAAGAGCCATGCACACGTGATACCAAATCCACAGGCTGTAAGGTATTGAAAGGCATACATGTGCCTGCTCTGAGCACACAGAACTGGGCTTGGACTTCAGGTGAGTTTGCCCAAACTGCTTATTGAGGACCAGGCAGGTTTGACTGCAAACTTGGGTAGAAACTGGTCTGCAACAGGAAGAACTGCACGTATTTAATTTATTTGCATTTATCTGTGAACCTCCTAAAGTCTGGTATAGATGGGTTTGCTTCACTAGTCTTTCTTTAAATGTACTCAGAACTACATCTGAAAATTTAATCTTGCAGTTTTAACCTGAGTGGAGCATAATTCAATAACCAATCAAGTGAATGGAAGTCTGGCAATACTTTCAATGCACATCAAGTCAGGCATCTTAAATTTATGGGGACATACAAGGTTGAGGTGCAGGACAACTTCTGACAGCTTAGCATAGTTGTCAGTTGAGAATGGGCTACTGTCCTTGTCTATGTTCTCATCCATGGTGAATTCAAAATTATTCAATCCAAGTTGAGCTAAACTACAGTGCTTATTTAAATTTAACTTAAATCAAATTTCCTTGCAAATGTGGCAATGTATGAGTACACTCACAGGCAGGGATTGTGACTCAGACGATCATAGCATCACAAAATCATGCAGATGACCTTGGGAGATCTCTAGACCAACCTTCTGCTCAGAGCAGGATCAGCTGCAGTGGCAGAGCACATGGATGTGCAACAGTAAGGTAGAGAGGTTCAATGGCTCAGCAGTTTCCCTGTAACATCCCAGTCCTGCACCCTTATCAATAGAGGGGTGCCTTGACCCCTGCAGAAGAGCTTTTCCAACCACCATCACTTGCTCCATCCTTGTGATACTTGTGATTCAAGTCTTATTTCCACAAGCACAGAGGAGTACAGAGGTACCATTACAGGCGGGGAAAATGTGATAACCTAATCAGAGAAAGCAGAATCCCCTCACCCAGCTCTTCCCAGGGCTGTCACAGAAAAGCATCAGCCCCAGGGGTCAAACATGACACCTATCAACATCAGTCCAGCTCTCTGAAACATCTTACAGACTGAGGGAGCATTTCCTGTAGGAAGACAGGACTTGTTATGGGATGTAGGAGCAGAGCACCATGGGGTTTGTACAAAACCTAGCTGAGTGTTCTCAGCAGGGGAAGAAGAAGCTGGAAAAGGTGTGGGGGGGGTCATGGTGGTTTGGACGAGATAAAAGGGAGTGGTTGCATGTGATCAGGTTGCTGGTCAGTACACTTGTCTGGCCATGTCAGGCCCTGGTCAGTGTATAACACTCATTCATCTCAATTTCTCTTTTCCTGGGTGAAGGACTCTGCTCTGTGTGCATGGTGGGGGCTGTGAGGGCACCTGAGCAGAGCAGCTGGAGTGGGATCAACAGTCAGAGAGCCATGTGCCTGGGGTGCTGCAGTCAGAGTGACCTGAGGGTCCAAGCCACCAACCAGGGACACCATGGAGCATGGGAATGGCTAAATGATGTCTGCTTTGTGTGTGTCTGAGTGTGTGAGAAGCCAGTTATGGGACAGCCTGAGAGTCAAAGTTCAGTTTCTGGAGGGGGTCACATTGTGTGTATGTGTAAGTCTGCACATGTATTTCTCACTAATGAACCTTTACCCTGATCAGCCAGAAAGGGGAGCATGATGAGGCTGTTTGTGTACCTTTATGAATGCTGAGTTTGTGCTGATCTATGTGGCTGTCCGTGTGTACAGAGATGTATGCACGTGATGAATGTGTTGTAGATGTGTGTTCTTCCATGTGCCTGTGAGGAAAAGAGGGGCTCAGTGTAGCTGCAGGTTGATTTCATGGGGCTATGACCACCCTGTCTCTGTCAGGCCACAGGATTCAGCATCTCACAAAACCAGTAATACTTGGTTTGGGCCAAATGTGTCTTATTCTTTCTTTAATGGAACTTGTTCCTCTTCATCGGCTACATACCATGTTGTGATGTGATGTGTGAAAATTTGGTTGAGTGTCTGAACTCCGAAAGTAACTTAAAATTGTCCTAACTTAAATAAACGTCATGTGTGTTACATAGCTCTTCTCTCAGTCTGTCCTCTCCAGTGACTGTTTCTGACTCTCTGCTGATTACTCCTCTAAAAATACTCTGACTAGAAAATTGCTCACAATTTTTGATTAATATCATTCTTTTGTTGCTTCAAGTGAATTATCTTGTGCTAGTGAATTAACTCCTTCCTAGAAAAGCTTATCTTTTACATGGTCCTAGCTCCTCACAGCCTAAGAATTGATTTTAGAACAGTGGGTAGCACGAAGTTAAAGGGCCTTGTGGCACACTGTCTATATGCAGAGAGGTTTCTTGGCCTTTTCTATGTGTACTGGGATAACTCAGTATACGGCAAGAATTTGCAGTGTTGCATCACATATGAAAAGAATAAGGAAAGGAATGAGACATTCAACCACCTGCCCAAAACCAGAGCTCTCTCAAGTAGCTAGTGCCACAGTTAGAGTTAGCACCAGGTCAAAAATTCATTAAAAAAAGCCTTTGCTTTGCAGTGGTTTTTTCCAGGGTCATACAAGATCCTTCTCCTTCTACTATCTACCTAGTGATGCAAAAGGACATATTTGCCATATGCTGCACTGCTGGTGAATATGATTGGTCTACCCTTAGAAACATAGACACCAGGTGTCATCTTTTCATTCAAATCAAGCCTAAACTTGGAACTTATTTTGTTCTGCGCAAGAAGCCAGTGTTGGTTTTTCCAGCAACAGCATGTTGTAATTACTTTAAAGGACTCTCACACAGATATTTACTTTTAAAATACACTAATATAGAATTTACCATTATTGTAAATTTAAGAGTGCACCAGTATTAACGTATAAGCAGTTGACAACTTGAAAAATTATCTGGTATTAAAATTATCCAAACAGCATTGTAGTAAAATTAGAACTGTGAATGTAAGGCCTTGAGAATGAAAAACTTCAAGTGGATGGATCTAAGGTTTGTTTATCTGATTTATCCCACATAATAGAAGCATTTTCAGGAGTGAAGATTAATTGTATTATGGTGCTCTTGACATCCTATTTTTCTGAATCATTTGCCAGAGAGATGCTTTCAACTTTTTCATTTCAAAGCTTTCACTACTATAACTTTCACCTGCTGAGTTTAGGCAAATAGCAATAATCTGAAAATGCTTTTCTCATTGAAACTATCTCTTCATATTTTTTCATTGTATTTGAGCACATTTATTTTATGGGAATGTACATATGCAAAATATAGATGACTAATAGGAAAATTACTTCACACTCATTTTCAAAAGTATGATCAGGTTGTTTCATTTTCTAAAGCTGGATTTATGTGTAGGTTCCTGATGACTTAATACAGATGTTTTATGTGATGTGAAAGTGGTTGCTTTGCAAGATAAAAGGTAATTGTCATTTTGCACACTTTGTTTTAGGGAATTGCAGCAAACCAGTGGCTGGCTGAATGAAAGCATCACTTGCCCACCAGCTCTGCTGAAATCATTGTAGGAGGAGATACTTCACATTTACTTGAGATGGAGAATTCGTGAAAACCCTTTGAAATGGTCTTTAGCACAAATATCGCTCCTGCAATCTCCTCTAGAATGATGCACTTCTAAAAGAAAAGTTAAAGAGAGAGAGAGAGAGAAAAAGGCAGTTTGTTTCCCTTCTGGGACTTACAGAAGTTTCGAAAATGACTTTGTTGAAATAAAAAGAAGTAACAGGCAGGGAAAACCAGCCTTAAATGTTTTATGAGAGTGAATGGTTTTCTTCATAGTTTTGTATTAAAAGATAATAACTTTAGGAATCTCTACATCTGAATATGCAAAAAGTATTTAAACACTTTGGAGTTCTTATTCCTTTGGAGTGCATCTTGATCAGGATGACCAATTCTTTCTGAGGTTTTCTTAGAGGGACTTGGGAATATTGTTTGATGAGAATCATAAGAGGACCCAGCAATGTGAGCTTGCAGCCCAGAAAGCCGATTGCACCCTGGGCTGCAACAAAAGAAGAGTGGCCAGCAGGGTGAGGGAAGAGATTCTGTCCCTCTGCTCTGCTCTGCTCTGCTCTGGTGAGATCCCACCTGCAGTGCTGTATCCAGTTCTGGGGCTCCCAACATAGGAAGAACAGGGATCTGTTGGAGCAGTGTCAGAGGAGGGTCATGAAGATGATCAGAGGGCTGGAGCAACTCTCCTGTGAGGATAGAATGGGTGGGGTTGTTCAGCCTGGAGGAGGTTCTAAGGAAAGACCTTAGAGTATCTTCAAAGGGGGCTACAAGAGAGCTGGAGAAGGACTTTTTATGAGGCAATATTGGAACAGGACAGGAGGAATGGCTTTACACTGAGAGGGCAGGTTTAGATCAGATTCAAGGAAGAAATTATTTTCTGTGAGGGTGGTGAGACATTGGCATAGGTTGCCCAGAGAAGTTGTGGATACCCCCTTCCTGGAAGAGTTTCAGGTCAGGCTGGATGGGGCTTTGAGCAATCTAGTCTAGTGAAAGGTGTCTGCCCATGGCAGGGGATTGGAACTAGATGATCTTTAAAGTCGTTTCAAATGAAAACCATTATGAAGAGTAGCTCTTGGGAATATTGAAGTTCCTTTCTCACTTCTGTCACTTTTTTCCTGTGTATTTCTTGAAAGCTGATTGGAAGGAACATGAGTGTGGTGTACAATCCCCAGGACTGCAGTAGCAGGCTTGTGGCTGAAGCTGATGTGGGAGAGGTGGCCCATCATCCTTCAGGTGGTTGCGGGGGAGCCTGAGTGCTCTGACAAGCCAATCCGCCTGGCACACTGTGTGGGTTAAGCACACAGCTGCATATGTATAAGGCTGAATGTTATTCCTCACTAGAAATGACAGGATGACTCCTGTATACGTGTGCAGTATAAATACTCGGAGAAAATGCTTTGGGATGAAAGGCTCCACATAATGATCAGATATTATTAAAATGTCAGGTAGCTCTGGGCATTGAAGATCTGTCTCCCTGTGGAGCTCATATGAAATTTAAAGTAAAAAAAACTTTTGTGATTTGCTGAGTGGGTGGCTGAATGGGTTTTAACATTGTGTCTCAGAGTTCTCTTTCTCCTCCCTCGGATGATCAGAATTCACTACAATCAAAAGCCAAGTCACTCTGACACTCTTAATTAGGGACAAGGGAAGTGGTGTGATTTCTTGCTGCACATTAACAAAAGGGTTATTGCTACAGCCCAGAACCACTTCAGACAGCACATTCTGTGTCAGAATATACCTTGGTCTGCTCCCCATTTGCTCCCTGTAGGGTTCAATCATGGCTGGAATCTCAGAGACTGTGATTTAGCCAGCAAAGACACCTGTGCCATGCTAATGAAACTCTCGCTGTCTTCTGAAATGGCAAACCAGGGCTGGGGTGGCAAAGAGGGGAACTTGATCTACCAGTGTGTAAGAACTTCTGAAGGCTGAGTGGGCTCTTTAATAACATCCTAAACAACCTGTTAAACTCCTGCTACTTTTCAGGCCTCGTGGTATTGAATTCAGGAGGCGGTCATTCCTCATGCCTGTCGCAGTAAGTAGGAAAAGCTGCTGATCTGCAAACGGTCAGAGCTGCTTGAATCTATCATGCTCCATGTGCCTTAAATTGAAGGAAATGAGAAGAAATGAGTGATGGAAGAGCTACAAATAAATGTCTGGAATGGAAAAGGTAGGGAGTGGAAAGAGGCACAGTCACTCCTCACCCCCTGGTACTGGCTGCAAAGCAATCAGGGCAAGGGTCCTTGCACCTTCTCCTCATGACACAACACACCTATAATGAGAAACCAAATTCCACTTCTCTCTTCCCAAGGAGCTGTCCTCACCCCTGCACTCTCCATTATTCCTGCCTGCTCTCCTCATACACTTGCAGAAGGGAGCAGTTACAAAATGGGCTGGAGGGTGCCCACAATTCATGCTCTTTACTTCTCAGGTATGGCAGAGAGACAAACCCCAACTTCTGGCATTCCCTGCAGGGAATGTCAGCCCTGACTTCATGGGTATGGAGAGGCCACTAGGCCCCTTTCCTTATCCTCTAATGCACCCAGGTGTCATTGCCACAATTTCTGCAGTGCCCAATCACACCCATGTACTACAGAAATGCCAGCTGCAAGGCCAGAGGACCCCACTGCAGCAAGCCAAGGAAGGTACTCAGTTACCAACATCAGTTTGCTGAGGCAAAGGTTCACAGCTCACAAACCTGGGAAGCTCAGATAGGAAAGAAATACACCATTTCTGACATGTGCAAGGCCTGCACTGGGCTTTTCTGGCCTGTAGCTTTAGACTCACATTGCTTTTATATAAGCCATGTTGAGCACATTTTTTATTTCAAGGCTGTGCTGTTCTGGGAAGAGCAAGCCTTTTGCAGAGTGGGATAACCAGGAAGTGGCTGCTGCACACACAAGAAGTGAGGCAGAAGAATCAGCAATCACTTGGGATCTTCATCATTAAAGATGACCAACTTCCATCCCATGCTCATAAACTACTGGGATGATTTTGCAATCTTCCAGCTCCTACTCCTCTCCCTGTGTTCAGGGCCCTTTCCAGCTCACTTGGCTCAATGAGATGCTGCCACGCAATGTGGAGCTGCCACATGAAATGGCATGTGTGTACTAACACATACACTAATATGGGACATTCAAAGCAGGAACCTTTGGGTGCCTAAACTGAAGCTTTGCATAGTGAAGTACAAGAACTGAACTCTAATGAGTTTGATGGAATTACAGACTTTTCCAGAAATTGAAGGAGGTTAGCTTTTTAAATCTTTGCCCAACCTGTTGCAAAAGTAAGCCTCACTTAAGAACCATCTTTTCTTTGATAAAGATCATCAGTGATTAACCTACTCCATGAAAAAAAAAATCTTGGGTGTAGTTAGGAATATCGTCACTTTCAGTGTAGTATAAAGTGAGCAATGCAGTGAAATATCCCCCCCCTCCTCAGAGTCAAGGATCATCTGGAAACTGCTTCAAAAGCAAATACGAAAGACAAAAATTAAAGGAAAAATCAACATTAAATGTAAGATGCTTGGTTGAACTCGAGAAGTGCTCTGACAACAGCTTCCAGCATTCAAATGGAAAAATGCATCCCTACTTAATATTATTGATTTCATGTCTAGAGAAAAACCCGCAGAACATTGTGTCCAAGCTGCGGGAGACGCTAACTGAAGGCAGACAGACGAATGAGGTCAAAGTCAGTACTTTGCTCAAATAATAAAACTCAAACAGAAGAAAAAGCTGGTCAAAAAACCCCTTGTGGTGAAATCAGTTTCACTGTCTGAAATATATTCATTTTATTATGTCTTGGTGATAATGAGGTAGCACTAAAAGTCTTCAGTGAAATCCTGATGGGAATTTAATTATTGACTTCAACAATGTCAGGACTTTGCCATGCAATTGCAATCTGGGCATTTAAAGTGTTTCTGTGACCATGACCCATCTCTTGCTTTGGTCTGAATTTGCAAGACTGATACTGTTGATTACAATTTTACAGCACTTTTACAAAGGGTAGGAGTTATTCACAGCAGCCATCTAAGGAAGGCAGATAACTGACAAGGGAGAGCAACAAACTCCTGGAAGAACACTGAGTAATTCTAAAATGAGACTTGCATAAAAAAATCTTCCTTTCTCCATTTACTGTAGAGTGATATCATGGATCTTAACCTTCTGACCCCCAAACCAGGGATATATTCACTGTATTTGCATGCAGTGCCATATCTATACTGAATTCAGCAGTGAGCAAAAGGAGATCTTTGATCAAAACACAGAATTAATTTATGCATTAGCAGCTTCACAGAAAGCCACTGGACTTACAGAAACAGTAGAAGAATAAATTGTCTTTGTAGAGTTAGTCACAAAACATGTGATTAGCATTTTCAGTTTGCAAAATTGTCTCTAGTCAAGCACAGCTCCCAAGGAAGATTTTTTTTTCATGATGGGAGGTCCCAAGAGTCTGGGAACATCCTTGAAGAGGATTACATCTGAAATTGTGATTGTCCATTGGTCATTATTTTCACTTCAGTTAAGGCAGAGATGTGAATGAAAAACCATTATAAGCAGCAAAGAAGAGGAAATGAAAATAGTTCAGATTAGAAGCAAGGACTGATCTCTTCCTAAGCACAGGACTGATGGGAATGAGCACTCAGTGACAGCACCTCTGGCAATGCTGGCTGTTGAAGTCTCTGTTAACACCAGACCAGGATCTTGGGCTCTGTGTACTGCCTGAGCCCGACATTTGGCCTTTTCTGACACAGAGCATAGCTGGGAAATGTCAACAGCCATAACAAATATTACTGCATGTACCTGGCAAATCACTCATGAAACACCCTTATGACTCTGTACAGAGCCTTGTAAGATGGCTTTGCTTTCTGGAAATAACAGATGTACTGGAAATACAATAAAATTTTGGTCTCCCCCACCCGCACAGATTCGTGTGTGAACTGCCATGCATGCAGGGAATGTGACATTGCAATTGCTCTAGCCTCTTAGTCAACTTAAGTTAATTCTCCTGCAAAAACAAGAGAAAAAAATGAAGGTCAATTTGAAAGTTGAGTCCCTGTAAATTATTTCAGAAGGGAAGTTTTTCTTTTTCCAAAGGTGTCCAGATCCTTGTCTCCCTTTCAGGATGGTCTCACAATAATGGGTATGTAGAAGACACACCAGGATAGGTCTAAGTATACATTTTCATCTGTATCTGCTTTTTCTAAGAAAAACATCCATGTTTTATTTAAAATAACACCATTTTCTAATGTAAAAGATGATGCAGACTAGTGCCATCAGAAGAAATCCTGAGTGAGGAAAGTAATCTTTTTAAGATTACATTATGGGCTTTCTTGATGTGTATGCACTGTGCCTAAAGTTTCTCCTATCCTTTCTAGGAGCCTGATTTTCTGTAGAGTAAGTAATCTAAATATGCCACAGTGTGAAGATAAGATTGTGCATTCAGTGTACAGGCATACGTTGCCATTTTTCCTTACCAACACCTCCCACTATTGCTCGGCATGTAGAGGTATTTCATTTGCTGAATTCAACCTGTCATCTGTAACAAATATGTCCTAATCCAATTATATGCATCACAGTTCCCTGAGAACCACGTAGGAGCCACCAAGCCTTCTTCTCTTTGATCATCCCTGATTTGCACAGTGGCCAGGGGCAAAACCCATGGAGTCTGCTGAGAATATATGTAGAGACAACCTGCAAGGCACAACACCTGAGTGCTGCATATTTGATATAAGTGACAATTGTTTAAAAGGCACTTCAGCTTCCATTTTACAAAGTTCATTATCGTAGCAAATGTTTTAACATCAGTTCTTTCCCTCTGTTTTTCTATTTCCATTTGTACTGCTGTGCTTTCTCTGATTTCATGGTGGTATTATTGTTGAATACATGGCTGCGACTGTGACTCAATAATTGTAACTATCTGGTTTCTCTCTTTGCCATTAATCTAGGTATTGACTTCTTTTCTTAAGAGTCATATATTGCTGTGAGACCAGCTGGGGAAGAGCTGAAAAGAGGGGCAGAAAATAGAGTTTCTATCCTATGGAAAATTCAGGCATTTGAGGAACTTGTAAAATGACAATTATTGGATCAAAATATTATGTTTTGAAAAATTTACCATTAACCAAAGATTCTGAAATATTTTGGTTTAGATATCTGGGAACAATGTACTGAAACACTCTCTTTACACTATTGAAATGTTTCCTTTTAATGTTACTTCAACCATTATATTATAGAAATATAAAATTTTAAAGCATGTCTGTTTATCCAGTTACTTATGAGCCAAAATGATACAAATTGGAGCTTTCAGGTAATTTCCCTTTAAAACATTTCAATACTGCAAAACATTGTTTCATCCACATTTTTGGTGAGGAAGCAAGTTCTTTTAGAGAGTTTCTAAGACTTACATGTAGATATTCCTTTAGGGTTTCCTTTGGGAAACCTGCAACTAGCTACTCTACAATGACCAGTTTTTAGCTAGCGTATGTGACTATTTCAAGATCATCATTGGATTAATGTGTCTTTGGTTTGCAAACAGAATCTTTCAAAGGGGCAATGGGATGCTGTGCAGCAGACTGCAGCTGCAGATTTGTTGGAGCTATCAGACAATATTGAATGTCTCCTGTCCAAACGCTGAGAGCTACGAGGCTCTATCGACTTCACTGCGGAAACGGATCACAATGAATGAGATTTAGGAAAGGATTAAAAAAACCAGGACAACATTTCCTTATCAAAAAAGCAGTTCACAAAATCTGAGCCCTCCATTCAGGTCTAGAATAAAACTGTTTTCCTGACTGAGCCATTAGACAACGCATGGACTAAAATAAATGTTAAAATATATTAGTGTTTA
Source organism: Eopsaltria australis (assembly GCA_034509425.1). Lineage (NCBI taxonomy): Eukaryota > Metazoa > Chordata > Aves > Passeriformes > Petroicidae > Eopsaltria > Eopsaltria australis. The sequence continues at coordinate 1,407,919 of JAVTVJ010010674.1, read as the reverse complement.
AACTGTTGCTAGTTCACTTGGCGAGGAGGAAGATATTGTATATAATCGGTTTTAATATTCATATGTTTATGACAAAGCACAAGACTGCATGGTTTGGATGACAAACACAGCAGGAACTTTCCCTTTTTTTTCTCTTCCCCCCTTATGGAAATTGCTGTTTTGATGGCAATCATTAAAGGAAAAACAGAAGCAATTTATCTTTTTTTTTTTTTTTTTTTTTTTTTTTTTGGCAGCAGGTTTTAAAAAACACGACCTTAAGAGTCCTTTAATGTTTCTGGGCAAAATAATGATTCAATGAATTAATTTAGTCCTCCTGTGAAAATTAACTGTTTCAAAATTATACACATATATGAACCACTTCACTCAGAACTGAAATATGGCCAGGCTTTACCAGCTGCAAGGTGGCAGCCACAGAGACAAATGGTATAACTTTGTAGCTTGAATAATCCTGGACAGGACACTAAGGAAAAGCATTTCTTTTGCAGTCGTTTCCATGGTATCTTTAACACCCACATATAGCAAGTAGGACATTGGTTGTTAAAGTCTCATCCAAATAAATCCTACAAAGTAAATTGCATAGAACCCAATTTATCTACCTCGAATGAAGTTTTCTGGGATTTGAACCTGTGGCTTCAAGGAAAAAACCCAGTCACTTCAAACCTGATGTGCAAATCACTCAGCCATTCTATCACCTTTAAGACATACATAGTAAATTTGAGACCATACACACACATGTACTAAATCTATACATAGACAGATGTACCTACATTTGCTTGAGATTCATCATGCCCATTGATTTCTGCTAATTCCTTGGCGCTTTTTAACTGCAAAGAGTGAAAAAAACCAAAACAGAACAAAACAAGCACATTACTTCAGTATTTCACACAGTTATCTTTGATTTATTTGAAGGAGCATTTTATAAAGCTTCCAATGAGAAAAACAGATGGAGCATATAATTCTAATGAGTTTTTGCTCAAACCATTTTGAAACCAACATACTTAAGGCTTGATAGGTTGGCAAAAAAAAAAAAACAAAAATAATAGGACTGGGTCATTATTTTTTAAGTAATAAGATTAGAAAGTAGTTTCAAGGCATAAAGGTGCACAGATTTCTCTCTCAAGAATAATAAACAATTTAATTTCCCATTGTTGTTGCTATTAATTTAAACTTTACAATATTTGCAAGTTGCCAGTAGCTAAATAGTGTTTTGCCAATGATTACTTTTGAATGATATATTTTGAGGTAAGATGCCGAAGTGCTACTATACATTGTCTTCCTGACAACATATCTAAATAACTGACATGGCTTCTGGGTATGATGGAAAAGGAGGGGAAGTGAAGAACAGCTCTTTTATTTGACCAGTGGCAGGAAGCACTGAGGAGACACTGCAAATATATGACCTGAACAAAAACTTTTTTTTCCCTACTGAATTAGCTTTTTGGGTAAAACCCAGGATTACACTGGGAATTGTAAAGATCCCTCTCAGGAGATTTAAGGACAATCCTAGCTCACATCTTGAGCCACAGTGAAATTATGCTGTCGTTCATCCTGTGATTGAGCAAACAGAGCAAAGAGGAGACACCACAGTTCTCCTGAGCCGATAAGCCATGGAGGTTTGTACACTTCAATGAAACTCCCAGAATCATTTGCTCTTTAGGTAAAGCTCTGAAGAGTCATGCTTTTATTTGAGTCTAATTCACAATAGATTTCCTGTAGAGGAGGGGGATGGAGGGAGAGGGGAGGGATGAGGAACAATAAACACAGCTTTCCTCCGAATTCCTTCTTTTTTGCCAAAGAAGCTGGGTTTGATGTAACTTGATTCTACAGCTGTGGCTCTGATTGGGAACAGCCCTAATACTCTGGTGAAATGGAACACTAATATGTATCGATTAGTGTCTGACTCAGAAGTGCTGGTGGACCACCATCCTAGAGAGGTTGGTTACCTCCATCATATTTTTGCTACATGGCAGCAACAGTGGAACTGAGTGTAATTCAGCTCCCAGCTTTTCAGTTTCCAACATGACAATTAAGGTAAGCAGGCCATGGTCTGTTTGTGCCTTATTATGAACTGCACCAATTCAGGAACTGCTGCTCAAGCCACTAAACCAGCCCTGATGGAGACGGAAGAGGGCAACACTTCCTGATAAAGTAGTACAAAGGATATCTGAGGACTGCAAAATCATCAGATCTCCTGTTTCAATTCACTGGAGCTCATCTTTCAAAAGCCTCAAGAAGCCTGCAATTTATACTGACAGCAGGGTGGTGCATTTCCAATGAATGCTACATGTTTTCCTTACTCTGAAAAAATAACTATCCTGTGAAACCACCTCACAGTGAGGATGGCTGGTAGGAATGAGCTGAGATGGCTACTTCCAGCCAAGCACCAGAATTAGGTATTTATGCATCACAGTGTGACCAAAAGAGTTGTTTCCTGATTCTGCCAATTGTTCATTATAAAAATTCACCCAATATGAGCAGTCCTGTTGGGTTCAGCTGAGATACTCGTCTGAATATGAGGTCAGGAGAGCATGCTCAGTTTTGTAAAACTGCTCTGCATGCTGATGGACGTGTCCTGAGTGCTCAAGGAACGCTGTTCTTTACTTACACTTTGTCTTTCCAGGTTGATAGAGTGCTGTCACCCCTTGGTGACTGTGGCTCCTTGGCAAGGTGCCCTTCTGGTGACATGCCACATCTCCATCAGCCTCACGTGGGTTTGATGGGAGACTGGGCTCACCTGAAGCTTATTTGGATCTTGCAGGCTGCCACCTCGCCATGGTTTCCCACCATTATCACCCTGGCACTGCTTCATCAGCACTATCAGTATAATGCAGAGAGGATGCTTGAGCCTCTCCATCCCTTTTATTGCACACCACGCTCTGAAAAGGATGCCAGAGCTCAGGCCAGAAGGTGCTTGCATCCATGCCAAGACTAGGACCTCTGCAGGAAGAGGTGGAGGTGAACCAGTGGAGATAATGGTGGAAAACTTAAGGGTAGAAAGTGTGCAGCTGCATTCCCACAGGCTAAGGGGTGAAGTCCCCTTTTTTCCAATTTTTTTTTTCTAAATTAATATTTAATTATATTCTTCTCTCACATGCTGAATAGAGAAATTTTGAAGTAGAAGGCTCAGAAAAACAATATTGGAAAAACAGGACTTGCCTTGCCCCCTAGTGTGACTCCAGGGCAAATCAGGGGTGAGTGTGATGTTAGCAGTGGAGAGTGTGCTGAGGCAACACACAGAGCTAGGGCCAGCAAGAACCAGGGGCCTGCCTGGAAGGAGAAGGGATGAGGAATCAGAAGTATCTGATAAATCTAATGCTGTGGTGGGGCAGGCCTGACTAAAACCAGACAACCAGAGATGATGACCATGTACTAGATCTGATTCAGAAGCCTTTTGACTACAGCAATGCAATGTGGTGCACCAGCAAGTGGGACCTCCCCCAGCAGGACATCCCAGCCTGGATGCAGCTGGGGTGCATGGAGCAGCCATGCTCAGACACAGCTGCACCTCCCCATGCAAACACGCCCTGAGTGAGGCAGGGTGGGATCCCTCTGCCAGCTTGGGATGAAAAGGCAGAATTTCAGCAAACTTATCACAAAAACAAGCCATAAAGTCAAGGCAGGAGTCCTGTGCTATTTATTTTTGAAAGAAACTCTCTATTTACTTGGCTCGGCTGGATGATTTTCAATACCCATTGTGGATAAAACACACAGATAAGCTGTGGTGCTTGTAAAGGAAAGCTGTGAGTCTTGGCAAGTGGGGGTCATTACTGCTGGGCTTCTGCTGTTCTGGAAACTTTTGGAACCTGTTCAGGGTTCTTGGAGAAGCACACTGGCTGCCTAGCACTCTTTAGGAATTCTGGCTACTTACAGTCTTGGCCTTAGGCGTGTTTCAGAGCTAATTCTCAAGAGAAATGCAGATCCACCCTGCTTTTCTTCCAGCTACTGTTTCGCCTGTCTGCCTAGCATGAGTGCACATTTGATTTGCAATTAGCAAGAGTCTGCAGAGATTCAGAAGTCTGCCCTGGTGGTCCCTACTGGGCCTCATGTTGCAAGATCTTCCTATATGTTTTTGCAGCATATAATTGCTACAAAGATATAAAATGACTTAATGCAATTTCCTTTTTTCTTTTTCTTTTTAAACACTTTATAATTCTATACCTTAAAAGCCATGTGAAAACAGAAATGAGATGCAATTAACTCGAGACCTGGTGGAATAAAGATTCTGTCATTACCAAATCCATTCTTCCTCATGGCATTTTCTGTATTACAGTCTTGCCTCAGCTTTCATTTAGGTTATCTCTATGACCATAAGTGCTAAGAACATGTATCTGAACAAAAAAAGCTTCCAGAATCTAAATTACTAGTTTTTAGAATATATTTGTCATCAGATATGGTCAAAGATAAATGTTAAATGTGGTACAATGTCCCAGCTTTCATAAGGAACATTAAAAAAATCTGAAATAAACATAATTTACTTTTCCTAATATGTACATTAAATGTATACATCTGTCTGCAGACATATTCAGACATACATGATGAAAAATCTTGAACATAAGAATAATCAGCATTTTGAATCACTGCCACCTAAGCAATTCAGATCCCACAGACCTTAAACTGCAAATACTTAACCAAGCCATCAAATATTTTAGCTGAAAGTTTACATAGAAAGGGTTGAAGTAAGGTCTCAAAGCAGAGATTGTGCCTGTGCAGCACAGGTGGGGATTTTCAATTTCAGTGTGTCCAAGCCACATGGTCTATACAGACAATATACACAAATATATGTATTTGTGCACACTGTGCTTGCACACAATGCACTGTTTATTCTTTAGATTTACAAATTTAGGACCAGACTTTCTTTTTGCTGTGTAGCTCTCCATCTTACCATCTATATAAAACAATACTATCAAATACTTCTCTGTGTCATAGTACACCTTAGTATCAAAGAAGGTGGAATAATCAGATTTACAGAAATTTGCTTCTCACTGCTTAAATAAGTGTAATAACTACTTTTTAAATGCCATTATGATAATGCCACTGTAAGTTTTTTATATACTCATGCCTGTGTGAATTATACAGAAGATGCCAAACATTTTTTTCAATACTAATCTTGAAAGGAAAAGCTGTTCTGGTTCAGGTATATTTAACTCCCCCAACATTTTTTTTTTTGGTTCAGAGAAAAAACACTTATTACTGAGATTTATGTAGAATACGTAAGAGAAAATACTACTCAAGACATGAAATCCAATATTGGATAGTATAAAGTAAGGGCCCTTTTGCACTCTGTTTTCTCAAACTCTGTTAGCCTAATCAGAGCAGACAGACAGGCCACAAGAGGTTATGTCTTGCTCACAGCATATTCTGTGGTCAGACTCCTACGGATTTTGGAGGTGAAGCCATGAGACTTTCAGAGCTAATGGTTTCACCTTCCTTCCCCTTAGCATGCCTAAGCCAGCATTTTTCTCCTGCCACAATCACTCACCTGTTCCTGCAGGACTTTAAGCATCGCTTGTGTATGCGTTTGCTCTTCCTTTGCTTGCTCCAGTTCAGATTTTTTGTTATTTAATTCTTCCTGTATGCTCAGCAATTGCTGCACAAACAAAAGAAGTTTCTGGTTAGCATCATCTGGATCCAAAGCAGTTTAAAATCCCCAGCAGTTTGACAAATCCTCATTTCAAACAATGTTTTGCAGTCTGCTCCTACATTTATTATTGTTGCATAATCTGCTGTGTCTAAATAGACCAGAGGTAAGTTATTTTCATCTGCATCTCCTTCTGCAGCAGTGCTCCACGAGCAATGGGTCTGTTAATGTGCATTAAGCTATTTGTTACATTAAAGTAGAAAATCCTGGTACAGTATATCACCCACAGAGTGACTGTCACATTCATCTGAACCAAAATCTTATTTGTAGAAGTATATGTGGTGGTTTTAATAATACTGGGGTAAACACTATGGTACATAAATAATTTAAAAGCACAGCCCTTTAATATAATTAGTCATTGGCCCACAGCCATTTTCATTCTATGCAAAGCAATATTCTGGAAAGCTTTCAGACTGACTTGCCAAGAAGACAAAAGCTTTTTTTTTTTGTCTTCTGCTGTGATATTTTATTAGATCAGGAAGACTGATGCCCTAAAATCAATATATCAGCCAGGAAGACTGCTGATCTACTGTCAAAACAAAAAGCTATGCGCAAAATCTATTTTTATGAAGAGAATTCTGGGATGAAGGACAATATTTAAAAGCCCACGTCCCCTGGTCTTGGCTGGTTTTAGATTCTGCATAGATTTATTGTGATTGTCAAGAGCAGGTCAGTAGATTTAATTAATTCTGAAATAGTTATATATTTTTGTATTGATGTGAAGAATGTAAGACACTGATGAAGAGCAAGAGCAGACAAACAGGTTAAGAAAAGAGTTTATGTGTTTTCTCTTAGAGAAGAAGAAAGGAAACGATGATTTTCTGGGGCAACATATTGCTCGTAAGCACATTCCATTTAAAGGACTAATTGCACTACTAATTGCTTTACTAACATGCATTACTGATTTAACCGTGTACCTACAGCTAAAGCTTAGTTTATGGCTGTGCTTAGGGCTGGTGGCTGACTCAAACTGATGTTGCAGGTGTTCAGCCTCTTGGTAAGTTACAGATAGCAAATGTAGAAAAAGTCTTGGCCTTGTTCCACTGCACTGGAAGTCCCAGGCATCAAAGGACATGGTATCAGCATTGTTTTCAGAGTGACTTGGAAATAGATGACATTTCAGGGACTGGTGGAGTTATTGGTAGTGTATTTCTGTTGTAAGTGAACATCAGTATGATGGATTAATTCAGCCACTGAAGTAAAAATACACGTGGGTATATGTCTGATTATATCTCACACACAGTACAGTCCAGCTGGGTTGGTTAGCTTTTTGATGGATCATGCCGCCTGGACTGTTCCCTGGGAGCCTTCAAGAGACATTCTGGTATGTGTTTTCACTCTACCACAGCACAAGATCATTTTGAATCTCAAGATTTTCCCATGAAATAAATAGGTCTCTTCCACTGAGGCTCAAACCCAACCAACTTTTGTGTGGGAAGATCTGCTTTGGGATTTCTCAAACAGGGATGTGTTCACCTTGCCTGTTGGGTACTACTTCCCACACTTTCAGAAGATACACTGGATATCAGAAAGGAGTCTGCCCCCATTTCAGAGTCTTCTCTGAGCAGTTATGTCTCACCAGTATGGCCAGACTCCACCTTCATCCTAGTTGAGAGAATTTTAGTCCAGCTTCTGGCAGAAACCCTACACGCCATCCTTCTGAACAACATCAACTCACATCTGGAAGACCCCAAGTGAGTTTTCAGTTCATCTTTCCCCTGAATAACCTTTCACTACTGAATGACTGTTACAAAGAGGAAGCCAGGATTGACTCTTGGGTTGAACTTGTTTACACAACTATCCCACCCACGCCCTCCCCATGGTTCTTCCATGGCCATGTTTTACATATTGCGGATCAGCTCACTAACTTCCAGTTTTATTTTCACATCTCCCACTGTGATCTCCCACTGTGCTTTAGTCTAATTATATACCTCTTCCTTTGATCCTGACTTTTCCTGTTCTGTGTTTAAGGCAATTTTTCCAAAACTGTCCAAGCATGGGAGGAATTGGTGTGGAAGACACTGAGGGCATGAGAGAGAGAGAGAGAAGGAGATGTGATGCTCTGCATCTTTGTACTTGGCTCTAGACCAGCAAGGATCAGGAATCCCAGGAAAATATCCAACATCCTCAGTTTCCCTGGGGTAAAAGAGTGCATTCTCACTGGAGTAAGAGCTACAAAGTGCTTGATATGAGATAAAAACCTTCTAGCAGTCTTAGTGGTTAAACTGTCAATTACTGAGGGTTTACAGTGTGTGCATAGGCTCCAAAACAGTAAATGTGTCCTATTTTCACAGGGGTGAAAAGCAGAGTGACTGTAACTAAGGTACCCTATTCCTAGTCATACATAAGGTTTTTCATTCACAGGACTGGGACCTTCCCATTCAACCCCCAAACATGTCAATATTATTTACAATTTGGAGACATCCCTTGGGGGTTTAACTTTCTTTTTCTCTCCCTTGTATTTATCTCTAAAAGCTGCAGACCCTGCTAATTTTGCATGGGTCGGGTTTGGATATTTCTTTTTCCTGAGTGGCTGATGCAGCCACCAAGAAGTTGTAACAAGGAGTTATACCTGCCTAACAGCATATCCATCTCTTTTGGTCTCACTTTGGAAAATGAAGAAATAAATGTGACTGAAAAAAATATCAGCCTAAGACAGATGAACAGCCTGAAAAATTTCAGCACAATCACATGATGTTTGGCAAAGTTAGAAGCAAATGGGAAAAGGATCTTGCACTGGCAGGAACGAAACAAGTTTCATAACAGGGACTGCTGTCATGCCTGCATACAAACAGTCAGCCTTTCCATAAAGATTATAATGGATGATGCCAAGATGAAGGTATTAATTATTCAGAATTACGTTGTTTTTATACATACATATATGTGCTTATTAAAAATTGATCCTATAGGTATTTCTTCAGCCCTTCAAATTTCTTGCAAGTATGCACCACAATCAATCAAAATAAAAAAATATTCTTGGTTTTAATGATTATGCTGTCTGATACTGTTCCACCTACTTTGCCACTCACACAGCCTTTCTGCCAGAGTTTCCCTGTGTGGGAAACCCATGTACCACAGCTATACATGTGTCCATATATAGCTGTTCTTTCAATCTTGTCTCACATTTCTGGCCGTTCCCTTTAAGCCCTGATATCCCCAGCTTTTTGACACAGCATTCAGACAGAAGTTCCCCAGTTTTATTGGGCAAAGAACTGATTTCATAGCTATACAGCCAGGAAATACCTGGCTCATATTCTCGTTGTCTTCCATGTCCTCAGTGTGCAATTCTTTGGGTCTGCCAGGGTGCCTTGCATGCTATGCCAGTGTCTTTTCCCTATACCAAAATTCAAGTGTCAGGGAGCAGAAAAGCACATCACAGAACTCATCACAGCTCTGATGATCCTGAAGAGAGACAACTGCAGAGCTCCACCAGTAGCAGTATGGAAGCTCAGCTGGTCTATGTGCAACCAAAAGCGTTTATCACCATGGCTGCCAGCTTGACCCCAGGAGCTGGAGCTGTGTAGTAGGATCAGTCTAGTAGACATAACTAATATCCTCTTACTGGTATTTCCAGAGAGGATATGGAAAAGCATAAAGAATTAACCTCCTAGTTGTCTGTCCAGAGATCAATCAATACATTTTAGACACTCCCCCCCCCAAAAAAAAAACCAAGACGTTTCCAGTGGCAACTCTGGGACTGCTCTGTGTAGAAATGGTAGATATAACTATTCCATGTTAAGCTTCTTTCATTCATGAGGACCAAATCCTCCCTGTACATAATAAGCGGGTAGCTAATTTCATTATGTGGGGCGAAAGAGGGTGTGTGTTTTATTTTGATTTTTTTTTCACACATTCCCACTCCAATGCTGAATCCCTGCCAGAGACAGTTCAGTACCACCCATATTGCATAGATCTCAAAAGCGCAGACAGAAAATTACCATCTTAAACCAATCTTCACAGCTTCTGAAACATTAAATATAGATGGCATTATTGAAGCCAGCTGAATTACTCAGGCTGTGTACAATGCAGTGCCAGTGTGGCCAAGAATGCTAACAACTGAACAGCACACACTGCCTCGGAATGCATGAGAAGTTCTAAAGGGAAGGTAATAGCTTGCTGTTGTCTAGCACTGTGCAGCCATGAAAAACTCCTTCTCTTTCCTCTCCTCTTCCCTGCCCACAGTTCTTCCTTACTCCCCAAAAGGCAGCGTGCATTTGAATATAAATTATGGACATACCTAGAAGTGTGGTCGCATCCCAAGCCTAGTAGGACAGACAAGGATCCCGTAAGGAAAGCATGATTTCCAGCATGAAATCATCAACTTTGCATGCAAAGAAAAGGGAGGCAGATCAGAAGCAAACACAGGGCCTGAGGCTGTACTTAGGATGCTGTAGGGCTGACACAATAATGGAAAAGGAAAACAAGATTTGCCACAAGTTTAGCAGTTATACTGCTGAATGGTCCCACCCCTCCTATTTTGTTTATGATTTTCTCTACAGCTGCTTGAAATGAAGTATGAAAAGGTTACAAAGATCTTAAAGAAAGGGCAGTAAGGAGGAGCAGACAAAAGAACACCTCTGGGGTGGGAGCACTGATGTCAATCACAGGCTGTGCAGGCAGTTTCAGCAAACCCGACCTGTTCAGCCACAGGAAGGAGGCACAGATTCTCCCATTTATGGAGTAGCTGCAGAATGTCCAGAAATTATCTCTGTTAAAGATCTCTGAAATCAGTGTATCAGTCAAAGAGGGATGCTCTTACACAGCTTAACTGAGCCAACTCAGTTGAATGGTCATCTTCAACACTCAGTGAATTCAGGCAAACTGGATTCTGCTGCCCATATAATGTGTAGGAGAAACATATTCCACTTACTACCTATAAGAAATATATCCCTATACAGAAAAAATGCATTCATTAGGTGCCCAAAAAGAGGATGAAACTTATGTATGTCAAATAGGCAGGCTGCATCCCAACCAATGTTACTTTTTTCAGTCCAAAAGAAACCAAGGCATGCATGTAAAACAGTAAATAGACTGGGAAGCAGTCCTCACTTGTGCAAAAGTGAAGTCCTTTCCCCTAAACTACACTATAATCAGAGATCTGAAAAGTATGAAATGACAGGCATTCAAATGACTGCAGAGTTCACCTAAAAATTAAAGGACTCATTTACAATAGCAATTTCCAGCATTTTATTATATTTTTTTTCTTTTTCCCCATGTAAGGTCTTGTTCTGTCTTTTCTATATTTATTTTATATTAAGAAAAAGAAGTTAAGAGTTTGCCAAATGGAAAATGACAAAAATCACAAGGAAATTAGTGTTTCAAATTTCTTAGAAGCTGCTCACAGATACAGAGGGGAAGGATGGTAAATGTTTTCTTTCAGAACCTTCCTTAGGTAGGAGGAAAAGAAATAATGAATTAAAATGAAATCAACCATTTGCAAAATACCAATCCCTCTCACAGTACTCCCATGGACTGTCTGGAAGAGTGTCTTTCCCTTTTTGCAAGACAGACAAGATTTCATATCACAAATGGCCAGCACATGGCAGGCTTGAATAATGAGAAAGTGACTTCCCAGCTGAGCAAATATGCATTTGTAACAAGACGCTGATGAGGCCTGACAAATCACCAAGGAAACAAGAGAATGTGAAAGACAAGTCAAAGAAGCTTTAGAAATGAGCCCTCAAGGAAGTTAGCCATGTTGCAGCAAGGCATTATTAAAATAAAGAGTATGACTGTGGGTTTGGGGTTTTTTTAGGGGATTAAAAAGAAATGCAGTGTAATAGTGCAATGCTTCTCATCCCTGCCAGCTCTCAGGGCCTGGCTGTGTCCCTGGCTTCATGGAGGGCACTATTTGTATGGATCATGGGGTTTGCAATGACAAAAGAGGGCTGGTGAAGTGCTGCACGTGGATGAACAGCCCAGCTCCTGCTTGATGGGCATTCCCCTGCAAAGTGAGGTTTCCTGGCTCTCTGGCCAGAGGCAAAGACCACGCTGAACATGTTTACTCTGCAGGTTAACCACCTCAGAGGGGGCCAGGGAGCTGGACACACCTGATGGGTGAATGCGTGTGGTGGCACTAAAGAACAAATCTTCAAGCTGCTTCCTTAGGGAGGTTCTTGCCACGCTTCCCTTCCCCTGCTATTAGACTGACTCCAGACGTCCTATAGCTCTACATAGCTCAGAGTGTTGCAGACAGGCCTGTATCCTAAGAAATAAACCAAAGTAGAAAAGAGATGGACACAGACACACTGAAACTACCTAGGGGGAGGTTACAGAGGAGGTGGAGTCAGGTTGTTCTTGAGTAAGGGTTGAGGACAAATCAACACATATTCAACAAGAAACATTTTATTACATATAAGAAAAATATTCCACAGTGAGTGGCCAACCTCTTGAACAAGGGGTCAGAGAAGCTGTGGACTCTTCATCCTTGGGAGTACCAAGACCACAGCTGGACAAAATCCTGAACAAAACTGAGACAACTCCAGAGATGCCCCTTTTTTGAGTAGAGGTGTACATGACCTTCAGATGTACCTGCTGACTTCAGTTTTTCTTGGGTTCTAGAGAAAAGCCAATAGATACCAGATAATTAGCTCTCAATTTCTTTTGTTTCTATGAGGCTTAGCAATTCAACCACATCAGCTACAAGAGGCAGTGTTAAGGATTGGGCAGCAGAGGAAAGGCGAACATGGATGGTGCAATGAATGGTTTAGAAGAGAATCTACAGCTTTCCTCTGCCAAGTAATTTTCAAGTATACCTCTTACTTACAAGTCTTATTCAGTTAGCTATGGACTTTTGCACTAAATGAAGAAAAGACCAAATCTTAGGAACCTTACAGAATCAATCCTTCCTCTCAGAATTTAAATTTACTACTAAGACACTTAGCTCTATAGCATCAGTTGGGTTTCACAGCAAATTACACAAGGTCTTTGATTCTGGTGGTGGTCTGTGAAGGGGAGAAGCCTGACCAAAGCCCATTGCACCTCATCAATAAAGCTCCCTCTTTTCTTTGCTAAATGAGGTGATTGAAATATCACATAGCCCTTGACTTTACTGACGGCAGGTGAGTGAATCCTGATCCCGATCAAAGAAAGCGGGCTGATCCCAAATGAGTGTCATGTTCTCTCTGCCCTCATATCTGTCCTACGAGGCAACAAGTTGGCACCTTGCATGATGCACAGTCAAAGGAAGACATGATCATCTTGTCACAACATCTTCATCTTCTCCAGCCTTTCACCTCTGCTAAGGTGGATAACTCCTCACCAGTTAACGGCACTTGAGCAGTGTGATCCCATCTCTACCTTCATGGGACTGAAAATGAGCATGATACAGCATGCCTTTTCTCAACAAACCAAAACAGATCTTTTAAATTTTGATTTCCTATTCAAGAAAAAATACTTTGCTTATTTTGATGGGGAATAAAAATTTAATTAGAAGAACGATATTGTGGAAGAGAATCAATTTACCCAGTGTAATTTCCACTGAAACACAATTCCTAGTAATGGAAACAGAGTTCCTAGCACTGATAGCGTCAAACACATTTGGAAATTCTAATCAGCAAGCCAATGCTAGTATTTAGGATCTTTTAAAAAATTCATGTAAGATCACTGGACTGTAAAACTTATAAGATTTGTCCTTCACCACCACTAGACTACACAAGCATGTTAATGAAGATATTAGTAGATTTATTTAATATTTTAAATAAAATGTGTGCACCCAATTATTTCTCTATGAAGTGTTTATCCTTGCTGCCAATCTCAGGCTAGCTTTAACAGCATTAGCAGGCAAAAAGATGTTACTCTCCTCCATCTTACCACTAGAACAGCTGTTGGGAATATGGTGCTGAAAGTATCTGTGGGCCCTTATTTACACTCCCCTAATATTATTGAAGTGGTAGTTGCAGAAGTGGGAAATCAAACACTACTTTCAATAAAGAAAGGTTGTTAAACAGAGAAGAGAACCCATTTGGCTTGTCTGAGATCTGGTAAATAAATAGCACTTAATTGCCAGCTGCTCCTTTTTTTTTTTAATGTAATCAGAAAGAGTAAGTGTTTTCTGGAAGTTTAAACATGGATAGGACTGTACAGAGGCCTGAAAAGCACAAGAGAACAAAGATAACTCTTATGGGAACATTTCTTTCTCTCCTGGGAGATCACATATTTCTTTTCAGTTTTCAAATATCAGCCACTGGGTGAGAGAAGGGACAGGACTGGAAGAAAACATCTGGATGTTGGGTCCAGTCCCTCACACTTAACTTGTATCCTTTCCCTATAAGGATATCAGTACTGCCATTACTACTCCAGTGCCACTTTTAAAGGAAAAAAAGAAAGACGTAACTAGAATTCATACTGCAAGGGTAGCAATTAAAAACATTTCCAACGTAATTATTCTGGTCTCTTTATTTACCAGGTAAAATGTAAATAAAAATTATTTTTTAAAAATCTCTTATGTTTACTGTTCTTTAATGCTGCTTTAGAGAAGAATCAGTTTATAGTTGTGTGTAAGGACATTGGTTGGGTTGTATGCTGAATGGATGTTTGGTGAGCAAGAGGTAGATGGAACAAAAAAAGGTTACAAATCTCCCCTGCACTTAGGTTGTATTAATAAATATAGCCATAACATGCTCCATCTATTCAACAATGATCTTAATTTCAGCACTAAACTGCTACTAGAACCTGTATATTTAAAGGTATATCATTGTTATAAGGGCCATGGCACTTACACAGCACCAGATTCAGCAATTTTCAGCCACCAGCATCTGTGTCTATGGCTTCTGACATTTCAGAACATTTATATGTGACAGGAATGGCTGTGACAGTTAACAATATGTGTGAAGGATCTGAGACCTGCAGACCTCAATGCCAGCTGAGGCTTATTGGAACTTAATGGGTGGTAGATTGGTTAAAAGATTGATGAGGAAAAAAAAAAAAAGCCCTACTGTCTGTGCAATCTCCTGCACAGAAATGTTCTTTTTCTCCCTGCTCCCACTGAAAGAGTGTGGACCATGGGAATAGTCAGTTCTTCTACCACTTGTATGAGAAAAAGCTATGAAAAAAAGGGAAGGAAAGACCTGAGCAGTGCCATCTTTGCTTGTAGAAAAAAGATTCTGCTACCTCCATCTGAAAATGGATTGGCTCTTGCTGGGAATAGTAAAAAAAATCCAATTGATTTCAAAGGCAGCATCGTGAAGCCTTCAGATTTTCTACTCCAAAGAGTTACTATATTTTACAGGTACATGGTCTTGCTGAAAAAGATTATAGGTGCCTCTTGTGACACCTCAGTTAGACAACAGGCACGTAATCTGTCTTCCAGTGATGGTCCTGTGGAAAATGTGCGCTCCCCGCAGTCCTCATCACCATATTTGTACCCTGCCACCCTCCTTTGAGGGAGCAATCAGAGTAAGGAGGGAGCTGCAATGCACTCCAACAGCAATTCCTACCCTCCCAACCACAAAAGTGAGGCACATCACAGACAAAACAGTCCTACCCTGGATGAACACTGAAAGCCTGAAATGAAGTTTAGACTTATTAGGAAAAATTTCTCCACCAAAAGAAAACAAAGCTTTGGAACAGGCTGCCCAGGGAAGTGCTGGAGTCACAATCCCTGGAGGTATTTAAAAGATGTGTAGATGCTCCACTTAGGGCCATGGCTTAGTGGTGGACTGGGCAATACTGGGTTAATTGTTGGATTTGATGATCTTAAAGGTCCTTTACAACCTAAATGATTCTGTGATTTTATGATTGCTAGTCATCTGGCATTTATCAGAGCCCTTTAAAAAAGATGTATCAGTCTCAGATGCACGTGCTATTTATTTTACATGTTAAACGATTAGTAAACCGCAAAAGAAAGTCCTCAGTAGGTAGGAAATGTCAGGAGCAATGTGGCCTTTGCAGAAGGACCTTGAGCTGCATATTGAACAGCCAGGACAGGAAGGTATTGAACAGGTGATGATTAACTGCGTGCTCTCTGCCTGCGGCAGCAAATGGGGAAGGGTCTCTGAGGGATACAAAGCAAAATGCACAGGCAGTGGTTCTGGCAGCTCCTGGCTTCTGAGTGTTCAGGTTCACAATCTGCATGGCAATTCACATTAAATTGGTATTGTCTGGGGAGAAAAAGAAAAGAAGGCAGAAGTGTTCTTTCATCACACTGCATCAGAGTGACACCCATGTGGGTCATCAGCAGGGCCGGAATATGTTCAGTCTCCTGCTGAGACATGCTGAGCTGAGTTGGTGGCACTCAGCAGGGTGTCAGCCTTCATGTCAGCCCTACACCCACCACACACGACTGTTCCCTTTGTTCTGGCTTTCCAGCTTGAGCACTGATTTTAAGAGAGGCACTGCAGCGCATCCCCTGCTGCTGCTGCAATAACCCCTTGGCTGGGCTTTAAAGCACCACCACCAGCAAAGGGGAGCCTGCGCTGTCACTGTGTGTTAGGAGGATAGTCCCAAGCCCAGACAGTGAATCAGGCCCCTTAAGGGATGGGGGCAATGAGGTGCCTCTTAAGTGTCTCAGATACACCCCAGCATGTGCAACAGCAGAACCGTAGGCACTCGTATCCCTTTCCTGGACATAACATAAATGGAAGCATGAGTTAAATGGGGATTTGTGGATGACACCCTTACCTGCAGGAGCTAAATTCAGCCCATCATGCTCAGGGAGTTACGAGAGGAAAGAACATTATCCTACATTTACATGATGCAATGAAGCACCATGCAAAATTACCAGCCCATTGGCAAATATACCAGCTCAGAGATCAGCACAGCTACACAAGCACAGCCCCATGCCTTGCCCAGTTAAGCCTGACAAAAAAGGTACAGCTAACTTGTTAAATTAGAGCCAGGCTAAATTAGGTGTGCTCTTTAGACTCAGGACTAACTTGAGGCTTAAAACATTGCACTGATGGCTGTGCTGTGGAAGTGGTTCATGAACAATCCTGGATGACCGGTAAAAATAGTAAAAATCTGAAACTCACTCGAACACATGCTAAGGAGTGTCATCTCCTATGTAGCAAACTGACATTTTTTCAAAGGCTTGCTAACATTATCAGTTTCAGACAGATTGTATAAAGGATCTGGAAACCATGTCATTAATTCAACAGAGACTCACTGTCAAATTCTGAGCCTTTGTTTCAAAGCATAAAGGTGCCAAGTGCTTTTCTTCAAGAGTTATATTTGATGGAAAATACTCAATAAGAGTATATTTTTCATGCTTTGTTCTTTGAATGGCTGAAAGATTTTGCTGAGGATTTTTTTCAAAAGAATTCTGCTTGCTGTTCCACCTGCAATATGCTAAACTAAATGGTTAAAATTTGGAGAAATTATATACCCACTGAAAATTGAGCCTTATAATTTCAAGCATTGAGCAACACTACTAGGTGATATTTTCTGCATTACCTATAGTAATGTATCTGGTGAAATATTTCAGACAGAGAGGCAAGATTAAAAAAATTCTTACAGCTGTGCTGTGAAGTGTTGCAAAAATAGTTACAACTAAAACATCCTTTCTTGTGATCACAGACTTTTTTAGAGCATACCAAACACTGCTGGAAAAAGAGCCATTCAAAAAGTGATCTTCTTGGTATATGTGTTCTCATATAGAAATAAATTGAAGGCAATACCACCTATGCAGCAGTGACAAGTTAATTCAATTTCCATCTCAAAATCAGGTAAAGTGTGTCTCATTTGTTACCATGGATACAAGACATTATTTCCATTTGTTTGAGATCTCATAGTGGGTATGAAATTAAACTGTGACACAGTTTTATGGAGGAAGTTGACTAAAACCTCAGAAGTTCAATGTCATTAGTCCAAAGGATTTTCTTTTTTTAGAAACAGCAAATAAGGAGGTTGCTACTACTGCCCATAAGGTACACTTCATAAGCAAACATCTGTGTGATTTTCCTGATGCTACTTTGGATCAGTGAGAGTGACAGAAGAGAAAATAAACATTCATTTCATCAGTCCTGCAAATACAGGGAAGAATCCTGAAAAACATCCAGATGGTAGAAGTACATTAAAAATACATTGGTGTTGTGTTATTTGCTATTGTTTGGCACCAAATATGTTTACAAAAAATGTCTTGATTCTGAAAATGCATCCAATTTTTTCTCAGATAAATCTGCTTTCCGGGCTGCAGCTCAAATCACTTGTTCTCTAGTTCTCAAATTTAGAAGAAGAAGTGTATGAAAATGTGTGGGAGAATGAAGAGAAAAGAAGAAGGAGAAATATGTTTTTTAATGCTGACATATATGATGGGTTCAGGAATTCAGTAGCATTCAGTTTACCTTGTCTGAAATTAATTTTAATATATACAAAAGGATAAAAGGGAATACAGGTCTTCTTGTTAAATTATTTATACTCAAGTCCTGGATATATATTTAATATTTCATAGTGAGACTGATTTCCATAGATGCTGAGCACCTGCTACACAGACAGATTTCAGCTAAGGTTGTCATCTCTCAACATTTACAAAACCAAGCTGAGCTAAAACTGAGTCTACCTAAATCAAAGGTTTATTTCTACATATTCATGCATTAACTGCATGAAAATCACAAAGGTTATGGGATGTCATGACTACAGCTAATTACTGAAATCCAAAATCATCATCCAGATGCTTAACTGACTGATAATTTCCCACCAAATATTCTGAACTTCACCTCCTGTGCTTCTGTGTTGCTGCTCTCCTCAGCATATTGTCAGACTGGATGATCTGCAGTGTCTTCTCCAGCTCCTTGGGCCATCTCTAATTATATCCCATTGGGAGCAAGGAGGTCTGACCCTGAGATGGCAAACTAGAAAAATTGAGAACCTCACAGCAAAACTGTCACGAACACAGAAACTCTCAGAGGAATAGGGACTGCAGTGTCCATGGCCAGCTGAACAGAGAGATAAGTCAGTCACTCTGTGTTATTGATTTGCATTATTAACATTTGCTTGAAGTTCAATAAAAATCTATTTATATTCTACAGACTTGGCTATACTTCATCCAGACCCCAGACAGAAAATTATTATAATGCCAAATGGGTGCTAGGGCTCTAGAATTTTTATTTAGTACTATTTTATGCCTACTCTTCACTAATTTTAATGGAGAATTAGCACCAGGATGAAATATAGCACAATCTTTACATATGGTGTTAAATTTATTAAAACCAGTGATATTTAAGTATCCATTTATATAAGGATAAGATCATGAACAGACCTCAAGCTTATCTAAAGTATACAGAAACCTCAAGTATTTCTGATTAATGACTTAATTCTGAAGTCTGGGAAAGATTTTATTCCTGAATTATCAATTATTTTCAATTTTAAAAGTATTTTGGTCAGAATTATTCTACCACACTATAAACCACCCCGATTTTGTAAAACTCTGCAGGCTTAAAGGGGCTTGTGTTGATATCAATATGTGTGTGGGGTTGCCTTGTGCTCTGTTATTGGGTGTTAGCTGGGATTTGCAGACTTGCTGGATTCGATGGGTACCGGGATAACCATGCAATTCCTAACCCAACAAGGCAGCTCATATGTAAATGAGTATCTCCTGGGTTTTGCTGTACAAAAGCAGCTTAGCACAGCCTGGAAGTGGGTACAACTTGTGCCCTTCTGGAATCTAATAACTGGGGGTGACAGGAGTGTGTGCGATGCCACAGATGAAGGAAGCAAAATTAACCTCCGCAGTGTCAGGCTGGGAAGCTCCACTCCAGCTGGGAGCACAACCCAGCACTGTGGTGAGCCACTGCCCTTGTGCTCTGTCACAGAGCAGCTGAACACAAGTGCCTGGGCAGGGAAAATGCTGCATACATGCACGCTGGGTGAAGGCTGCTCGTGTGTCACTGCACATGTCAGACAACGCAGTGGGAGCAGTCTGGATGTGCTTGCCAGAACTCACCCAGCACAGTGTCAGGAGCACACTAACAGATCAGGGATATTAATTATGATAAACTGACACCCCTTGCCCTCCCTTGACACAGTGCAGCTTCTCGTTGACTGGTGTCAGAGAAAAAGCTTTTTTGCTGCACTAAACCACTTAAAAACTGTCTGAATGAAAAGGTTACATCCATGGGTCAGCATAAATGATAAAAGCTCAGGAAATAGCACTGATGTTGCTAACCATTTGCAAGTTAAGGAGGGTAGTCTGGACACTCTGGAGATATCCCAGTCATTCTCAAACAAGAGCAGAAGAAGAGATGCAGATGAATGGAAATGAAGACACCACAGAACATTGACTATGATACATTAGACAATTTTTTTAGACTTCTGTGCAGTACCAGGGCCAGTTGGATTAAGTGAGGAGAGGAACAGAGCAATTTGCTCCCAACTAGCAAATGCATAAAGACTTTCCTTGAATGATCAATTGGTTTGCAGTTTATGAATTCCTAATATGACTATGCCTAAATATATCACCAAATTCTCCTCCCTTTTCCCCCATCTAAAGTCCCTATGATTTTCTGAAAAGAAATCAGGACCTTAATGAATAGTCTTGAGTACAGCAGAGCCCCACAGTACCACTTTCCTAAAAGAGAAGACCTGCTCTTCTCTTCCTTAGCAGTACCTGCTGCATGCCTTGCATTGTCTGCTGTAGGAACTGTAGCTGCTGGTCCTTTGTAAGGCTTTCTTCTGTTCGAAAGAGCTGTCCTTTCTCCTGCTTCAGGAGCTCCACTTCATTCCTATAAGCATCCAGCTGCCACCGAAGACTATCATTCTCTTCCTTCAGCGCATATGCTTGGGCGGCTAGAGCTAAGAGGAAATGAAAATGTGAAAAAATCAGTGAAATGGATTGTTTCGTTTCAAATAATAAAGAGGACATTGTCTGGAGAGATGACAATACAGCTGAAAGCCAATGAGACATTTCAGAGCTGAGACAAGACCCAGCAGAGCTGAAAATTATTAGGTTCTGGCAAGGATTGTTGCTGGGAGGTTATTTCCTGGGATGGAAGAAGCCATAAAGTGACCCTGGATAATTCAAATGCTACTTGCAATCTGGCTGCTAAATTTAGGCTCATATTTTAGGAAGAAACTGGCATGCAGTCCAAGGGCAAGGCACTCACCAACTTTACACTGTTTTCCCAGTGATGTTATAGGAACTGATACAGCTGTTTAGTATTTATACTTGCACAGAGGCCAGATGTTCCAATCAGGCCAGTGCTAAGGAATTTTCCCAATGTAAAGTTGCTGGATTTAGTCCCATGAGAGAGGAAACATAGAAATTTCTCTTCAGCCTTGCTATGAACTACTTCATAGCAACAGTTATGAGGAACCATTTAGACAGAAAAATGATGCAATAGAAAAAAATTATATAAAATGCAAATGCTGAAAAAAGGTGTTGGCACTACAAGAACATTACTACATTAAAGGCATTGAAAGACACTTAAGTCATTTCCTTAGGAAGCTCCATTTGGCCCCTTTTCAATTTAGAATGGCATTTTTATTATCGTAACTGATAGCAGGTGTTTGTGAAGAAATCGATTAGTATGCAGGGATGGAAATTACATTTGCCAAATGACTTGCACAGTCTGCAATATAAGCTAAAATTTGTGTAGCAAAAGGCAGAAGGCTATAAAGCATATAGTGGGAAAATTATTTAAATAAATTATCTGAACATAAATACATATAGGGAAAGGTGGCATTCATTAATGAGGGATGTGGCTCTCATCCTATAGAAGAACCCACTCCTGGTAGTATTTATATTTGGCAGCAGCAGTGGTCATTTGGCATAGCAAACTGCCACACTATGCTGTTTTCTTTCTTGGAACCTGGTAACACAACAACATTACAGAGCAGCTGTAATTAAAAAACAACAATCTACTATAGCTGGTTCTATCAACATTTGGTAACTGAACCACATAACTGATTTACATTCCTGATTAAATGATTTCAGGCTTGATATCACAGAATTCTTTTTTGCCCACCTACAACAGCAGTATGGTTAAACTCCAAATTATATGAAATTGTATATTAACTCCATTTAATACTAGGCACCCCTTGACAAGACCTTGCGTAGATAAAGAGTCCCCTGTTCCCCATGATAACATGATTCAGCACATTTGTGAAATTATACCAGCACTTAGGTAGAATGTCACAATATTTCATTAGCAATAAAAATGTTTTATCTTTGGTAGGACAAATCTACCTTGATCTCAGATAATTTTTACTAATTTTAAAGTAGTACAAATGCATTATTCAAAATAAAGTACAGTCAGCTACTATTCAAATACAGACACGGATTGGTTACTATGCTTAATTTGGATATTTTACAGAATCTCTCTGCAAGATTTAGCAAGAGTTACAGTATTGTTGCATCAAATTAAATTGTTCTGAAAAGCATGTAATCATCCTTCCATGACAAAATTTACCCTCAAGAAATTGCACTGATGAGTCCAATGGGCAAATAAGGGGATGAAGTCCTTTTTTTAGTTTTTGTAAGAGGCAACAAGCTATAATGAAAGAAAGGATTAAAAAAAAAATAATAAAAAAAGAAGCGGCCAAGCAAACAGAACACCAGTCCAAAAAAAACCTCAAGTCAAAATTAAATAGTTTGTGTTGGAATGGACCTCTAAAGATGATTTAGTACAACTTGTGCAATTGTCGCACCACCCTCATCCTAAAATATTTCTTCCTTATGTCCAATCTGAACCTACCCTCTTCCAGGGTATAACTGTTTCCCCTTGTCACTACAGCCCCTGGTGAAAAGTCTCTCTGTCATTTGTACTCTCTTACTTCTACCAATTAGACTCTCACAAAATTTATACCTTTTTGGTTTTTTAATATAACACTAAATTGTAGCCAGAAAATGCCTACCCTTCAGCTCCCTGAGAACAGGAACAGAGACCATCAGGGATGTACTCAAGTTTCTACAGAGGCTCAGGAGCAGTAGTTCACCTGCTGCTCATCATCTATTCCAGCTCTCAAAAAACTTCTGAGAGCTGCTGCACAAGTGGGGGCATGAGGCTTGTGTATTCCCCCTCTGAAATGTGGGTTCTGACCCAGATCCAGCTGAGGTTCAGACTGCTTTATCTGGGAAGGCTGCTTGACTATTTTCTGTGTCTCACTACAGCTTAATTGGAGAACTCCTTCTCCTTTTTGTACTCCTAGGTGAGTTCAGGCTATTAAGTGGGGCTACAGACAGCAAGAGGTGTCTGCTGCAGGGTCAGCAAAATAAGAGAAATGAAAAGGGCCACAACATCTCACAAAAGCAAGTAACCTGTACATGATGAACCTATTAGAGTTTAAAAAATAACTAATCAAAATGGAACAAGCCACAATACATGAAAAGCATCCCAAACTACCTAAAGTAAGAGAATAAGAATACAGGAGAGAGATGTTTCTGATAGGCAGGATTCCCTCAGGTGTACAGTGCCTTATCAAAATTATTATACTCTTGGGTGATCATCCTAATCACTCAGAGCAGAGAAAATAACAACAGAGTCCAAGGAAGAAATATGTTCTCAAATAAGGAAAATGCAACACATATAGTAACAGTGTAACAGAGTATTAAATGGCCACAAGCTTTAAAACTAACTAATTATAAATAACAGTCCATAAATGATATGACATTAACTATGTGTTATATACTTTGCTATTTAACTAAAAGCCACAAATTGTTGGTTCCTAACATGTGTGGACAGAATGGTTAACTGAAAAGAAGAATAAGACAAAAGGAAGACATCTGACAGACCCCAGGGTGTCCAGCTCATTCAACATTGGGTAACTATTTTAAACAAAATCAGGCACATTCTTTGTGTTGACCTAACACAACTATAATTTTAAGATATTTATATTTTAGTGCACCAAGATTAAAATAACGCTGAATTCATATAAATGTCACTTTTGATTCCAAGCAAATTATCTATTCTATAAAAGCATACTGTATTTTAAATTATATTTCATTTACAACAATTATATATAATGATATGTGATTTATTATATAGGATACAGAGAAAGGCACTTCATTGAATATTAAATTAAAAATAGAGAAGGATTTTGGGGGAAAGAGAATCTGCATTTTTAAAAGTAATTTTTTTCAAATTTTGCATAAATTTTTGCTAAGAGTTCATTGACAAAGCTGATGAATGCAGTTTCAGTTGAAAAAAAATTTGTTCATCTCATCTCAAGCCATTTTACATTTGGCAGTTCAGATACTCATCTACAAAATCCCTCTCTGAGGCACACTAAAAAACATCTTCAGATAAGAAGACAATGAATGCTGAAAGCATTTACAGAAGAACTATATACAAGGAATCTGTATCAAAAGAAAACTGACAACAATCCCAAATAGCTGCCTGTGCTGCACGTAGAAGAAAATATTCCTACCTAAACAAACACAGCTGGAAAACAGCTCAATATTCTCTTCACAGCATTTTCACTGAGGGATGCAAAATGATACCTGCCAGCCTCAGAGAAGCAGCTGAAGGAAGATTAGACGTATATACGTGGGAGAAACCTTTGCACTGATATTTCAAAGACTTCCAAGAGGTTAGAGTGATTTCTTTGTGCTGAGGCAGAAGTGCTATATTCAATTTGGCAACAGCCTCAGTGGCAAGATAGACTCCATTTAGTGGACCCAGACAAGATCCAAATCAAAAAGACACCGTCTTTAATACAATAAATGACTGGCTGATTAGAAATCCACTGAAATCTAAGGATATATTCACCGATGGAAGTCTCAGAAGAAACAAGCAATTAACTTTATTTTTCTAGGGTATCTACCTTGGATGGTTAGGACAAGGTGGTATTTCTGACTAGCACTCATCAGTACCTTTTACTTCCAGCTGGTACTCAGTGGCTATATGTAACCTAATATGTATTAATGCCCACTGGAGCCAAAGCAGAGTAAGTTTTCAGAGGTGATACGGGGTAATTGTAGTCTTTTATGACCCACATCATGTCATAGTAGCCAGGAAATAAAACTAACACCCCACATCTCCAAATGCATTTATTTATTGAGGACGTTAGGGAGAATTCTACCATTTCTACTAATGCACACCTGCACTGTGGATTTCTCATTAGATGATGCCTAAATAACATTACAGTTAACATTAATGACAGTCTAAGAATTTGCATTCTGAGGACACACTGCATTGAAAAGCATAAGCAGTAGGTTGTCTTGAGGGCCTGAAGAAATCTGAAGGTAGTATCTGAAAAACAAATGACAAACACTAAAAACAATAACAGAAAACCTGCCTATAAATTCAGAGTAAAGATTTTTTGTAGGTCCGCCTAGCAGAACTTCTTCCATAGTTTTTATTTCCTGTAGATTCTTCTATGTTTGTATAGAAATATATCATAAAATTGAGAACTTCTGTGATGTTTGCACCGACTTCTGGTGTAACCTATTCAGCAGAGTTTTTCAGGGTTTTTGAATTGTAGCTGATGTATTGATATAGTGAGGCAGACGAAAACAGAGACCCAAACCTTCCTGCCATCTGAGTTCTACTAATGCCATTATCCTGATTTCCTGACTTGAAAGTAAGTGTTTAAATGATATAATGCTCCTTTTGACAACAGCAAAAAGAGAAGCATCAAAACATGTCAAAATAATGGATATTATGGTAATTTGTGTCATTACTCCCATTTCAGAGCACTTTCAATGTCAAAAAAGCCATCTTGCAAGACACAGCTACTTCTTCAAAGAGTTTTCAGCTTGAGGGACTGAACAAATGTGAGTACAGAGAAATAAGGACACAAAGTTCATAACTATAAATACAAACAATAAAAGTTATCCCTGGCCTCTAGCTAGCCTGCTTGTTTTTCAAATAGGTGAACTGTGGAGCAGTACAAACGGGAAAATCAGCAAGGAAAAATGTTTCTGAAGGATGTGGAAGGGCATGAACTGTATTTTGATGCTGTAGAAAACAGGGTAATTTAGACCATAATGGCATTTGTCATTAGTAAGGAAGATGGTCTTTGCAGAAATACAGTGTGGATGCTCTTAGGAGATACAGTGGGTGGCATCCCTGCTCATGGCAGGGAAGTTGTAAGTAGAGGATCTTTCAGGTCCTTTCCAGTCTAAACTATTCTGTAATTCTATGATTATAACTAGATAGGACTAAGGCTGTGCTTAGTGCTTCAGCCCACTAAAAATGTAATTTTGTGCTAGGGTCCCATTATGATCACGTGTAGCAGGGTTTGTGTGTGAGGGGATGCCAGTCAGTAGCCCCACATTTTGGGATATGTGGGAAGGTCAGGTTTGGAGGAGTTGTGCAAAGTGGTGGGAAGGAAGGCACAGCCCTCACTGCAGGAGGCAAGCTGGATGGTCTCTGAGGTGAAGGGACACACTGAGGAACTTGGCAGGTGATAACCAACATCTCTGGCACTGAGTGTCACAGCTGACCCTTCTCTCTATATTCTCCAAGAATCTTTCTGAAAGAGGAAGACTTGACAAGTACATCTTGGTCACTTTGAGGCACCTTCTTGAGTCCACTTCACAATATCAGGATCCTGGATCATCCAATATCTAAAGCAGTTTTGATCCATTAACTTGAGCTCCCAGAGAACGCTTGCTTTTCTTTATGGGCACTTACCAAATACCTGATCACCAGCACAGTGCCCAGATGTCAATGACAAGTGCATAGAAATACATCTGATATTGGCAGTTAAAAGCAACCTTGTTCCTATAATGTATTCTCTAACAAATACCTGTTCCACAGTTCTCCCTCATTCCTGCAAAAATAGACTATGTCACTTGACTTAAAAAAAAAAACAACACACTGCTTAAAGCTTGAAAACAGCTAGCTAAGTATCATGAATAACCTCTAGAAACAGAATTAAAATGGTATAAAAATAAATAATTTGGGGTAATTACAAGCTAACTTAGCCACGAACAGTTTTTTCTTTCCCCCTTCAGACAAAATGCAAGCAAACAATGAAGAAATTTCCACATTATTTTCAAATGCTAAGCACACTTCATTTGAATGTCTCGATACCTGCAAATTTAAACTCTGAGGGCACTAATTATCCTATATGAGAAGGGTTTATTGTCATTAATGTTAGTGGAGTTAGGCCCTGCACACCGGGAGGGAGATTTACTCTTTTGCAAACCCTGTTTTATTTAGGTGCAGCTCCTTCAAAGTCCTTTCCTTACCATGCAGCCTATGTTCAATGCAGAGAAGCTCATTATACCAGTTACATTCATGATGATACCAGATGTTCAAATTGAATACTCATGAGAATTATTTTCAGGCTTCCTATTCACATAAAACTTGGTGGCAAACAATTAGTAAATGGAAGGATGCAAAAAAATAAAAGGATAAAAAGAAAGAAAAAAATGAAGGGAGTTTCTAAGAAAGCTGGAGAATGGCTATTTACAAGAGCATGTAGTGACAAGTGACAGGACAAGGAAGAATAGCTTCAAACTGAGAGCAGGTCTAGATTAGATATTAGGAAGAAATTTCTTACTGCGAGGGTATTGAGGCACTGGCACAGAATGCCCAGAGAAGATGTGGATGCTCCACCCCTGGCAGTGTTCAAGGTCAGGTTGGAACTAGAAGATATTTAAAGTCCCTTCCAACACAAGCCATGCTATGATTCTAGGAGTCTATTAATTGCAATTTTATCCATCCCATCCAGGACAGACCTCTTCACATCTGAGAAACGAAAGTGTTTCTCTGATGAGAGATTTTTCTCAGTTTACAAAATTTCTCCCTGCTTAGCAGACGTCAGCAATATCACTGATCTTTCCTAGGTTTAATACACCTGTAGCTCACCAGTAATTTATGATTTCTTATTTCTTATTATTTCTTGTGTAATGAAGCATATCTCTTTGCAAATACCAGAGAAGGTGCAGGGAAAGGGAGGACCTATTATTGTCCAGCTGGGACTAATAACAGAAAATCGTAGGCAAATGCTGGTTCTGCAGGGGACTAAGAATGCTCCAGAGAGCAGAGCTGCCAACTCCTTTGGCATTATAATAAGTCCCAAGATATCTCACATTTTATTTAAAGGCCGAGAGAGATCATTAGCTGAAAACCTCCGGTTTAAGTTTCTGGAATAGTGGCTTCCAAACTTTCTAGACTGTGGATCAGTATTGGCTCTTCCTTTTTCATCACGCTCTCACAAACTGACTTTTAAATAAAAACACTAACAAGACCATTTCATCTAGCTGTTTTAGCCAGTCGAAAGAATAAAGATGTAGATTACTTGCTAGGGTCTTACAAGTGATCACTGACTCCAGTGATCAGTTTGGGATCACTGATCTAGACCTCGTGGCTGCAGAAAACTCACTTGAACAGTGATTCAGCTTTCTCCAGAGGGCTGCAAAGATTCAAGACTAATTTCCCACTTTAAGCCAATCATCCGATCCCTCTCTTTGTACCTTCATCTCTTTCACTTTTGCACTGCTTCTGTTCAGTTAATCTCTAGCTCTGAATGCATGAGTCCCTCTATTTGCTCATTTGTAATTCACACTTGCCTGACATGGCCAGATGTTTCTCTCTTCCCTCACTCATACTTATTTTGCAGTACATTCTCTAGTCCCCTGTCACCCAGTTCTGTCCCAGGTAAATCGAAGCATTAAGTGTTCTGGACTTTCCCTACAAAGATGTCACATCACATTACTGAAATGAATATTAGGAATTTGGAAGAGACCACCTTGTTAGAATAATATGAAAGCCTGACACATTTTAGGTCTATTTTACTTGACAGCATCTCTTTGGAGAACAGGAACCTTACATAGCTTCTAAATCATATTTTGACAGTTGCTAGTTAATCTGGCCCATTGAGACCAGTTTCTGCCGGTCACCTCTTTAAAGCAAAGGGCCCTTTGTTCCTCTACATTTTGGGTTGCATTTCTTCTACCACCACCCACGATATGCACCAATACCAGCTGGCTTGGCATATGTATAAGGGGAGACAGGAAAGAAAAGATGTGGCTCTGCACAGGTATCTGTGATGGGTGGACTTCAGTTAAGTTGATTAGGAAGAAAGCCATCACAGTAAAATGTAGAAGTATAACTTTGATAAAAAATAGTAGCAATTCTCAGATATTTTCAAAATTCACAAAAAGCCACTTACCTTCTTATTAGTGTATTTAGTTAGTGATGAGGTGAATTTTTCTGATACTTCATGTTTCCCAGTAGCTGCTGCCTCAGTTAAATATGATCAATCAAGTAATAAATCTCTTTTAGAGGTTCTACCTTTTTTCTTAATTGAGAAATAGGACTGTTTCAATACTTTAACAGAGATTGCTCTTCAATGATGCTAGCAAAGAAGTGGCTTTTTCTTCTAATCAATATTTTAAAAATTACTGCATTCATGCAATACTAAAAATGAGCAGAGGAGATTTTAGTCTTGAGAGTGAAGGAAATGAGGAAACAAGAAAAGTGTTGGTTACTGGGGAGATACCACGTGGTATTGATGACTGACTCCCACAATGAAAAATGAATGCTTTGTGGAAACGTGGTGCTTTGCAGCTGAGGGTACAGACATTTGATCTCTGCACAGCAGAAGAGATGCTGATGAATGTTGAGTGTTTAATATATGTTACATAATCTTATATATATATATATATATATATATATATATTGCACAAAGGTATTGTATGTGTGCATGTACACATGATACATAAATTACTTAGAATATTCAAGGATTATTTTATCCAGGTAAACCTCCATGTAGGTGGGTCTCTGATGGTTGCTTCTTAGGAGTCAAAGTGCCTCATATTTTTACTCAAACAAAATTACTTAAACAATCAGCACTGACATTTACAGACAGATGGCTGCATCACTGCTGTTGTCATTTGAACTAGGAACTACATTCAGGCTCAGCATCACTGCAATAACTCGAAAAAAAATAATCTGTAGGATTTATGAAGAAAACACCATTGCTACTTGGAAACAAACTTGACAGCGTGCACGTGAATCCCTCAATTTGTCACATTCATTAAGGAAGAAAGGGCTGATCTCAGTGGTTTAAATGACTGTGGTGATTTGAATTGGTCTGATTTATAATAGGCAAATTTTGTTCATAAATGTAAAGTGCTTTCTACAATTGTGAGGATAAACCACTTTTGAATAAAATTCTATTGCACCTTAAATTGCAGGAGAGCATTTATCCAGCTATCTCTCTGACCTTGTAGCGGATTAGAGGGCTGAGTTAATTTTTCTTTTAAAATTGTGCATAATACTGAAATACTTGCTCAGTTACTTTTGCCTTAGATAAAAAATGGATTTTAAATGAGAATACATTTTTACTTCTTTATGCCTTAGAAGGCATAAGCAAATGATGACATGAAGCTTGTAATTTTCTGACCCTCACATTCAGAGACAGAATTTCTTGAGCAATTTATCCCTTATGTGAATGGAAGGGCGTTCAGAAGTACTGTATTTGCAAGCCAAATCCTCCTTTTCTCCCCTCTTTCTGCTTCCAGAATATTCAGTATATGCAAATAGAGGCCACTGTGCTTTTCCACAATTTAACATGTTTAGCAGGTATTTTCTCAGCTTCTGAAAAATAAAACGTGTTGCAAACTTGCAGATAACAGGGCTCTACAGAGCTTAGTTAGGTACTTCCAGGCCTTTCAGAAACAGACATTTTATTGAAATTTGCAGAGTCCGTAGCTTTGAAGAGATAAGTGTGAAATAGTCCTTGTACCAGGTTTTCTGAGTAAGCCACGACTTATGACATTTTATCTGTGGGTGTTGAGCAGAACGTGAGTGCAAACTCTGACCAGCAGGGAGTAGCTTGTAGGATCAAGGTTTTACAGCACAGACATCTCAAAATCTTTCAACAAAACATTATGAGACAGATGACTATCTCACGACAACACAGGGAGAGTTATTGCTTTTTATAATTTTCTTCCTTGACTGTTAAAAATGCTCACTAGTCTCCAGACAAATTTAAGAAGGAAGATAGTCTGTATCTGACACATGACAAAGAAGCAATGAAGGAAGTTGTGTTAGCAACCACCCAAGTACCTTCAGAGAGGTACCTGGTTGATATGTGAAGTAGGCACTTGGCTGTTGTAGAAGCAGCCCAGCAACCACTGGGTCCAAGTGCTGTAAAGACATGCTTGCACAGTTCTTGCACCCGATAAAACTTGCAACGCATCAAATATTTGGAGGGCTGGATAAATAAACAAAAGGTTGAAAACTATTTTGCCAATCGAAAGGCAAACAAACAAACAACAAAAAAACCCAGTAAAAGTTCCTAATTTAAAAACAAAACAAAACCAAAAGCCACCACCAACAAAACAAACCACCTTTCTGTATGCTGGTGTTCACGGAGTTACATGCTGGAACTACAGAACTGGAATAAAATGGTGTGGTATCTAGTTCTTTAGTCTGTCATTTCACACCCTAGAGGACAGTTCTTTGTTTTCTCTCCACCATGAATCTAAACCCAAATAAGACTAAAAGAAGATCACTCACCTCCAAGCAGCTTAGAATCCACTTGGCTTTCAAATTTATGAATCAAATCCCACAATATGCTTGTCATGAAAATGCTGTACTATGGATATGTGTCATTAGTAAGAAGCTTACTTTCTTGAGATGGTCTTTATCCAAAACAAGCGCAGGACATCATGAAACTCCTCTGAATCTAAGATTCATTCACCAAAGTAAAACAGCATCCCTAACTAGCAGTAGTTTGGGGATTACTGTAGTCCCACAGTTTCAGGCAGGAACTCTGCTGGGTGTGTTTTTAACTCCTGGCTTGAAACCACTCCACAGACTGCCAGTCAGCTGGACACATGAGGAAGTAGAAGATTCATGCTTTGAAAAGGAAACTTTTAATTCTTTGGAAGCTTCAGCCACCCTTGCATGTCTCATGACATAAGAACACTCCCCAAACCTGCAATTATGAGCTTAGAAGCTTGTACTGACATTAGAAAACACCCTGCTTTCTGATCATTATCTACTCTGACATGTTGGCAATGGCTGATGATTCTTGGAAATAACGGTAGGTAAGAAGGCACCTAAATCTCCACCTCAAGCAATATCTGCAAGCTTCTCTAATGTGCTGGGATGAGAAGGGCTTCTAAACACAAGAGGGCATGAAGGGCAGCATGATTAAGAAAATGTAATCCCAAGATCTTAGTTTAAACGCTAATAGAAATGTTCTTTCATTGGAGGCCAGAGAAAACATTTAGGCTAAAGCCACTCTCGAAGGAATCTGTTCTTTGTTCTCTCTTCAGAACCAACCATCTTCACTGTTATAAATAGGGCTTATTCTCTTGAAGGCTAAATATGAAAGAAAAAGCACTAAAGTTTTATATTGGAGAGGGCACTGTAAGGAAGGTCACTTTATAGAAAGCATGAAATGTAATTTGGAGAAGAATGCTAATACCAGCTATATCAGATTGTGAGGAAGCTGAAAACAGCATATGTTCTAATATTGTCTTTTATTGATTTTGCTGCCAACATCCCACTTCAACAATGTTACAGCCGCACTTCAGGACTCTTAATGGAGGGGGATGGAGAAAATCAATATACAGAGCTTGCTTCTGCTCCCATTGAATTCAATGTGAGTTTCATTATTAACTGCAATGAGCAGAGGACAGAGTTCAGACTGTTTCATCACTTTGTGTTTGTTTATTCTTTCCCTTTTTATTTAACCTCCTAAGGGGCAATGCGTATTTTTATCCTATGTTTTAGAAAAGTCCCATTTAAATAGGGCAATCCCCTATCAAACTATAAGTTTACACATTAGAAATGATGCCCTGTTTTATGAAGCCTAATGAAAAATTATAGTCTGTATCCTGAATCGGGAAAGTTATAATAAAAGATATAGGATTTGAAATAAATTCTAATAACAAAATCATTTTTTTTCTTAAAAATATTTTCATTCCAATATGAAGCAAATAAAAGCAGTTTCGTTTTCACTGACTTGTAAAATATTACTTTCAATGTACATTGTTTTCTCAATTACAAATAGATGGGATGCACCTGAGCTTCTTTTTTGCAATTATTTTAATGCTATTTACACAAAATGAAATATGCTAAAATTATCTCCAAGAATTACAAGCATCATCTTCATTCTAACAACATGCTGTTAATTTTGTTCTAGCATGAATGCAAAACATATTTTAACATGCTGTCAAAATGAGACACTAAGAATGTCAATAAAATAACACTAAAATAAATGTAAATTTAGACTGCTGTCACAAGTGGCTGCTTGGTTTTGTGAAGATGTTAGGTTGCTATAGCGTTTTCCATAGCAACTTTGCATCTTATTACATAAATAATCCCTCAGTGTCCTTAAAGCTTACTAAAAACAGGATTAAATCTATTCTCATATGTAATGATCCTGCATAAAACCTTATCAGTATGAAATACCCAGAAAACTTGATAAATTATAATCTAGATAATAGTATTTCTGGCAGTGGAAAAGCATCAAAGCACAGCAGACTTGTTTCATAGCAAACAGGACATTCTCCTACACCCCATGTTAGGAAAATGCCTTTGAAGTGCCTGTTTCCTCTAACATTTGGAAGTTAGATTAACCCCTTCACTGCTGCATCCACAGGACCAGCAGAGACTTCCATCCTACAGCCTGTGTGTTGTACATGACCCAGAGGAACTGGCCCAGTACCTGAGACAGGTCAAGGCTGTCTTTATTCCCCAGGGAACTGCAGTCAGCCCTGATTCATCAAGACTTGTCTGCTAAATTCAGCTGCACAAGAAGCATTATTAGAGGCAAATGGACATAGAACCAGGGGCATAAAATTAGGCCCCTGCCTACATGCGCCCTGAATTTCAGCCTATTTTTGTGAAAGCTGTGGGAAAAATGGAACGCATTTTATGGCACAAAATTGGAGCCTGCCTGATGATAACAGCTCTGAACTGGCATGCTGTGAAAGACACTAGAGCAGACGTTTCCCAGCATAGAGGGAGTAATCACCTTGTGCTGCTTTCTAGTGATCACCCCTGATGGTTCCAGGGAGCAAAGCTGATTGTCTGCTGTGTCCAGAGCATTGCCATTCGAGGGGAAGTTACTCTGCTCACAGAGCTCAAAAGGGTTGTTTATCTGTCTTCTCTGGCCAAAGAGGGGACTGTGTCACTACAGTGACAATTCAGAGCCTCAGATTTTAAATACATTCTTTTCTTTGAGAAGGCTTCCATAACCAGGTTGGTGGTGTCTGTTGACAAGGTTTATTTGTTTATCACTGCAGGGCTTCTTACAATACCAGCTGCTGATGGCTTTGAAATGGTACCACTTTATTTAAGGAATAAAAAGCAATGCTAACCCATTAATTTCTTAAGTAAATACATTTTGTTATTTTCCATTATGCTTATCAATAAGTGTTTAAAAGGACAATAGGGAAATTGTGGGTTTGTTAAATATCAATAAAATCTGATGCCAAAAAGCTATGGGACGGCGAGTAATGACAGAAAAATATATCAGACTTTTGTTTGAAACAAAATTTCTCATAAACCCAAAAGGTTAGTCTTACTAGAAAGGAAGGGAGAATTATCTGATCTGTGAGATCATGAGGAAGAAGAAGATCTGACATGAGATCTGCTGTGACACTTGTTCAGTTGGAATAAAAGGAAGACCAAAGCTCAGCTACACACAGCTGGAGCTTGGCGATTTCTATTCAAAGTTTTTACAAGCAATATAAAGATTTCCTACCAGTTTAATCCATCCATAAAACACAGTTTCTGTTCCATGTGTGTATCACTGCATTCACAAAAGCCTTAGAAAAAGCAAAAAGAGGACTGAATTGCAGAGAAAAGATGAATGAGCATCACACAGATCACTTTGGTGTTGTTTCAGGCTTTCCTTGAAGACTTGCCAGGCTTGCAACTTTCAAGACAGACTTGTAAACAATATCCCAAAGCCTGTTTTATGCTGTGCGGATCAGGGTGGGATTTTCAAATACAGAGTTTCACAAGGACTTATACTCTTTTGTGAGATGGACTGCCCATTATTCAGCCTGTCTCTTACAGTAAGTGACATAGCTGATGCTGCAATCAGGACAGAGCAGATCAGGACAGCATTAAAGATCCAACTTCAGTGTCTAGGTTTGGCACCTGCTTTAGGTACGTTTGAAAATGCTGCCCTCCCTAACTTGCAAAGCAACACCAATCATACCTGTTCAAACTGGGTTTGCATTATCAACTTGCAATTTATTATTTGCACACAGTCCCTGACATGTTAATAAGCTACTTCATCACAGGTTGTACAATGGTGGTGAAATGCTCCAGGGGTCCAAGGTGTAGCCTATTGCAAGTCCGTTGAACTGGGGGGTGACCTATACCAAGAAACTCATCATCCATGTGGACAGAACAGGTAGTGGCTGAACGAAAGGAAGAATCATTGCCTCCATTTGATACTAGAGAACTGAGATTAAACAAATTCATTGATTAGTCAGGGCAGGGGATATGTAACAGAGCTGGGATTTAGCCCGGAGCTCTGGGATCCCAGTCGAACACCTTAATCACACACCTATCTTCCCTGCAGCCCTCTCGAAGCACAGTGCATTTCATTCCTTTCCGCAGCACCAGCTCCAGTCCCTTGCTGAAGCTGGAGTTGCTAGAGTTTACTGGCCTGTTGCTGTGTACTGCAAAAGCAAAAGATTAGCCCACCTCCCCTTACAGTAAAATTACAGGTGCCTTGTAGGCATAAATCAAACTTCAGCTCTTCTTTACAACATGCATCTTCACTAATTCTTAAAATCACTTTCAAGGCTTTTACATGTGACTCCTTATTCCCTGTGTCAGCAGGTGGGAGAGGAAGCATCCATAAATCCTGATAATTTTGAAGATTTTTGTATATCCTCTAGACTCCAGCATTGAATCTCTTTTTCTCCCTTGAGCTAATGCTTCAGTAGCTGCATCTTGACTTTCAAATATATTAACTGAGTTGCCAATCATCATTATTATTTTTTTCTTAGCAATCTTCCTGCTTTACTTCAGAAATCCTCTTGTCTCTTCCAAACTCCAAAATCCACATTGCAGAAAAATCGCTGTTTAAAGGCTGAATTTTGTGGAAAAAACAAAAAAAAACCGCAAAAACCAAAAACCCCCAAAAAACAGACAAACAAACAAAAAAAATTGAAGTAATAGCTGATCCCACAAGCGAGATTCACTCAGTCTCAGGTCAGCCTTTTGCCAGCTTTCCCTGGAATGCAAATGAGTTTTAGTCTGTGAAACCAGGAGGATTTCCTATAAACAAGGCACATATGACAGTTGAACCAACTTACTGGATACCCTAAGGGGTTCTTCAGGCTATCCTTGCAGCAGTTTGAGATGATCTCCAACATAACAAACAAGTAGTGAAGCCTTCCTTTTCCTTGAAGATTCAGCTTGCAGAATAGAGTAGGGTGCTGACTAAGCCTGGGGAGAATGACCTGTAAAACACCTGGATTAGCAGCTCTATGGGCAGGACGAAGTGGCCCAGGCCTGCAATGTGGACTAGGGGGTGAAAGGTGGGTTTAGGAGATTGGAGATGCCAGTTCCCATTCCAGCTCTGCCACTGAGTCACTGATATCAATAAATCAAGTTCATGAATAGCTAGCAGAAGCCCCATTTGCAGATTAAAGAAGAGGATTTGAGTCTAGAATGGAGGGACACACTTTGCAACAAGTTCCTATGGACCTGTTCTGACTGTCATAAGACCAAATCTTCCCATGGTTTCTAACATGCACCATGATTTGATCTCTTGCATGACTTAATATGTAACATGACTTGAATAAAAATGCAAATTGTTCTTAGTAACAGGTTATTCATCCCCAGATGTTATTGTGTGCTAGGGTATCAGGTACTTGTAAAATTCCCCTGTGTTCTGCTTGTAGCTGGGATAGAGTTAATTTTCTTTCTAGCAGCAGGCACAGTGCTGTATGAGAAGACTGTTGATAACACAGCAGTGTTTTAGTTGCTACTAAACAGTACTTTCTCAGAACCAAGGATTTGTCAGCTCCCCATGCTCTGCTAGTGAGGAGGTACACAAGAAGCCTGGGCTGACACAGGTGACCTGAATTAGCCAGAGGGGTATTCCATACCACAGAGCTGCTAGTATGCTCAGTATATAAACTGAGGGGAGTTGGCCAGGAGGGGAAAATTAATGCTGGGAGACAAGATGAGTATCAGTCAGAGGGTGGTGAGCAATTGTGCATCACTTTTTTCTCTTGGATTTTATTTCCATCTCTCTCTCCTTTTAGTCATCATTACTACTACAACTTATATTATTATTATTATTACCATTATTGTCATCATTATATTTTGTCCAATTATTAAGCTGTCCCTATGTCAACCCACAACTTACTACTTTTTTTTTTCTGATCCTCCTCCCTATTGCACTGGGCTGGGGGAGTCAGCAAGCAGCTGAGCCATACTTAGTTGCCACCTAGGTCAAACCACAACATTGTGAAACCCAAAGTCCAGCAACTCTGGACAAGCATTCAAACACTGAAATACTTCTTCACAGTCTCAGGGCTTAGATGTGTTACAGTATGTTTTCAAATGCTGGGGCTGCAATTGAAATCCTCTTTTTCTCAGGGTGATTAATAGGTTTCTCTTCAGATATCCTAGAGGAAAGTTTTCATTCTAACTATCTAGCTGTGAGAAGATGTGACACACTCAGTGCGTTTTCTTTCAGGGAAAAAGAAATTAATGCTGGGAGACTCTTGAAACTCTGCTTTACTGAGACAGAATGAGGTCTTAGAACCCATTCTAAATTGTTGAATTAATTAAGCCTTCTTCTACTAGCAGCAACTTAACTGGGCAAACCCCTGAAAAAAAGACCTGACACAGGTGTTGGAGCCTGAGGGAATCTGTCACTTATTATAGCTTTGGGGTTGTAACTTCCCAGCAGTCTTGCTCACACTGTCGAAAAGGGCAGGCTGAAAAATAATGTCCTCAAGAAAATTGTTGGAATGGCAGAACATGCAGTTCAGAGCTCTGGAACCATCCAAATCAATTCATCATGTCTCATTGCTTCGGCTACTTCTGGATTTTACTTTTAAACCATTATGTGTGCACACTGTCCTTGAATTGAAGAGGCACAATATCTTCATGTTAGTCAAGTCTTGCTCTTCCCAAGGTTAAGTACTTAGACAAAATTTTTAAGAAAAGAGGTTAAAAATAAAGAAAGTGACAATGTTTCCTTACTGTGCAGGATGATTTCTTTGTGACAAAAGACTCTTTAAAAGACATTCTTCATACAACAGAGGTTACTGTGAATACAAAAAGCCACTCCAGTGAGATAAAGTGGTGGTTCTGGAATGATGTACTCAGAAAGGGAGGGGAAAAAATAAAAAAAAAGAGAAGGCAGCTGACACAAATAGTAATTTTAAAAAGTGCCAGAAGAAGGAAAGAAGAATCACATTTCTGTACATAAGAGTAATAATAAAAAAAGTCCTTATCTCAGTTTATTTTCATTTACCTGTGTTTTATACTCAATAGCTCTTCTGGTTTAATTCCAAGTTCCCTCTGTTGTCATTGACAGAAGAACCAAACGCATTTGCTTTAGTTGAGAGTGCAGTGTTGAAAGAAGAAAGCCATGACATTAATGTGAGGACTGGATGACTATATATGCAGCAGGGTGGATCAACTCTAGTGAGTTTAAGAGGATGATGAATGGTACAACAAACAATGATGGACACGTACTCAAGTGGATTCATATTGCTAAATTTTGATTTAGAATGCAACGCAGTACTGGGTTTGCTCAAGTGCTCACATTGTAACAATACAAATAACCTGAAATTGTTTGGGATAGAACACTGCAGAGATCTCAGAAATCAAAACTTTTGACTAAAAGTAATGTCTTTTTTCATGCATGAAAACCAAAGCTATCTGTAATGTTACAAAATGAATGACCACCACAGCTCTGCCCTAAGCATGCACATGTTAAACCTGGCTGAATTGATAAGTATTACAGTTCAAAACATTCCTGCTCCTCTTCTGGCATGCAGGCTAAATGTATTTCTGGCTCAGCCTTCCTGTTGTTAGTTCTAATGTCTTTTCTCCATGGAAGTGGACACAGTCAATGTAAAATGATTATATTGTCATAAAAATTGCTGATTCCTAGCAGTTCCTGGTCTGCAACGACCCACTCAGCATCAAACACTCTGCTAATGGTATCAACAAAATACAAATCCACACAATTAGCCTAGCAAAAATTAAGGCTGCCCTTTATGGGTTTTATTGTTGCATTTTTCTTCCAGGAAAAAATATTAAATCCCCCCTTAAGAGAGATGTCACAGCAAAAATTTCTTTGCTAGAATGACACTCCTTCCTTTGGTCTTTACTTCTGGGGACCTTCGACCTCACACAGTATCTTGTCACAGGAGGAGCCAAAGAGTTCTTCTCTCTGTAAGTTTGAATCCACACTTTTTGACTGGCATACAAGTACTCGAAATCATTGAAAGGATTAAATTCTTTCCTTTCTTACTATGGTATCTGTATGAAAAGGACTAGATCAGGATTATCCTAATGGAGACTCAAGTTTGTTTTCATATTATTCCTTCCTTCTTTATTTTTCTGAAAGTTCACTGCTGCCTGGCAGTTTCTAGTCATGCTTTGGCCTCAGGTCCTGAAAATTTCATTCTTTATATGAGTGTCTAAACCTTTGTTAGCAACTCACAAATTATTAGCCAATGCCAAGAAATAGAGCAAAGTATACATCCAGATCATGTTACCATGTTACCCTGGTATCCTCTGAGCCACCTCTTGGTGTCCATCCTGGATAGCAGAGTATTTGTAGAAGGCTGAAAAAGCTGCTTTTCTTATTCACATTTCATGCACCCTTGTTCTTGTACTCACAATAGCCATCTAATGAGTGTCTAATTCATGCAGAATGCAGTACCATACTGTGAAACAGGTACCCTTAAAAAGGCAGTATGCAACCAAAAAAGCCACACAGTTAAAATTCTATTTCTTATAGAGATTAGAGATTATTATATCTTCATTGCAAAGAAAGGTACACTTTAGAGAATACTGACCAAAGCATAACTTGAACTGATCTCATAATAAAACATTACTACTGTGGAATGAAATATTGTCATGCAAAACTGCAGAGCGTGCAGTAAGGAAACATAATGCTTCCAGCCAAGGGCAGAACCGGAGAATTTTCATCATTATAGAATGTAGCAGGTGACAGACATCTCCTAGAGACAGCTTGCATCATTCAAATAACTAATTTATGAGAGTTTAAAATAAGATACTGTCTTATATAATCAGGTATTAACATGTCACTTCTCATATGAAAGTTTTTGTTTGCTTTTAATAAAACAGCACTTGCATATATTTACCTGAGTCATCTACTCTCAGCTTTTTACTGGGATTGTCACCACTGTCATCATCGGACATTTCCATCTCCTCTTCCCGGCGGATTCCCATGAGCTGTTCACTGTGAGCATTTCGGAGCTCCTAAAATCCAAAATTTCCTTTTTTTTAGTATTAACTTCCATAAAGTCATTATGCGTTACTTAGTATTTTTAATACTGATCTGATGTTAATTATACATAATCTATCATTGTAATAATATTTATTTGTGTATGAATATTTATAACAACAGAAGCACAGGGAATTCTTCCTGTGAAAGAACCAAGTTTATCAAAGGTAACACTCAGGGAAAACAAGAGAAAGAGCGACTTTCCACATGGAGTGATCTTTAGGTCTGCTATATACAGGAGAATGTTTTAACAGCAGGCATAATATTTAAAATTGATCTATAAAGCATATTGATAAAGAGATTGTCAGCCTGCTTAAGCTTATTCTTGCTTCCATCTGCCACTTGGGATACGATTCATTTGGCCAAATGTAGGTGTCTCCAACACACAAAGTAGTATTAACTAAAAGGTGCCCTAAAAGTGCCTCGTTCTCTTTGCTGATTGCAAAGGGAGCTGAGAGCTGACAGTGCAGATGAAGAGCTATGTACTGCAACTGCCTAACGCTGGTCAAAGGAATCTCACCTTCTCTCCCTATGTCCAGATTGCCTCAGATTCAAAAGACCCAGTCCCATAAGGCTGGCCTGAAAATCTGTGCATCTTGGTCCAAAATGAGTGTCAGCAGGGACAGCTCGGTCTCTGGGTGACCGCTGCAAGGGCAGGCAGGCAGCCCCTGCACATGTCACCAGGAAAAGGATCAGCAGGCACGCGGGCTTTGTTGGAGTCTAGACGGTCTTTGTTCTGGGTAGAAAAGCTGGTGCGGGTGTAGCGACTGCCTTTTTAATGGCAGCACTGAGAAGATTGAGAGGACTCTATTTTGTCCTAATAATCCTGTCAGGTGTAACATGGGGATGCTGCACTGTGATTAGTGTAGGCTTTGTCCACCCGCAGACAGCTAATTTTTCTGCCAACAAAGAGCTTAATTCCCAAAGAGGTGGTTTGAAATCTTTGAAACAAGGGAGAGTCGTGTGGAAGGAGGAGACAGCATTGAGGAGTCCGACAACAGCTCTATGCAATTAACAATAATCTCTCAGAGAGAGGCTGCGTAAAAAAAGGGAAGGCGTTCCTCTTGAGCTGTACCCTTGGTTCATTGGCAGATCTCAAATATTCTGAAAAATTTATCTGTGCCCATTAATCCCAGCAAAGGCAAGAAAGCTAATTAGTGGGTGTTTTACAGGGGAATAATTTCAAATTAAAAAAAAAAGTTATTAAAAGGCTAAATTTTCAACCAGTGTCTAATGAAATCAGAATCGCCTCTGGAAGAAATTGGCAAGCCATTTCTGAATTCCTTATTGGAAAAGGCCACCTGCACTTTTTCCTGGGGAAGTACACTGCATACATGAGCAGACATCTGCTTACATTTACTCCCTCATTAGTGGACAAATGTCCTTGATGCATCAGTGTCTACATTATCAGCAAAGTCAATAATTTTCTATGGAGAATGTCTATGTATGAGTCTTTTCTTTGCCTTGCATTTCTAGCAAAGCTTTTCTAAATTCAGGAAAAAACTGGAAGGTGTTCAAGCAGTTAAACATATCAGCAGATAATATCATGGTTAGAAGATACAATTTAAATAAAATACACCATTTAGTATATTTCCATCATATTTCATATCTGAAAAACAGGCATTTCCAAAATATATTGGTTTAGCTAAATGTTTTGCATAATTTTGAATTGTTTTAGTTGTCCTCTTCTTAGAAAAACAAAATACAGTAATTTTTGAAAAAAATGAGTAGATAATTAACATTTCTGGAAAGTCCAACTCTTACATATTGCAGTTTATTAAATATTTAGAAACCAGCAAATGAATGACACACCACATCCCCATACAGAAAGTTAGTTTAAGAAGGGATGATCTGAATATAATTAAAATAATCTACTAGTAAATAATATTTTCATATTTCTCTAAAAGATAAGACAAACATCAATCCCCAACTTCCCAATTTTCAATTGAACAAAGGCATTATCCACTACGTATATGAAATATTTGTGAACAAAATGCAAAATACAGTTTGTACCAATAAATTATGCTAACATTTTATTTTAAGTGTCCCATTATTGAAGTAATTTGGTATTCACCATAATAGCACTGATAATAAAGTATTCATTTGGTATTCATGTGGATGTTACATTTAGTGCCATTGGTATTCAACTGTAATTTAGCATTAGTTAATGGACACTTAAAATGTTATCCAAATGATTTATATCACAGCACTTCAGTGTTTCTCAAACTAAGTGTACAACACTTATTTTACAAGTGTACTACAAAATAATTAAATAAGTGCACCTTACCTTCTAAAGTTTTTATTCTGAGACAGAGAAAAATCATTTAGATGACTCTGATAGTAACAATCAACACACTGTACCACATGAAGGTAAACAAAGTGTATGTAAATTGCTCATATTAAAATTAAAAAAAAAAAAAAGGAAGAAGAAAGAAAGAAAACAAAGACAGCGGTACTTACTTTTTAAAATACAGGCTCATAGCGTATATACTGAATTAAAATCGAAAGCTGGATGACCAAAACACAGGATGAGGTCTAGCACTTCCTTTGCTGCCACTCACAGCAAGGGGAGTTAGAATCCCATTTCCTCTGCCCATGCTTATGACAGTCACACATGCATGGTCCCACATTGCTAACTCTGTGTGGTTGTATGATTACATTTATACTGGTTTCTTTGCAAGCATAATACTTAGAATCAATACAAGTGATGTATTTACTTTTTTAAAGATAAACATAGAACAAATGGGAAGGAATCGGTCACAGTTACAGACTTAATATTCTTAAGTCATTATTTAGGAAATAAATATTTTATTTTATTTTCACTCAAAGTCATCTTATAATGACCATAAGATGGCACAGCGAAAAAAAAAAATCTTTGCCACAGAATTCTCCTTAGAAACAGATCATGATGACTCCTAAATTCCTTATTTGAAAATATTGTCCCTAATTTCACTACTTCAGTTCATTATTTCAGATAGTAAACATAATCTTCTAATGATTTCCCAAATTTTGCATGAAAAATAAAAACACATTGCTCCCTGTCTTCATGTTATTTAATGACTATTACCATAATGAGAGCAATGGGAGCAATTCATACTGTGGATGAGACTGTAAACGGCCAGTTGATTAACAGCTAAAATGGTAGCTGTAAATATTGCCAAATACACTATGTCCAGCTACAATCACACTCGTTCTGTGTCAATCCAGCTGTGAGATGATGGATAGAAAGTAAAAATAAAATCACCAACCTCAGAATGCTTTCGCCAAATGTCTATGTTCTTTCGCTGGGCTTTCGAGAAATGGTCCCAAGCTTTTTGTCTGGTAGAAGCGTTGAAAACGGCGACAATCTGCTCAACTTTGGTGAACAAGGAAGTCAAACAAGACAAGCAATTTATGTTGTGATCACTATAGAGAAGCAAAGCAAAGACACTAGGAGTCTATGGATGATGTCATCACTGAAACAACATCATCAATATCCATCCAATGACGTGTCTTTTGTACTTACATTGTACCAATGTTGGAGATGTCTCCCTTCAAGTCTGTCTCCATAACTTTAGTCTACACAACTTTTAACTATGCACCAAGAACCAGGCATGCAGCTGCTTCCCCATGACGTCTGCTGCCACTCCCTGAGCTGGCACACACCTTTGCATGTGTAGCAATAGGTGTGACCA
The DNA here is from genome assembly GCA_034509425.1 of Eopsaltria australis. Classification (NCBI taxonomy): domain Eukaryota; kingdom Metazoa; phylum Chordata; class Aves; order Passeriformes; family Petroicidae; genus Eopsaltria; species Eopsaltria australis. The sequence goes on along the minus strand of JAVTVJ010010674.1, from coordinate 1,364,290 downwards.
CAGGAGTGACCCTGCAGACATCCACCTGACATGTGTTCTCTGCGGCAGCAGCGTACAGACGTGTGGGCTGCATGAACAGAAGTGTGGAAGGCAGGCAGGCTGTGCTCTGGAGGGTGACTATCTGACAGTGGGAACTTGCCAGCAGGTGGGAAGGGCTAAACTGTACACCAACCATGGGCTCTGTGGCTGCAGCTGCTGCCTCTCTGTTCAATATCAAAGGGCTCACCTGTGGTAGATCAGTGCTGTCTCCATGGCCTATGTATGGTTACTTACATGAACAGACACTTTTTTGTTTCATATAAGATGAAGAACAGATGTGAAATGGGCTTCCCTCATTCAACTCTAATGAATTTGTTCTGAAGCCAAACGTCAATATTTAGATCAATTACCTAGGTCAATTAAGATCCTCAAGTTTTTAGCTATTTGTTCATCTCAGTAGAGAAAGCTTTTCTCTCAACACTCTTTTCCTTCACTTCAGTTACAAGCTACATTGTCCTTCCACAATAGTGACCTGCCTAAAAATGAATGTAAGTTGCCTTGATCCAGCACAATTAATTAAAGAAAACACTAATAAATCCAGATTTCTTACAAACAACCTTGGCTGTGCTCCTGAATGACCAACTGTGCCAACCTATGAAGATGAACTGAAAAATGCTTCAACTCTTTGACAAGGTTCTTTACTATCTATCTCTTTAGATTCCTGGGTAGAAACAATGTCCTTTCTTTTGCAGCTTGCAGCACTTCTTGCTCCTCTCACTGAAAAATGGTGGGGGGAGTGATGTAGGACCCTCTGCCCTGGACTCTTCTCTTGCTGATTGAGAGCTTCTCTCCTTCTTCCCTTAAGTCAGAGGGAATCTTATCATACACATTTAATAGAGAGAATCTTATCATACACAGCAACCTATCTTTCTTAAAATGGTGAGCTCACCTACTGAAGCAGTTATGTATCTTTCAGCTCTAGAACTGAAAGTTAATCCCACTCAATTGAGCACATTTCTTCTATTCTCTGGTTTTTTACCACTTTTGTAGGCTGCTTTCAGATTCCAGAAGATTACAACATTTTGAATTGAAGTTTTTCTTTCAGGGATGATTAATTACCTCCTAAAGTCATAGAAAATAATTGTAGTTCATTTTCTTTTAAAATGAATATGTATAGGTAGTTTACAATAAAGAAGGTGCCTCAGACCTACTGTAATGGTCTTACCCATTTGTAATCCATTCAACTTCTAAAGGTAGATGTGATAATTTCAGTCCATTAGAACTTGCTCAGACTGAAGAGTGGATGTATCAAGGAAGTTACGCTGTGTATATTTTTTCAATTAATTTGAAAAGAATGAAAATAGTAAAGCACTCTATTATTATGTGTATAGAAATTGAGGCTAGAATTTAATTACTATCATTGTGTTGATGACCCAGGTGCTCAGAAAATTTTGCCTAATTAACAATCTGTTTTCAGTTTGCAAGTGGAAATTCAAGCAGAAAAGGTTCACAAAGATACAAGGAAGAGCTGGTTTGCCATTTCACACTAATAAGTATTAATAAGATCATCTGAATTTTGAAAAACATTTGAACTTTAAAGTGTTTAATTTCCATTATGTGAACAGGTGCTGAGATTTATCAGAAGTCATTATCTGATCATTTCAGACACCTTCCTCAGTGGAAACACATGCTAGAAGATGCCATATCTTTTTCTTGTATAACTACAGTAGACAAAGGGAACATTAAGAGGACCTTCTTCACTTACCTAACTTTTAGCAATTAAAAAACAGTAAGAGGTAGGATAGTATGAATACAACATGCTAAAAATCAAGACATTTTAAAAAAACTTTATGAAACTGGCAGTGAGGGATAATAAAAAGGAAAATGTAGAGAATAATAATTTAGTATGTATCAAGGACCAACATATCAGTGCTCTATTCAAAGAAAGTGTCCACGTATGTACAGCAATTTCACTGCGATCTAGGCTGTGAAGCATTGAAAACTCCAACATAAAAAGTCTCCAAGCATTACATTAGAGCTAAGGAGCAGCCAAGGCCATGGTTTGACAGTACAGGAAAGTGCCTTCACATCTTTTTGTACTGCACCAAAATCCTGCATTCACGTGCTATGAGATGGCAATTCAATATAAACCTGCTCTGCCACATTGGTTCTTGTTGCACCAGGACTCATTGGTTTTCCCACAGACACCCTGGAAGCCTAAAGCTGGCACAACGCCTGTGCTCTGGAAAACTGGAAGCCAAGACATGATGTATCCACTCCTGATCAAGATCAAATTTGTATGGGTAAGTGATTCAGCAACACACAGCCCATAAGGATGGTAGATACACGCCTAAGGAGAAGCCATGAGAGGTTTATATTAGCTGAGAAACTCCCTAGTTAACTCATTTTTTTGTCTGTGTCTGGGTAAAACTTAGCCAAAGAGAGGCCCCAGATTTTGGGCTGATATCTCCATAATCTGAGTCTCACTGCTGACCATGGTTTTCAGATTATTTTCTGATCTCCAGGAAGAAATTTCTAAAACTATATAACAGGCCATATCTATCTCTCTAAGGCACCTTGAACTCCAGAATGCACTGTAGTGTCAACTGTGACTGGTAAGTAGAATTATTAAGTAACATGAAATATTCATTGTCAAACATCTGTTAGTGAGTTCTATGCTATATCAAATTTTCATTGACCATATGCAAAGCTGTTTCCTTACTAAATTAGGATTTAAAAAACCACATTGTTCTGGAAGGGTCCATAGCATGTCATTGTTTTTCCCATCAATATAACTTACAGGATGTAAGTGATTGCATCTTTCCTAATGACTTATTCGGTGGCTGGCAATTTACGGGGCATGTTTCAGACACAGGATTATTATCTAATTGCTTTTCTGCTGTGTTATAAATAACTAGAAAGACCCAAACAAGTAAGCCTAGAGTGAAATGCAAATGCAACTACAATACACATTATTAGAGGGGCCCGATCATAGTAAGTATATTAATAGAAAGTTTAAGCCTGTTTGTCCTGCCATAAAGCATGCTACCTGGCAAAGGTATTGCTATCAAGTATAAATGTAAAAGCAACCAGAAAAACTTGGAATAACAGGAAAAATCCCTTAAACAATGCCTGCAGAAGTTGCATAGAAGATTGCATTAAATGGAAAACTAGATTATCTCCAGGGCAAGAAAATATTTGATATAGGATATTTGAAAATTATACTACCAAAGAAATATAGAAATCAATGAGAACTTAAGTGTAGCCTCATCTGCAGATTAAGAGGTAGGGAGAGCTCTTTTACCCTGCATTACATTTATCAAGCAGTCTGTTTTAAATACATGATTGAGTGAAGGCTGTAATTTATCTCTGGGTTCACGAGGTAAGAAGTACTCCATTTTTTCCTTTTCTTATTACATTATAAGCTGCCATGCATATTATTTTATACTATATATATTATAATATATATAATTCATGATAGAAAAAGAAACAAAATAGAAACCAAAAAATAATGTGTTAGAATAAAAACAAAAGTCTTGGCTGGCAGATAAAATAATCGTATTTAATGCAGAATTTTATTCCAAATTCCACCAATTAGGGACACAGGATGAAAATGGCTTTGCACTAAATTACTGCAAGTTTAGAGTAGAATATATGGCAATTTAGCACAGAAAAATTCTGTAAGAGTGTGACAGTTGACATGAAGGGTAAAAGAAAAATTCCACCCATAAAATTACAGTGTAAAGGAAACTGTTACAGTAAATGTATAACACACTTTTCAAATATAGAGTCTCAGAATAGGGAGGATATAGAGTTGGCTTGGCTTGGGTCAGAAACCCTGTTGCTGAATTCTGACTAAGCTGCAGTCTGCCAATCGATTTGGCTCCAAGCCCAGCAAACCAAGGAATTACAGTAGTCAAGGCTAGATTCTGTAGTGAGTGAATTAGAGTCTCCAGGTCAATTTTGGATAGGAAAGAGAGTATTTTTGGCCACAGTCCTGAAACGCATTTGGTAATGAACTGAACAGAACTTAGCATTAAGTCCAAAGCTAAAATTGTGCATAGGTAAATGACACGTGACATTAGTCAGATAAATGGTAGACAGATTGCAGAGTAATGAAACTTGTATTTTTTAATTAATCTGAGCCAAACACTCAGTCTTTTGGTTATGGTGCTGTTTACTTTCAAAAAAAGAATTTGCCTTCTCACTTTTAGAGCTGAAAACCTGCAGCCTCTCCCTGTTACTCAATTCACATGCTGCAGACAGAGAAACAGATGTGATTGCCTTGGACTAGCAGAGGAAACCATAAGAGTTGGAAATATCACCCTGGAGAAGACTGAAGATAATGCAAGGGATAGGTCCTAAAGTAAAGCATACCACATCTGGACACATAATCAAAGACCATGATAGATTCGTATAATGAAGATACAGGTTTTGACAGCTATGCAAAATATCTCATCTGCCATAGTTGTTTCGCTTTTTTTTTTGTTTTGTTGGGGTTTTGTGTTTGGCTGTGTTTTTTTTAAAAACTTCTAAAAATCCACAGTTATCTGCAACTCCATCAGAGAAATGTGGTCTGCATGCTGCCCAGATGCCTGTAGGTTCCTTAATACATGGTGTTAAGACCTAAGAAGATAAAACAGAAAACCATAGAACTTCAGTATTATATCCCCAAATTCCACCTTTTTGGACACACTGAGAGAATGGTGCCTGCAGTGATTCATCTCCCAAATTGTTTTGCTGTGTGGGCAGTCAGCTTGCAAGGATGCCATTCCTCAACCTGCCCTTCTACCAATAACTACATCTGTCCTAGCAATCAAAACCATCCTTGTTCCCTGAAACCAACATGCTGAGTGTCCCTGCAGCAGCAACACTTCTCTCTTCCCAAAAAGATGCTTTTCTGGGAAACTACTTGCCCTGCATCAAACTCTTAAGTGTACCACATTTTGTGGGAAAATACTAGCTGACCCAGAGCAACAGCTTTCTAACAGCTGAACAGTATGGGCCAGTCTGCCCTAGGTCAGTTTAATTTAATCTTGCAGACAGAATCAGTGGGGTCATTCTTTACTAGCAGTCGCACCTTTTCTGCTCTCGTGCTGGCGCTGAGGTCTCAGCAATGCAGAGAGCAATTACAAGACATACCAGAAGAAGAAGGATGTTTCCCTCTTCCATCTACCCTGGTCTACCTACCTGAATACCTACCAGAAAGAATGTCCTCTCTCTAAAATATTTCTACATTTCCCTTTGAATAGACCTACAGCATTTAAGACCAGGAGGGTATGTGTTTGGGTTCATGCTTGGTCCCTCTTCCTGTTCCATCTGACTAAGACTGGTTCTAGTCAATCCGCTTGTGTGGGCTGTTAGGAGGCTGAGTGAATGTCAATCATTTATACCTGAGTGATGCAGGAAGAAATACTTCTTTCTAATACAATAAGCAGATCCTTCCACATGGACAAAGAACAAAAGAAGTACTTATACCGCAACACTTACTATAAGTCCTGGTCTTGTAAGAATATCAAACCCCTGCGTCAGCAGTCACTGTTTTCCTTTCTTCTTTCAGCTAAGAAACCCAGTGGGAAGCAGTGAAAGCAAGAGCATTATGGGGATACTAAAAGTGCCCAATTTGCAGGGTTCATACTGAAACCTGTGCAGTAACTTGTCTGAGGTATGCATATCAACAACTGATAGTTCTAAAAATATAATGCTCCCTGTAAAACTTTGAAATAAAAAAAAAATACAATTTAATTAAAGACAGCCCTGTTTGCTCTGCAAAGCACTGCTAGAAAATCTGTCTACAATTTAAGCTTTGAAAATCTTTTAGGTTGTGAAACGTGGTTTAATTTACAACACAGAAACTGACAGCTTGGTGTAACCGCAGGAGCTGGCGCGGTGCCATGTGATAAATCACTCGGACTCAACAAGACCACTTCACCTTCATGTCATTTCTCAACAAACAGGAGCCTGACATCAGACCAGCACAACACAGTAGGGCGAGTACAAATGTACAGTACCTGCTCTTTCAATGCCACCATCTTACATTACGGAATGGACTTTATGGACCTTGTGTTGACAACCAGAAAAAATATCCCAGAAAAACCTCAACTGCCCCCCACCAACTTGAAGGAAGGTGAACACTGCTTTCTGCATCGGCTTGACAAGATTACAAACCATCCCCAATGTACTGCATTTAATTAGCTGTTCTTTTTAAAATTTATTGTTAGACACACCTTTCTTTTCAGTTCTCAGATTTAAAAACAGCAAAAGTGGGAACTACCATTTTTTGTAGGTCTGTCCAAAAAGAGAACTCCAAGGGAACTCTGCGATGTAGGAACATCATAAATGGGACTAAGCCATGGCAGGTCTCATTAGCAGAAGTAATAATTATGCAGGAATCTTGCAGATTAAAATGTTCCTAGGATATCAGAAGGGCTATGTTTTTTTGGGGCATAATATGATTTCTTTAGCTGAAGAAGAAGGATAAAGATGTGGATGAGGAGGTTTCAATAGCCATAACCTCTTCTGGCAATCAAAACAAAAACTGTCTCACACACCTTAGGTGTGAAATTTACTTCTCCATTTGTTGCTATACCTTATGTTCCCTCGCCTGCCATGACTTCTTCCTTCTGTATTTTTGTTCCTTCCTTCTGTGTGTGTCCATCTTTCTCTCCCACATAGTCTATCCCTTCCCAAAACTCTTTTCTTGCCCTATGAGACCTCTTTCATCATCACAAACTACACCACTTGTGACAAATCCAGTGATTTGACATGAAGCATGACTAGCACACATTGAAGGGAGCAAGTATTTTAGACACTCATAGTTGCACAGGATTATTCATATTTATAAGTTTTATTCAATCACTTATAAGCAGTCTGAACAGCTTTAGATGTGCAGACCGCATGGTATGCACAGCCAACTCATCCTTTTGGGTGTAACCTCCACCTTTCCTTCCTTGCCTAATGTCTCTTCTCTTATCCTTCATTCCCATAGAACATTTACAACTCACTTCTGCGATGCATCAGGCCCCTACCCATGCCTCTACTCAGCAAGGCAAGTCAAAACCAAGCACAGATTTCCATTTGATTAAAGCACATGCTTCTCTGCCTTAAACCTCGTGTCATCATCTAGGAGAACTACAGATTCCAGGGAAGAGGCATGAGTTGTCAAAATAGACTGAAATCTCTTGGAAGGCAGTGCTTTTATTTTTCTACAAAATACCATGCATATTTACTGGACTACATTAGAAAAAAAGTCTTAAAAATAAGAGAAGAGCTTCTGCTGAAATTCTGGCCATGCTTAAATCAATACCAAGATTTGTATTAACATTAGGTGGAGTGAAAGCTACAGACAATGGAAGGAATGCAGAAATTCAAAGAAAATGAAACACAGAGGAGTAAGCTCTGCAAAATACCACAAGTTGCAACCACAAAGGACTATACTGCCAGAAAAAGGGGAGGAACTAGAAGAATGCAAGGTTAAATAAGAATTGAGTCTTTCCTCTCTATTCTTTGCGACTGCCACAGCATCCTGTATAGAAATGCTTTTGGGAAGATGTGCATATGAAACAGATAATAGAAGGACAACTGAAAAAAGAAGAGAGACATCCAATTGGGCTTTACTGGACAAATTATCAGTATGGAAACAAGCCAAGAGCACACTGACTAAATGAGCTAACAAAAGGGACTGGATTGATTGTAGAGGTTATTTTGTACTTAATTTTTTTCTTTTTTAGAAATCCATCAAGGTAGAAAGTAATAGCGGCAACTAATGACATGAATGATTAATGTTTTTATTTGCATTATAGAGGCATTCTATGACACCAACTGAGAACTGGGCTGCACTGTAAAAACACATTATATGACTCAATCTCTTTCACAAAGAGCTTAATGATGACCTAAAAATTACACATAAAGTAAGCTCGTATTTTTGAATTAGTGGCAAAGGAAAGAAAGACTGTAAGACTGGACAATTACAGAGCAGGAAAATCCTTTTAAAAGTCGTTATTAATGTGAAGCAATTCAAAGAATAATCTGGAAAGCATGATTGTATACAAAAAGTCTGACTGTTAAGAGAATTTTAACCAGCATGCTTTCAATATCTATAATGAAACTGGATTCATTTTTAGTACTATGAGAATACTAAAAAGTGGAAGGATTTTTGGGAGAAAGGACTGAAATATGGAATTTAAAGCAAATCAGTAAGACAGTGATTTTAGTAATCATATCAATGTAAATGCTATCTTTCTAAAGCAAGAGAGCAACTTCTGAAGTGAACCTGGAAAGAGAAAAACAAAACTGATGCCAATCAGTTTTTGAAGAGAGCTCAAAAAGGATTTTTAACATTTTTCTTACTTCTTTCATATTAAAAAAAATTCTATCTGTGAAGGCATTGATAGTGTTAAAAGAGATTAAATCATATCTAGGGAGATCAGAGAATGAAAATGAAGAAACCTGAAAGGAGGAGAATTTTATTCAGTCTATTGAGAATGCTTTTCCCTTCAGAATTATTTAACTACAAATTATTATTTTTTTGGCTGGGGGGTGTAATTCATATCAGATACCTACCAGTTATTTGATAAAAAGTCAATGTGATCTAATATACCACTGGAGTTCCTTAGTAGAAAGGAAAGGAAAACTCAAGGTGACAATTTTGAGATTCCCAAAAGGGGGCACATGCACAACCTTCTCCCAAACCCTTGATTCTTCCTAAACGGAAAACTGGATCAGCTCAAAGCTGAATCTAGCTTAATTTCCTGTTTCACAAATAAGGGCTGAAAATGCTTAGCATCAAGCAAAGCAGGTAAACTGCATAATCTCATAATCAATAGAATCACAGAATGGTTTGACTTGGAATGGATCTCAAAGATCATCTGGTTTCAACCCCCTGCCTTAGGCAGGAACACCTTCCACTAGAGCAGGTTGCTCAAAGCTCCATCCAACCTGGCCTTGAACATTTCCAGGAGTGAGGCATCCACAGCTTCTCTGGACAACCTGTTCCAGTGTCTCACCACTCTCACAGTACGTAATTTCTTCCTTGTATCTAATCTAAACTGGCCTCCTTTCAGTTTAAAGCCATTCTCCCTTGCTCATGTTCATGCTGGACATCAGGAAGAATTTTTTCACTGAAAGGGTGGTTAACCATTGGAACAGGCTACCCAGGGCAGTGGTGAAGGCACCATCCTGGAAGTGCTTAAGAAATGACTAGACATGACACTTAGTGCTGTGGTTTAGTTGGCAGGGTGGTGTTCATTCAAAGGTTGGACTCAAATGATCTTGGAGGTCTTTTCCAAACTTCCTGATTCCACAGTTCTGTGTCAAGTAATCTGGTGAGGGGACTCCATAATAAAAACCACCCTCCCACTGTTCCCCCAAAGGACACAAGAGACTGACTCATAGACTCTGATGGGGACCTGGTTTCAGAGTCCATGAAGTCCATTAATTCATTAGTAAAATGGACAAAAATTACCAAATGAGGGAGTGTCATAATCTGCTCAGTAACCAGTAATGGGGCACTTCCTTCATTACACTGTGTGTGTAATCTATGAACTTGTATACTGGGATACTTCCACCACCTTGTGTGTCTTCCTCTTTAGATATCAAATAAATTTTTGAATATGGAATTTTTATTCACCTGTAGGTACTTTTGACAGTGTTGTCAAGGGAGACTGCATTAAATAGTCTGAAAACTCAGTAAGAGGTAGGCAAAGTTTACAGTGCATGGAGATGAGAGTCAGGGGAGGTAATTGCAGCTTTGGTGCAGTCTAAAAAAATACCAACAGCCCAATAGAGATATCTCTAGGGCCTCCACTTTCCTTAAACATGAGGATCAACATCTGTAAACCTTAGGCTGAAAAGGTGGTTTGGGAGGAAAGAAAACAGAGGTGAATGGAAAGTCAGGGGGCAGTGTCACATGTATCTAAGCTGTGGAAGCAAAGTAGAAGATGTGAAACCACAAAGACAGACCTATCCAAAATCCTTGAAAACAATCGGTACTTTAAGCACAAATTCAAATTTAGAAAAATAAAGTAATTTAATAAAAAGAAGAAAGTGGAACTTTTTATCCCCTAAATAACTGAAGAAGCACCATACCAAGGTTAAGACTCCCTGTAGCACTTAAATCAGGTGCTATAAATTTGTGGTGTGACAGCAGTAATACACTTTATTTCAGAGATTATCCTGGCACAAGTATCTTGGTCAGGCAATTAATTCACGAGCCGAGCAATTGACCCAAATTTTTAGGGGTAATCTACTCAGTAATCTCCTAAATACCTCCAGGCACAAATTTGTAGCAGGGATTTCAATGCCTGTACTTCTTTAGTAGTTGGGCCATAAGCTGAAATGTTCTGGTCACAGTAATCCTCATTAATAAGAAAGTATTTTCTACTGAGACCCACTAAGACAGTGAGTGTGTATGTGTGTGTGTGTTCCAGGTGAGTGCACTTGAAGCCAATTTTATTCCTTTTTCACTCCCCTTAACATTCATTGCTGGCATTTTTTATCTAACTCCAAGTTCTTCCCTTATGCTACACCTGTCTGTATCAATGCTGTACACAGCAAGTGGGATTAATCTGCTCTGAACAAGGCACATAAAAAGTGGGACATCTGGTTCAGAGCTAGGCCCCCTGTGAATCCTCTATGGGCAACAGAGAAAAAATGGCATATCCAAGGGATGATTCATCTCACTGGAAGAGCACCATTAGGTCAGTTTGATGAATCATTCTGTGGAGATTCTTATTTTTCTCTTCTGACTGCAAAGAAAGCCCAGAATGGTCAGCTCCAAGTTGACATCTGACCTAGTTCATGACAGAGAACTGCCACATGATATTTTTAAAATACTGTAATATTTATGTCAAATGGCCACACAGCTGCAGCATTACACAAGGCTTTTGGATCCTTATTGCAGAAAAGCAGAAGTGGGTTTTTGACACTTTGCAGAATTTAATAGGCCCCGCACACCTATTTTGGACATCTAGTATTTTCAAATTCTTCTCCATAAAGCAACTGACATATTGTAACCAATTATGCAGGACTGTGGAAAAACAATGGGAAAAGATGCACGAAAAACATCCCTAAGATAAATTAAAATACAGATCAATCCAAATTTCCTTGAAAAAGGGAAGCTCATTTCAGAATCTCCACACTTAGCAATCTTAGGCACATACATGTAGAAAGGGAAAACATCATCCATCTGTTCGCAGCAAGTTTGCAAGGAATTTCAATAAGACATATTAATGCTAATAATGGCCAATGTTTATGATGCTTATAAAATAAACAATGGGGAACATCTGGAAAGCCTGTAAAACTTGTTCTTATAAAATCCACAGAGTGTAACACCTTTCCCTGAGGCTGCTTTCTGCTGACCTTGTCCTCCTAGGCCAGATCTGTCAGAAACTTTCTTCTTCCAGACACTGCTGTTACCGTGGCACTATGAAACTCACATTTTGAAGCCAGAGCTATTTCTGTTTTGTAAGTTCAGCATTCAGCACATTATGGGAGCAAAACAGATAGTCAAAACTACAAATTTCCACCTGAAACTACAGGGATCTCTATTTCCAAGTGACAGATGTTCTACAACAGTTGGTGACAAATGGACTAATTTAGACTGATTTAACTAAAGTTCAGTCGGCTGACAATGGGGGACTTTTTTTAATGCAGCTGAAGAAGGCATTTCTGAATGCTGGAGCTGGCTGTCACACACGGAACTGGAGAGGCCCTGGTGTGAACTGAACAGCACGCCAAGCGTGGTGCCTGCATCTCTGTGCCGCACACTGCCTTTTAGATGCTGAGACGGAAGACAATATTGCCTAGCAAATTACCAAGGGAATTAGCTGGTCTTTTAAATTTACTCTCTGAACATATGTCCACAGAAATCAAATGTCTTTGGCCCAGAATCTTTGTTTCTAAATTCTGGCATCTAAGATCTTAAATTAGGACATATGCCCTTGGGTGAATTGGTCTCCTGAGTTGGTGAGCTCTCTATCACTTACGCAGGAAGCTTCAGTGGCTGCTCTTCTAAGCCAGACATGTCCATCCAAGCTTATGCTTTCAACTCTAACTTTTAAAGGATATCCATTGAGGAACCAGAATTGCACAAAAGCCTTTAGGGCTTTTTTTTTTTTTTTTTTTAATGTAAAGATTAGCGGTATGATTCAGAAACTACAATGTAACAACTTCACTGCCTTCTATCTGATAAATTATCTTGGGTTTTGTTTTCAACTGGGACATGAATGTTGGCTCCAGGCTTTACCTTTCTGAGTATCATAAAGCCTCCTGCTTGAAGAGCCAGGAGTAGACATGGTATAATCCACCAACAATGAAATCAGTTTCCTTTCTCCTTTTAATCTTACCTTTTCTTTTTTTCCCCCCTCATATTTTTCTCCTTTCTTTTTCTCCTCTCCTCTCCTCTCCTCTCCTCTCCTCTCCTCTCCTCTCCTCTCCTCTCCTCTCCTCTCCTCTCCTCTCCTCTCCTCTCCTCTCCTCTCTCCCTTTGAAGAAAACTCGAGGCAAGTACCCTGATCATTGTCTTATGAGGGAACCTCATCAGGGTAAGTTCATTGATTGTATTTCTGTACTAAGGAAATAGCTGCCAGCACTAGATATTTAAGACAGTTTATCTGCCCAATTAATACTGGCATTTATCAGCCAAGCAGTCCTGATGCCAGCAGCAACGCAGCATATTTTTCTGCTGTGGAGGTGGCCTGTACCTGTGAATATATCCTTAAAAGTTACTGCTTTGTACCTAAAGCCAGGCTAAAAATATTACCTAATTGTGCTCTATTTTGTAATTGACCTACTTAACTAACTGCCACACACAGGCTACACATCCCTTCTCTCAAAAAAACCGTGATCTTTTCTCAGAGCAGTGAGGCTTCTGTCTTGTCCATTCTTGAAGTGTTATGTCTACATAACAGCAGACATTGTGAATAGAGCACGTCTTCATCTATTAATAAAAAAAAAAACAAACTACTGAAACTTTGCTCACCTTGAATAATAAGTTCTTAGGAATGGTCCTTGATCCTCCAAACTGCCATAGAGTATGGAATAGGATATGAAATAGAGCATGACTGCATTGCAACTACTTACCCCCAAACAAACAAACAAAATGATAAAACCACTACCACCACCACCACTATCACTACAACACGGACAAAAAGGGAGTTACTTACATTGAGTGAGGATCCCTGTTAAGGCATTTTTGAAGCTCTCCTTGGCTTGCTCCATTTCTTGCTCATGAGCCGCCTTTTCATTCATGAGCCGGCGGACGTGGCTGTTGGCCGACTGCACCATGGAGTAGAACTGGTTTGCAGAGCGACGATTCACCTCGCCTCGCTCGATCCAGGTGAGCAGCACCGTGATGGCCTCAGAAAACTTGCTATCGTCTAGAACAATCAAAGCACAGGTTTCAAACTGCAGGCATAAATATCCTGCTGAGAACACATTTTCTGCTCCATGTCACATTAAAATCACCATAAATCCTGCTTGCAGTATATCAGTTTGGGCAACTTTTTGTGTCCTTTGTTCTATCAGATGTAAGAAGCCAATACAGCCATGTGAAACTACATAAATCTTCCTTCAAGACTTGTCTTCTCCTCATTTTAATAGCTTTCTCACAACAAAAAGCACCCTCCCCCCCTTCCCTCTGGCCTGAGTCTTTGCTTTCACGATGTGTCCCTTAAGCCATTCAGTGATATGGAATGACCTTACAGCAGGAGTGAGGAGACCTCTGTGGTACTGGACTCACTGAGGAAATGAAATGTGTCTGTGTTAATCTGCTCAGCCAAAAGCTCAGTCCTGGAACTTGGGCTCAGCCATACTTCTGTCAACAGATTTCACTAACATCATGTTGTTAATTAACGAACAATGTTGAGGCTGAACAATTCCTCCTCAAAACACTGAATGATTACAAGGACCTGCTTTGAACAGATGATGTGCCTGCATTTGTTTTGTATTACTTGTTTTGTACGATTTGTTTAACGTTTTGCATTATATGTACTTTTTAAAGGATTCCAGATGAATCCAGGAAAATGCCTGGATTACAGCTTCATGTTTACCATTCAGGTAACGAAAGTTGTTTTCCTCTGCAGAAAGATTACCAAAACTGAAGGCTAGATTTTGTACACTCCCTCCCCACGTAATCTTCTTTCCTCTGACAGTGCTCTCAGCTTCCTCAGAAGACTCTAAGTGCAGCATCCATTACACTTCAGGCTTCATCAGGATTAAGAGGAAACATTTCTTTTTAAGTCCCATTTAGACTGAACTGCAAGAAAATATTATTACAACAGTGTCTTCCTGTGGAACCATTTTTGTGCAATTTGATATCATTTTTTCACCAGGATTTTATTCTATAAAACTTCAATTTCCCAACAACTCATTTTAAACATCTTATATAGTCCTTTCTGGTTATATTTCTTTATTTATATTTCAGATGCTATGCATACCTTTCTGTAGGAGAAGGTATATGGTTATGGTGGGAAGATGTAGTGTAGTCATAACCAACAGACACTTAAAACAAAATTGGAAAATACTAAACCCAGCCAACTGTGTTACAGTGTGTTACAGAAACATGTGACACACTGTAAGATTCTGCTTTCCATGTACAAAGAATAATGGAATACTAATTGTTAAGTGGTGATTTTGGCTTTTATCCTGAATCAATAATCACTTCCCTAAAAGGCAAGAAGCCTAAAATACAGAGAGGACTAGTGACATGCTCTGTGCCCACAGCCTCTGAAGAAGAGATTTTTACACTGCCTGATCTTTAGCATCTTATTAACTGAAACATGCTTTCAGCTGCAGCAATAAGATTTGCTCTCCACAGCTGAATAGGCACGTTCACCCAAGATCCTGAAGAAAAGATTGCAAAATAACAGCATTGTAACACCCTCCCTGTGTACAATGATGTACCAGTTGTAAAACATTAACATGTGATTCATTATCACCATTCATTAATTTTCACTGGGCAGGAAGAGTCAGATGGGAATCTTTTCATTTCATATTGTCCCCTTGGATTAGACTCCACTTATGATATATATGCAGCAAGAATGTATTAAGTGGCCCTGACAAGTGAGGTTGGCTGAATATAGACCCCAGAAAAGCCAAATGCAAACAAGACTCATGCAAAGCCTCTTTCTTTGCTGTGAGAAAACATAAAGATAAGGCTCTCCAAAAAGAGAGATTTTGGGCAATTTTTGGTCCATTTTTTGGCAAAATCTTCAGCCTGCTGAATTGCATGGGAACTGGATGTCAAAGATCCAATGCAGCCAAGAACTCATCCCTGGAACACAATGTCTGTTATAATTACACTAGTAAATAAGAATAACCTGTAATGGTTTCTGGCAATATTTCCCTGCATGAGGAAAATCAGCGGCACAGAAGCATCCTCCCTTTTCCTTATTTTAGTCTCCCCCCAGTACTCATTTATGTGTTGTTTTGCTAAAGTCTCTATGAAATAAAAACACCCTCCCCTCGGTTTGCTTTTATGAGGCACAGTGGGTGTCTGTAAGGGATGTTCGTAAACATATCATCCTTCTGCCACATAGATTCTACCCATTTAAAAGGACATGCTGAAAACCTGTTTTCATCATACTGTACTTCCAGGGAGCTGCAGAGGTCTGTGGGACTGGTATAGTTAATTCACAGCTCTGTACTACCAGGAAAAAATCCTTTCATTGGTAAACATCAGCATCTTCATTGATTACATAATTAGAAGATACATTCAAAAATGCTAGAGGGTAATATATGCACAACAGGAGCACATTAGTAAATAAAATCTTTTCTCTACAGTTTTAAAATTTATTTCACCTTAATTTCTAACTTTTATAATCTTGAGCTCTCTCAGTGACTGGCATAAGGTAACTCACCATGAATCCATTTTTTTCATCCAGAATACAGTGACTTTTTCTGAGAAATAAGAGATTGCCTTAGAAAATCAGATTTTTATATGAGATTGTTCATTTATTTTTTAGTTAGTAGACAAATAGTAGAAGAAATGCAGCAATGGAATCTAATTTAAACAGAGCATGAACTGCCTTATGATTGCAGCCATTCATTAAAAAAAATAAAACAAAACTCCTAATTCTGTTCAAAATTATTCCCTCATGGTAGGATGCGCATAATTATACACTGCTTAAAAACACACTCTTCAAATAAATTCCTTTATATAAGACATGTTCCCATATGTAATTGTTCTTTTAAAATAAGCATGTGGCAAATTACTTCTTACTCTTAGAGCTTTTTCCTCTTGCAAGTTACAGCATATTCTAAGCAAATAAGGTAGGCTTTGTCAGTGCTGGTTTTGTTTGTTTAATGGTGAGGAGAACTTTGCTCCAGCAGTGCCTGCTTCCCTCAACTGGCTGCAAAGAGAGTCTGGGTTGGCCTGCTCCTGTATCGACATCTCTGCAATGGGCACACATTTGTTGGGAGTAATCCCAACCATTCCACAAGTGCAGCTGCTGCAAGCACCCCCCAGCACCTGCACACCTGCACGTCCCCGTACAAGGGTGCGCAGTTCTAACACGAGCTCTGACAATGTTGTGTCATTTGAAGATCACCCCTCCATCGAGGATGGTGTGCTGGGTGTCTGTCGATAGAGATTTCCAGGTGCTGCCAGACTCGGTCACAGGGCTCTGGAGATAAGGTATTTCAAATTCCTCTGATATCAACTAAAGATATTTGACATTTAAATCCTAGCTCACAACTTAGATGAAATGCAATATACAGAAAAAGAAAATGCATCCCTAGACGCGCCCAGAAAATTGTTAGCAGGAATATTTCTATGAAAAAAGGGAATAATTGTCGACAAATGTTTTGCATTATTCTGCTTGTAATTTGACCACCTCTAAGCAACCCCAACTGGAATAAACTTTTTAATTGAAAAAGATATGACAACAACTGTTACAAAATGGTATCCTTGGAAAAGGTGCTTGAAACAGAGGTTTAACTTTCAGCTTAAGGAGTTTCCCTGGTGTAACACAGGGCAGAATTCATGTCAGAGTACCCTCAAATGTGACTATTTATCTCTCAGAGTTAAGCACCTTTCACAACTTGGGTGATGGTTTCTAAGGCCTTAGCCATTAGAAAGGATATAGGGTAATCTATCACTCTGAAGCCAGGCATTCAAACACTCTTATTTCTATAATTTTTACATTTACAGATACATTGTAAATACAGCCAGCTTTATATTTCCGTATTTCAAGAGTGACATTGCATGCTGGACTTCTAGCTAGGACAAGATCAAACACTGGGCTACAGATTTACCCTTGTTGTTATGTTTTCAACCCTGGCCTTTCTCAGATATTTGAAAAGTATCTGAGATATTTCGCACAATGCTTGGAGCCTCTCTAAACCACAGCAAACCTCCTACATTGTCCTATGGGCTACGGTGTTGTCATTGTTCTCTGGCCCGTCTGTAAGATGGGAAGGGACAGGAATGCTTTTATGCCAAGTTCTGCCCTGACCATCAGAAATCCAATTAGCAAACACCCCTTGAAGGTGTTCTTGTGCACACTGAGCATGACTGTGCTCCAGGGCAGGCAGAAAAAGGACAAGAGTGGTGGGATACATCCCTCCTATTTTGCCTCTGATTAACAGCCTGTCCTCTGTCAGCTGCAGCAGTGCCATGGGAAGATGTGGTTGGTCCCTGCCTCATCCCCACGCTCAGCACTACCCCTTTGCTCATGGTTACACTGTCCTCAGTCTGCCTGGAGCTGCTCAGCTGCTCAGACTCAGTTCCAGTTTGTCAAACTGGGCCCAGTTCAGTTGTGACAGGAAAGTGGCACAGCTCAGTTCAGGATGCAAACTTCTTCCTCAGATGCAACTGCAGCCAGGGAAGGATGTATGGCCAAGGTTACTCTTAATCTGACTTGTGACTTGATAATTTATTAAACTATCACTAAGATTTCTAAAATGCAAAGACTGAATTCAACACAAAAAGGAATAAACCTTAGGAGGTGACTACTGTGGGTGAATCAGGTCAGAGAAAAGGTTCACTAACTTCTTTCATCAGCAGGCTCAGCCCAGCTCCCCTGTGCATCACGAACAATTTGCTTCCCAGCACACACCACTTCTGGTGCCAAAATGACAACCTATTTTTCTCTTGGCTTAAGAGCTTCTTCTGTAGAGAGTGCCTGCTACTGACCTAGAAACACAACTCTTCAGTCTACTACCCTCACCTTCTTTTTTTCCTGCTCAAATCCCTTATATAATTGTGCCATGCATCACACACATCAGTCTGGTACTTCTGGGATTAATAACATTTTTAACCCAGTGCCATTGCATAACAAGTGAGAATCAAGAAATACAAATTCTTACTGCCAAAGGGTTCTTTTAAAGAATGATTAATATCCACCTTCCTATTTTTTAAATAGCCTTAACTGTATGCTATAACCAAGAAACTTTTCCAGTTATGTAACAAATGTCTAGCTGACACTAGATTTGATAAAAATACACGTATTTGTTCACTAAAAGATATATTAAAAAGTAGTCTCCCCCTGCACTACATAATCAAACTCTTTCTTTCTTTCAAATTAAATCACACAAGACTCTTCCAAGGGTGGGTGTTTCATGTCAGACACAGAAATCCATTATCTTCTCCTGCTGATGCCATTATTTCCAATGAAAAGTAATTATGAAGGTATTGAGTTTCCTCCCTATTTCTCAAAATCACACCACAAACTTTCAGAGCAGTAAGCTGCCATTTCCCAGGTCTTAGTAATTAACTGGAGTAATTTTGCAATGTGGTACATTTAATCCAGTGGGTTTATATTAAAACCTCAAAATCTGCATTGATACAATACAGCTGAGGCAAGGGAGGATGCTTTTAGTAAAGCAGTGAGTGTAGCTCCTGCAGGCTTTGGGAGGGAGGTGCCCAGGGAATTGGGTTACCAGGCTGCTGATAGCTGAACCCACCTTATGCTCTTCTGCCAGCAGACAAAAGTGCCCTCGCACTGTGCCTGCTCACAGCCCCTGTGCGAGGCTCTTGGAGCCAGATGTATTGTGCCACAGCAGATGTCAGCAGCATATGGAAGAAGGAAGGAGAAAATTATAATCTAAAACCAGGAAGGGTGAGTGAACAGATTTGATGCGAAAGCATCGAAACGTATCTGTTTTTAGGGCCCTGTCCTGATACACCACTAATAAAAAGGATTGGGCTAAAAAAAGGTTTGGAGCCTCTCAGTAGCATTTAAACCTGACATGCATTGGATTTGTTCATAGGATCTCACTTTGCCTCCCCTTCTGACGTAGTCCTGCACTGAATTCGATCCTTTCTGGGTGAGACTTGCCTCTCTGCATAACTGCACTGTTTCTGCAGTGCTCCACCAGTCTGCCTCCCAAGTGCAGGATGATAATGAAAGCAGTGTGTTTTTCTTCTTAGTGAAATATCCTATCTCCCAAGCAATTAAATGTTGTTTATATTTCAAACGATGTGCAAGAGTTGAGATTGTCAGGCTTGATGTTACCTGAGTCTTGTGCAAGGCGCATCCCTGGTTAGTTCATTCTACTGTAACTGCCATCTATTTATTTAAATTTCCAATCTGTGCTCTCTTCAGGGGATAATACAGTGCCTGGCAAAGAAGCAGCTTCTCAATTTTTAAATTATATTTCTTAAAATGAAAAACCGTATGAATAACTTCCCTGTGCTCATAAAGAAACACTATATTAAAAAGGGAGGTAAATTTCAGGTTATTGTATATAACTTTCAGATATTTATGTCCCTTTTGCTCAAAATACTTAAAAAAACAGATATTCAGATATAAAGAGATGTCTTTGTTAGGTGATGGAACTACTTAGCTACCTGCAGCAAGTCAGACAGATGTAGCATTTTAAAGGAGCTTATTTGCAAGAAGTGATTTCTGAAGATGATACCATTAGGTACAGATATGCTTGAATTAAGAAAACCATAATATTCAAAATTCTGCTTTGAAACGCAAATGTCATAAGCACAGATTAAAATGTTTTTGTTCCAATGCACCTGACAGAGCAGCATTCCACTTAAAAGTTTCAGCTACCTCCAGTTGTGTCATGTTCTGGGCACCACATTACTTAATTGTTTATAACACACCCAGGAAAACAGATGTCAGAGCATGCAAATCTGAACCTAAATATCTACCGACACATTTCACTGTGCAGTAATAACACATCTGATTTAACACTGAGGAATTAAAATCTCAAAGACACACACATATGCTGCAATGAACCAGAAGAAGCAAAAGTCACTTTTTTCTAATGTAATAGCAGAAGACACAATATTCTGCAGGTTTTGTCAAAAGACAAAAGAACTCAGAGTCTATTTTCAAACACTATATAAGGAGGCAAATAACATTTATACTTCATTGTAAATGACCTTGGATTCCCAGAATTCACATCTGTGAATTTATTGAGGTATTTCCTCTAGGAAACACAGATGAAAAGGAGCTCATGCTCTTCTTCATGCTACTCATCTTGGAATGCTGGAGTTTGTTTGATTCTGGAGGCTCAGGCTAAAGACAAGAATGGTGCAGGAAAAAAATGTCCAAACTGCCAACAAGGAGAGAGTTAAGAAGGACTTCATTTACAGGAGTACTGAAGAGCTTAATGGATTAAAAAAAAGGAAAAAGGCAAAAGGAAAAGGGAACAGGAGATACACATAAACCAACACTATTTGCCACACTGAATTGGAAAGTGGTGAAAAATTGCACTGGTCCATAGTTTGATGGGTTTTTTTTTAATTTCGGCAAAACAAATTCTTTGCAGACATGAAGGGATTTGGGGTAGTCCACAGGGAATGGAGAGCATGTCATAAATCCTCATGCTCTTGCAGGTATACAAAGCCTCGCACACAGTGGGTTTCCAGCCCCAGTCACCAGGCACTAAAGAACTGGTTCCTTTGCTCTGTGAAGCTCCACACCAAGGTAGACTACCTGGCTAAAAATTTACACTGAACTTCTGTTTCCAGCTGGCACAAAAGTTCCTCTGTGCTCTCTCACCCACAGTCACTGCTGTACCAGGTGACTTCAGCTCACCAGAGGAACAGGAATATGCGGAAAACACTGGGGCAAGAGTTTCTAGCCAACTCTGTTACACAAAAGCAATGATTTCTTAGTCTTATGCTGCAGTTTGCAGAAGGTGAAAAAAAGATATTGTCACTTCTGTTACAAAGTCAGTAAATATCTAGACCACATTAGGGGTGTGGCTGATAAGCCTACTTCATCTCTGCTCACCGTAAGATTTCCTTGCTGTCAGGAATTTCCAGGGTTATTTTGACAACAAAAATTGCTTGGATTCAGACCAAGTTATCTACATCTGTGACTGCAAAGCAGTATCTTGGGATGAGATATGCTTAGTTGTTTTGGCTTGCTTTTTAGTTAGTGCAGCTCTGTGAATTTCTGGAGGCACTGCAGGAGCTGAAACCTGCATGTTGGGCACCTGCAGCTCTGTCTCATGAGCTGGCAACAGAGCTCAGGAGCCTTTTGAAATGGGCACCACAGCAAGGTCATGACTTTCCTTAAGAAAACAACTGCAAAGAATCTGCTCAAAACCCAATCTTTCAAGTTAAATCCTGCCAAGTGCAGATATATTGGGATCCTTCTTTACTTTAGGACAAATTTTCCAGGCTTTTGCAACAGTGAAAATGCGGTGGTATACAGAGACCTGAGATTTTAACTCCAAGTTTTACATATCTCTGTGAGTGTGTGTGCACATATGTATATATATATATATATATATATATATATATATATATACATACATATATAATATATATATATATTCTGCTACTTTCACAGAAGTCCACATTTAAATTGTCAATGTATGATCATGGTGGGACTCAATCTTGGAGGTCTCTTCCAACCTTAATGATTGTATGATTCTATTACATGAACGCCCCTTTGCCAGAGTTGAAGAATTTTCTTTATTGTTGCTTTTCTTCTTTTTTTAGGATGTCACAAAGAACTCATGTGGTGAATCCATACTGCCCAAGGGAGGCCATAAAGTTCAACGCCACTATTTTATAGATACTGTGATGCCATAGGAAAGGTCAAGTAGACCAGTGTAACTACTGAAAACCACTTCTGCTTCCTAGGACAGGGCACAACTCATTCCCACTGAGGAGAGAGGGGCCTTTTCTGCATTCTCCACCCTTAACTATCTGTACAGACCGAGGTCTGGTGTCTTTCATCTCACTACAAGGCAACTGTTAATTACCAAAGCTTTTAAAATTGCAATATATTCTTTTGCTGGATTTGAATGATTTTCAACCAATAAAAAAATAAACTTAGTTTTGGTTTTTTTTAATTATGTACATTGCTGGAAGTTTATTTCTGGAGAAACAGTCATGCACATAGTATTGGTCTATATTATGCTAAAATTTTTTTTATATTAAACTTGAACATATATGTCAAGCTCTGGCTGAATTTCCCTTAGGAGAACCAAAGATATGAATGCTTGGAGTAGATTTTAATTAAGTATGGAAACTTCCCATAATGAAAAGAAAAATCCTCCTAAATATAGTAATCTTAAACATCTTGCAAAATCCCACATTCCGTTGCCCCAAGCAATGACTAGCCATATGGAAGAAATTGTCCAGACTTTTTGCATTTTCTGGTTTAGTTCAGGAAACCTGTAGGCCTTACTACATAAAGAAAAACTTCCGTACGAAAGATTAACTCCTAAAATATTCAACTAAAACCAGATGGATCTAAAACTGGACTGGAATATAGGTATGAATTAAAATTTCTTTTATTAGGGCCTCGTTTCTCCTGGTCTATCAACCCATCTGGGTTATTTTACCAATCTATCAGTTAGATAGATTAATGATTTTTTTTATGGAGGAATATATTTGGTGGGGATGAGAGTCAGCCGAACCAGTAACTGACTGAGGCAGTAGTGACAACAGCAGCCAATGCAGTACCCAGAGAGACAGCAGGGTGCATCTCTGCTCCATGCTCCAAGGATGAAACACTTTGCACTGTCCTTCTTCAGTTCCCCAGACATATTTGATAGTTAGAACAGAGATCAGTGTGATGACAGCTAGACAGTCTAAGCCCAATCTAGATAATTCTGAAACAGTGGCAAGAATCACAGCTTCTTGTGACCTGGCACAGAGTTGAGTAACGTGCTTGGCCATCATGGGGGACAGAATGCCAAACACAGCTGCTAAACACTTAATGAAAACAAATACTTCTCTAAGCGGTGTGAAGAGCTGTTTGCTAGGCATTTATTTTAAATTTGTTACCATGAATAACTTTATTTCTTCACTTCTTACTGTTTATGTTAGCTATTAAAATTAAAATGAATCCTTGAAGTGCATCCTTGAAAAATATTAACTCAGTAAATGTACCTGGAAAAAACAAACAAGGAAGAAAACACATACCAAAACATGACACTATCCTGCACATGTAATTCTAACCCTAAAGAGGAAGTGAAAGAATGGATGGTGTGTGTCAGAGATAAGTTGTGTCAGCTCATGAGGGTAATTTGAATGCTGGGGGACAGTCAAATGCATGCAGTGGAGTAACCTACATGTTGGGGATTAAAGTAATTTTAAGAATCAGGCCTTGAATATGAAGACGGATGCTTGCAGCAGGTTGTCTTACTGTGGGAGTTTTTCCAATATATATGGTGGCAGCAGCTTAATAGAAAAAACTCCAGCTGTAGCACTCTGAAGGTGGTGTTTTAGCAGTTAAAGCACAGGTAGATGGGCAGATGTCATGCATTTCTAGCAGGTGGGTGAGTATCATTACCATTGGTATAGAAATGGTGGAGAAAGCCATTTCAGTGAAGGAAAGCTAACAGGGCAAGTAATGAAACACATCAGAGAGAAACTGGCTTCACTGCTCTGGCTTCTGCATGGCTCCTACTTTTAAGGAATAATAAACTGAGAAGTAGCAAATGCTGCTTACCTTTCAATTTTTCAGCCAGCAAAGCAGCTTCGTGTTCAGAATAATGCATTATTGCCGGAGGTGAAGGAGGGCGCAGTCTGTCTTCTTCCATTTTGCGTCTGTGGCGTTCTTCTCTGGCCAGCATTCTTTGTTTGCATTCCCATTCATAAAAGTCATCTCTTGCCTGAGCAAAATCAACATGAAGGCGACCTGAATCCTTTTTGTCTGTGCTAGATCCTAATCTCATGCGGTAACCTGAAATCAACAAGTAGAACTAACTGTTGCAGGATTTATTTGCTTAAATTTCTCTTCATTTTTTTCCCCTTTTCAAGTGCAGCCAGGTAAAATTGTACATTAACAGATTCCCACATACTTATGCAGTATCTATCAATCACCATGTTTTCACAAGAAGATAAGCATCCATCCACTCATTTTTCTTCACAATTTCCTGCACCACCTATCACCACAGTAGATGAACTGAAAAGTCAGCCCTACAACCTACATTTCTGTTTAGAAGTCTCTCAAAATATGTAGGTTTTCTACTTGATGCTCCCAACTCTTAAAAGCACAAAAGTCAGATAAACAAAAAACAATTACTTAAAATGGATCTGGTTTAGTCTGAATGTGGAGTCCTTCTTCCCCTGATCCTGTTGAGATCATGTTCAGTCTAGTGTTTTTATCCAGCCTGCCAAAGGAATTGGAAGTATGGGAAAAGGCTGAATTTTTTAAAAACAGTGACTACAGGTGAATATGAAAATTGTGCTACATAAATTCATGTGCCAGGGAGAGAATGGTTTCATAACTGCAGTGATGCTAGATCTCAAATTTTGAGACTTTGCAATTGCAACCACTATTTTCAAATTCCCCAGGGAAAATAATCTAACAGCAAATATAAATCACCTACAAATTAATTGAGTTCATAATTCCATAAAGTAATTTCTAAAGTAGGGACAGATTTACTAGATGTTTGCAAGACTCATTTCAGAGCAAATAATGAAACCTGTTGTGCCCTATCTTTAGGGATATTCTGTATATTCGTAATTTGGTCCATGTATCATATGCTAAACTTAGCACACTGCAAAGGCTTTAAGCTAAGGGCTACACAGCAGTACAAAAGGGCCCTGCTCTGAACTAAAACCCTTGACTACTGTTAGAACTCAAGCAAATCATGCCAAAGCTATAAGAGAAGCTTTTTGTGACCATATTTGGGCACCTGCCTTTTTTCCAAGTTTTATTTCTAAGACACAAATATATACACAGAGCAGTTCATCTAACTTCTAAAATGCCAACTCAGGGAAAATGTGAGAAAATGTCATGAAGAAAGCTTCAAACAGAGCCTTCAAATGGAGGAAAAATTAAGCAGTCTACACAGAAGAGCTCTAATTTTTTCATGCCAACACAAAATAGACCAGCAGAGATTTCTCAAATGACGGGATGCCGCAGAGATGAACTCTGTGCTGAGCTGGCACACAGGAAGCTCTTCAGAAATACACACTACTGCAACCACTGCATAATAACTCTAGGGAGAGGAAACTCCTCTTCAAAATGTCAGGAAAAATGGTGCTTGCTGCTTTTGATCTGCAATCCAAGAGAACCTACCTTCCAGTCTTGTGGTTTGCCTGTGGTTTGAAGAGCTTCAGCACCTCACCACCACAGTTAAAACTCAGTTATGAGCTCCCTCCAGGAACAGCTAAGCTAAGAATTGTAGATTAAGCACATCATTGCGGAAATGCATATCTAGGCATACTCAGTTTCACTGCTGGAAAAACATCCTGCTGTGTGAATACAAGGGATTGTCTGTACTACAGCACACATAAGACAATAGCTTCAAAGACATTAAACATCCATATATGTAGTGATCCTTCAAATAAAAAATAATCTGGGTGCCTTTGGATTTGACATTTTCCTTTCACACATCTTGCGGAGTTTAGCCAAGGAGTATGCAGGTGAGGAAAAGATACGACTTTTATTGGCCAGCAAGGAGCACAAACTCAGATGAAAAACTTGAGCAAAATGTTTCAGAAGTCCTTCAAAACCAGAAGGCATAATAAACTGCCTTACCAAGGAATGTTTTTGGCAGGTTCCTACCAATGGAACCTACCAAATCTGGTCTCCAACGTTCAGGAGCTTGGAGTGAGTAAAAGCGGATATTGTAGGAGTGGCAAAGGAGGAGACTGTTTATTATTTTAAATTCCTCCTGGCTTTCCTTTCTCTAGCTTAGGTAAGTAAACACCACTCTTTTCCCCCCAAAAGCTTTTTGTGGCCATATATGTAGCTGTAGTCCCAAGGCGTTGAAGGGAAGAGTTACAGATACACCCGATTCAGTGTGACATAATAGAAGAAGAGTGTGGGTGACCTTTCAGAACTGAGCTCTGAACTAATGAGGGTGTAATTATATGGTTTTATCCACAGAGCTGTAGGCACAAAGGAGTCAGCCAAAAGGGGTCAGTGGTGCAGCTACCCTGATAACTGTGACAAATGTTAGCCCCCTGCTCCCCGCCACTTTGGCGTGCCAGCTGCATTCCTCACACAGTGTTTGCTCTGTGCCAGAACAGCATTATCAGCAGTGTAAAGGACACTGCCAAGGTGCCAGGTCTCGTGAACCTAAAATTAGATCTCCCAGCTGGGCTGCACTTTCCAGGAAGACTCAATCTCGCTTCCTCTCCCCCCACCATCTTTTGCCTCCATTGGCAGGGGAACAATAGTTATGGGCAGAGACAGAAACACAGCACTGCAGGAGGCAAAACTCTTACGGACTTCAAGGCCCCTCACATAAGCTGAATAAAGAACTAATGGAAAGGACTGTGCATCTGTAGGTTTTGTGTGCACTGGCAAAGCTGAGTTGTATTAAAGTGGCCCTCATTTTTAAAGTAAATGGGAAAAAAACCTGAACAGTGTACATTAGTAGCACTGGACAAATGGTTCCCCTTAGGAAGTCAATTTAAGTGTCTCCAAATTAACAGATTTTGGAAATTTATGATAAATCACACTAAAAAAATGTGACTTCTTGTTTAACTCTAAAGACTGAAGGTGGTCAGCCAGCCAGGTGATTTCCACCAGCACAGAAACTTAGAATAACCTAGGTAAGAAGGGACCTTGGATATCACCTAGTCCAGAGCAGGGTTAGCTTCAAAATCAGATCAAAATGCTCATGGCTTGGCATCTTTCCTTTAACAAAAACAACAGATACCTTTAGGATAGTTTCTTGCACCTTCATAAATTAGGGTTTGCAGACACTACAGGACCAATGGCCTGGCCAGTGAAGAGCAGACTCCTTGATGGGTTGATAACCAGAAAGACTCTACTGGCAGGTTGTATTTTGTACATGAGGTCCTCAGGCACCCATCTGTGCTGGAAATTTTGAGCCCCAAGGCAGCTGAGAGGCTCGCTCTTTTTCAATACAGTGTCTCTCTACTGATGTTAGAGGGTGTTTGAATGTATGAGAGAAACACCTGGCACTGCCTCCCCTTCATGCATGGGCAATGAATTTTTCCCCATCTCTTTGCTCAGGGCTGCAGCTAGCATTAACTTTGTGCCTGGCTTGTCATTTTTAATTTCAGGTTTGCACACAATAGAAAAGACTTTGGGAACTTGCCAAGATCCTCACTTTAAAGGAGCAGAAACAGGAAAAGTTAATGAAGGTGCTAAATAAAAATCAAACAGGATTTTCATATCACAGGTCTAGTGCAAACTCCATGGCTTGACTTACCTTCGAGTGTTGCTATACTGGGGACCAGCCAATAGGTGATGGCTAGCTGGGGATCTAGATCAAAATGTTAATGGTGATCAGAGAGAGCTTAAAAAAACCCAAGTAAACAGTACTGAAAGGAAACCCACAGAGGGACAAGTAAAATGCATACATGGGCTTCTGAGGTATAAACAGGCCTCTCTTCAGACACCTGTTTGTCCCATTTATTCAAGTCTGGGGCCATCAATTTTTGCAGGAGTTACTGAATTGTCAGCCAAAAGAGTAAAGGACATACAGTTTTGAGAAAGAGCTCTCTCATGGTGTGATGATTTTAGAAAGTCTTTTCCTTGGGACATCAAAAAACAACTTTAAGGGCTAAATGAAACCTAGCCTTCCTCAAGCTGACGCTTTTATCATAGTCTTCTACCCATCTTCCAGTCTCCGTTTTCATACACGTTTACTTGGGAATACAAAGGAAAAAAAAATCAGTGATTAAACTACTTGATGGATTTTGTAATCACTTGCTCTGTTCTGATGATAAGCATAGGATAAATGCAAAACTTGATGAGATTAGATGGGGTAGGCAGATAAAACTGATTAGGTAGACAAAATTATAATTATAACAGAAATATCAAAGGCGTGACTTTTCCCTAATATAACACACATACTATATTTGTATATCTCTTTTGTCTCTTACAGAGAAAATAAAATGCCTTAAAAATACACTTTGTTCCCACCATTTCAGAATATATTATGTTTGAGAATGGAATAAAGACTGGTAAAATCCCCCCAGTATTTTACTGCAAGGAAAACATGCCCCTGCTTAGTGCCAGACCTCCCTGGTGGCGGTGAGAGAGAGTCAGGGCTTCCTGTTTCATCTGCAGAGTTCAGCAGCCTTGGTAAAAAGAAGTGGAACTTGGCTACAGAGTGCTTCTACATTTCTTCCTCATCCCTGTCAGTTCCACTGGCTTTTTCCCTCATCTGGTTGGAGCCAATAGGTGTAACACTTTGGAAGAATGAAAAGGTGTGAAGGAAAAAAAGGGATGGGAAGGGAGGCTGCAGAGCAAATGTAACAGGAAGCACAGACAGCAGCATGACTGTGATAGAAGGAAACAGAAGGAGGAAGGATGGATCAGGAACTTGGAAATAAATTTGCAGAAAATTCAGAATGAGGAAGAATGAGGAAAGGAATCTTTCACTTCCATTTCTACTCATGTCCTATCTTCTGAGTGAGCACTCTAGTGCATTACGAATGAGGACACGTGGCAGCACACAGGATTTCCTACCTCTATGGTCCTTCAGGATTTAAGACAAATGAAATTAAAATAAAACTTGACTTGGAGTAAAGCAAAGGGTGCAGGCAACTACTTAGAAGCAGGAAACTGAGCTAGAGAAACATTGGTTCTGGCCCAGGGTGGCAGCCTGTATATTTTTGAGCTTTTCTTTGCTCTCTTTTTTGCCACTGTTTTGTCATCATATAGTAACATCAGTTCCTACTGAATCTGGTGTGCTCCTCTTCTGTTCTGTTAGTAGCACCCCCTAAACAGAAGCTGGAAGCTGGTAAATGTGCTACTGCTTGTGATGGCTCTAATCTGCTGCAATGATCTACAGTAGCATGAATAAACAAAAAAATAAGGATGGAAATCAGGAACAGAGGATGGGGGGTGAGGGGAAGAAATGAAGTGAAAATTTAGAAGAAAAAAAAAGAAAGAAGAAAAATCCAGAGTGGGATAAAGATATGTAATAAACCTGAAAATATAGCAATATTTCAAAGAAATCTTTACAAAGACCCCATAAAACTCACCATTTTCCGTAGCTCTTCAAATAGGTATTTAAAGCAACCAGTGAAGTTAGAAAAAAACCCCAAACAACCTAGAAATCCTAAGGAAAACCTTTGTGAAACAAAGGAGCTAGGTTTTTCCTGATGACATATTCCAAAACTTCAGAGTCTGTCTTTCTTTCTTTCTCTCTGTCTCTCTTTTTGTCTCTCTTTCTCTCTCTTTTCTTTCTCCCTTTCTCCCTTTCTTTCTATATAGTTGATGGTGATTTGAGAGACAGCTTGTTTCTAGCTGTGTGAGCTTCCTGTAGACACCTACGGGATGCTGAAATTCTGTCCTTATTGCTAAACAGAAGATGGTGAGGGTGGGAACTCAAACAAGAATCCTGGGTCATTAACACTCTCTCAGGCTCAAAAGGATGGTCTCAGTGGGTGCTTTGAAGTCACTCAGCACAGGGTGGTCGGATGTAAGCCAGTCTATTTCAGCTTGTCTTGGCCAAGGAGCAGTCCCTGGACCTTGTTTATTCAAGAATACCTTGCATATGGGTTGAAAGTGTTACACTACAATCATGAGGCAAAATAGTGCTTTTGAGTCTCTCCAGGGCCCAGAAAGATGGATGAACCAGCCTGTGGAGTGGAGACAAATACATACAGGGCATGTGATCCAACTCAGTAAGGTGAAAAAGGACTTGATTAGCAAGTCAGTCCTCAAATGAAGGAGATTTTAACCTTAAGAGGACACTAATAGTCACAGAAGCCTAACATGTGAAAGCAGACTTGTTTTTCATATTTTTTCTTCATTTTTCCCCCCTGTGAATTAGAGATTGGGGGGAAGTTAGTTTCCTTGGGTTTTTCTTTGTTTTGTTTTGGAGATTTTTTTGTCTGTTCCTTTGTTGGAAAATAAAGAGATTCTGAAATTTTACACCCTGTAGTTTCTGTAGCACTCATTGTCATGGGAGGCAACAGACGTAGCCTACAGATGGGGCTCAGAATCTAACCCATGCAATAGCTGAATACATGCATGTATAAAGACAGACTTTATTCAGGCTGCACCACAAATCTATAAAAATATGCCAGTGAAATTGCCAGCCTATCAGAAAAATTGGCACTGGAAAACAGCAGAGTTCCTGGCCTCGTGCCCTCCTCTTTCCACAACCTGTGAGCAAAACTATATAAACCTGTGTAAATTGAAAATAAGATTGTTCTGCAGTGAATTTCAGGATCTGCTGCATTGTTGTGGGATGGCAGGAAATTGCTCCTGGGTAAGTAACACACAACACCATGCATGATTCTTGGCAGACAGAGAGAAATAACAGAATTGCCCCTTGCCACCCCATGTTACAGACACTGAGTTCAAGAAAGACTTGCTGAGATAAAAGCTAAGAAAATAAGCACGCATTAGCATCACAAAATACAAATGAGAAGCAAGGAAAATCCATTAAAGAATGTGAAGTACCGGAAAGGTAAATGGCTTTATCAACCATGAACTCCTCTGCAAAACGAATGTGACAAAAATTCTTCTTGCTTTTCCGAATTGCTGTTATATCTCCACACTGCTCAAAGACTTCCTGAATAATTTCCTCCGTTGCATTTTCTGGTAATCCTCCAACAAACACTGTTTTACACCCAGGAGGTCTCTCTCTTGTTGAAGGTGGTGGAAGATCTAAGTCAAAAGAGAAATCACATTGGAATACAAAATTTGTCTTTTGATCCATTGGCTCTGTTCACCCCTTTAATCAGTTCTGGGCAGCAACAGTTACTTGACATAGTATAGAGACAGAAGAGAGGGACAAGCAAAATAATTGAATATTGCAGAGATTATCCAAAATTGATTACTTCAATCTAAACCCTTTCAAGCTTTAGGTGGTGTTTCAAACATCAATTCCTGCCACTGCAGGTTGTTCTGCAGGACAGAGAGTGTGGTCTAAAAGGGTCCTTCTTTTCCCTGCACAGCCACACAAAAAACAGAAAAAGATTCTGTTTCAAAGCAGGGGAGCTTCTGCAACTGATTTGACCCTGAGCACAGATATCAGGCTGTAGTGCAGTGCATTCAAAGCCTGAACTGCACCATCTCTGGCTCATACCCATCACTCGCCACGCTCACCAAGGGTGTGGGTTGTGAGCAAGCCCATGCTGCGTACACCCTGTGCACTTGGGCTGGACACCTTTTCCTGGAATTAGCATAATTTCATTTCTGTCTCAGAGTACAGGAGCACAGCAAACAGAAAAACAAAGCGGGAAACACAACAAAGTGACAGCATGATGAAAACACTCTGCCGGTTATCTGTTTTGTCTTGTTGCCAGATAATGGAGCAGACGCCAGCACAGGGGAAGGGTAACCTCGTTGTTTACAAGTGCTCATGAGGTGGAGTGGCTAGAAATGCTATTTTCATATATATATATGGAGAGAATGTATACACAC
This sequence comes from Eopsaltria australis, assembly GCA_034509425.1. Classification (NCBI taxonomy): domain Eukaryota; kingdom Metazoa; phylum Chordata; class Aves; order Passeriformes; family Petroicidae; genus Eopsaltria; species Eopsaltria australis. The sequence continues at coordinate 1,332,572 of JAVTVJ010010674.1, read as the reverse complement.
CTAAATTGGAAAAACCATTAAATTTTTGAAAGCCGTATAAAAAATAAAAGCTATCATAACACTTCACCTTGTTTATACACAGTGAAAGTAATTCTCTAAGTAGGAATCTGACTAATAGGACTTACTTTTTTGGCTCTTCAAGACAGTAAAGGAGGTTACAACCTTAGAGTGTACATATATATACATACATACATACTCACATACATAACCAGTTTGATTAAACTGTGATCTGCAAATCCAGAGCACCTGAATATTTGCTTAATGTTCTCATTTCACAGTGATAGTGAAAGCCACTGGTATGATGGCTCTGAAACTCATGGAGCCAACACAGAAAATCAGGATTTGTGTCTGAGCTGGTATCTCAGTGGGAAGTTTTTCATTTGCACAGCCACAGAAGGAACAGGAGGGAACCTGGTCCCTGCTTTCAAAAAGAAGGAACTCATCTGCCATGTTGAACCTCCTGAAAAATGGCAGGAGAGAAGCCGTAGCCCCTTTTCCCTCTATCTCTCTCAGAAAGGTGGTTTGGGGTGCAAGGTATTGTGTTCAGGGACACGAGCCCAGATTGGTCCCATCTAACTACAGGCACCTGGAGGGGAGCACAGAGATGAACAGCACCATATAAGCTTTATGTTTTGTGCTATCCTGATCTACAGGAAAGACAGGTATCTACAATGAGCAGTGTAGATCTTTAGGCTGTGTTACTTTAAGTATTCTTTTTTTGTACAAATTGCATAGTTTTTTTATATGACAGAGATGAATAAGGATGCTCTTATACCATACCATGCTTTACACATAGAATAGACCTTAGAAGGAAAGACCACATTTGCCTGTAATGTATTTTAAAAGCATAACTGTTATTAGATTAAAAAAAATTCGTGCAATGTATTTAGGAAAGTAACATTCTTTCTTCAGATCCACTTACTTGGGTTTGGAGGGAAGAGCGTGCAGCTTTTACAGTGAATTATTTCTTTGACTACAGGCACATCTGTTGGTGGTGGTGGCGGCACTAACCCCATACCCGGCATCATTGGGTTAATTGGAGTGATTCCAGTCATCATGCTAAGGCTTGGATCAAAGCCTGGTACACAGATTGAATCTGCAAGTACAGAACATAAAATACCGGCTTATAAATCTTGAAACTACTTGTTACAATTTTCTTCCATAGACAGTTTTGCTTTAAGTTTGTTTTCCTTTAAGTTTGTTTTCCTTGTTTGTTTTCACAAGCATCACTGTGAGAATGAGGAGAACGGTAAAAGGAAAAATGGAAAAAAAGAAAAGGCAGAGAAATAGGGAGGAGGGAGGGAGAAGGAGAGAGAGGAATAGGAAGAGGGGGAGGGGGATGAGGAGGAGGGAGCTGCATTCTTGATGAAAAAAATGAACTATGCATAAAGAAGGGAATGTTACATAATCTAAAATATTAACATGACTGAGTAAAATGTTGCACATTAACGTGTAAAACCATGCACCATAAATATCTGTTATTATCTGGAATGCAATTTTCTGTTCACAATGCTACTGTGGTGTTTACATTGCTTTCTGCCCAAAGCGTACAAAGAATATAATTTAACATTGATATGTCCTCTCCATATAATTGTCAGACAGATTTATCACAACATAGCCTTCTCACATAAGTGACCTTGATTTACAAACAATACAGACAACGATCCATTTCTGGTTGCTTTATAGAAGTCTAGTTAGCCAAGACTTCTAACCATTTTACCCTGGAATATAAATTTTCAGCTGCATAGAATGGGGTCTTTTTGAACCTTGGAATTAATTCCTTCTTGTCCTGTTATTTAATCGGATTAGTAGATTCTCCTCAACACATGTACTATTAACATATAGCACTACAGCCTCATAAAGTAAAATGAGTATTTGGCAAGCGTTGCTCTTTCTCCTTCCTGATCTCTTTGCCAAGACTTCCATACGTATTACTTAAAGCTGAAAGATTTACCGGGGAGCACCAGTGCTTTAACACCAAGAATTGTAATAAGCAGATGTTTCAGAGGAACCAAAAGCCAACTTCTAAAATTTGCTTTCGTTAAAAACAAGGCTTTGGGTTTCTTGAGGCATAATGAATAAAATATTTTGAGAGACCGATCTCTTTGTTGGCATAACACTGCTGCTATTTGGCATCATCAATTATTTAAAAGAAGAGAGTTACTTTGGTGTTCTACAGATTTTCTGCTGAGTTTTCTGGCTAGCAACTGGAAAGTATTTAATGATACATGTAAACATGGGGTTTGGTAGCTCAAGATCTTGCTTATTTTGAAGAAGCAAAGAGGGAAGAGGGAAACAATTCCTTCTCAAGCGTTATATATATATATATAAGAGATTTGAGCTAATTATTTAAAAGGCAGCATGATTAATAAAATGTGACCAGAGAGAGACCAGTTTCTTCATCCTAAATCTGCTGCTGAGAAGCTATGTGGCCCTGGGTCTGCCCTTCGACCTTTCTGTATCTTCATTTCTGCATCTACAAAACAGGCACAGCAATACTCACTTACTGGTGAGTATTAGCTTACATTTTTATAGCACTTTGGAGGTGCAAAGCACTCTGTGGGGGCTGAAAATTAGCATTATTACTCCTGTGAAACATCCATAATCGTCTTCTCTGGGAAGGACAACTGAGGACTGAGAACTACCCTAAGAGAACTCATATCTGTCTCATCCGCATGCCTCTCGTTCTTCACTGACTGTGAGCCTTTACCACCTTCAGGCAGTCCTGTACAACAAGCGTAGCAAGTGCACAGTAAGCAAGGATTTGCTATAGGCTTAGTGGAGACTAGTATTAATGAAAAGTCATGATATTACATTACTTTTTTTTAATAAGTGGGTTTATGAAAAAGGATTTGCTCTGGGTGTGATGCTTTTTTTTTTTTTTTCAGTATCAATGTATATGCATTGCTTTTCAGATTAAGCTTTGAAGCTTGGAGCCTGTCTTTTATTCTGTGAGATGCAGTGGTGGCCGTATATTAAATATTCATGGGGAATGCCAGGAGATAAAGTCAGAGGTGAAAGGGCAACATATAATTCAAAGAAATCCTTAGGCTATGCTAATAATCCTAATCTCATTTTTACAAGTCAGGCTTCTGACAGTCACAGAAGACCATCCTGTGCAGTACTGTCTGGCTGTGGGTGGAACTCCATCTTTGCTACTTGCTGCTAAAACATCCCATAGAGCTCAGTGGCGTGCTAAGCAGGTCACCACACTAGCACCCAACACACTGTGCCACACCAGTCCACTCCTGGGATCAGGAGATGCCAAACAAGGCATTTCGTCCATACCTCTGGACAAGTGTAGGGTCTGCTACAGTCCCAGCCAGGTATGAAATTTCATATTGAATCCAATATCCACAGTAGACTTGCAGCATTCTGAAGCAGGTGCACAAGATGATGGACAGAAAGCCAAGTTGTCCCTGTCTCCTTAGTACCTTACAGGCCCCATGTCACAGCCAAGGAAAAAGATCATCATCTGGCGAGTACTACCACAAGGTGTATTTAACTCTTGTTGTTCTGTCCTTAAGACAACCACTAGATACATTTCAGCTTCTCTCCAGGGCTAGTGAAATGAAATAACAGCAAACTCTGTCCAAATCACAGGCATGTGCTCTCACCCAGAGCAAAGATTCCATGTTTCAGTAAGGTACAGTTTTCTGAGTTTTCCTTTGGCAGTGGTGCACACACAGGGAAAACAAATCTAAGGGAGATGGCCCCAGGGAAACTCATGTTCACAAACACTGTGAATCTGGGCATGGGGAGGGATAACTTTTAGGCTGCATGCTAATCAGAACAGATTTGTGAATTAAGAGGAAGAAAATTATTTGCTATTGATTCCTTGCACATCTAAGGAAATGTGACTTTGTAAGTAACTTTGCCTGTGTTAAATAAGTACACGGCTTTGTCATCAGTTTCTTTTACAACTAGAATCAATCTACAAGAGCATGAGCAAAGTTCTGGGGTTCAGTCCAAAACTCATGGAACGTCCTTCTAGGAGTGCGGGGCTCCATGCCTTCGGAAGGTGACTGTGCTGAGGTATACTAAAGAGGACTTAGTCAATAATTCTTGAAATCTAATTCCACATCTTGCAGGCACCAATCCAAGTCCTGCTCAGGTCAATAGCAAGACTGCTGAAGGCATGAACAGATTTTAACCCTGACCATGTTTACTTTTTCTGTCCTCTTGGATCAGTTGCTTCAGTTTCCCAGTGTGTTAAATTGAGAATGAAATACTTTCATACATAGCATGAGAACTGAGAGGATCCACAGGTGCCAACTGTCGAGCATCCTAGAAATGAAAATCATTCTCTGAAAACTAAAAGCTATTATTATGCATTGCAGTGACGGCAAATCCAGATGAATTTCTGAAGAGTAAAGCTCCTGTTTGGACCCCCAAAGAGATTGGTGGTGCTTGCATCTCCAGAGAAGCTGATGCAAGGCACCTGCATATTGCTGACAAACCATGACAAGAGATTATAGATGGGGTGTCCAAAGGAAAAACTGGTCTGGACTCTGAGGTGCAGAGAAAAAAGAACAGATAAAGTCACTGGAAAGGAAAGTCAATAAATTTGCCACATCTGTGATAGGATCTAGAAGAATCCCAAGTTTAACTATATTAATGCTATTGAGTGGTGCAATAATAGAAGTTGGATATATAGCTCTTGTCTAGAAACAAGGGATGATCATCCATCAGCACCACCACTGCTCTCTGCTCCCCATCTTGGCAAAATGCCTATCTGGAGCAGGGCCAGGACACCAAAGCTAGCACTGGAGGCAACTCCTGTTGAACTAACTAGTAAGACTGTTGGTCTCCAGAATGAAAGAAAACGTTAAAAATTATGCAATATTTTAAAAAATAGGAATCAATCTTGCCCACAGATCCCCTTAAAGACATGGTTATTAAGATGTTGTAGACATTAATATGCTACACTCAACACAGAGACATATTACATTTATAAGTGACACATCTGAAGAGTTAAAAAAGCAATATTTTATGCTTTCAATGACCATGGCATTCTTTTTAAAGGGGTGTATGCATGTAGCTAGGTAAGGGTTTATAAATTATAAAAAACAACCTGAAAGGAGAGACAAAATTTTCATTTAAAAATGTTAATAAGGAATTACTAAATGGAATCATTAAAATGGAAAGTAATCAGAGATGATACAGAACTTTAAAAATGGAAAAGCACATGGTGACCAAGTTAGAGTCCTTGTGGATACTGTAGAAAAGGCTTGAATATTCACATATTTGTATAAGAAAATAAAGGTATTTAACATCAATGTTTTGAAGTCCGTGTTCTGCCTAAATTTGGCAAAACAAGTTAATTCCTGTTCCATCTGATAAGAAATTGCCTGGTGGAGTACAATCAAAACTTCTGGAAAGCAAATATTTGGAATTGGCAGTCAGAGACGCAATAAGAAAAATCTTGAACACATGGAGTAGTTTTAAAAATTTCTTTTTCTTTCAAGTGGAATAAAAGAAGAACAAAACATTTCACATGAAATCTCATGAGTCTGAAAAAAACATAAGAACAATAAAATCCCTTTGATGAAAACTACATTCAAATACAGTAAGTAGTGTAAAACAATTGCCTTTATTAGGGTCCATTTTGGAAGGGCAGGAACAACTTTGTCTTCCATAAAAATAGCCACACAATCCTGCCTTGCTTCTTTGGCAACAGTAGCTGTCTGAATCACCTTTTGTTTTTGCCACATTATTGCAGGTACCAAGGATGTGCTTATGGGTATTGCACTCCATCGCCAATACTAGTTACCACCACATTTCCACCAGTCCTTACCACAAGTATTTATCTGCTCAAAATCACTTTTTAAAGGTATAATCCCCTCTGTGATTCATAGTATTAGCCCTTGGATGAGTCTTTTTTTTTCGCCTGCAACTGCCAATTTTTTCTGTGGAGTTTTATGACAGCTGCCAAGTTGTATTTCTGTTGGATGCATAAGAACATCCACAAAACAAGGGTTTGTTTGTGAGCCCCTGCACACACACATGGAAGGTTTCCACCATGGACATCATCAGCCATGTGGCTCAGACCTGCCAGTCGAACACACAGAGAGAGGATGAGCAGTAAAAACAATATCTGAGCACAAAACAGCTAACAAAAATAATGAACGTTGAAAAGGTTCCCATGGCCTGGGAGTGAAAACTTTACACCTACAAAAACAATCTGTTTTCTGCTAGGGAACGCCAACATGAACTGAAAGGACTAGGACAGTCCAACAGCACCTGGTAGTAAATGTATTAAGATGCTTGTTAAACCTTGTTTTCTGTGGAGGAAAAAAAATATTCTGGAGACTAGAGATTTGATAGTGTACTTCAGAAACACCATTGCTGAGTATTTGGGATTGAATATAGAGTTGATTTCTAAAAGTTGAAATTAATTTTTTCCTGAAAAAGAGCAAATCTAATGGAGAATCTGCCTTCCTTATAACAAATACATATATATACATACGTACATATATGTGTATATACTGTCACTAGAAAAGAAATTGTTGCTATTTTTAAAATTTGAAATAAAGCACCTTATTAGAGCAAGGATTATTCTAGAAACTTCTTGCATTTTTATCTAAAATTCTCCCTCAAAACTCTGCAGTCTACCAGTGCCTTTATTATCATCACAATCTAATCTTTTCCCTATGAGCAGTTAAGAATGCATATTCAGCTGCAAGCTAGAGATGAAGGCTGGATCACTATTTTCCCTGGTCATTCAATTCCTAGCATCTTCTGGGTTTCATGAAGCTTTTGGTGGAAGTGACTCATTTGGTCAATTTTTAGGGCTTTTCTTATCAACATTTTTAATACATTTCCTTGGCCAGTTTAGACATCGTTAAACTTCTAGACTTGTCTGCCTCTAAAATAGATGCTGGATTGTCTGGTAAACTTCTAGGCGCATAGCAATAAACAAAGGTGGGGTAAAAAACGTCTGACAGCTCCTCCATTTGACCAGCTTAGCCACTATCATCCTGACTCAGAGCAAGGACCATCTGACTGTGGCCAGTTGCAGATGTTTTGGGTACTGGAATAAGAAATAAGCAGGTAAAGAGCAAGATATCTTAGCTCATATACATTGAGTGCTTACATATTTTCAGTGATAGAGACCATAACTGAACAATCTTTTCTAGCAGGCATCTATTCCACATAACTTGATTTATACCTTTTTTTTCTAAACCCTACCAAGTACCTACTTATATTTTGAGTCCATTGGAACCTGTTTGTATCGCTGGCTTTCACAGTGTGCTAGTGGGTAGCAACTGAGTTGGGAATTGTGCTTCATTCTCCTTGCTAAAACAAGATATTTGGCAGTTCCAGGTGCACCTTCTAGTTCTTCCATCCTGAGAAATCATGAATCCCTTATTTACCTTATCCATAAGATTCCAGATTTCACTTCTGCTTTTATATTTTGCCATCTATTTGGCAAAGTGGCCTTTGTCTCTGCAGAACTTCTACAACGAAATATGGATATGGAACCTCTGATTTTGGCCCCTTCTAAAATCATGAGAAGGTAAGCGCAAAGATGCCTTTGTAGGTGCTCCTCTAGCCCTGAATTGCTGAAGAACTGAGTACTGAAGATGTGGCCCTTACAGAGATGCTGCAGGAACACAGACGATGAAGGACCATGAGAGCACAGGACTCCTGCAGGGACAGGAGTAAGAGGAGAGAGATCAATGTGTGTGTGTGCACATGTGAAGTTGTATATTTGGAGGAGTGGAAAGGGGTGAGTTGAGAGGGGCCAGGAAATCAGCTCCTTGACCTCTGGCTTTCTCAGCTGGCCAGGGGATCCCTATTAACACCGTTCAGCAAGAGCTACACTCTGTGAAACATAGCCTGGTCTGCAGCAAATACAAGTCTCTAAGGGAGTTTTGACAGAAACAGAGGGTGAGGGGGAATCCAAATGAATGTTTCTCATTAATAATTAATGAAGTAATAATTTATGTGAACTCTACAGTGTCTGCCAGACCCACTTCATAAACAAAGCCCTTGTAGCATCATCAAAACACTTGCCACTTGAAAATTACTTCTGTGAGACATATATCACTGACAAAGCTTTAGGCCTGTATTATTGTACCTGCTTTTTTGAAGAAAGTATGGTGTCTGCACAGAGGAATAGTTTACAGCAGACAATCCCAAAACTTTAGATGCCGTTCTTCAGAGCTAGTTATGCTGTAGCTGAAAACACTAAAAGCAAATCTGTCCTCCTCTTGATCCCTGCCCACAAAATCACTTGACAAACACTACATTTAGAGCAATATACATGACAAAGACTAAATTAAAGAAAACCACCTTCTCTTTTTACAAGCAAATCACGGGGTGAATCTGGTTCATCCTTTATTGCTGCAGTGCTTGGCACAACAGGACCTCAATCTTGTTTAGAGCTTCTAATGCAATGCAAATAATAGGAGAGAATAACAAATAATAATAACACAACAAAGCGTTACCACAATGGATGTCAGTCTCCTCCAAAGATGCAATTTCAACACTGCTGTGTAAAGAAATCTACAACGTTAATGATGTTTCTAATACTGTTTCTGCTTATGGATAGCCATCAGTGCCCTTTTTCCTCAAAGGGGTCTCAGGCACTACCTGCCCCTGGTGAATCTATTTAGTTTCCTCTTAGAACATCTCTGCAAAAAAGCACCTGACAGACAAGCCTGAGAGTGATCTGGAAAACTTGGGACTTAATGTTGAGGGAATCTGATGACTGCTTGTCAGTTTTTAATGGCTGACAGCTGCATGTATAAGAAGCTAAGCCAGAAAAAAAAGTGACTAATCTTTGTCTCCATCCACAATCAGCTGCTCTTCCATGTGGAAAACCCTATTGCCATTGCAGCAGAAACTTGTGGGGATGAAAATTGAAGCGGTAGAAAACAGAAAAATAGCAAAGAAGGGAAAATGTGAAGAGAAAAATCAAAATAAATGCAGGGAAAGAGATGAAGGAGAGGGAAAGAGAAAAAGACTACAATATTGTCTGAACAAAAGAGCCTTATCTGCAGGCTCTTTTGACCTGTGCCATGATTTTGAAGGATTCATGGGTTTATAGCACCTCACAACACCCAGAGTACTGATCTTCTCAAAGTCTCTGCTGCTTAAGAACCATTCCAGAGATTAGGAACAATGGGCTTCTTTCACCTTTTCACCAATAAATCACTTCCTTGCATGGGGTCAGTCACAAGTTCATTGTGAAGAAAATAACAAAAATGCAAATTCTGCACAGTGCCACCTGGTCCCCAGTTAATGGTTCCTGGCTGGTTTGCAAAAATATGGGGCTGGCCAATATGCAAGATGCAATGTAATACATTTCCTATATGCTGTAAAATGTGCACAGCTGTCATTTCCTGACTTTCAAAAGTCTTTTGCACTCACTATTTGCTGCTTGGGACAATCCATTCCTGTTCTGAGAGTCTTCCTTCCATTTCTTCAATTTTGAGCTCATCCCAGTGGGCTATTTAGTAAGGTTAGCCTTAGCCAAACTAAGTAGCCTCTCTAAGCTCCACTGGAAGCTGTTCAGCCTGTTTGCCAAATGAACCTCTTCCTAAAAGAAAACCTTGCCATGTTCCTTGGAAACAAGATCACCTTTCACTTCAAAGCCCTAGAAGATGAGAAAAGAAATAAATAAAACATGATTACACAGCCTAGGAAATGTTTATGGATTTTTTCCTTGCTTGATATCTAGGAAAGTCCTGTATTCCAGAAATACGAGAGGCATTTGTAGAGGCAAAAACAGAAAAAAAAAAGTTAATTGGAAGATATAAGCTCCTAAGATGTAAATGAATACTGAAAAGAAATTGAAGAAATAGGAAAAGTTTCAATTCCCAGGATATGCTAATACTGAAATATAACCCTTACCACAAATGAAACATAAAAAGCTTTCAGTGTGTAAAAGATGGTAAAATACCATCTTCTGGATGTTAATGTGACCTCAGAGAAAATGGGTGAAAAAAAAAGAAATTCAGACATTCCATTGGACATTTTTCCAAATGAAAACAAAAGGGACTCATTTTTCTCATGAATTGTGAAAGAAATTCTGGCTATTAAGCTGGAGTTACTGTGGGGATCCTTGAATCTGTGGAATGCATACAAACACTCTCCTTGCCTTTCCAGGGTCACAGGAGTAACAACAGCCTTGCCAGAACTGGAAAGAAGCTGTACAACCCAGAAAGGTGTATCGGCCACACGGTCAAGTTCTCACAGAAACACAACAAAAACTCCTCTCTGACAGGCTGAAGGGTCTTTCCAGCCCAGACCCCTGCCTCTAACAGCAAATCCCTAATTTTGTTTAGTGCCAGAACAGAAGAAATCTGAAGTGACACTTCCATAAAATGTTCTCCCAATCTCCAACACTCACTCTGCTGCTCAGGCAGCTGCTCTCCTAAAGCAGAGGAAGTTTTATGCCCCCTCCAGGTTTATTTTTGGATGAAAATACCAATGAGCTTTATTGCTCAGGCTGTATTTCTCTTGGTGCCATGACAAGAGATGACAGAAAGTTGTCCTGTGAAATCAGCTGGAAAACCTTGAGTGACGATATTTCAAACTTTTAACCAAGTTATTCTACATGCATGCTTCTCTTTCAAAAGCCTGAGCAGACAGCCATAAGAGAGAGCTAAGCAGTAATTTTAAATAATTGTTCCTGGTATTGTTTTCCTAGTCTCTTTCATGTTAAATCATTTAAATAACAATGCCAAAACCCTTAAATGTACAATATTTTTAACCCACTGAGTACTAGAAGAAGGCTAAGCAAATGAGATACAGTAAAGATTTTCTGTCTGTATATGAATGTACTAAGAAATCTTGATATTTTGTATTATCCTCCAATAGAACTGTTTGACCTCCATACAGTTTATGGCAGTAACTTGCAGGACAATATTTGAATGCTCTGTGCATGAGCAGAATACATGTTGGATTTGAATTTGATTAACTAACTGTTGAGTAAGTAATAGAGTGGTACTTGGTGAATTAATAAACTGTTTATTGGTTAAGAATTAACCAAGAATCCTATCTTGAGAATACTATGCTACATAAAACATGATCTGAAAAGACTCTGAAGTTGAGAGCAGCAAGTAATGCTCCTGAGTGTCTGTAGAAAGAGCTACCTTAATTAAACTCCAATGCACTATGACAAAGCTATTTTGGCTAGATTTTTGCTATAAAAGCCTTCTAGCACCTCAGCACCCTGAAAATACTCCTACGTGCTTAGCTCTCACTGCAAACACAGAGAGTTGGTGACTCTTCAGGAACACGAGAAACCATTTAGCTTTACATAAGCAGGTACCCTACTTTACATTCTTTTACCTCACATAAGCAGGGACCGTAGCTAAGGCTCAGCTCAGGCCATGGGCAGCAGGGCTCCATCCAGACCAGAAGGGTTTCTGAGTTCACAGGGGTCATAGCCAGGTATGGCCTGATGACTGGGGAGCCATGGGGGGGAAGAGAGTGATTTGTGGTAGCAAGAGAGCTTTGACAGAGACAGAGATGGCAAAGGATGTAAAACCAGGCACAACGAGCAACTTAAAGAACAAGCACTTTGCATTGAGGAGGATGGAATGGAAGCTGTATAAACCAAGAGAACATAAAGTACTGTCCAAAGTACTATTCCTTCTATATTCAAAAGAGGAAGAAGGGCAAAAAAGACCATGCAATTTAGCCACACTTCTCAGTCAAACTTCTCTTCTCCAACTTCGGATAATCCACAACGCCCCCAGCTTTGGATGATTTGCAACACCCTCAGTTTTTAGCTAGAGACTTTCCAGAAGGAAGGTAATAAAGTCTGCTAGACAAAGACAGAGCATGTTGCTTATCAAACAGGAGAGGGGTTTGTTATCTTTTCCATTGTTAAACCTGGGATTTCACCTGTGTTCTTAAACACAAACAAACAAGTGGAAAATATTAAATAAACACTATAAACTTCCACAGGTCAATATTGCTTGATCTGCAGCTTCTAAGTTCATGAATGTAGTATTGTGCTTGAGCTAAAAACATTTAGAATTATAGTTTTTAAACACATCTCAGTTAGTGAAGGCTTCCTTTGACTACCTCCCCACTTCTCAAATTTCACAGGGTTTGAAAATTCTCTGATGCATTCACTGCAATTCAAGAAAATGTTTCAAATTCCCCTTCCATCTATGAATTCAATGGATTGTTTGTAGATCTTGATGATATAAGCACAAAGGCCCTCTCAGCTCTCTGAAGTGCCTGTTTTAGACAGCCAGACTCAATGGCCAAATGGCCAGTAATGGTGGCAACTAGAGTACTCTCCATGGCTGGTAGAGAAATCCCAAATGGGACACCCCTAACTTCATAATAAAACAATTCCTCTCCATGCTATTTGAGTACAGTAATTATCCCATTGACCAGTTTAGAAGAGGCTTGACATTAAAACAGTGTCAGGAGAATGTGCACCATGCTAAGGTAAATAAGGGTAGTCCATATGTCTGAAAGCTGCTACCTCAGCCTTTCAGCAGACTTGGAAAGACATTTCTGCGTGTTTTGACATCTGGGTCACAACCATAAAGTTTTCTAGCACAAGTACAGTAATTACAACATTATGAATACATTTTTCAGCTCATCTCCATTCCTTCTGTATATCCCACAGAGCAGAAAACCCTTCTTTCCACCATCTGGGCATTTTTCTAGTACAAGGAAGGTCAGCAGCAGCTAGAGATGCCAGAGTAGCCAGCTGCTCTGTAGCCTTCCTCCCCAGGGCCTCAGTACCGAAGCCATTATCAATGGAACGGTGCGGACTAATAAACCTTGATTTTGGCAAATAGCCCAGGGCCAGTCAGCTGGGGTGGGTTAAATCATCCTGAGGTTCTTTAAAGATACTTTGGGACCTGTGCAGGGCACTGCACAGAACTGGGTTAATGCTTCTGGCCCCCAGTGACTCCTTCTATCTCTCCTGTCTCTCACAGCAAGGGGAAATGGATGCCTCAACTAATAATAAACCAGAGCTGAGTATGTGGAGAACACCAGGCCAAATATAAAACAGCTGGGGCTCTCTGGCCAGCCATTAGCTTAGCTCAACCACAGCATTGCCTGGAGTCTTCTAGAAAACAGGTTAAAATAAGATGAGTAAATAAGAAACTTCTGATCAACCAGAAAAAAAATACATCTTGAAACATTTGTATAAAGTTCTTGTATCTTGTCAAGAAATTTATTATGAAATAGCTCTTATTTCCTAACAGACACAAACCTCTCAGCATGTTCTTCACCAAAAATGGGACTAAAAATATGAAATGCTTACAGGAGGAAGAAGGAATCCCTCCAAGAACACTTGCATCTCTGTACCTCCAAAATAGTTTAAAATACAGGCATTGCTCTTGCCCCTTTCATTGTGGGTAAAAAAAGGGCTATATTTCACTTTAGAAAGTAGCAGTCTCAACAAGATTCTTACAATGTCATATTTCATCACTTAGTTTAACAGCGGAAAATCTTTTCTGGAAAGAAACCAGGAACTTTTAAAAATGAACGGCATACTAGAGGAAGCGGAGTGAGACAGTGTGCACAGAATTAGCTCAACTTTTATTCAATTAAGGAAGAATTCAGGTTTTGTATCTCCTGTGCATAACACATTTTAATTTAGGTTATATTAGTAGTTGTGTGCAACACTTGTAACTTAAAATTCTTTCTGCTAGAAAATTCCATCTTTAAGTTCTGGCAGCCCGCACCAAAGTTCAGCTGCTAATATTGCAAAGCACTGAACTAAGTGCATAGCAATTTCACACTCACACACAATCAACCTCACTATTCAGAAATGAAATTGGCCTTCTTGGCATTTACAATTCACCATCAGAACACTCTACATGTGACTCTCTTCACCAATACTTTCAAGTAAGGTCTGCAAACACCAGGAGCAGAAGATATGTTCATTGTTTCAAGAAGTATCTGTTTTTTTTTACAAATTAAAGATAAAGCAAAATGATGTCAGATTTTCTTTCAAATTATAATTATTCTTTATCTCATTTTTAGTGAAAATGCATTTCTTTGTAACAATTGGGAGCTAGGATATGTAATCCACATTAAGATGCTTCTTTTGTCTCACCATAGACTTTTCCACAGCTGGGGTTCTGTCAATAGCTTTATTAAAAACCCATTTTTTCCAGAGGTTTTTATATCAACTGTAAAAGTAAGTTCCAAGATGAAAATTGGTTGTCAGTTCAAGGATATATGGTAGCATTGTTCTTAATATACCTTTAGCATATTTTTTTCAAATATGAAAAAGAAACCCCAACCCAAACCTCCACCACAGGCTTTACAGGTTTTACAGGGTGTACAACTACAATCTATGGTAGTGAAGTAATATAAAAGTACCATAAAGACACTTGCAGCATGCAAATGTGTTGGGGATAAAGGTGTAGTTGTATTTGAAATTCTGTGTACAAAAAATGCAGCATAATTGAGCAATGTGTAGTTGTATTTGAAATGCTACGCACAATAAATGCAGCATAGTTGAGCAAACTCAATAAATAGTAGGTAATTATTTAAGACTGAAAAAAAATCTTCAGTAAAGTCTTTCCCAAGAGGCTGTCAAAGAAACTGTGCATGCATAAAGTGAGAGACAAGGTCTTGTCTTGATTGATACAGGTCAGAAGCTGGCCAAAGAGATGGAAATTCAAGAACAGGAACTAACGAACACTTTCCATCTGAGATGAGTGGTGTGATTGGAGGTGATGTCAATAATTGTATTGAAAAGAGAGAGAGCAATGTTACAGCAAAACATCCAACAGACAGAACTAATTGCCTGAAAAATGATATATTTATATATAAAAGGCACTTTAGAGGAAGCAAACAAGGAAAACAGGAGGGCAAAAGGATCTCAGTGCTAACAAATCCCAAATGAGTCTCTTTGCAGAGGACAGGCAGAATGGCTCGTGCAGTAAAGACCTGGCAGTGTGGCACCGTGCATTGCAGGGGTCAGGGAAGCCAATTAAAGGTTAGCCTGGATACGGGATAAGAGAAAAAGCTATGGGAAAATTACTGCAAACCTCTTAGAAAACCCAGACTCTCACCTGACATACCATGCTCTGTATTACTCACTCCATCCTCTCCAAGGAATATAAAAGCACAGCAAAAACAGGACAACGAGCATCATCAGGAACATTATAAAGTTGCTTAGAGGAACCATGGCTGAAAAAGCCTTGGATTGCTCACTGGGGAGAAGAGGCAGGAAGAGGCAGTTTTGTAGGAGCATTACAAAGATCATGAATTTTATAGAGAAGGGAGGTGGACAGGTACTGTGGACTCTGTTACGTGATACAAAACTGAGAAGCATTTAGTGGAATAAATAAAGAGGTTATAAATGAAGAACAGGTAGGTGGAAACACTTCCTAATTGTGATAATTACTCCCATGGAACTACATGTTATGTAAAATTTAACTGAATGAAGATCTTGTCATAATTAAAAAGGAAGGAAGGAAGGAAGGAAGGAAGGAAGGAAGGAAGGAAGGAAGGAAGGAAGGAAGGAAGGAAGGAAGGAAGGAAGGAAGGAAGAGAAAGAAAAGAGAAAGAAAAGAAAAGAAAAGAAAAGAAAAGAAAAGAAAAGAAAAGAAAAGAAAAGAAAAGAAAAGAAAAGAAAAGAAAAGAAAAGAAAAGAAAAGAAAAGAAAAGAGAAAGAAAAGAAAAGAAAAGAGAAAAGAGGCAGACAAAACCATACAGAGAAATACATCATACACCTTAGACAACAAAAGTGTTCAAAGTATAGAACAGCAGGCAGGGTCATCTATTATTAAAATCGTCTGACACTTCCTATTACAACAGCCTGTTGTCAGTTGCTTTTAGTTTTGCCAATCATTAACAGTTTGGACTGAAATTTTACACATCGAATATCTGCCTGAGGCAGAAATACTCCAGAAAATTTTAGTCTGAACAATTCAACTGCTGCACAAATGGAGCCAGAGAAAAGTCCTTGTTTTTTTAAATTTCATTATTAAAAAAAAAATCTGATGCTGTGTCTTGGCAGCTGCAGCCCCTCCAGACTTCTGAGGGAGGATGTAATATTTCAGAATTGAAAAGCCTTTGCATTGGAGCAGTAACATTTGCCATTCTCTTTAAACTCTACGTGAAAATTCAGGCAAATTATGCCTTTGAATAAAATGATATTCACTCACACTCTGAAAAATAGGGCTATTTTTGACTTTAATAGCTAAAATCATGAAGGATTACATCTTCCATGAATGTCCTGGATTATGTTTGTACCTCTGCTCAGCAAACAAGGAAAGAGTTAAAGCAGAAAGATCTCAGCTACTGTTAAATTATTTGAAATAATTTGTTTCAGCTTTTTATAACTCAAAACCTATAGCTGCCTTCTACTTTATTTGCCTTCAGTCTGCAAGGTTTCCAGCTTAGCTGGTGAGAACAAATCTAACCTTGTGACATTTGCTAAGATCATAGTGGTTAAATCAGAAGATTGTCTGAGCAGCCTAAAAGCCTGTCAGGTCTGGAGCAGCTAATTGGGTCTTGCCTCATATGTTCTGCCTGTGATTTTTCCAACAACAGAACACAGAAAACAACAATGCCAGCAAGAAGAATTTTCCCCAAGTCTTGCTATTCTTGTCTCTCTCCTCATTTATGGGAAAAAATATCTTTCATGCCGATCCTAGGAGAGGTTTGCAAAGTTCTGAAAGTTTGGCTTTGTTCACTTGCTGACCCTTTCATTTGAAACATCTCAACTCTGCAGGAGTTTTGAAGAGAAACCAGCTTTTCAGACTACAGCAGGATACATCATGACCAGGATGCATCTAGTCTGCTCTGAGCCAGCTGTTAGCTCCCCAGCTAACACCAGTTTTACCAGGGAGGCAGAAAACAGCTTTTCAAGCAGTATGTGAGGGCCAGGCAGATGATGGCAGATTTTTGCATATATTCCAGGGCCAAAGAGAGATGATATCAGTTACCCTCCCTGGCCCTCATCTCCATCAGAAGAGGCTCATCTCTCCCTGTTGTTCTAAAATGGGCACAGGAAAAGATATATAGGGAGATAGTTGGTGAAGGGACAGAGACTGGCCATACCATCAGCTTGCTTGGCATGGGGTGGATGTCTTTAAATCTGGATGTGGCCCATGTGGTTTGGCTGGCTGAGTCAGTAGGCTTGCTTGGGTTTTTCTCACACCAGCTGAACTGATTAGCTCTGCGTGTTACGTTCCCAGCTGTACTACAGCTGTATTCAGGGGAGCTTAGAGAAGAGGATTTTAGCACCTGGGACTGCCAGTGACTGCTTTGTCCTTTGCTTTGAGCTGAACTGGCCACAGAACAGTTTTGAGTTTTGTGGGGCTGTGGTACTTAACAAAGGCCGCTAACGGGCCATGCGCCCTGTAGTCTGCTCTGCGTAATGCCAGCTCTTAACCACCTTTGCCACACAAGCGAATTTTTGGCCTTTGACATTTTAGGCAGCTTTATAGCTTATTTGCACTGCTGAAATGGGACAGAAGGATGGGGTTAAGAAAGGTCCTTTCTAAGCCTAGCATAAGGACTTTTAACTCAGCCAATAAATTTGCGGTTCAGAGAGGTTTCCAACTGGCTCCTTTGGTCTCTGGGTTCCAGCACTGAGAGGATTTATGTTTCACACCATGTACTGTACTTCCAGATATTTAAATCAAGAACATACTTGTCTGAGCTTCACAGGAAAGTATACTACTTCAGATAGAATTATGGCCAGCATCTTTATGTTTTGTTGTCACTTAAGCATTAAACAGCTCCATGCTGCCTTGTATAATTCTCAAAACAGTCAGGTTTCTCAGATTAAATGCCAGTCTCACATTATGAAACAAGTTGTGTTCCTGAGAACTAAATCACAAAATAACTATGGTACCAGGCCAGGAATTAATGTGTAATAATTTTGCCCCCACCTTTTCCAACATTTCCAGATTTTAGGTTTTATGTTATCATGAACAGTCATGGTCACGGTACCCCTGCAAACATAAATTGACACCATTCCAAATCACAGATGAGACACAGCCCATCCATCAAAAAAAACACCCAATGTGGCAGAAGTAATAGAAAACCCTTCCCACTTTATCTGCCATTTTATAAATCTGACTGCACTTGACTGAATCTTTTTCCCTAGGGCTTGTTAAATTTCAGCAAAATTCTCTATCATGTGAACTGAATATGAAAAAGTGAAGTGACCAAACTGATACTCAGCAAAGCTAAAAGCATAGTAACACTGATTCTGAGGATCAGCAAACCACAACTTTTTAGAATGATTTTCTAAGAAAAATAAAAAGGTAGGGGGGAAAATAAAAGCCTCTTCAGGAGAGAGGGAATCTCACAGATCTTAAAAAGAAAAGAAAAAGAAAAGGGATGAAAAAGAGATGGCTGATACAAGTAAAGATAAAAAGGTAAACCACCCAGCAACTTCTTCTTCAACATTCTCCTTTGATGGCAATCTACTGCAAAGCAGAATACTCTAAAATAAATATTTTTGACTGCACTTTGCATCCAGTTCCACCACTGTGACTCCACTGCTACTAGCAGGACTGTGCCAGGGTCCCAGGTGGCAAGCATGAAAACAGAAACTCATTATGGAATAAGAAATGTAAGAACGCTTTGGTGAGAGCACATTCCCTGCAGAATGCCATGAAAGTAAAAAGAACATTTAAATAATACTGGCCCTTGATCCTCTCAAAAGCTGAAAGCACATTTATTCAGCCTGAATTCCAAAATCTCATCCACGGTTTATAAAATGTGCTTGATCCTTCTGTAAGACCCTTTGGCATTTTCTTTCAGAGAAGAGATCTCCAGATGTTATTTTTACAGTTCATCTTAAGTAAATGTATGTGTTTAGCTAAACAGGCTTAAATGCAAGAGGCACCTAAGAGAACAATGATGAAATGCTTGACTTGATTTGTGGACCAACTGTCAAATCCTTGCTTAGAACATCTGGCTGGTGAGGTGATTTGAAAACTTTTTCTGTCAGTGACTATCAGCACAGTAGGCTCTTCTACCTTACAGACAGCTCTAAATTGTAAATGTAATTAGCGGAGAAGTGGCATCAGAGTGAATGTCTAAAGTCACATCCAGCTTATCCATGCTCACAAAACATTCATTCTACAACACTGCTAACATGTAATGTGCAATCATTTGCAACTTTTTAATTAACAAACTGTACAAAATATTGGCTTCAGAACCTAAAACTGTTACCTACAAGCTGCACAGGCAAGTGCAGGTCTGTCTCTCACGACAGCCCTTCAAAGTAAGTTCATGGGCCTCTCAGCAGCCACTATGGCCTGGATTTGGTATCCCAGCTTTCTCCCACGTGCCCGTATCTGTTCCCTTGGGCTTTGTCACACAGGTCCAGCATGAGTCCTTGGTAGAAAGGAGCCTCACTCGCTCTCTGCCCACCTCTGTCTCTTTCTCAGCCCAGTTTCTGCAGTTTTCCATGAACACAACAGCTTGCAAGGGCATAAATGCCACAGCAACATTCCTAATTCAAAGGCTGATATAATCTAAACTCTACAAAGCAAGGCTGATCCCAAGAAAATTGAATTTTTCTCTCTGTCTTCCCCTGTTTTGCGACAACATGACAACTCAGAGATGACACAATCCAGGAACCCTTTCTGTAATTCAATTCTAGTTCTGAAGCAAAAATCTACTTTCATCTTGGGTCTAATCTAATATCAAGGAATGATGAGGTTTTTTTGCGAGGGATTTCTTTGTTCCCTGAGAAAAAAAGCAGCAGCTTTACTGTAGAAATCACTTTCAGATTAAATGAAGATAACACCAAACTTGGCCCTCTCTATAGATTCAGAAAGATTCATATCACCCACACCAGAATGTCTAACTGTGGCATCTCAGACAGGAGCTTTTAACATCCTCATATGGAAAAGCAGGAAAAGGTGAAAAGGGTGAGGATTTTGTAGAGTGATTTGTCCCACCTGCAGCAATGTCTGCATCCCCTGAAGGAGATTTGTATCTCTTTTCAAAAGCTATGGCAGAAACCTACTGTCATCACAGGCCTTTCTTTGTCACTCCTGTTGTGCATCCAGTAACAGGGAGGCAGAACCGTGTCCTTCTTTGCTATAAAGAAACTACTGGGAAATTACTGCAGCACGTTTTTAAACACCACCAACAAAAAGGAATTAAATCTCAAACTCACACTTGGTGGAGAAATTACTGTGAACTAGAGAAGCAACTTAGAACAGTCTCATTTTGGTTAAGCCACATTAGAAAAGATGCTGTCGTATTCTTGAGTGGTTCTGCATATAGGCAACAGCCAAGACATTTACTGACAAGGATGAGATTTTCAGATATGTTTAAAACATTGAAGAGCTTTGTCACATGAAAATTTCACAAAAGCCATTGACTAGAAAACTGTTACAAAAGGAACAAGATGAAAAATGTGTCAGACTGAAATGGAACAGTAGTCCATTTTGAATGAGGCAAAAGGGATTTAGAAGATTCGGAGCACAGGAAGAGAAGCTGGGGCTTTGTTTTAGACATTGTGGTTATAAATGATAAGAAAAGTAAGTATGGAAGTAGCATATTTGTTTCAATTTCCAAAAGTATTTGACAAGTTTCCATAGGAGAGATTAATGGCTAAGAGGCACAGAGCAAGAATAAAGAAATAAAGAAATCTTCTGTGTATAAAATCTAGCTCAAATGGTTGCTTTGCCCTTAGAAGATCTTACCTCTTACACAAGGCATCTTTTCCTCACAGCCATAAATTGACCATTATCCTGTGGGTCTGGATTTGGAGGGCTACTTTAAGGATAATGTCATACATTTGTAATAGTATTGCTGTAGATAAAATGGTCTAAAGGCAAAAGGAAGACAAGGCTTATTCGTCAGTATAGTCAGAAACAAAAAAAAAGAAGTCCATGTTCAGGTCTGAGAAGCAGTGAACTTCCAAGGGAAGTACAGGTAGGGAGAACATCCTTTGAGTTTAATCAGATATGTTAAGTCAGGTAGACAAAAAAGCTGGTTGGCATCTGTAAAATAAAGGGAATATTAAAAGTAAAGTGGTGACACTGTGATTATTCTGTAAAGGAATATGTAGGTAAGCCTATGGCAGATAAAAAGATTAATAAAGAGGGGAAAATTATAGTGTACTGCCAAAACTACTCCTTCCTATGAATTCACCTTTTTACTGTCTGCTATAATTAAAGTTTTAGTCCCCTGGTTGCCTCTGACAATCAGAGGGCTGGTACAGATCTTTTGTAGTTACATGAGTTGGTCCAAGAAGCAATATAAGCTTTACCCACAAATCTTGGTTTGTGCAAAAGGCACGCAGGGGTAGTGCCTGCTCCTAGAAATGCACACCACTTGCTTCCTTTCTCTGAGAGCAAATCTGTGTTGGAGGAATCTGAGGTGACCCCGCCTCTCTCTCTTCTCCTCATCTTTGTGCTCACAAAGGTTGATTTGTTATTGGTACAGTCTCTGAGGTCAGGGCAGCATAGGCTGTGAGTGGACCTGGGCCTTAAAAGAAGGGGTTAATTATATGTGATGGAAAGGACTTTTTTTGATTTGCTTTTTTCCCAGGTTTTCTAATCTAAAAGACAGATGAAGCCTGGTCTTTCATGGTCAGACTAATTTTCCTTTATTTTACCAACACAAGGGAAAAAAATTACAACCTTTTATTCCTGCTGGCACTGCAAACCTCTACAAATGGAACAGGAAAATTGGGTCCTATTCTGGTCTGTATTATACATGGAGGGGCTCTCTCCACCTCACCCTGGGATCACTCTCTTCTCTGTGTTCATCTCTGAAATTCCAGGGGGCACAATCAATGCTCCAACAACAATATTTGCCCAACATCTTACTACTGTCTTTTACTGATGCCAGAGCGAAAAACAGGTTTGTTATCCTTTAAATGCCGCAATGAGTTTGCAGAGCAGGAAGAACTTGCAAACCTGTAAACTCTTTTTATGCAGCCGTCAAGTAATGTGGACTTTCCTGATATTTTCAATCTGTAACACAACTGTAAAAGAAAACTATGACAGATTGTCATCTTTTGATCATAAAAACATGGTGAGGAATAAAAAAAGTCTGCCAGAGGACATATTTAGTTCATGCTTACTATATACATATGTGGATGAGGCATTAAACAGAGTATCTCAAGGCTATAGATGAAACAAATCTTGGAAGCACAACACATAACAGGTCATGTAATCAAGTCTAGCAAGATGCAGCTCTCACGCAAGGCGGCCCACACAGTCCAGATGCTATTCTGCATTGGAAAATGTGAAATAATTGAATGAGAATAACGCAAACAACCTAGGAAATATCTAAAAACCCAAGCTGTCTTTGAATTTTAACAAGAAAACTCTGAAAAAATGCCACTAGATCCATAACCTGATACCTGTTAGCATTAGGAAGGGAGAATTACAGTACCCAGGAAGAGTGGCTAGAACATGCAGATGTGTGATAATGTTTCTGTTACATGATCCTTAGAATAACTGAATCCCTCAATTACTGCTTGAGGAAGCTGAGACCTTCATGCCCATTAGTAGGCACCTGTAGCATGACAGAGATTGCATTCAAATCTATGACACTGCTTTCTTGATGGAAAAACTGAGATCGGAGGAATGAGAAAGCAGGGAGGTAGGAACACAACTGTCTGCTAAAGGAGCTGTGGTAAAACAGCCCTCCACTGAGAACTCAGGGCCTCAAATCCCTGGATGTATAGTTGGAAGGATGGTTAGCTCAGTTGCTGAAGTAAAACACTGGAAGAGAGGCAGTCCCTAAGGGGCATCAAATGGTGTACATGAGTCATTAGCTATCATCTGTTTCCTTAGCATCACACCTTTACATTTTGAAGGCGTCTAGAGACACATGCCACCCCATCAGGTGGTGCTGAAGTTATAGGGAAGTATGTGCTGGGATCCCTGATGGAGATTTAAGTTTGCTCTGAAGGTCCTCTACTAGTAACTTCCATTAATATATAACAGCCCCCTCACCTTCAACCTTTGTAATGATGGTTACATGCATGCCTTCTTCTGCAGAATCGCATGGTTTGGGTTTGTTTTATCTTAATCCCAGTTTAAATTCCATTCAAACACCACCAATGAAAAACAACCTAAATGCAGTCAGTTTTCTCTTTTTGAAGGGAAAACACAGGACACATGTTCCAAACCACATTTAGATTTTAAAGTTCAAAATTAATACCCTGAACTGCAGCCAGAAATGATCTTAGTCTTGAGGTTGAAAGTCTTTAGTCTTGGGAGTCGACAAATCAGTCATGACAAGCCTCAACCAGCTATGGTTTATTATAAAATCAAGCTTGATTATCTGCTTGAGGTAATTAAACAGACCAGAACAAAAGGACATGAAGTTAAAAGGCAACATATGTAGGAAGAACTGGAAGAGAAACCTTGCTTTACAGAGGCTGGTGAACAAACTTGTACTTGATTTCTCTTTGTATACTAAATTCTGCCTAATAACATAAAGGGACTCAAAATATTTATAATAAGCAGTTCACTAAAATCAGCTACTCAGCTTCTCAGCTGCAGATTCCTCCCATTCCCTGCTATGTGCACACAGCCCTGGAATCCAGGTGCAGCTTCTGAGCTCTCTCTGTCCACAACCCCTGGCCTTTCCCTAAGTCCTAGGTTACGAAAGTACTAAAAACACAATGAAGAAAGAAAAGGATGCTGTGACATTTATTACATTAAAGGACAGCAGTGCAGTGTTTAGGTTTAAACACATTTAGTGTGAATTAAAAGACAACAAAATCTAGTCACTTTTCTCTTTCTTGTCCTCTTGTTTTAGTGAGTTTATTGCTATTTTTAATGAATATTTAATTAATTTCTGGAACTGGCTATTATAGCAGATAAAGTTACAGGACATTCTGCAATGTCTCAAAAATGCTTCAACTAACCATGCTTAACTAAACTGCCAAAACTGTTATCAAAAGGTGCCAGAAAAGAAGGTTTCAATGACTATTCTAAGAAAGATCTCAGTCATACAAGTTCAAGTATAGACAGAGGCCTGAAACAGGAGATTTCCAATAAGAGGGTTAAATACTTTTTACAGATGAATCTCAAAATAGATAAAATTTTAACACCGCAGTCAGTTATAATAGTCCACATTTATTGAAAGGGAAATGAACCACTTGAAATACAGTTGCGTCAGAAAGAAGAAAAAGTGGTAGAGAAACATACAATTTGCCCTCTCCCTGCACTGCATCTGGACATTTCTTTTCTGAAACACAACTTGTGCTACTAGAACTTTATGTAAAAGGTGACATTAAGCACATCTGCACCTTCTCCCATGGTGCTGTCTTCTCTAAATGCTACCAAAGCTCTTCCTCTTCTCTTTTCCAAATCCTTCTCTAAATATCACAGCAGCACAGTCAAAGAGGAAGAGAAGGTAGGAATTGTCTGCCTGTTTCTAATGTGCACAATAGTTTTCCTGTTCTTCAGTGCCTGACTCAGAAAATCAGATAAAAAGAGTTAAACTGCTTTTTCACTTAGCACCATATTACTGCTTTGCCAAGATACCTATAAAAAAACCTCCATAATACATAGGCAGCTCCATAATCACTGCTGCTTTTCATGCCAATCAGTATTATCTCATTGTTTCCATGCAGTCCCTTACCTACCTGGTTTATCTATGTGAAAGAAAACAGACCATGTGCAATTTGGGCCAGGATTGACTCTTAAGTGTTCAGGCATTGTTTAACTTACTAGAGCTCTGTATCTCTAAGCCTTTCCTGAATGGAAATAACAAATAATTACTAAATAATGTAAGCATTGTGGTCAGGAGGAGATTACTTCTAAAGGAAAATCTGCTAAAGCCAAGAAAATCATTTTTAGGAAAAAAAAAATGGAATAAGAAATGTGCAAAACCAGGAAAGACAGATAAAGCTGTTCTTGGTCATGAATAGAGCTATTACATTTCTGAAGCTACAGTAACAGAATATCTTTTATATTTGGGCAGAATACAATCTAAATCTATGCAACAGCATGTTAGAGCATATTGTATGTATTAAGCTTAATTATCTTTCACCTCCATGTCCACTAGCAGAACTACTCCAGTGGCCAGCTGCTTCCCATTACAGAGACATTACTCAGAGCTGCTGTCACGCACATCACTTGTCACCACCAGAGCACGGGAAGGTGTGGCAAATCCATTGTTTATCTGACCTAAGACAACATTAATGAAGTATTCTATTACAAACTCCCTCACATGCCCAGGGATTAGGCCAACTGAAATCCAACTTTCTTCTTCAGTGTGGACCATCAAAAGACATTTTTCCACACTGATCGCTTCTGCTCATATTTCACAGACAGACTCCTGCCTTGTACTGAATGTGCATCTTCATGCTCTTTGTGAGACCTAGTTCTTATGCAATAAGCAAAGGGCATTTGAAGCACAGGTGGCAGAAAGGAAAGAAAACCATGCTTATGTCCTTCTCCTCAAGGCAAAACATAGAAATTAAGCTTCTCATATTTCCTCTCGAGGGGCCAAGCTCTAAGCATCAACCTAACCCATGCAGGCAAAGAGCGAGCCTGACTGGGGAAGAACAAAGGATTTCATAGCCTTGATTTGGGGTGGCTGCCTGGGGATTCATTCATATTCCAGTTTTCCCCTCTGAAGAAGTTTTGCACTGGGACTGCCCCAGGCAGTGCCATCTGCGCCCTCCTGAGAACACGCTGCATGGACTGAGCTAACATTCCTCTTGGGACTGCTGTGTCCATCCCCTGTGGACCATCTATAGGGGCTTCAGGTAGCATCACCTTCACTTTGCCACCCAGACAGCACACCTGTGCTCAGCAGCTCACCTTCGAGCAGCCTGCCATCAATCAGCCTTTTCCACCCCTGAATTTGTGTAACCTGATATTCATACATTGCCTTTAATTAGTTAAAATGGTCAATCTGCTTCTTCTGTTCACTTCTATCCACAATAACTCAATTTTTCCACCCACAAACTGTATGTCACCCAGGTTACACTGGACTCCCTGTGTCAGCCAAGGAACCTGGGATCCTTGGAAGGGAAAGTGCTGCAGACAAAGCTATACTCCGACAGAAGTAAACAGTCAGTAGCAAATGGTTCCAAACAGCCTCTTGGCTTACTTTATGCAGTGGGATGCTCATAATTACTCGTGCGCTTTCTGGTCTAGAATAAACAAACACATGGAAAATAATAGGAATGGAGGCTTTCCAAAGCAAGATAAAAGATGGGGAAAACTTCTGCAAAAATAAAATATTTCCTTATGTTACTTTACTGTAACATCAAATAAGAACATGCCAAACAGATTGTTGGTGGTATAATTGCCAACAGCCAGGAATTTTAAAAAAACCCAAATTTAAAAAAAAAACAAACCCAAACAAAATGCCAAAACATCCAAACAATATGGCTTGCATCATAAATTTACTTCAGTATTTTGAGATCATTAAGAAAACTATGCCAAATAGTAATCAGTCTGTTTTCCTAAACTGTTAGCTGGCTTGGATAGAAGTATAACAGCAGAAAGGGAGATACTCTATTCCTAAAAAACTCTCCATTCCACATACAACA
Source organism: Eopsaltria australis (assembly GCA_034509425.1). NCBI lineage: Eukaryota > Metazoa > Chordata > Aves > Passeriformes > Petroicidae > Eopsaltria > Eopsaltria australis. The sequence goes on along the minus strand of JAVTVJ010010674.1, from coordinate 1,306,111 downwards.
CAAGCTTTGCACTTAGCACTTCCCTCTATGTGGCCCTGCTCACCTATGGATCTTGTTTATTTGGGACATTCAGACCTTCATACCATGTTAAAAAGTACTATTTATCTTGATGCACCGAGCAGATTTTAATGATTGTCTTCATCCCTGGCCTCAATTAAGGTTTAATATAGAAGAGGTACTTGAATGACCTAAGAGGCACACTTAACCCTGATAGCGTGTCAAAAGGCACTCAGAATTTCTGCCACATTTCCTCTGGCCATCAAATCTTTCTCTCCTTTTTCTGCTGTAAACTGACTGTGTTTGTTCCTAGCACTTTAATGTCCCCTGGTGTGAAGTCTCCTTGAGTAACACTCACATGATAGAAAGTGTGATTAACTCTGCAGGCGCTTTTCAGGTCAATGAAAAAAAACCTACTTGTTACACTAGTATATAATACTTTGGAGATGTTCCCAGTGGCTCTGCGTACTGGGATTCCCACAGTAGCTATTCTCTCTCACCCTTGCTGTTCTCCTGTGTCTTGGTAATAAAAATACGTAGTTTTATCTGAGTATAAGTGCAACACTAATCCTTTGGAGTATGTTTCATACAACTGTAATTATTCTGATGGGTCATTCAGATAATTTGAATGGTATATCTTTTCCTCTTGACTACAACGTTTCTATAGTGAAGATGATAAGATAGAAATAAATAAGAATTTTTTTTTTTCAGAGCATACCTTACTACATTTCTTCTGTGTCATAGACTGACTTGTTAACAAAACACAATGCATAAAACAGGTTGGGAAGCCATAACAGCTGAAAAGACACCTTCTGAAGATACCTTGTAACCTTGAGAGGGTTGTAAAACCTATGGAAAAGCGTGGATTTTATTAAGACTTTTGATATCTTTTTTTTACTGCCAGATGTCAAGCCAGCATAGCATTCAGAATAGGGGTAAAGACCTGAATACTGCTGTGCCAAGGGGCTGCTGAACTCTTCAGCTCTTGTGGTCTGCAGCTTTCACAGGCAGAGGAACCTGAGCTCGTGTAGTGCCTCAACCAGCTCCCCCTGCACAGCAAAGCTACATCTGGAGAGTGCTAAAATTCAGTCACAAATTATAGATGCTCAAGCATTTTTTTCCCTCAGAAAAGTGACCATTTTCAGCTCATAATACAAGTGACTCACTTCAAAATTTTTGTGTATCGACTACAACGAATTAGCAGGAGTTAAGTATTAATTACAGAAAAGGAAGCTGTGTTTTGTTAGGCATTCTCTTGGATGATTCGAGTTATGGACTCATCAGCACATTGGATCAGTGGCTAAGCAATGGAGTGTAGAAAAAGGAAGCTTTAATAGGTAACAGGATAGCAGGGGTAGAGTGAAACGAGACTGCCAGATGGCTACCAGTGGCTCCAAGCCTTCAGTAATGGAGAGGCCACAGAAGAAGAGGTATACACATGACTTTTTAAAATCTTCAGCACTGTAAAGTCTTTCTTTGGGGAGCTGCTGAATATAATCAAATATATCTTGATTTTCTACTTGATTTGATTTTTTTTTCATTAACGTTACAAAAATGGTACACAACCAGAGCAGTGAGGGATATGTTTACAATTTAGTCAGCATATTATGACCTGCAGTGAACAATAATTAATAAAACATGCCCGGAATTTGAATATAGTGATTGCCTTTAGTTACAGTCTTCATTCTGAAGAAAAACAGTCTGAATATTATGACTCCAAACACTAGTAGGTCATGAGCTAATAAAATTCTGGGAGGGATGTTTAACCTTGTGTCTTGAGATTTAGGAGTCTCTAGATCAAAATTTCACAAACCTTTCTGTTATCAAAAAGTATCTCTGGCGTTGCAGTTTCAGGATTGTAACTACTTACTCTAACAGGTTTTGCTTCCGAAAGTGAAGTTTTCCTGAGTTTTGACTTGATTTGGACAGATAACTTCTAGTTTGGGGAACCTCATTCTATTTATTAATGATCAAGAGGAGAGTGCATTGGAGAGAGCAGCACTTCAGCACTGATTTGCCTTGTGAGCGTCTCCCTATGCAGTATCTGATACCCAACACTGTCAAAAGCACAATCCTGAGCAAGGTGACCTGATTGGAATTGACAGCTCCTATGTTCCACTGAAATCAGGTCAAAAGAAAAGTGTGTGGGGAAAGCAGAGACAAATGGAAAAACAGAAAGGTTGATGTAAGTGTCTAATATTTCACAACCTCCAGTGTCTAAAAAATACATGCCTGAAGCCACAAAAATGGTGTTCTTTTCTAGATCTTTAGGTAAGCCAGATCTGAGCCTTCAAAGGTTCCTAGTCTCTGATTTCACTAGGTTTTTGTACAAGTGGTCAAAGACTAACTTCAGAAAAAAAACCACCCCAAAAACTGTGTGTCACTGAAAATTTTAGTATCTTGAGGTTGAGGCATATTGGCCAGACTCCTATGGAACAATGTGCCTTAATAATTATTCTGTAAATAAGCAGGAGGCATCAGTTTTCAGACATACCCTTGACTTCCAGGCAGACCTGTAACTTTCATCTTGGATGTCTGCCCTTGTGGTTTGTTATTTTACTCTGTAAGAGCACAAATATGCGTCACAGGGCATGAGCTAAACATAAAGGCTAAATGAATTACCACTTGTGTACCACTCTTCAGGTTCATTTGTACTGGGGAACTTTTTGACGTACACCATTTTTGACTCACAAATGTTTAGGTCACCTGGAGGAAAGCGCCTCAAAATTGCTTCATGTTTCTCAGAGCACTGGTTAATTAGTGAAAGGAAAACTGAAGTGAACGAGAGAAGTAAATAATTTTCTCAGCAGAATATCTTCCTTTAGAAAAGAGGTGACCTGATGGCATTTCCTGAAACAAATGAAAGTGCAGGAACTCTAAATTCAGGAATGTCAAAACTGCCTTTAAAAAGTACCAGTGTAAAAGCAAAATAAAGCATTCTCAGTTGGTTTAGGTCACGGAGTATTTCTTGTAGTCCCAAAATCTAACAAAACAGCAGACTTGAATGTACTTGAAAGATGTGCTTGAATCAGAGTTGCTGAGTGCAAAAGGAGGATTTAGTTCTCAAAAAGATGAACTACAAACAAACCTTCTCCTCTCACCTGACCATTTTTCTGAAAGTCTCAAAGCATAGAAAACAGCAATTTTAAGGCCTGTTTAACAGATTTCCTCTAACCTTTCCAGATCTTTTTCCACTCTGGGCTAAAAGGAAACATGAGAAAATTCAGCCTAAACGGTAAATTTTTTAAAGAAATTATAACCTGCTGAAAGGGGAATTTTAGACTGAAAATACTTTTCAGCCATAATTATTCCACATCAATCTTTAACACTTTAACTAATGTATTATTAAACTGTAATTTATTGTATGAATTATGCATCTATTATGTATAAATGCATATATTAGTGTATATGTAATGCAGCAGCCAAATATATGGAAAAAAAGGTAAGCTTTCTGAATAATAATGAGTGTAAGCAAAATATATGTAGACACACAAGAGATATTATATAACTCTTAACAGGAACCCATCTTTACAAATGAAAGGTTCTGACATTTGCCCAGATCAAAAATCCAATTTTACAGCACTGGGAGATAAGGAATTAAATAGAGTGCAGATATCGCCTAAACTGGTATTAAAAGGTTAGCAGTGCTTAAAATTGATTAGTTACCAAGATCAGACAGCCGTCATCCCAGGCTGTGAGAAGAGCATTGGCCAGATGTTGCAGAAGCTTTAGATGTCAGTTTAGCAAACTCTCAAGCTAGACAAGAGCTTCACAGATTGCAAACTGGGGAGCATAACTGTTACAAGGCAGGCATCCCAGCGTGTTACACAGCAGCGAAGTTAAGGACTGCTGGGGAAAAAGAAGTCTTGAGGAAACCTTTAAAAAGACTTTGTAGTTCATTCAGACTATACATACGGGAACAAAAATGCCCTGCACAGCAATCAGGAACTGGTCAGTTTGGGGAAGGAAAGTTCATGAATGGATAAGTCCTTTGAGCACTGACAGACCAGAGGACTAAGAGATGTGTCAGGATACAGGTGAATACCATACACCAAATTTCAGACTATGTCAGGTTATGTAAAGATATCTAGTAAAGATCACAGTCTCTCCAAGATTAATCTAAACTACTCACTGCTTTCCTAGCTACCAACAAGGCTGGGAAAAAAAAAAAAAAGAATAACATAAAATTTTAAGGATGGACAAATAGTTAGCACTGGGACATGGCTGTGTCATTTTCATCTCAGAGAAATGTAACAGATGACACTAGCAAAAGCAGTATATGACTTCATTACTAGGAATAATAGCAAAAAAATGAAAAAGCCAGAAATAGCTAGGGACTAGTTAGATATTTGGTTGAATATAATGATGCAAACCCTCACTGAACCCAGATACAGTAAATATATTAGAGCAAATAAATCTATAAGTATTTCCACAGCAAGCTGAAGTTCTGCTATTATGGATCTGCCATAAAGAAAAGGTGTCAAAAACTTATGAACCTTAAGGAAATATAATGAATTGTCAAAGCACCTATTTACCTTGAAAATATAAAGGAGTCTCAAACCAAGAAAAACAAAAGGAAAGGAAAGAAAATAAAAGTTGTTCTGCACCTTTAGAGAAATCAGGCAGCACTTCAGTAATTAATATTTATTACTTATGGCACCTTTCATACATTGAAAATGCTGAACAAATATGAACTGACTTGTTCAACATCTTTACAGTACGTGATACACATAATTATGGAAATTACAGCAGGGGGCTGTCAATGGTATAAAATCCTGGTGATCCTCCCTTGTGGGGAAAAGCATTGAAAGCATTGCACCTGAGATGAGGCTGCCATGTAGGGATTGCAAAGCACATCTGAGGACAAAATTTACACTGAAACTGAGGAGACAGAATAGAGCAAGACAAAAAGGCAGGCAAACCTCCACAGCATATGCAACTAAAGATGCTTATAAATGAAAGCAGCAGAAGCTGATTTTGACATGTGACTATTTTCAGGTTGGAGGTAATCACTTTCAAGTTGAGCACAACACCTGCAAGCAAATCCCCACTGGAAAACGGAAAAAGTTGTTTCCCCACCAGCACACACAATCATTAGATGTTCTGAGTTGGAAGGGACTCACAATGATCATCAAGCCCAGCTCCTAACTCCACATGTATCCAAGAGTGTTGTCCAAACACTTATTGAATAACAGGCCATGACCACTTCCCTAAGTAGCTTGTTCCAGTGCTTGACCACCCTCACAGAGAACTTTTCCCTAATAACAAACCTGGACATCCCCTGATGCAGCTTTAAGTCTTTCCCTCACATCCTATCACCAGACACCAGAGAGAAGAGACCAGCATCACCCTCTGCACTCACCTTCATCAGAAAGTTGCAGACAGCCACTCCTCAACCTCCTCTTCTCTAAGCTGAACAAACCTAGTACCCGCAGCTGCTCCTCACAAGCCTTGCCCTCTAGTCCCTTTCATCATCTTTGTTGCCTTCTCTTGAACACACTCATCACTCTCATATTTTTCACTCTTACCACATACAGCTCTCTTGGTGAGGTGGCACCAAAGCTGAGTAAAGTGGGATAAACACTTCTTTTGACTGGTTTTGACATTGTGCCTAATGGAATCCAGGTTGGCCCTTCTGGCCCCCAGGACACATTATTGACTGACACTGAGCTTCCCATCAACAAAACCCACCAGATTCTTTCTGCAGGACTGCATTCCAGCCTCTTCTCTCCCAGTCCACTCATACATCCAGAATTACATAGTCCCAGGTGCAGAATCTGGCATTTGTCCTGATTAAACATCACGCAGTTGGTGATTGGCCAGCCCTGTAATCTATCCAGAGTCCCTATTAGGCCAATCTACTCTCAAGAGAACCAACAGCTTCTCCTTATTTAGTATCATCAATAAACTTAGTGTGGACTCAGCTCCTGTGTCCAGGTCGTTGACAGAAACATTGAAGAGAATTGGATCCCAAGGAGTAGATGGCTTTTCTTGTTTCTTTTAATCAGGAGCATGGGGTTAAAGCCAGAGATCACCAATCAGTTCACAGCCTCCACCAGCTCAATTCTCTGCTTGAGACTGATTCGTTATAAATCAGCTTTCTTGCAGCTTAGTGTACCAGCCTGTAAAACAGGTAATTCAGAGCCAGACCGTCAGCTGTGAACTGGCACAGCTCCACTCAGTTCCCAGTGTCAGGAGGGGGCATATTTGGCCAAAATGAAGCATCAGGCACCCCTGGTGAGGCAAGCAGAGTGATTTACATCATGACCTGGCTCACTGCATCCACATCTATGTGGACAGGCACAGATGTGAAAGGATGCTGCTCTGATACAGATATTACACAGCTCTTCTTGAGCTGAAGTGGCAGTGCAGCTTCCAGAGGGAATCTGTCATATGCCTAGCATGTGGCCTGCATCTACAGGGCATCCACTCATATATAAATAATTCTTCTCTACATCACAGGAGCAAAGAAGTTTTAATGATTCCAACCAATTGGGCCTCTGCTGTTGACAACAAAGTCTGCTATGTCCAGTCTTATCTGTAAAATATTGCTGGTTTCAAAATACCATTTTTATGGGTGCTACAATAAGCGATCCCTTGCAACACTCTCCTAAACTATGATTGGAAAGTGAAACAACAAAGTCTAACAAGAACAATCTCTTAACATTCAATTTATGGAACCAGTCAGAAAGTAAATAAGCACACACCTGACAGGAAAGCTTCACTTCACTAATATCAACTGAGCATATGAACTGGACAGGTTTCATGATTTTCTGCCCCATTAACATAACTCCAAAATCTCCAGTCAAGAGTTCTCAGCCCAGGGTATTCCTTGGCAGAACCTCAAGACAGCCTGCTTGAACAGAGAAACAAAAACAAATGTTCCTCTCACGTAACTTGGCTCCTGGTCTTGACCCAGCAAAGGATTGATGGTTTAGCTGTTCAATTTCCCCTGAGAGTTTTAGTTTTTCACAAGGTTAAAATATAATATGGATTATATACCTACTGCAAGAACAGACTAATACACAGTATGCAATATTAATCATAGGTGATGTTTTCAGAACATAAAAATATAATATCCTCAGAAAACATTCCATATATTTTTAAAAGGACACAAAGAATTCATGACTGGTGCAAGAGATGTTTTTAAAAAGAGAAAAATCTTACCTGTCACAAGCTGTTGTCCTGCTAGTCCTACTGGAACCATCCCCAGATTATTCATCGCTGTAGCCCAAGCCGTGGGATCAGTGACTGACATGTTAAGCTGTGTGGTATCTATAGCTATACTTCCCAAACCATCAGCTGCTGCAAGAAAATAAACATGCTGTAAGTAGAAAAGTCAATGCACCACAATTTTTAAGCAAAACCTTCAGTGAAAATGAGGTGTCACAATCTTTGTTTATTTTGGGTTTGTTTTGTTTCTTAATTATGAGTCACCTTTAGATCATTGATAACAGCTCTTGGTATTGTATAATAGAGCATAAAGACATTGGAAACACTCAACAGACATAAAATGGTACAAGAAAAGGAAAAAACTATTTCACCATGTGGAACAGGCTGTGCATTCATCATCCCTGGCATCTTTCAAGACTCGAATTGATAAAGCCCTGAACATCTGGTCTGACCCTATGTCTGACCCTGCTTTAAAACAGGAGGTTGGACTGGAAACCTTCTGAGACCTCTCCCAACCTGCATGAACTGCCCCCAACACTCTGATAGAACTTAATGATACATAAATAGTTGTGGAGCTCGCCTGAAACCTGTGAGAGCCAAACACACCCCAAGGAAAGATCTGTTTTCGCTAAGGTACAATTTTATATTTTGTAAAAGATTTAAGAATACATTATCCCCTAACTAAAAAGAGATTAAACAAAATCCATTCACTACAGCAAGTACCACGTTTTGTTCTAAAACCAAAAGAGAAATATCATTAATATGGTCAAAGTAGACTGAGCCCAGGTCAGTCCTTTGATGGGAAAGAGTGGGTTGGGTAGTTAAGGGATGGTACCCTGACACTGAAACACCAGACACAAGATGTGATCACACATTTTTGCTCCTCCCCAGTCACACCTGAAATCAGTTCTTTCCAGCTATTTTCTTACGGCCTTTGCAGACCTGAGATATTTACCGGCAGCCATTGCTTTTCCCTGGATCCTTTTTCTTCTGTTAGACTTCTTCAGCTAGGAAAAATTAGCTACTGTATTAGCAGCATCTTGAAATGGGGTATCACCAAGCACAGGGCCCACACACAGCTCATTAGGCTCTGAAAGAGAAAAGATGGAAATCAGCTACGAGTGCCACAGTCAGAACACAACAACGGACCAACCTCTTTGGGAGGCACTCGAAGCTCCTGCCCGCTCCCTGCAGATCACCAGCCTCTGTGCACACATTTCACAGCCTCTACAGAGGCATTCCAGCAAATGCTCATCCTCGCCTGCTGAACAAACAGTACCATGTATGAACCTGTCAGACTGCTGAAAAGCCCTTCTCAAATTAGGTCTTATCAGTAGCTACACAGCCTCCTCAGCACGAAAGCATCGGCTGAAAGAACATATTAAGTGATGAATATGATTTTTTTTTTAAAACTGTTAACAATTAACTGATTTTGGAAGTTTCAAGGAAATAGTAGTCTGTTCTGAGATGGAAAGGGAAAATAAAATACTATGCAATGACTTACAGAATGGAGCCTGCAGAGATGTGTGCAAAGAAAACCTAACAAAGCCGAGGATGATGCCTGCTCCTTAACTAACACTGCACCCTTGGCTCACAGAGGTTAGCTAGCTCAAAGCAAAAGTGCAGTGTCTGTTTCTAGCTGGAACACATTGCTCTCATCAGGTGTTTGTCAGACCATGAATTTTACATAAGGGCAACTTCTTGCTGTTGCTGTTGTTGTTTGGGAGGCTCACCACATTAGTGTGTCGCTCATCAGAAAGGAGGCTGAACAGGTGACAGGTAAGAGATGTGAGCAAAATCTGTGAGCTCCCAGCACCTAAAGCGGGGCAGAAAGTGCTGGGCTGAGGATGATCACATGCATGTGCCCATGTTACTCTTTGTGCACCAGGTACGTGGGACTGTGGGTGAAAGGGGGCCATGTTAAATTTTTTTGGCTGTCCAGAAGCCTAAGGGGTCTGATCCAGGGTGTTGGGTACTGGGGGCCAGCAACTGATTAGAATCTTATGAGTATTCAGGGAGGTCATTAGTCTTGAATCTTGGTGACTTGTTCAGCCCTAGAATAGCTGTGCTGACTTTAAAAAACTACTTGAAAGACCATAATTAAGAGGTTTCCAACATGCAAACCCTAAGGATTCATCTTCAGAAAAGACACAATTAACATAATTACACTATATTTTAGCTTAGTACCTCCCACACTTCTCTTTTTTTCATTTGATGTGCATAAAGAATGAGCCAGAAAGTTTTATGTTTTAGTACCATGACACTGTACAGATCATTTCATAGGAACATGACCAAATCAATGGCTGTAAAAGTGAAGAAAGAGTCAGGCTCAGACAATGCTCTACATTTTTTTGTATGTTGTAATTTACAAATAACCAGTACACTAGGCTAAAAAGCATTTTGTTCAAATCTACAGTGGGTCTACTTAAAAGTCAATATTTATCAACCCTTAATATTTGAATTTGCAATTCCAATTCTTATTTGATCTCCACTATTCATTATACATAACATAAAACATTTTTATCATAAAATTAGCTTTTAAATAACATCTATAAACACCAAGCAAACATTGAATGGAAGTCCTCTTCAGGGAATGGGGCTAACATAAGGCAAGGCAGTCAAGATTAATGTCAGGTTTTTAAAAACTGGGTGTCTCCTGTTCAGCTCTTTAAACTTGTACTTAGCCCTTTCCACTGAGGCCATAAACTTCTGACCACAAACATCTATTTTGAGGTTAGGGCTAGCTGAATTATTCCTTGTCAATATGTTATTTCTCACGCAGTACAGCCCTCCTTGCTCTTTATGAATCACTGCCAAATCAATCCTGATTTACAAATACATGCTGAATAGCCCAGATGAGAGCAGTTCACTTCTTCCCCTGACCAGCAGCCTTGTTGCCTTGATGAAGAAATCAGCATTTAAAAACCAACGGTGATGAAATGCCTCTTCATACCTTGCTGTGTGCTACTTGCTTGTCCCAAAAATACATCACCACAGCTAAAGGGGAGGAAGGAGGTACTGCCCCATGGTTTTGGGGCAAAGGCATCTCAGATAGGCATGGATTGTTGGGATAAGAGGAAGAAAATGGGTGTTGGACTCTCTGTCCCATCCCCCTCACCCACATTTTGCTGCTTGGTGAAGCATGCACCAGGTGACATACCCAGGTCTGCTGCTGAATGCAACACACTCTTCTGTCCAACCCACACTGCAGTTGCACCAGTTCTGCCAGAAATGCAGGATCAGACAGTGGGCAAACACACCTCAGCCTACTGGGAATCACTTTTTGGTGTTTGTCTTCTGACGTGTTGTTCACGTATTTCAAATTTTGGTATACTTCCATGAATTATCTACGTGTATTTGCTAAAGTCCTTGCAGAGGAAGAAGAACATAACACTATGAATATGAAAGAAAGCAGAATCAGTGGGTTAAACTGGTGAAACCCATGGTGTACTATACCACCAGATCTGCCCAATATGCCATGGAAGTCTTTGCTCAAAACACACTCCCATAGCCCACCCTGGCTCTGGGCAGCTTTTCTTTCTCTCTGACCATCAAGTCTACTGTTTTATCAAAAGCACCTGGATGCAGTACAGGGTGAACCAGGGGAAAAGCCATAAAAGAGAACGTGAGGAGCCTAAAGTGGAACTAGTTCTATCTAACCAAGACTGCTGCAGGCTATTTTGTCAGTGGAAGAGAGCTGAATAACAAGCATAAACGAACCTATGAACACTGAATAATTTGCAGTAAGCTGTAGGCAGAACTAATGCTCCATCCTGAAGGACACAGATTGCAGAAACTAGCTCTTTTAAAAAGAAAAATACTAATTGTGAACATTGCTTCTAGTGACAACTTAGTGGTTACATTAACACAGAGCAATATGATATGGCTAAAATAGTCTCACAGGCATTTTATACCTGATTTAGACTCAAACATTAGCTTTTGTTTAAAAACTTCTGAAAATTTGTATAGAGAAGGTTTCATTAACACTTAAAATAAAATCAGCTTTGGGCAAATTTCAGCATTTCTTGGTATAGCTCAGACACTGCACTATTATATCCTCAATGACACTGGAAACAAAACTAGCAAGGAAAACAAACTAACCTACCAAGTCATATAAAAAGCAGGATCCTAAGTTTGATGAGAAATACATTTATTAGCAAAGATTCTTGCTTTCTTAAAAATAAATTGAATCATTGTTACTGGTTAAACAGGCAAGAAAGTGTAAGCTTATGCAGGGATCTTGTGTAACCTGAGCAGACATTAACCAACACCATTTCACTGACATCACACCTTTAGAGAGTATTCCTGATTTACAATTCACTAATACTCCTCTGGGCATTAATGACTTGAAGATATATGTAAAAGAAATCTGTTTTTATAAACACTTGTGCATGGGAGTAGCTCTACTCCAGTGGAGTAACTTCAGAAGCAAATAAAGCCATAATCCTGATTTACAGGAGAAAATGTATAAAAATATTCTGGGCCCTGCTATTTCTTGATGTTTGGAAGAGGCAGGGACATTAATAAAAAATTTTGATTTGAGAGCTTCTGATTAACAAAATTTTGATTCCCAACATTTTGCAAAGCGACTTCATGTTATACTTTTTGGTGGTCTCCTTTTCTGCAGACACAACGCAAGTACTGGTCCTTGGACAGTGAATTGCAAGACACATTTAGACTTCCCTCAGACAGGTTGTCAGGAAGATAAAGCACCCTCAAGTCCATACCAATGAACACTTCTCAGTCATAGCAGTCATAGCAGATTGTACTTAGTGCACATATTTTATACCAGGCAATTAAATGCAGTTACCCAAATGAATACAGAAGTTGGTTATATATTGTGCATCAATTATCACAGGCAATGAATGCCATGAGACAAAGAAATTAACACAACATAAAACTAATTCAATAACAGCAGATTGTGAAGTTAAAATCCTACCCTTTAGATATCCATAATACCACAATGAGTTACAACACAGAGTGAAGCTGATTAAATGCACCACTGTAATAAGGCTCTGTGGAGTGCCCGGGTCAGCAGCCAGCCCTGGGATGCAAGGAGGAGGTTCTCTGCCCAGCTCTGACATTGACCTGCTGAGAGACCTTCAGTAATTTCAGCTCTTTGTCTAATTTTTGTGACCACTAAATCCTCCAAGAAAAAGACTGATGGCATCAATCTTTTGAAACCTGGGAGTACAAGTCATTAAATGCAATTGGTGCTGATTCTTGAGGAAACACAGATGGCAAGGAGCAATGTGGAATCTTGTGAACTGTTACATCTAGACGAGTTTTCCAGTTCTTAAAAGAATGGCAATTTCAAAGTGTTTGTTTCTGTTCACTGTGATTCATAGGACAGTGGTCATTAAGTTGGTCACACTCCACCTGACCTGCCAAAGTACAGGTCATTTATCAGGCTAACTCCAGCTGTCTTCTAAAATATATCAAGCGTTTTGTACTGGTTCTTCCCAGTGTTTTTGTTTCTCCAGCTGCATACAGGACTCCCAGTAAAGAACACAGAAATAGAAAGAAAAGCTGTAGAAGGATGTGCTGTAAGTCACTGTTCATTTCTTTCTGACCATCTTGTGATGAAGAAGAAAGATGGGAGTAGCAATAATGAAAATCATATTTTTGTGCCATAGCCATCCTACCTGGGCTACATGAAAAAAAGAGCATCTCCAATGTGATTCCAAAGATGGCTTTGAAAAATATTCTTGATTGTGATGCCTAAAGGATTTTTCTGCTTTTCTTCTGGATACTTCTTACACTGTTCCCTATATTCACAAGTATTAGCATGCATACTTGTGATGCTTTAGGTGATAGTTTAGCCTGGTTTCATGGTGTTTAGTAGGCCGGTAGACTAAACACCCCTGAAACCTCGTAGAGTTAGAAGACCAAACACTGTTTTCGTGGGCCCTCAAGGTCTCCTAGTAGGACAGATTTTGTAAACTAGAAGTTAGCCCACCCAGGCCCCTTATTGGGCCCTCCTGGTAGATATGCTAATGCGTAGAGTCTTTAATTGTATACTCGACTGGGGGGACGGGGCTTTTGCGACACGTTCTACCTGGACAGCAGAAGCCATCGAATGGGATCCTATTAAAATACCGAGGTAAACGACCCCCAGCCCTCTCACCGTGTCTGAGCCTTTATTTCCTAAGACCAGAAAAAGGCATCCATAGCACTGCTTATGCAGTGTTACAAGAAGAGGCACTGTTTTGTATCATTAATGGTAAGTTAACACCTAGAAAATGTCACCTAACTTTGAAAATTCAAAACAAATGGAACGAAAACATGTTTCTTGCAACAATTTGCAAAAAGGCATTTACTACTGCAAGTAAAAAATTACATCAGATACCAGAGAATTTTTGAAACAAAAGCTTTTTTTCTGGGAGGGGATTCTAACTTATCCTACTATATGCTTCACCTTCCTGCACCTCTACTGCAAAGACCAGCTGGTTTCCAGCATCTTCAGAGTCATCCTGTTTACGTGGATTTTTCTGCCACATCTCCCTCTTACAGGAGGCCTTTGAAAGCAAAGATTAATTCCACAGGAACCAGCACTTTCCTTAAGAAAACAGCTTCATTAGGCACAAGATAGGGAAGATAAGCTCCCTCAGAGCCTAAATGGGGACTCTGGTTATGTGTTCACTCATGTAATCTTTGCAACGTTTTGTCTTAGGAATGATTTAGAACACCTTTGTCCATTCTATATTATGCCACTTTGTCATCTTATAAACCCATAAAATATTACGACCTTTCCCTTTTAATGATGTAGACTGAGTATGTAGGTTCTTCCATGACTGCAAGAGGTCCTTTCCACCAATTTTCACTAAGAAACAGTTAATGAGTAAATCATGCCCATACTGATAGGACTAAGACAACTTAGGGAAAAATCACAATATATTTAGTTTCACTCTATATTCAGCAAAGGCAATTTTTGCAAAACATATTTTCTGGAAGAACTGCTCATTTGAGATGCTGCATTACTTAAATCCGCTGTCCCAGCACTTCTTGATGATAACACATGGTACACACAAAGGCCAGACTTCCCTTGGAAAGCAGAACTCTGCAAGATTTCAACAAAGAAAGAAAAATAAAACAAAGGTCTCCAAGATAAACAGGTATTCTCCTGTGATGCTCCTTGAAAGGTCACTTGACAATATTTCGTGGTAAATCCCTGACTTCACTGGCATCTCAGAGCAAAGCCTTAACAGGTTACAAATGTGCTTTTTGTTTTGCGTGTATTTTAGCAGCTGCAATCTGATTATGCTGAAGTCTATAAATAACAGAATCTGGAGGCACATTAAGCAAAGCATTATAGAAGTCCAGCTTACTTACTGAAAAAACATATGCAGTTCCAAAATCATCTGGAACAGGGAAAAAAGCCATGTTGCTGGCTAGCAATGCAGCACAGCCTTGATAAAAACAGGTCTGATTATTCCTTGAACACAAAACACTGTTGTGAATTGATGATTGCATCTCTGTTTTTCCCCCTGCCAAGATGGCTTGCAATTGTGACTCACTTGCTTCCCATTTAAAAGAACAGCGACTTACTGACTAAATTAGGACAATCCTTTCTTTAAATGCTGCATTCTAACCTCTTTTATATTTAACAACAACAAAATATTCTGAAATGTTTTAATTATTTACAGCAGTATTTTAATAGCAAGACTTTTATCACACTACTTTCTACTAAAGGCTAGCAACCGCTCTAGAAACATGACATCCTACACCACTGTATTTCAAACAAAAGGGGAAGCATCTGAAGCAGATTTTGAACAAACACACTTCAGCAACTTCATTGAAAGGCTGAATACTGAAATGAGAGGTGCTGGAATGCTTTCTTGATGCCATAAAGTACCTGGGGCAGTCATTATATGTAGGCTGTACATGCTATTTCTCATCTTTTGGGGCTTGAGAAAATACTTACATAAACGCACCACGCTTATCAAATACCTTCTCTCATTCACTGTACCTTATACGAGGTTCTTGCTTCATGTTTACTAAACCTACATCAAGTAGCTGAAATACAAAGGTTTGTTTGGTTGAATTTTTTAAAAGAAAGACTAAGACAAAACGGGAAAAAAGAGACCAAAGCAAGCTGGGACACACTTCCAGAAAGAGTATTTTAGCTTCCTGGCTAACCTAAAGTGAAATCACTCCCATGTCACCTCCTGAAAAAATGAACAGCTTGAGGGGTAAAGCCCTGTCTGTGGCAGAGCCCCAGGGATTGTATTATACAGACCATCAGAGTGCAGGGGTGCTTTGCTATTGAATTTCCAAATGAACACAGACTGCTGTCTCCTACTCCCAGAAGACCAGGATACAGTTGAGTTTCACATGGTAACATTATGTATGGAAAGTCTATTTTAAGTAATTTTTTTAGAAGTTTCTAAAATGCATTCATTATCATTTTTCTTCTCCTTCAAGGTGTATATAATCGAACTCCTGGAGTTAAGGCAATCTGTCTTTTCAGGCAAACATTCATGGGGGGAAAAAAAACCCAAACCTGTCAGTCAAACTATTTTCATATTTTTCAAATACACAGTTATCATTGGGTCAAATTATGGCAAGAGGTGGCACCTAAGCATCCTTGGCTGCAAGGGTGATCTTTTGCAAAATATTAAAGCAATCTAAAGTAATATTGTTCAAAATATTATGCAATAGCATCAAGTATTCTCTCAGTGATGGCTGTTAAGTGAAAATCTGGGAAAGAAATTTAGGCTTGTTTTGTTTGTTTCAATTCAAGGTTTCTGGTGCTAAATTTTGCTTAAGAGAAAAACCCACTATCTCTTCTATCAGCTTACATCTGTCCTCACTCTGAAAGCTGCCATCCCCTTTTAGCACATCACACTCTGTATTTTCTCCAGCTACAAGCTCTAAATTGCCAGTGTGCTCCCTGGGCTCATTTATCTTGCAATCCTTCCATCCCTCTTAGTACACCTCCTGTTCTCCATTTATCTCATAGTACTCTTTCTTGCTTTTCTTTGCATTATTTTGTTTCCATCCATTGACTCCACACTCCTCCTACAATGTAGACACATTTTTTGCCTTAGTCTGCCGTGGGCCATTCTCTCACTCAAATATCTCCTCATAACCAAGACATTACTGTTTGTTACACTGTGCTGCTGTATTAGGGAAAGAAGGGATTCACCTCACTTAACTTCTGCCAATGCAGACATCCATGCATGAGCCTTCCTGCTGTTGTCATTGCCAGTGGGGAGAACCAGATACTTCTGCCAGCCTGTCTCAGTCACCTACCTTGCCAGGCAGTGAAGCTCACCTTGGAGGTGCACATCTCACTCCCCTGGCTGGAAGTCTGCACTGCAGGTTTGGATATGAACATCTGTTTTGTCAGACACCCATGGGATGAGATGAGCTGGGCTGAGCAAACTGTGCCTTGGGAGCTCAATTGTCACTCTGCTACCTGCATGCCATATGAATCCCAGCAAGACACTCAGTCCTGAGGGACTTGGCTCCCACTCCTGTCCTTTGCCTGATAACTCTGGCACAGTGAGCTGCAGGAGAACAGAAAGCACAACTCAGTTTGCAATAGCTCACGAGAATGTCCCCAGATATAGATACATACAAATTAGAGAGAAAGAGAGTGAGAGAGAGAGATGGTTGACTTTCTGATTATTTTTCTGTCCATCCCCAGTGAATGTGCCAACATATAACTGTTAGTGTTTGACAGCGGGAGCTGCCCACTCTAACACATTTCCAACAACTGTGATGCCCTATATGTGCCTTTTCTCTGGAGAGAAAATTCATCCCGGAACTTTTCTTCCTACTTCCAAATGATGAATCCCATCTCCTCAGCCCCATTTCTTTACCAGACACTTAAGTTTCTTGCTCCTTGCCATTCCCATTTTAAAGATCAGTGTAAATCACACACACCTCTTGGCTACCACAGTCCCCTGTTTCTGCCCACCAGCCTTGCCAAGGCTGCTCCAGGCTTTCTTTATCATTCCTGCCATATCTGGGGACAGCATCTGTTTTTGAACCAGAAGTGAGGACAGCTACAGGGAGTTTCCTTCTGTCCTTTCTGATCTCTGAGGTTGTTTGCTGTAGATAAATGAGGGAAACAATGAATATTTTCCACCTCTCACAGGATGGAGCTGAGCTTCCAGGATCTTTGTGTTCCCGAATACCCATTAGCTTTCCTCAGAGGCTGAACTAAGTTTCTAAGCAGAGCCAGGAATTTTGCCTGTTTTCTAAACAGTTGTTTATGGGATCACTAGCAAGTTACATAAATTTAGGATTATCACATACTCTGAGGGCACTGAGGGAGAAGCAATTCCACAGTTAACATGAGGTCAGATCAGGAACAGCAGCTACTATGTGTGCATCAGCTATGATCAGGCAACAAAAATTACTTCGATGCTTCTGCCTTGTAACTAGCTGTCAGGGGGTCAGGATGGAGGAGGCTAGAGCTGCAGATCATGGTGAATATAACGATGCTGGAAGCCCTCCTTCCTTCCAGGTGGCTCTGCCGTACTTTTACCCAGCCAACAATCCTTCCACTCCCCTTTCCCTGAAACGTCTTCTTGTATGCGCATTTCTTTTCTTCAATTTCAGTTACAATTTTCAGGGCAGAAAATCATCTGGATTTTCCCTCAGGCAGGGCTAAAACCTACTGGAAATGTGGCATTCCTTGTGCTGTAATTGGACTGATGCTGGCTTTAGCCAGAAGCCCCCCAGGCAGGGATGTCAGCAAGGCAGCACCACTCTAAGACACAGACAAGGCCACCCCCTTGGCAGGTTCCTGCACAGCACCTTGTGCAGTCAGGCTTTCATCCCATTTGAGGCTTTTAAGGTGCCACTGTGGTGTAAAAGTAGGAATAATAATGATCGTAGCATCCTTCTCTCTCTTCATGCAGCCCCTACACCTCTTCCACGTAGTTAATAATCCTCTCACCCACCATTTTCCAGAGTTGTACATTTGTTTGTCTTTTCTTATTTGAATTATAAGCTCTTCAGGACAGAGAATTTGCCTTCAGCTATGTTGGTAAAGTACAATGTCAATTTACTGCACTATATAAATATTTTCTAATAACAAGGGCAATAACAAGAATAATGTATTTACTTTACCGTAATACAGTATCTCTAGCCTTCAAGATACAATCAGAAACAACCGAAAGTCAACAACAAGACCAAAAGATTTGCAGAACCTTTAACCATGAACCGGAAGCCACGAAGCCCCTTTGTGAAACTTTGGTAAATCAGTTACTTATATTCATAAACAGCAGTAAAGATCCTTGCAAATTGACCCTCTGGAAAATATAAAGCAGAACACAACCAGTGTAAACCAGCAGAGAACTGCTCCACATGTGTATTATAAGGGTCACAAATGGCTTCTTAGTTACTTTTTAAACAAATGCAATGTTAATACTTTCACTGCGACATTATGAATAAAGCATTTGGCCTGTAGCTATGAATATGGTATCTCATGGCTTTTGACTTGTTTGTTTATACTGTCATCCAGAAAATGTATGTACCATGCTCTCTTGGGCTCAGTCTTGACTTCACCCCTTGAATGTGCGGAGGACATGGCCCATGTAGAGGACTCTGGGATGGAGCAGTTTCCATCAGCTTCCCCAGTGTAGCTTGATGGCCACCACTCACTACCCTCCCTACAGCAGCACAGAGCTCGTCTGGCACACAGGAGGAGAACAGGGTGCCAGGGTCAGTGTCCAGGCCTCTTTGGCACCATCTCTGCTCATGTTGTTAATGCTTTCTTTCTTTTTTAAAGCCCTGAGGTATCAAATTAATCAAAATAATGGTGATGATGCAAGAGATTAAACTGACAGGAGTATGAACTGCCCTTGTTTATCCAGGTGAAACTACAGAAGTGCAAAGCAGATACATGTAGAGGACAAAGCCCTGTCCTTTGAATTTATGATCTGAATAGAAAATGCTTTGTGAGACCACTATATTTCTGTCCAAAATATATGGTTTAATTTAGGAGTGGCCGAGTGACACTAGTGGCCTCTGCTATATAAGTGGTCAGGTTAAATGACCTCCATGTACTTTCTTCCCTGAAGCTCAGAGCAACAGCAAGTGGAGCACTTTGAATGGGTCCCATTTGTTATTCTTTTAATTGCCTACTAATATTTCTTTCAGTAGGAAAGACTTAATAGAGCCCTTCTGCCTCCAAATGTCTTCTAAACTATCCAAATTGCAATTCAGCCAAAACAAATATGGGGTCTTCAGTTCTCTAGAAATGAAAAAAATTTGATGGGGATCCAGGAGATTCCTGTTCCTCATATAGCTCTGCAACACACCTTTGGCAAGTAATTTAAACTGTCTATACCATGATCCCCCACCCATGAAATGGTGTGATCATAATTTCTTTATCCCAGACTTTATTAATTTTGCCTAGTCAGGCTGTTCTCTGCTTAGGGGTATGTCCAGCATCACAGGACCATGACCTGGGCCTGCAGATAACACAGATAGCACCTGCATTAGGTCGAGGAATTTTTTTCCCCTGTAAAAATTAAAACTAAAGCAGAGTGGAATAGACAAAACAAACTAAAGCAGAGTCGAAAAAACAAAACAAACAAACAAACAAATTATCAAAATTTCCTATGGAATCACTGTTTATCTGAATGTGGAGAAAACAGCAAGTTTCCTTTAAAAGCACTTGCAATGAAATTCACACTCTGTCAGGTGTAAATTACAGCCTGTATCTCATCTTGTTCTATCTACAGCTCCTTTCATAGTCATGCATAGCACCAGCATATAAAAATATTTCCTGCATGTGATCAAGCAAGTGTGGGCACATAAGATGCAAGCAAAATATGAGGCTCAAAAAACCATGTTTACTGGTATTTTAAAAGAAAAGTAAAAGTTTGTAATCATGCCATTTCTCAACCAGATGAAGTGAATTACAATTGTGCTTGGGAACACAATTCAAATAAATCCAAGAAATATTTTCTTTAAGAAGTTGCAGAGAACTGAGGTAGCTAAAAATAAATGACAGAAAGGAACAGCAATCCCAGGAACATGATTATATTGTGCAATCACAGATGTAGTAGATCACTTAAATTAAGTCCTGATCATAATAGAGTTGTACAGTGGAATAGCATGGGAAACAGTCTTTTCATATTTTTTCCCCAGTGTTTTATGCCAGATCTTCTGATTGCATATGCTTTACGACATCTAATAGATTACTTCAGGCAAAGATCAACACACAATAGTAAACTCTGCAGAAACCTGGTTTCATCTATACTTGTCTTTGAGATAGTAAACTCCTCCCTGAGTCCTGTGGGTTGGTGACTCTGAGAAGTGCAGCACTGGCACACAGTGAAGCATCACTGAGTTTGGGAGGAGTCACCAGATGGAGTTATAGTGCACTGTTGTGTTATTTCAGGGTCCATATTTCAGGGTACAAACAAGATTTCAGCCTGGGTAGAAATTCAATGTTGTTAATCTTCTTTAGGACAACTGTGGCTAGGGGCAAGGAAGCAGCATATTTAGTTTAATTATATGGCCAGAAATGCCTGAGCTAGGAAATTCTCTCTTTAAAGTTGGCAATATCCTTTCATTCAGGAATAGTTAAAAAGCCTTAATTGTTAAGCTATCTATACAAAGACTATACCTCAGGTTTACTACTGATTAGGTCTCCAAATGCTTATCAGTTGGTGAAGACTGGGTATCTGCCACAGAGCAGAGGGAGAAGCAATAATTTTCTAGATGATAAAACCTTTGTGAGGAACTAAAATTTAAAATCTGCTTGTTCAAATAGGGTCTGAACAAAACAGTTTTGTATGATTTCTCACTGAATGAAAAGAGATGCCATACCTGCTATGAATGGCTACAGAAGTTTTGAAGGCTCTGCAGACAAACTACCCGACTATCCTGTCATGTGTGGCACAGGTTTCTGCACTTGACAGGCTAAGGCAATCAAGCTGTGACCCTTAACTTCCTCATAATCAACATTTGTGCCAGTAAATTCAGTTTAATTGGAATTCATTCATGTTTCTAAGGGGATTTTAATGATGGAAAGATTCATGCTTCATCTCATCTCAGTGGTACTAAGATTCACGTATGCAGATCCATCACTGAGAATGGCCTGGCCTCTGTTATCATTAATTGAGGTGTATTAAGAGACTTAGCAGAAAAAAAACATCCAAATATGAAATGTCAAGAGACAGATCCATCTAGCTTCATATCCTGTAGTTATAATATACCTTAATTACAGTTAATTAGGAGATATTGTTCCTGGTGGAAGATCATCTGACTTTGTTTCTGTTGGTGATTAAACACAGACAGAATTCAACCTATTTGTTGAATGTGGGACCTGTTTATTGTGACTGTACAATTCTATCTAGAGTATCATTCCTGCTACATAGCAAAACAAAAGAAAGTCAAAGGTCAAAAATATTTCCCTTGCCTCATGATGATTTAATATTCCCTGCTGCCTTCTTAAATTTTCTGCTGCTAGCCCTTTAGGACTCTTAGCACATGATGCAGCTCCCATTGAGGAGGGATACAGAGGCTTCTTACTGGGCTTCAGCTGAGCCACATCAGATCCTAAATGAACAGCAGATATAGGAAAAGGCTGATGGAAGACAAGTGCTACAGGAATTGACCTCTGTGGAAGAACAGTGAAGTTGGACAGAGAATCAATTAAGGCTTCAGAACCATTTCTGAAAGAGCAATCTTTGATTTATTGGAGGAGTGCTATTATCTGGAATCCTTTCCTCATACCGTGTAAAATACAAAAATTAGAAACTCAGGCTGAAGGCATGAGCTCAGCTTCTGCTGGTGTCAATATGGTTTGCTCACACTCATTGATCTGTGGCTATATATGACCCTGAAACACATTCTGCTGGGCTGCCTGAGATATTTGCTCACACTTAGAATAGAAATGACAGGACTGGTTTTATCACTGAAAAGTAAGCAGTGTATATTTTCTGCCTGAAAAGTTACCACATTAATATTTGTGAAGTAATCTTTTTTTCTCAGTTACCAAAAAAACAAATGAAAGTAGCATAATTGGCAAGATTACTTGTACTAGGAAAAGCCTTGGTTTTCACAAACTGTGCACACTGGTTTCCTAAATGCTTGTTTACTCTGAACTGCAACAATTGTGATAAATCATTTGCTATTTACTCTTCAGTGCAACTACATGCTTTGGGCAAAGATTTTTTTGTTCATTATTTATTTATTTTTAAAAGCAAAACCACTCTTTTAACACATTTTTCCATTCCCAGTGATGGATTTTATCTTTGATATGTGATCCAGTTATTTAACTACCTCTCTCTACATCTCCCATGAATTGTTTATACAGCAACTTGGCAGCGTAATTTGCATATCACAGGAAAGATCCCATTACATGTTCCCAGAGGTGCGGTTTCACTAGCTTTATCACTTTCTGCCACCTATGCACATCCCAGAAGACGAGTGTCTGGTTAATCCAGAAAGGCACTTCTTGGCAGCCAATAGTAATTAAACATTAATGGTGCAGTTACAACATTTTCAGCCACTCAGAACTTATCTTCCCATTGTCTTAGACAAATATAATACTCAACAAGATATTTATCTTTTCATACAAATTTTCCTGCCACAGGAAAATCACAGACCTTTACCTTCAATCCATTCTCTTCAGCTGTTGCAGACTTGACTTAAAATAATTAGACAAGGAAAAAATGCACAAAGAAAAAAAGTTGGAAAGAAGGGAAACATGCTTAGAAGTGGAAGAACCGAGCATACCAACATACCACAGAAGAGCCAGAGAAGACGTGGAGTTGGGCATGGTATTTGCTCTCCAGACTCTTATTTGGTGACTGAATGGGACAACACCTCTAACTGCAGGCTTCATGGTGATGAAATGCCCATGTTTGGGTGTATTCCAGATTATTCTTCACCCATTGTGTGAAACATTAAAAAGGGCACAGGAATTAAAGGGAACGCAGAACCACAGTCAAACACCAACGAATTTCCTTGCATAAAGCACTGCTGCCTCCAGATGTTTTCCCAATAAGCAGACAAACAGTACTGTGCCTTCAAACAGAGTTTTCCAACATACATTTGGGGAAACAAATATTGCAGGTACCAAATTCTGTTAACTTTTTCTTCCCTCTGCAAATTCACCTTGCAGTGGAAGACTAGGCACACTAATTTTCAGAAATGCAAACTCTCTTTGGGCAGAATTTGGACTCTGAGATCTAGAGTAGAATTATTAACAAAAAGAGCCTTTTCAGAAAGTGCCCCAAGCAAACCTAGTAACACTGCTCCAGGTGCATGCAGTGCAATAGCCAACCCAGCATCTTTCTCTCTAGCAATATGAAAACACCACTAAATCCTCAACACCATAGAAGGCTTGAAGAGAAAGGGTTGATTCACTGACAAACTAAGGGGCTATTGAGTCAGTAGCCTTTGAGTCACAAAGTCAACCTCAGTGAACATTGATTGAAACTGGTCATATCTCACAGCCCAAGATCACATTATACACTGCAATAGCCAGCAGTCACAGTGACAGAGCAAAAGGCAGATTAAGCACAGCTGTCCTCTCAAGTCCTAGTATAGCCTGGTGGGCAGGAAGGAAAATCAGAGCTGTTCCTGCCTGTTTAAAAGAGAGCATTTAGTTTTTGAGCCTGTCAGCATGATTCTTTTTGAACGCATTATATTCAATGACATGTCACCCTGACATTTTGTTTAGTAGTACAGAAAAACCCAAAACCTAAAACAAGAGGTAAGGTTATAAAATCAAATACGATGTTTTCTGCATGTTAAAAGAAGCACTGCTTCCACAGAGACCTGGTAGCTCAAACAGCTGCAGCGCAGTGCCAGTACATGAAAACCAAAAAATGGAACTGACCTGGGTTTCACGGTTCAAGCGTGCCGTGGCAGGGATCCCGGCACGACTTCCAAATTCAAAGCTTGAATAAACACAGTTGTAGTTTCTTGAAGTGGATGCTTTTAATGAAATCTGAAAAGGGTGAGAGAAAGGGCATACTCCTGAAACCTGTGTTTCTTAGGTAGAAATTCTGCCTAGAGAAGCCCAGCTCGTGACTGTTTGCTATTAAGACTGTACAGAAGAGAGGGAGCGTCTTTGAGTTCACATACTTAATGCTCAGTGGTGTGTCTGCCGAGTGGCAGGAAATAAACAACAGTGAGGAGGGGTTAACCAGAGACCTGCTGGCTAAAATCTATATGCCTGGAAACAGAAGGGAGAGGGCTGCAAGGTCAGATATAGTTCAATTGTTTCTAATAGGGGGATCTGCCACAGAGCTACCAGGCACAAACAAAGACCCTTATCAAAGGCTGTACCCATTTTCCGCATCCCCCTAAACCCAAAACAGCAGTTGTGCATCATGTCATGTCAGTTTTCTCAAACTGATCTAGAACGTTCTCCTAATTCCCAAATACAGCATCACTAGAAAGCTGTACAGTAAATAGGAGAGGACAGAAAGATCAAATAAGTCACCGATGCATAGTTCTTCATCACATCTAAATCTCCTCAATCACACCCTAAGATATGTTCTCCAACTTATTTCCTAAGACAGCTGTGTGCCTTATGAAATAATGCCCCCATTCTGCCATAACTGCATCAAGGGAACATCTACACAGATGGTCAGATGCAAGCAAAAACTTCTCTGAGCCTGATAGGAGTTGGTAAAGGGAAAATCTCTTTACTTGGAGCCTCCTACCAAAATTTCACCACTGCACCAAGTCACAATTGACTCAGCAGGCAGGCAAGGGAAGTGCTTTGTGAAGGTACCAGCCATGTAAGCAGACAGAGATACGGAGTTGGGCACGAAGCACAGCATGAGTCAGAGAGTCCAGATGTGGGGAAGGCTTGAGAGGAAGAGGGACAGCATCTGCCTACCATGCTTGGAAATGTGCAGAGGAAGAATGAGCTAAGCTATGCGCCCAAAGAGCTCACTCTGCTGCAAGATGTAAAGGATGCAGCAGACGTGTTCCAGAAGATCTGTCACAAGCACTAACATTGGCAGAAATCAGATATGGCTGCAGACATTTCACTTCAGCTTTTTGCTAGCAGCTTTTCTTAGAGAAGGAAACCTTTCTTAGAGAAAGACCTGGGATACTGCCTCCCCCTCCCCCCAAAAAACTTCAAAACCGAACCCCAAAAGGTCTATTAACTGAATCGGTGGACAACAGTATTGAGGAAATAGCCAACAGCAATGAAGAAATATATTGTAAAGCATGAAGTAGTACTGTGGTTGCATGCATTTTTTGCATACAGAGTATTTATAGATGCTAACCCAGGTAATTTCATATCTCTAGATATTTACTCTATGCTTGTCAAATCAAATGGCATTTTTCATCCCATTTTGACTGGAAGAGAGAATCTGTTTGGATTATAAACGGTTTAGAATTACTTGTTAATGCTGCCAGCTTTTCTGCATCTGTTTGTAGGAGGGACAGGAGGGAGAAGACAAATAATACATTACACATAAAACCACACTGGAGATAAACAGAAAGCAAGCTTTGTTTTCAACACATTTAAGCTGTTCAAATGACAAGAATCAGTTGCCGTGGAAGCAGATCTGCAGCTGAATGAAACCTTTCACCTGTCCAACATGTGAAATATTTATTATCTGAGGGTGACTAGAGATTAATAAGCCAGACATACAATGCAGAAAGCAGACCCTGGCTCATCGTCTCCATGATTTTCACAGGTCCTGTGGGAGCCAAATTAGATTTTGCCATAGAGAAGGGGAAGTGGGCTCAATTGCAGTATTGGGTGTCAGGAGAAATAAAACTAGAAATAAAGCAATTTCTCAACTTTAATTTAACCAAGTTGGTGAAGCAAAATGATGATCCTCTACTGTGTTTAGTAAGGCTGGAAAATGTTATCATTTCCAATTAGAGAGAAGAGCCCACTGTCTCTTTAGATAATTACTTTTCCAATAAATTATACTTGGCCACTTGTTTCCCCATAAAAATTGCCTAGTGTTTTTGCCTTGTATAAGTTGTTGGGTTGTTTCCCTTTTTTTTTTTTTTTTTTAATTATTTCCTTACTTTGTGTGGGTTGGACTTAATTTATTATAGGGCTGAAACTTGGCAGAGATCCAGACACAACGATCTGAAAAATGTTCATACTGAAATTCAATGATGGGATTCCTTGCTCATTTTATCTCAGAGCCTCCCTGATAATTCAGTCCTGCAAAATCAAGCCCAAGAGATGCAAAAGTGGGTACGTAATCCAGGTCACTTTACTTTTCAGAAAAATACTTCAGACATTTCTTTTGCTGTAGACACAATCCTGATGACGAACAAAAGCCAAAGCCATTATTTAAGAAAGTGATAATTTTGCATAGCTGCTTTCAGTGGTGAATCACACTTAGAAATAACATTTTTTCCCTTTATTATATTAGTTTCCCAGAAATTGTGGATTTCCGAGGCCTTTGGCATCCCTGCTATAGATAAACAGCTTTAATGTTTGCATTTTC
Organism: Eopsaltria australis; assembly: GCA_034509425.1. Taxonomy (NCBI): domain Eukaryota; kingdom Metazoa; phylum Chordata; class Aves; order Passeriformes; family Petroicidae; genus Eopsaltria; species Eopsaltria australis. The sequence continues at coordinate 1,279,523 of JAVTVJ010010674.1, read as the reverse complement.
AGATGCTGAAATTGTCTAATTAAGTTAAGGGGGAAAATAAAGAAAAAACTCCATTGTTATTAAATCATAGATGATACTGTATTTCTGCTAAGTCTGGTGTGTGTGTGTGAAGTGACTGAAGAGTTGTAGAGAATTAACACACAACACCAAAATATGATCACTTCTTTCAGTTCATGCTGCTTCCTTATCACGCTGCATTTGGCAATTGCATGAAGATTTTAGCAGTAAATACTGGATCAGGTAACATAATTTCAAGTCAGATTTACAGGCTCTTGGGTGCTGCACAGAACTGATCTTGCCCTAAGAATTAAGATGAAAGTGAGGTATGAACAAGATGGGGAGGGGAGGAAGAACAGCAGAAGAGAAGAAGCAAAACGGTATCTGAGCAGTGCCACTGCACAAAATGTGCCATCACAAAACCAGTGCACACTCTGCAGGAACATGGGGATTCCTGGCTTCACAGTGGCAGATGACATTTATCTCCAGCCTCTTCCACGACATGATAGACCTTAAAATATTAATGAGTCCTCTCTTCCAGTTATGCTCTTTTGGCACTAGTCCTATGCCTTAACAGTCTGACGGTGCAGGGCAGGAGCCTGTTTCCATACCTAGCACATAATACTGAGTTATACACTCTGGCTTTTCCTAGAATCAGCCCACATTTTCATTGCTTCTGTGCAAATAGCTTCCTCCACATCTGTTGCAGTCCCTCTGCCCTCTCACAAAGTGCTGTGCTTACGCTTTTCCAAGTTTGCCAGAAAGAGACTGCCAGGCTCCAAGTGCGCCAAAAAAGCATAGAACGTGCCTTCTTTCCTGCCTTTCCATCTGCCTGGAATACCCTCCCTTCTTTCCCACCATGGTACATCAAGTACCTTCCCTTTCTTTGAGAAAACTGAGAATCCATCTGTTCAGCAAGTTGCTCCATCTGCAACAACGGCAAGTCCAGTGATGTGTTGCCAATATTTCAACAAAGGGCTCCTCTAAACCCATTCCCCCGAGTCAGTAACACAGCCCACGTACCCAGGGTGGGGATGCTCGCAGACAGGAGGCGTGTGGAACTGGCGGGCTCTATTAATTTGGTTTTCCCATTTCAACAAAATGCTTTCCCATATCCAAGGAAAGAGGCAGCGCCATTTGGCAAATACATTTCTGTGATATGCCTCCTACCAGAAGTGTTAATACTTAGGTCCTGGGAAGAAAAAATAGCAAACAAAAGAACTCACTTGGTTGAGACAGTTGCAGAGTGTGCACCTGGACGGAACACAAGGGATGAGAATGGTAGTGAGGAACCTAAATCCCTTTAAGGGACTCCTCAGGACCGTATCTGTGTCAAGCAAATTAGTGAAAGGGCCCTGGTTACAAAGAAAGAAACCATGCCAGATTTTCCTTTTAGCGTGAGCTAGTGAAGGACTGAGCTTTGCAAACGTGCCTGGTTAGTCTGAGGACAAGGGTGAGGGAAGAGGGGTCAACAGTTAAGGCAGACAGCTTTTTGGAAGGGAACTGTACACCACTTTTGCCATTCATACTTCTGTATCAGCTGTGAATACATATCATACAGTTTGTAAATATATATATGCATGTATGTATAAACACACGTGAATTAGACAGTTGCTTTTACAAACTTCAGCTGCAGCTTTTGCTTCAAAAGCTGTCCTATCCCAGGAATTTTAGAAGTCCAGGCTTTATAGCTTTCCACATGTGGTTAAACAGAAGTTGATACTCCCAGGCCAGGATGCTCTGACTGCGTGTACTTTGGATTGACCACTTTTCCTGTTGCTGTTTATTAGCTGCACAGTGTTAGATTTATGACAAACTGCAGAGACATAAATGGCCAGCTGTTATATTAAATTAAATTCCCAAAGTTTTCAAAGGTGACAGTATAATATATTATTTGCTATTTTTTAAAATATCAGCTGTTTTTTTAGGATGGTCTTTGTAAAAAATAGCAGAACACTCTGCATTGGAACACGTGATCACACCACTTCAAATCTTTTACCTTGATTGCTTTTTAAATAAGGAAAATTAAACCAACCAACCAAACAAAAAAAACCCAAAAAACACACAAAACAAAACAAACAACAACAACAACAAAAAACCAAAAAAAAACCCCCAAACCCCAAATCTTCCAACCAACCAAAAACAACAACAAAAAAAACTAAACAAAAACTTGGACTCAACAATTCAGTGTTGAGTTCAGCAGATGACTTTTGTTGGGTTTGAAGAATAAAGAACAGAAGATTGATTAGCAGGAGTGGTTGCTATCATATAGTTTAGTTTGATAGCATTAAAATATAATACATATGCAAATTATAATACTACATAATCTCTATTTATATGCCAGGAAACAATTTAAAAAGTATGTTCTGCTTTTGTCTACTTTGGCTGCCACATAAATGGCAAAGTGTCAAGTCCCTTACCTAAAAAAGCAGGCAACGCTAGTGTGTCTGTCCTGTAAAGAGCTCTTCCAGAAAGAAATCATGATCCTTATCTAGCAGAGCACATCAGCACATTTTGGAGATCACCCATCTGTAGCAGAACACTCTGGAACACATTTATGTTTAAAGCATTTGCTGAACAGGCAGAGATCAGGCACTTGCCCAGTCAGTCTATTGAGCTGTGGCCTGTTTTAGGCTCCCACAAGGAGCTCTGCACAGCCAGCCCGCTGGCTCCAGCACCACAAAAGAGCTCTAAAGACCACGCCATATGAAAATAACAAAAGGCAAGTACACACCAAATCAAAGCATCACTGGGAACTTTCCTTTCAAGCCAGGAAAGATGAAAACTGCTGATGCAGAGGGCTGATGTGGTCTGAGAGGGCTGAGGCACTGCTGACCCAAGGCGCAGACATACAGAGAACCAGAAATCCCACCAGCTAAATTGGTAAGGCATGATAGCATGACTTACATAAGGATCATTCTCTCCTTTTTGCAGACAACATGAATCAAATGAGGTGCAGACAAAAACCTCAAAAGTTAAAATCTGCTAAAAATCCCCTAAAGCAGAGCTATGACAGGAATTTGAAATTCACCCAGGTCTGCTGAATTCTACTCTGATTCTCCAACCATCAGACCAGCAACCCTCCTGGCTTTGAAAGAAGCATTCAAATTATAAGCAAAGCAATTTATATTTCCATCATGTTAGCAAGACAAGAAGTAGAAGTGTTTTGCAAAGAACTGTCCAAGTTACTTGTCACAATGGAGATGAGCTGAACCAGTTAAAGTGGGGCAGAGTTTGACACTCATAGGAGCATTTTGCTCTTCCAAATTGGTGTATGTTATTTGCCTTCTCATTTTTCTCAATTTTCTTCAAGTCTCTTATAATCCCAGTAATGTGTCCAGCCCAGTTTCACTTAGATTTGATCTTGGCGAAGTATTTTTTCAGCGTTCTCCCTAATCCGTGCTCCCGGAGTGATTGCACAGAAAGCCAGCTCATTTTCCCAGAGTGAGTTCTTTCTAATCTATACAGCTCTCATCTGTTTAAATCATGTGAACAAGAATACAACATCCCAAACAAAAAGCTCACTTTTAAAAAAAAAAAAAAGTTCCTGCACTCACTAGTATATGAGGAATACAAAGTCACCAGCCCTAACTTAAACCAGAGGCGTTATGTTAGCCCATAAGGGGTCCAATAAGTTTGTGAGTGGGATGGTTTATAACATACCATGACTTTGAAATATTCTGTATTTTCAGGCTTGGAAATAAAGCCAAGTTGGGAACTACATGAGAGAAACAAACTGGACTGTGTTTCCTCTAGCATTCATACTTAATTCTCCTCTTCTACCTGTGTCTGCTACTGTGCCACTTTTTGGCCTCAGTGCACCTTGTGTCCACCCTGTGGAGCCTTGTGGTTCTTCTCTTCATGGATGTCAGAGCCCTCTGCAGGAATGAAACCTGGTGATCTGGTCATGAGTTTCTACTGGGCTACCACTCCATCATCTTCCTTTGCAAATGCTGCTTGCAAAGAGGAGGGAAGGTGCCATTGAAATGCATGAGTAGAACTACCTTCTGCTAAAATCCTTTAAGCTGACCACAAGCTTCCTAACTGAGAACACAAGTGCTGCTGATAGGAGCAAGTAAGTGACACAAGAAATACCCCAGTGTGAACTCTGACAACTGAAGAATGTCAAACTTCTTCTCTCTTACCTTCCTCTCTCTGAGAAAACACCTATTTCCCAAAGGACAGACTTGTTTCCAAAAGCACACATTAGTACTGAAGCTGGACATCAACACTGCATGCCATTAAAGCGTTGGCTGCAGCACAGTTTCATCTCCAACACACACCTGAAGGACCCATCCTCCTCATTTTTCTACAGCCCTTGAATATCCCAGCACTCCTATGAAGTATCTGTCAGTCAAGCCTATATAAACTGTCTCCTAACAAACATGGGCATGTGTATGCACACATGCCTGTATGAACAGACCAACCATCCAACCAGCAAGCCAATATTGTATATTTATACTTAGCCTCCATCTTGCTTAATATCCTATTTTAAATTATCTCTCCTCAAATATTTTCTTCACATTCCCTCAAACTTTTTTACTGCTTTGACTCCGTGTACAGCTGCTTCTTCATGAGGCAATTTTGTTGCTCAGTTAACTATCACATTAATCAGGTGAATGTGTCTCCCTAGTATATCTAACAATTGCTCATTAAATCAGGTCTCCACTACTGTTGAAAAATAATTAAAAACCTGTTCCCAATAAACAAGCTATAAAGGCATTAAGGACAAAATAGTGCGTAGGAAATGTATTAGAAACACAGGGAAAGAAAATTCTGACCAGGCACAGCCTGGGCAGATTTAGCTGAATACTGCTATAATTGCTCATAGTGTCAGGCTAATAGTAAAAAGAAAGTTATAAATATTCACTTCAAATTAACAATGAATGTATTGTGGCTGAACACAAGCTCCTTTTATGTTTGCTTCCTACAAAGAGTCATGCAAAGCAAATTCAAAGCTTGTATGCTCCACTGTTTGTTTCCAGAATAGGAGGTATAATTGATACGGGATTTACACAGCTTGACGAAGCAAGGGAGGCCAGGTTCCCAAAATCTTTTGGATCCAGCACACAAAGTTAATTAAGCAAACGGTAAAGGAACTGCACCAGTTCCCTGCAACTTCATCATCTAGCACCGTGCACGAGGATACCTAATTACAGTTTGTCAGCAACTGAGGTGATGAGAGAAACCTGCCATCAGGCAACTCAAACAAATATAAACTAGAGGTAATAATACTTCCATTGAAAGAAAAGAGACTGAATTTGTCAGGTAAGTGATTCACTTTGCTTTAATTGCTACACACAAAGTGAAATGACACAGTAAGATCTCACTGACCAGATAAAATATGTAATTTTCTCCCCAACCAGTGAACCATGCAGTGTTGAACAGATGAGTCACCTTTCCCTGCCTGCCTGCATTAAAAGAGAACAATTGGAAAAGATTTAAAATTTAGTTTGTAAATTGAGCTATTTTAAATCAGCTTCAAGTCCATCACCCCATCTCCAAGTCAGTCACTGATGGCAGAGGCAACTTAGCAATAATGAGCATTTCTATTTTGCAATTCTATATGTGTTTAGTGAGGATTGTGGTGGTTAATCTACTGTTCCACTTAATTAAATACTGTTAAAATTATACTTTAAGCTTCATCTCAAGTCCTGCTAGCACAATTACAATCTAGAAGTCTCCATTTTACATCAATCACTAATTTGCTCTATGGCAGTGCAATTTCTTGTTGCAAAGCACTCATCTCTAACAAGTCACGGTGTGCTGAGTGCTCCTAACACCACAGCAGCCACTCACCATGGTGAAACTGCAGCCCCAGAATAAAGAATCAGTAGCTGTCTTCCTCCTGAAAGTCCCAGGGTTGGACCCCAGAAGGAATCCCATGGCATGTGACAGAAGTCATATAAATACACTATACGCATGCAGTTTTGGAAGGGTACTCCTGAACCATGGATGTGCTAAGGAGGTGTGCGCTGAGGACATGCTGCCATCCTGCAGTGCAGCTGGAGAACAAGCAGTAGAACCAATTTAACTCTATAGAAAAGCAATGACCAGACAATAGAGAGATGATTATCAAATCTACAGAATTAGCAAATAGAAAAAACTGGATGAAACCTCACACTCACTATAGCTGAACTTCCCCCATCCTCTAGAAAGCAGATGCTTCTTGTAAAATAGCAGGAAGAAAAGGGAAAGTCTGACAAGCAAACCAGGGATAGAAGTGAGATATTTATCTTGATTTTGTATCAGAGTGCTCTTCACACATTTCTGCAAGGTTTAGCTCTGCATTGCAAGCTTACTCGACACTTACTCGACAGCAATTTCCCAGCCACGCTGTGCGTTAAATTAGATGGTGTTTTCCTAGGTATTGTTTTATGTCTGCACTTCATGGGTAAAGATTCTCTCTGCTGACTTTTGTACAATGTTCGACTCTTTGGGAGGCATACACATCTATATATGCATTACTTAAACTCACACAGAGCATGTGCTTGTGTGTAACCAAAAGCTTGCACGGGTGCATCTCTTCTGAAGTTTGCTGCTCATTAATATGGGGCAAAAACGCCTTTCAAAGGGAATCTAAATCCACTGCTTTTGGAAATCAATTATGTCTTAATGAGTAAGTGTCAATCATCATCTATCCTAACTGCAATATCTTGAGAATACTGCAATTCTGTGCAATGATTTCTTGGAGATTAAAGCATATAGATACTTGAGTTATTAGATATTTCTAAGGAAAATAATTAATTGTGCCTATTTTTTGCTCAACAAGTAGGTAATGGAAAAACTATTGAAAATGAAATACAATTTAAAGCTGTCTTTGTCCAAGGATAACGTATGTGTGTAAAATATGAATGCTTTTGCCATGAAAATGCTTCAAGAAACTTTCATGGAAGAAGAAAAATTGTTTTGGTCTCTCAAAAATTACAATCTTGGCTGCTTACCATTAAACTATACAATACATTTTGGTTTGTGAAGCCAAAGCTTTATTTCTCAAAAGCTTTATTCAGTAGCCAAGAAAGCCAGGGTTCAGAAAATAAGGGTGAAACTTAACTGATTTGGTCACAATTATTTCATTATCTTTTATAAGCGTACAATGATCTGTATATTGTACTGACAAACAGCCCTTGCTGGCTAAGTAAATAAGACTGATGAAATCCATCTGGCCTTTACTGTACATGTTTCTTGCAAGAAACATCAGTTTTCACAGGATTTCTTTCCTTTTTCCCAGGAAGGCAGAACTGTGCAAGACCTGTCCCAAATGAAAAGGAAAAAAAAAACACTAGTTATAAAGCCAGATGTTTCGACAATAAATGTAAGATGATGTGGTAGGCAGAACAACCCCACATATGGTATTTATGTTAAACAGTCCTGGTTCTGTGCTAGTTTCTACTCTGTTTTTCAGAGAAGGACAGAAACATTTATTGAGATATAACTAGCTTTAGAAAAAATGTAGACTTCCTTTGCAGTTTCAAGTTTTGCACCCTCATTCACTTCCCAGGTGGTTTTATATCTAGAAGCAGTGTTACTGGAGAGTCTGTCAGGACTGCAACTCAGTCAGATCTACCAAATTAAGGAAGTTTCATATTTTTCTTATTTTCCTTGATGAAACAGGCTTGTCCAATTTCCAGACTTTTATTGTAGAACAGATATACTGAAGTCCATTGAGCTGCTTTGGGCAGGGATATAGCTAATTTTCTTCACAGCAGCTGGTAGGGGGCTGTGCTGTGAATTTGTGCTGAGAAGAGTGTTGATGGTTACACAGGGATGTGCTTGTTACAGCTGAGCAGTGCTGACACTGAGTCAGGGCCCTTTCTGCCTCACCCCACCAGAGATTGGGCTGGGAGGGGACACAGCCAGGACAGCTGACCCCAACTGACCAAAGGGATATCCCATAACATACGGTGCCATGCTCAGCATATAAAACTGGGGGAAGGAGAAGGAAGCAGGCAATGTTTGGAGTGATGGAGTTTGCCTTCCCAAGTCACCTTTACATGTGATGGAGCCCTGCTTGGAGACGGCTGACCACCTGCCTGCCCTTGGGAACTGGTGAATGGATTCCTTGTTCTGCTTTGCATGTGTCCATGGCTCTCGTTTTACCTGTTAAACTGCCATTATCTCAGCCCAGGATTTTCTCACTTTAACCCTTCTTACTCTCTCCCCCATCCCACCAGGACAGGGAGTGAGGGGATGTGTGGGGATTAGCTGCCAGACAGAGTTAAAACACAGCATCCATACAAGATCTAGTGTTCATATTCTATATGTATATATTCCACAAGCATATTCTGTCCTTTGCTGTAATATAAGATAAAATATATTGTATGTTCAATAAAAGACGATTCTTCCATGTTGTAAGAAATTCTGACATACAGAGTCTGTTTAACCATCCTAAATCAAGCCAAATTTATTGACCAGAATTTCAGCTTATAATGTGTTATGTTGCAGTTTTTAAAAAAGTTTATAAATTCTCTATTTTAAAAATGGAAAAAAAATGTTTCAAGTAGAAATGTGTAACTTCTTAATTTGCAAAAGCACACGGGTTATTTCACTGAAAAATTGCTTAAAACATAATCATATTTAAAACAGAACGAATTTTAATTCTCAGTTTTTGACAAGAGTTTTTAAAAGTCTTGACTTCAATAACTTCACAAGAAAAATCTGGGGCAAAAGTATTGCAAAAGCACACTGTGCAAAAGACATATATCCACTAAGATGTATATTACTGGAAACAGCAAGAAGAGATGCTTATATTTATATGGAAAAGCAGACCTATCTGTGGTAATAATAGCATTTATTAGACTTGAGCTTATTTTCAGCATGAAAGTGGCATGTGTTAATATTCCAAACAACCACAGAATACTTTTATTTGTTTTGTTCATTAAAAAGAAAAGAGAGGAAAACACTACAAATAAATCTAATTCATGGACACAGATATTTCAACTAATAAAAACAGTGAGCTCTCAGCACGTTTTCTACTGGGTAATATAAACCAAATGTATAAAATGCATGGTTCCAGAGAGAAGTATATGATTTTGCAGTTCACTGAATCCTTTCTTTAGCAACCTTTCCATTTCTCATTTGTGATAGTAAATAAGAGCAAACCCAGTAGGTTCTGAAAACAGACAGAACATTTCCTCTTTATTTAAGAGTTATAGAAAAACAGCAAACTACATAAAAAGAACAGAATCTATAGAAGCACAGAACAACATAGGCTGGGGGGCATCTTTGGCAGCCACTTGGTGCAATCCCCTGCTCTAGGTGCGACCAAGTCAGATCTGGTTGTTCCAGACGGTCAGGTTTGAATATCTCCAGGTGCAACCTGCTCTAATGCTTGACTACATTGCTGTGATTTGGATTTTTGTTGGGATTTTCCCCCCCTAATATCCAGATGGGATTTCCCACATTGCAACTTGTGTCCATTCCCTCTCCTACCACTTTCCTCTTACAAGAAACATCTGGTTATATCTTCCTTTTATCTCAGTCAGGCAGCTGAAGACAACGTTTTGATCCTGAAGATAACAATTATCTCTTTCCCCAAAACTCTTTTCCTCAAAAATCTTTTGTGGCAAAGGTATTGCAGAGGCATGCTGTGCAAAAGACACAGCTCCACCAATGTGCAGAAGACAACAGCTGAAGATAACAAACAATGCCAAACAGACTCAGTTGTCTCAGTTCCATTGTGTGTATCATACACTCCACCAACACGCAAGAAATCTCCAAAGTGTTTTGTTACAAAGACAAAACATTCAGGTGATGTCCAAGCAGTGGCCAAGCCAGCTGACAGATTATCATCTACTTCAAATGACTTTTGATCAAGTCCTTGTTTTACATGTGCACTTGAATGAACAGTAAGAAAGGCAGAAGGAGAGGAAAAATTTAGGTATATGACAGAGCTGTTTAGTTCAGGTATCTCTGCTTTCAGTTTAAAGATTTTTTCATAATTGGAATTTAAGCATCTCAGTCCTTATGATATCAGACATTATACACTGATGTCTTCAGAAATAAGTATCTAAATGTCCTGGTACATAATTTGGTTTAAGATGAAATGGTACATTACATCTATCTGTTCTACAGCAGGAGTGAAAATCTTTAGATTTAATTTGCCAAGTATTTTGTTCTTTCCTGGTTACTGCACCCAGTGACCAAAGTACAGTGTGTACAAATGGCTGGTAAGTGGGAGAGAGCACATTGTCACATTGCTGGCAAAGCAGTGATCATTGAATTCTTATTAAAGTTCTAATGTTTAGATACATCCTAACTTTCAGCTTTCAGCACTGGAATTCATCTATATCTCTGTGTACCTTTATTCTCTGACATTCCATGATTTCCCTTGAGACTATAAGGAAAAAGAAGCTGTTTATACATACATCAGATCCAGAAATTGATTCACTTTTCCAAACAGAAACATGAACTAATAGGATGGTGAAATTGTGAATCACATATTCTGGGGCTTTAAGGCAAGCTGATAAAGTAATAAAATGAAGTTCCCTGGAGACACTGAAACCCACCAGAGCATATTAGAGTATATTTTCTGAATAATTTGTTATTTTTTGTCCAATGCAGTACCTATTTCAAATCAAACTTAGAATAACACGATTATTTCTGTCATCATCACATACTAATTTGACAGCATTTTAAAAAGTGAGCTACCAAATAGAGAACCTGCAAGTATTCCTTCAAAAACAACACAAAGCCTCCCACCACTAAGCCAACTCCAAGCTCATTCCTCTCAAGCAAGAAGTGCATTCACTAGCTATTAGATATGAAGTGGCTGTAAGTCATTAGTATTTCACTTTTTCAAGGGTCTTATTTTTTCCCCTGTGTTTTTGAGGGCACTCAGCCAGCAATATTTGCTGTATGTGACAGACATCTGCAAGAAATGCAAACCCATACAGAATTCCAGCTTTCAGACAACTCAAGCTAAATTACTAACTTAAAGATTCAATATAAGCTTGCTTCTGTATGCAGCAAAGACTCAGCACAAATAAAGGCAATCCCCTGTCCTAGAGATCATATTAGACAGAACTAAAACAAACTGCTGTTCTTGAAAGAGGAAGTTCTCATCTGCTGATTTCTCTATTTTTTTTACTAATTATTCCTTGAGTTTGTTGCACCTTCTGCAATACTGTGATGGAGTGAAATGTTGGCTAGTAATAGCATTTGAAAATCTGAAAAAAAGGAGGAGGTTCTTCTGTTACTTTGATACATTTAGATAAAATGAGGGATAAAAAGTGGATTTATTTGAATTTTAGGAAACAGAGGGTCTGGCACTTGAGACATGGAGAAGACAACAGAAAAGGTGCTTTGTGCTCTATAGTACTCTCTCTGGACTATGTGAATGAGAAGACCTCATAAACAGCCAGATGAAAAGGGAGATAACACCTTGAAAGTAAGACAGAAGAGTCTTCATTTGATTTCTCAGGAAGAGTGCTTCCAGTCAAAGAGGAAGTTTGCAGAAGGCTGAAAGATGTAATTATAGTACTGGCATCTTTAGTTGGCTTGAAATGACAGACATATTCTTAGCCCTCTAGAAGCTCTTAAGACCTCTCTTAGTTAAAGCCCCATGAACTTGAAATTATTTTGAAACAAGTGTCTTTATTGCAAAGCTGACCTGGGAACCTGCCTGTAGCAGACTCTGTTCTTTGTGTAGACAGAAATTTAAAGCTGGCACACCGAGAGCACACCAAGGCAAGTCAGGGAAGGGAACACACTCAGAAAGATTGCTTACCAGAGACAGAATGCAAACCAGAAACATGGCACTGGATGACACAAGACAAACTAAGCAAGTAGAAATAAATTTGTGAGTTAAAACTGCAGAGATAAAGCAGATGTTTCACAAACAAATGAGGTTACTGATGCTGGAGGTGTGGAGGGAGGTTCCCATGTCTTGTGGGAGTTCAGCTGAAAGATGGATTAGGAGGAGGAGAAATCCCAAATGAGATGTGAGAATGATGAGAGAAGAAGGACACAAGTGCAAAAGCCAAGGGAGAAGAAAAAGTCAATAAGACTGGAGTAAAATGAAAGTGAAGTGCTTCTGAATATTCTTGCAGTTATTATATAAATTACATACTTTATCCACCACTTAGCTGCTTAAAGAAGAATTGTATTATTGAAATCAATATAAAACTGTCAAGGTGCTCCACAAACACAAGCTTGGGTAATGCACATGCCCTGCATCATTTACCATCAATCTGAACTTTGTAAATCTCATCCATTCAGTCATAAATAACTGCCCAGAACCTCTGCCAGATCGGCACTATTTCCAAATTTCAGCTATATTTACACACCTACAGTTAGCAGCTGACAAGTCATATATGAGGGAAATTGCCTCCCTCTAAAAAAGAGTTGCTGTCAGAGCTGCTCTGTTCCACATGGAAATAATTCAAAGGAGTTGTCATGAAAGAGCAGCTATACCCAGAATAGTTACCACAACAGACATTTTTACTCAACACCTATTGCAGTATTTTTGCACTACTTTTGTTCAACTGCTGAGTTAAGTACCAAAGACATGTTTTATTTTTTAAATTTTTTTAAACGCCTCGTAACTTCATGAAGCTAGCAGAAAGAAAGAAAAACAAAGAAAAAAAAGATTGAAAGGTCCAGGCAATGTTCTTAAGGTAAAACTTTAAACACAGGCAGGTGGACATTGCCCAGAGATGGGCCCTGCATACTTTATTAGTTCTTGATAAGCACTTTTAATGCCTGGAAAGGTGGGAATGAGATAAGCAGTCTCACCCTATGTCTTGGTGCTGTGAATCTGGTGGAGAAGGGTAGGAAACTCCTTACATTTCAGTAGTTGCCACCTTCACACCTAATTCTGGCAACGACTGCAGCTTCTCCTCTGGGTGGGCCCTCTGTATTTTCCTTTTCTGAATAGCTTTTTCCTTTTCCTCCTTCAGAGCACCAAGAAGGTGAGGAGGCATCATTGGAGACAAATGGGGAGGGCAGACTGCTTTTTATGAGCTGAAGTGATAATATGATGCCATGACAAGTCAGCAAGCTCCAGCAAATGTGAGCTCAGAGACTCATTTCCCAAAGAAAGGAAGATGCAGATGGAGAGGGATTTTCTAGGGGGAAAAGAGCACTCACTAATCATAGAATGGCTTGGGTTGGAAGGTACCTCAAAGAACATCTAGTTACTACCCCACTGCAATGGGCAGTGACACCTCTCCCTAGACCAGGTTGCTCAAAGCCCATCCAACCTGGCCTTGAACACTTCCTGGGAGGGGGCATCCACAGCTTCTCTGGGAAATCTGTGCCAGTGCCTACTACAGCTTCCTGAACCTCCCCCCCAGCCCACTGTCTCTGCAGAGCTCCTCACTCCTTTTCCCCAGCTGTTCTTAGAGAATAGATGGGGCAAGGTGGCTTTCTCCACACAGAGCTGACCTCTTGTCTGTCTAGGACATCTCCAGCAGCTCAGCTATTACCTCAAACCCCTTTCCCTTATTCTCTGCATCCTAAGCTCACCCTGCCACTACAGAGCCTCAGGCTCTGTCTACAGAGGCAGAAAACCTTACACTGGTACCTCACAGAGTTGAACATCTGAATGGCACATGCGTCCCTACTGTGACACGTGTCACCTCTTCAGCTGGGCAGAGACACATGAAGGCAACGTGTCTTCCCATGCTGTTTTCAAGCCCTTGCAGTGACATGCCACTGGGCACGGGGGATACTAAAACATAGTTATATCACCCAAAATGGCACTTTATGCTTTCATTTTTACAGTGTAAATCCTGAATGGAAATTTCCATAATTTTGCTTTGAAAGTAATTTAAGTAACTGCTTCCTTCCCTAACCTAAGAAAAGGGAATACCATAAATGTCACAGTAATTTCAGTTACTTACAAAAACATTTGTAGAGATTTTAGTATCATCTCCTATATGTGAGCAGTATTGCCCTAAGTAAGTGAATCCATAAAGAACAGGTTTCATTGTAAGGTAATATTAACCTTGGTGAAATAATCAGTATTCCTAATTTCTCTGGTTTGGTTGACATAGATACTTACTCCAGATAAACCTAAGATAAAAAGATGATATGCAGCATTGAAGACAACTTATGAATTTGGGATAGCTAGTGAATTTTAGATCCATTGAAAACATTACAATGAAATGAAATATAATACTTTTGTGTGCCAAATATTCTGTCTGGTTTTGTTTGGTTCACATAACAACACACAATTCAGGTATCCATTGTTTTCAAAGCAGCTACTCACAATTTCAGATAGCAAGCATGAATAACTGATGTTATACCTATATATATACATAGACATACCAGCCTTTAGACTTTGCTGTGCCACAAGTTATTACAGCTGTAAAACAGGCTGGATCAACTTGAAAAGAAAATATGGACAGAAATCCTGCTTTGCTGAACAGCATGCCCAGTAATGATCTCAGCTCTTAACACGATGACAGAATTCACAGGATCTGCAAAATTCCCACCCTGCTATATCAAAGTAGATGTAATTTTCCCTCTCGCAATTCTTTAGACTTGGGGCCATCACTCAATGGGTTTGAGGACTCCCAGTTCATCCCCTTGTTACACAGGCAGTGAGGGTGGGAGAAAAGAGGGGAGACAAACTTGGTTAATTTACCCTAGACTGGCACACCTCCATCTGCAAAGCATCCAATGCCTGCCTTGGCTCACTCTCACAGGTTTCCTAAGCCGTGATAGAATGATATGGACATAATCCTTGGCATTTTGTCACTGCTGTCCAAAATGCTCTCAGCAGCAACAGCAAGTATTGTCCAACATAATCAGACATTGAGTAATGTGAAGCTAAAATAAGACAGAGGGACCAAACAATTATAGCCAAGGCTTCCCTCCACAAATGGATCCAGTCCACAAACTGAACCAGATGTACAAAATGCTCTCACAACCAGCACCATGCATTAAATCCACATTCTCCTACCCCCAGGCTCTGCTGTGCGTTTGGCAGTCTCTCCCCAAATGTTTAGCTCCCTTGTTCATTTTCTCCTTCAAATGACTGCTAATAATGAGAAGCAAACATGCCTACAGTTTGGGGACAGGAGTGGCTTTCAGTTGTCAGAAGGAAGAGCATTTTTTTTTTTTATCTAATTGATGCTCTAAAATACGCATTTCTCTGGCTGTCTTGTTCTGATCACACTCTGCTCTTGGCCAAGAAGTAAGCCAAGTAACACTCTTCGCAGGCTGCAATTAAAAAAACAAACCAGAAAGCATTGCTAGTACCTGGATAAACAGCCATTAATTATTTAGGCGTGCATGCCAGTCCCAGTCCATCTGATTCTGAAACAGGAGACTGGGTACATATTCCAGGAATACTCGAGATGGGAAGTGCTTGGTATTTTTACAGAAGGGTGATGTCTGCAAGTGCCTTAAACATCAATATGGAAGGCTACACCAAAGTCTTTGTCAAGCTGATCTGTTCTATAGCAGGAAAGTTTGATACAGGTATTTTGGAGGGTAATTACCCTACAAGACAGCAACAACTGAAAATCATAGCACAGTTTTATCCAAGACAGTTCTCCTCATTGCAAAGTGAATACAGTGACAAAACCTGAGGTAAAGCCTGAAATACACTTGTTTGCATGTGGAAAATAGGAATAAACTATACACCCAAGCTCATACCTGCCCACCACCAGATGAGCTGTGAGATGAGATGTGCTGTGAGACAGGAGATGTTTGCATCACTCAGGCCACTGCTTCATCTTCTGTAGCATCATGTCCCTGAATTTTTTTTCAGAGACCAAGCACAGGCATGAAGCTACTGACTTAGTCCTGTCAAGATTGACCATTCTTTACAGAGCAGCATAGAAAAGAAAATAATACAAGAAGTCAACAAACACCTGCTTTTGAAACCTTTATCACACCTTTTGGGCACTTCCCTCATCCCCCAAGCCCACTACTTTTGTAACAGGGACTGCTGCACCTACTAAAGTTGTACAGCTGCACTACAAAGGACCTCTGGTTTCTGTGAATTTGAGAACAGCAAGCAAGGAAATAGCTACATGTGGTTACCATTTTGTATCTTCACCCATTTTTTTGCCTTTATTATCTGCACAACATCTTTGTTGGAACTTCTTGAGATTCATTTTAAGTCTAGTAAGTATGATAAAGTAGCTAAGTTGCCTTGCTCACTTAGACACTACGTCAGCATACCCTCTCCAGAAAGGATAAAATATTTATGATGATTAATACAAAAGACATTACAGACAGAGCATTTCAGGAACATCAGAACAGATTAAAATTTAAACAATAACATACCTAATAGCTTTCTCTACTTTGGGATCTGAAGGGCTGTACTGAGGGTCTTTTACCACTTCAGAAATGACATTAAAAGATATTCTTGTACAATTTGTATTTAGGTCTGGCATGAAAGTCAACTGAAAAGCATGCTAAATTCAGATTATAATATTTTTAAATTCACCATGGGCAGGGAAAGTTGATGCCATGTTTAATATCAGCAAGCACTGTCTGTGTAACCCAAAACATTGCTTTTATTTCATTGATGTAATGCGAAGCAAGAACCCTTTGGGAATGATCAGCAGCCATTTTAGTCCTGCTTGATCAATGCCAGCTGAATGTGGTGCAGATCAGCTGCAGAGTGGGATGGAGCTGTGAGATGCCTTTCCGGGGCCCTCTTCCCCCACAGCTCAGCACCTGTTTGTGCTCAGGCCTGTCCCTCACTCCCTGCCCACATTGTGTTGTAACCACACTGTGCCTGGCCCCGTGTCTTCCTGGCCCCAGCCCTGGCCAGGAAGGCCACTGCTCCTGCTCCTGCATTGCCACCCTCATAGCTTCCCTGGCCTGTAGAAGCAGCCCTGACACAGGGGTGTGTGGAGACATCCCGTATTTCCCATACTAACCCATACACCCATAATTTCTTAGAAAGGCATTCTACTCTTTTTTAATAGAATCATAGAATGATATGGGTTGGAAAAGACCTTCAAGATCATTGAGTTCCACCATGAAACATTAACCCAGCACTGTCACCTTGGTAAAGGCCAGAGCTTTATCAGCCTGACATTTCCTGTAAGACTGGCACTTTTTGTAAGTCTGAATTGTTCAGTCTGGAAGTGACTGTGGGGAGACCTCTTTGTGGTCTTCGAATTCCTCATGAGGGGAAGAGGAGGGGCAGGCACTGATCTCTTCTCTCTCATGATCAGTGACAGGACCTGAGGGAATGGCCGGAAGTTGTGTCAGGGGAGGTTTAGGTTGGGTATCAGGAAAAGGTTCTTTGGCCAGAGGGTGGCTGGGCACTGGAACAGCTCCCCAGAGAAGTGGTCACAGCACCAAGCCTGACAGAGACCAAGGAGCGTTTGGACAATGCTCTCAGGCACAGGGTGTGATTCCTAGGGTGTGCTGCACAGGGCCAGGAGTGGGACTCAATGATCCTTGGGGTCCCTTCCAACTCAGAAGATTCAATGATTCTACGAAAAATACCAAATCTCTTGAATTAAGTGGTTTTACACACTGACAACAATCCAGTGAAATCTTTGGTTTCCTCGGGCTGGCTGAGCAATAAAGACAGGCTGCAGTTCTGACTCTCAGGATGGAGAAGGGTTTGCTCAACAGAAACAACCGAATCGTCCCACAGCCCATCCTAGTGTGGCTGAAGGAGGCATTCAGAGGCTGGAATGCTTTTGAAAGTAAGGCTTTGCAAGAAAAGCAGGGTGGTATCTGTTCCAGACCACAAATACACTGAGGAAAATGCTGACGAGGGATTCCTCAAGCATCTGTTTTTACTGTGTAGGAGAGAAATCTGAGTTATCACAGAGGACTTAATAGCACATGCTGGAGGCTTTGTGCTGCCTTGAAATAAATAAAGAGATTTTAAAAAGTCTACATAAGAACGTTTTCTGAACTCAGTAAGAACTGCATTTAGCTTGCAGGAATTTTATATTATACCTAATCTTGAATGATAATGTAAAATTTACCACAGAACTAAAAATTAGCAGTTACTTCTTTATGAATGTCACCTTTTGCTCATTATGTTTCTTATTCACAAACAGGATAACATGAAAACAAACATACCTGATGTGTTAAAAGGATTCATTTTGCAATCCTGAGAACAATTATGAGCAAATTCAGCTGGGAGAAAAAGTTTATTTGGGAAAAAGATGAAAGCTGGGACCTGTTTAAGAATGTTTATCAGTCACTAAAAAAACTATTAACAAATAGAAAAAAAGGAATACTTGCCTGAATCATCACACTGGCCTAGTGAAGTAAAAATAGATACAAAAAATAATCCACATCAGTGAACATAGGGAAATGGATTGCAATTAATATACATGAGGTGATTAAGAAAAAAATGAAAGAAGGAAAAAAAATCAATGTTATGTAGACTAAAGGACATCATCAACTTTTTAAGTATGACAAGCAAAAGAGGAATCTGAGCAATGACATTAGTGCTTTTCTGGACAGAAATTATAGCAATGCCAATAAAGATGCATGAAAACTAAACATGCTCAATAAATAAATTGTTTCTCCTTTTGTTGGTGAGAAGCAGCTTCTCTGAAGTTTATTCTTCCACACTAAGTGTGTCTCCCTGCCAAATGCACTTCTTTATTCCAGTTTCATGCTGGTTCATTGGGATTTTCAAGTGTTGTTATGGTCAGTGTTTCCTTTTTTATTGTCTTCTACAGTGCTTCCTTAGATTGAGCTTTTCTTTTTTGTGTCACCCTTTGGTAAGTGAACCTGAAAGGACACTACAAAGAAGTAAAGTCTGTGACATTCTCAGGAGGTGCCTGCAATCCCTCCATCACTGTCCTTGACCCACCTCTGCTAAGATGCACAGGTGCAGTTTACTCAGCTACTTTGATGTTTTAATTCACACTCAGCTTTGATAAATACTTACTTCTTTGTAAAGTAGCTTGGAAACATATTAAACAGCAGCTGTATCAGCACTTTTGTAGAAAAAGCTAGATTAGGAGGTTTTGAACCACCAGCATTGATTTTTAATTAATCTTAGACAAACAGAGAAATTCCAGATCAGTGGAATAATGCTAAAACTATGTGAGTTTTGTAGATGGTAAATAGGATGACCAAGGTCTAAACAGACCTATAAGCCCTTCATCAATCCCAAACAAAAAAGCCCAGAGCACTTACTATCAAATTTCATGCCATAAAGCTATTGTTAATCTTGCCCAAACAAGCTTCACTGATGACAGGGGTTTCCTGAACAAGACCACAAAAAAACCCGAATGGATTTGGTTGAAGCAAAAAGCATCCTGAAAGTTGGACTGATTTGAACAAAAAAGGAGAAAACAGCCATGAAAACTAAAAAAAAAACTGCAAAAAACCCACATAGTATTAATCCTTACCAGTTGCCTTGTATGTCCCTCCAACTTTACAGGGCTGTTTTCATTTAGACTTAAGTAGACAAAAACAATAAGGAAGTTAAGCCGAATAATTACATAGCAAAAAGAAAAGTCCCATTTGGGGTATCTTCCAGAACACTATGTATTTATTTTTAAAACATTACTGGATCCTTTATACACCTTTGGGTTGCGTTTTTTTTCTTTTTTTTCAGATCAAGAAGTAAAATTTTAAAAACACATGGAAAATAATATGCTCTTTTTTATTCAAACTTAAGTCTTCATGAAGTCCAGAGCCTTTAAATGTAGGTGCAGAAAATGACATTGATGCTTCCTTGTGGACTGCTTTTATATGTTTTTAGTTCATAGTTCATATTCATCTAAGGAGCTAAAGAAATATCAGTGCAATGAAGGCAAACAGAAATGGTAAACTTTCAGAAAGTTTTGAGGTTTCAAATGTCATATTTGAAAGGTCTATAATGTCATAATTTTTTGGTGATTTTTTTAAAGAAAAGGTTAGCAATCACTGTTGGAAAAAAGAAGACTTCCTAACAACAAATATTTATGGGGTGTTACTCCAGTTAGAATAAGCTTTTGCAATGTACACGTAGGTTACAATAGACCATAACACAATTAGCTAAGGTATGAATTAACTTTTGGCTTCCTATGTTGTACTACCTTGAACAATGTTTTTTTTCACAGAAGAAATAATCTGGCTTCTATTTACCAGTCATTCAAAAAGGGGACTCTCGACACATCTAAAGGCGTGTTTAGGAAGCATTATTTGCCCATAAGAGTCACAGATCGCTAAGCAGATTTACAGGCTTGTACAGAAGTTATCCTCGCTAATCTTTGCTTAAGAGTAAGTTGAGTCTGATACGACAGCTAAGCAGCTTTCAGTATTGTATTGAGTTACGCTTCACTGCTCGTAGTGTCTTTTTTTCCTGCTAAATGATCAATCTCAATTTAGGCATTGGGGGGGAAAGAAAGATGAAAGAGGATGGAGAGAAGGCAGTCCTAGTCTTCTCTTGGCCCTCTGTAAAGCACAACAATTTCTGATCCACTGATGGTTTCTGTGTTGAACTGGGCCACAGAGAATTCCAAAGCCTTGCATCAGGAGTGTTTGAACGGGGAGTGATTAACCATGTACATCACAGACACTTGCAGATAATAATGCAACACATTTATAATTAATACATTCAAAGCATCTGAGAGAGTGCCTCATGACTGCGAAAGTCGCTAAAAATTTAGATTATTTATAACCAAATATTTTACCTTCTTTCTTTAATTATTCTTCAGAACTACTCTCTTACAGATAGGAAATATGAAGCATCCAATTCTACTTTCCTATCCCTAAGTATGTATGATTTGTAGAAAGAGAAAAAAAATTTCAGCACTGATCTACAAATTGAATTACTGTGATTCTCTTTGTCAGGTGAAGAAGCTCAGTCTGCTACTCTGAGCAAGAAATTAAATAAAAAATTAAAAATATGTTAATTTATGATTTTTAAAAGAATCCTGCTTCTTGTAAAAGAAAAGTCAGTAAACAAAATAATCTCTCTACCCATAGCTGCCCAGGCAAGAAGTAGAGGATACAGAAGAAGCCTTAACACCTGGGGCAAACATCTCACCTTGCCAGCTGTTTATAAGAGTATAACAGTCCTACCTCTGTCTGATGCTAAAACAGACGCATCTGTTCCTCCAACATTCACTGATTGACTATTCTGAGCAAATTTCAATAGGAAAAGTCTTGGCAATGCCATTGCAAACCTTGAAACCACCACATCAGAAATTTTTATAGAAATACCATTCTTTTTGTGATTACATAACACTGAAAATTTACTCAGCACAGTACAACCATCAGACATTCTAGCTGCATGTGTTCCTGCATCCCCACCGTCACAGTGGGCCTGCCAAAGTCCTGTCCTTCCAGCCAGAATTTGACATGCTGTGAAAAGAGACCTTGAAATCAGAGTTGCTGTGCAGCTCGACTTGCTGATAACTGATCTATATGAGATAGCATGACAGAATGTGAACAATGATGTTTGACATCCCACATGTTATCACATGCCAGAAATGTTTGGAGGGTGGAACAGAATGACATAAAAAGAAATTATGTGCAGCATACTTTTCTTTCCACGCTAGTTAAGTGACATTGTTTTGGCAGTTCAGACTGATGCAGTAAGTACAATATCCTATATATTTTCTATTTTGAGGAGATACATTAATCTGACAGAGAAAAGATTTGACTTCCTTTTATTCCAGTTGAAGCTGCATATATTTAAATGCAAAGTACACATAATTTAGGCAACTGCTTGTAAATAATCTCATAGACTAAACCCCAGGCCATCACACTTGTTTCTCTAAACAAGGTAGACGACTTCATTCTCTCCACCTGAATTTTCTCACAGATTCAAAATAAACACATCTTAAAGCAAGACTATATATAATTTTTTTCATAAAAGCAACAACTGATGAACACAGAGCTTTTTCCAAATCAGCAGAGCATATTACACCCTCTCAGAGAAACAAGTGGCTAAAGCACAGATATTGCAAAGTTTCATTTGCCAGGGATCAACAGCTCTGGGATACAGCTTGTGCACAGAAAAAGCTTTGCTTCCCTCTCCATTAGGGGTCTGCCTACTCTTAAAAATTTGACTACAGGAACGAGTGGAGAGAAAACAGGAAACAGTCTGCCTTCTCCCTAAAGAAAAAAGGTTTTGCTTTCCTTGGCAGAACTTTTTTCCCCTTTACATTTCCCAGGTTTCAATTGTTTGGGGTTTGTTTTGCTTTTGTTTGGTTTTTTTCCCCAATTAATTTCCAGCTCTATCTTCAGTCTGAGAAAAATCTAGAATTCCACCCAAATGGCTATTTTTCTATTTAAACATACTAATGACTGCCTTTCTCACAACCTTTTGTTCAATATATTCCTCTCTGTTTTCCCGAGGAGTCCCTGTTCCTCTTTGCACCTGGTAGGAAACCAACGCTTCAAGATGCAGAACATCCTGAGGGCTCCTTCTCAGCTGACGCTGTCATTATATGGATGGTGTGCCATCCCTGGTTGGGCTGTCATTATATTTATTTTGCTTTTTCTCAGCAGAAACAACAGCCATCGATCCCCTTGCCATGCACCTGCCTTTCTACCTGTGCAATCTTACATCCAAACACCCCACTAACGACACTGCAATGGATGAGCTGTGTACGCACTAACTCAGGAAGTGATTTGGTAAAATTAACATTTAGAAGCAGGCACCAGTAGTTATTTCACACATTATTAACTTATATTACAATTCAAATAAGCTTACAGCTGGCAAAAAAAGTCTCTTCTGTAAAGTGATCTCAAACATAATAGGCTTAATCAGAGATAAATTAAATTAGTCAGTCATGCATACTACAGCATATTAGCACTGAGTAGTTATTAAATACAGTTTCTGTTATCAGTTGTGCAGGCAGTATTGTAGCAAACAAACTGCATGGGAAACCAGTAAATAAACTTTATGTTTGGGAGGCTACAT
Organism: Eopsaltria australis; assembly: GCA_034509425.1. Classification (NCBI taxonomy): domain Eukaryota; kingdom Metazoa; phylum Chordata; class Aves; order Passeriformes; family Petroicidae; genus Eopsaltria; species Eopsaltria australis. The sequence goes on along the minus strand of JAVTVJ010010674.1, from coordinate 1,256,716 downwards.
GTTTGACATTTCCTAGGTTTTATCAAATGTTACACGATCTTTACCACTATAACTGCCACCAGGTTAAGTCCCCATAAATGATTCAACTTCACTCCCAGGCAATTAGACAAAAGCAGAGCAGATAGAACTAATGAACACCTAGACAGCAGATGTTCAGCGAGGTTTTGTGTTTTGGAGGGGATTTCTTCCATGTCAGTTTTTGGAAAGAAAAAAGCATGCATGCATGAGTCATAGCTGGTACACAATTGATAAAGAGGAGACAGGCAACATTTCTATTTGTTATAAATCTTAATCTTTGTGTTTAGGGCTTTTCAAAATTTATTTTCTCCTTCAGTTTCACAACTACAGTTTGAAAAGGTCTTGTAATTGTGCGCAAATATTAAAAGACATTGCTGTTGCCTTGCTACTATCGTAACTTCATTTTCTACTGCTGTTACAGCAGCCAGCAGCATCACCTTCATCTCCAGCTGAAAATTTGTGTGAAAAAGAATACAACACAAAATCACTCACATGCACGTTACACGAGGAATCATTACTTTTGAGATAGGATCCTAAACCCATATTTTGCTCTCTCATCCATCTTTCAGAAACCCACCAGTACAGTACTTGGAAATATCATAACTTGCTGAGCCTGACCCGAAGACTTGAGAGCACATCTGACATTCTCTTACACTCTGCAAATTTAAAACTCAATGTAAGGTGACAAGAACATTAAGCTGCCCACAGACCAAAATGTGAAACTAATCAGTATCTGTTCTGAGCCACAGGTACAATAATTGGAAAATTAAAGTGCCTGTGAACTGCTGGGGCTGGCTGCATCAAAAAGCAACACCTTGAAATGATTAATGAAGACAAATGTATGCAACTATTTCTATTGACAACAACTTCAGACAATCACAAACTAAAAAAATAACACTGTGTTCTCATTTATTTGCTCTAAAGCTTGCCACTTCCAAGAACTGCTTGCTAGGAAACCTGTAGGCACTCACTGGTTAAAAAATGTTTTAACTGGAAGCTCCTTTAACTCAGATGTGGAAAACACAGGTTCTTTGCTATGCCCTACCGTAACTGTTGTCTGTGACAATTCTGGCACAGAGGACATCAGTCACAACAGAGACATTCAACATCACACCCTTCACCTGAAGATGTTTGCATGACCTGTAAAAGTAAAATGACTCAACCAATACATGGTGGCAGCACTCAACAGACTTCTTAAGAAAATCATTCACGGCAGTGTTGTTGCAAAATGTACCTTTCTTTTTTCTGCTCCCATCACATCCATCAGTGGCATGGCCAGTCCACTTACTCAAACAGGATGTCCTAATGTGCACCATCATGGATGGGGCTAGTGCCATGGCTCTGAACTGCACAAAGCAGCAGCTCCTTTTCTTAGGTGCAAAAGAGGGAGTGGGGCTAAATAAACTTCCTGAAAAGTAAATGGTGTATACATACACACACATATACACACACACACACACATATATATAGATATATAAAAATTAATGTGATTTTTTCAGAGTTTCCTCCTTCCCTTTAAAGCCCTGATAGAAAACAAAAAAAATCCTTCAGTCCTCTGGGATATTGCAATTGAGTCCCAAGCAGAAAAAAATTAAACAGTATCTATTTTTAAATGGAACTTACTGAATCTTATTAAGAGAATCTTGACTCTCAGGATTTTGATAGAATTTCCTAAGTCAAAGCATGTCACATGACTGGAAGTCACAGTGGAATGAAAGTTAGACTACAGGCATGGAGTATCAGTTAAGTCTTGAAGAAGAAAGGCTTCACCACTTTGAAGGCAATCTAAAATACAAATGACCAGCCCTGCATTCAGAGTATGTTATGACTATTCAATTATACTTATATTCAGCTGCTTGGAAATGCAACCAACTGTTGTGTCTTTATTGGGCAGGAACATGTGTAGTTGTGCTACCCATGGAGCTGTATCCATTTCTGCTTTCTTCCCCCACACAGTTTCCCCCACCATTTTTTAGCAAGACAGTGCTCAATCTGTTTCAGACAAGTCTTCATCAGGCCAGGCTTTTAAGAAAAGCAGTAAGAATGGTCTGTGGCAGACAAGGAGAATTTCCGCCTGTCTGTTTATTTCCATTAGAATGGTGTTTTGGATGAAAACACACTTGTGATCATGCAGCTGTCCAAAGGCAGGATGTTCTCACGCATTACATTTTCTGTCCTTTTCAGTTACCCATGATGGAAAAATATAAAGTATTATTAAAAATTTATAGATGTATTTAAAGTACAGTTGGGGAAAAGAGACTATGACAAAGGAAAGTCTCTGTGCAGATACAGGTCTATATTCTAATTCTAGTCAGTAAAGGCAGCAGAGACAGGAAGTTTTTAATAGCTAAAATCTGGTTTTATTCTGTAGCTCTTTCAAGACTTTCCTGCATGACCTTGGACAATCTCTGAGGTAAAACAGACAAACCTCTTTGTGATTTTAGATACCATTAGATATGAGAAGAAACCTTGAGCCTCTGTGAGAAATTTTGCACAGGATTTCCAAGGATGCTGAGAACAGAGTTTACGAGCATGTGGTGGTCTGAAAATTGGCCAAATGGCTGGACCTAGAGGGCTATGATCAGTGGCACAAAGTCCAGCGGGGACTGGTCACTTGTGATGATTGATACTACAGGGTGAGTACTGTTCAGAATCTTCATTAATGACCTGGACGATGGGGCAGGGTGCATCCTCAGCACGTTTGCAGGAGATATAAAAGCAAGAGGAGTGACTGATACACCAAAAGGTTGGTCTGCCATACAGGGGGACTCGGACAGGCTGGAGAAATGGGCTGACAGCAACCTTATGCAGTTCAACTGAGGCAGATGTCAAGTCCTGTCCCTGGGGAGGAATAACCTCATTACCAGTGCATGCTTAGCCATATCTGGAAAGCAGCTTTACAGAAAAGGACCTGGGGAACCTGTAGGACAGGTAATGTCCCCTTGCAACAAAGGCCGACAGCCTCCTGGACTGCACGAGGCAGAGGGTGACCAACACATCAAAGGAGGTGATTATTTCTCTCTATTAGCATTGGTGAGGCACAAGTGAAGAGACGGACCTGGTCTTGGGATCTCCAGCACAAGTCAAGACATGGACACAATGGAATGAGTCCAGCAAAAGGCCATAAAGGTGCTGCAGGCTATGGATTATCTTTGAGATAAGAAGAGGCTGAGAGAGTTGGGACTACTCAGCCTGGAGAAAAGGGAGCCTAGGGAATCATACCCATATGTATAAATATCTGATGGGATGGGAAACAAAGAAGATTGAACCAGATTCTTCCCAGTGGCACCCAGTGACAGGACAAGACAAAAAAGACAAATTGAAATACAAGAAATTCCATGTAAACATAAGAAAAACTTTTCTTTTTTTTTACTCTAAGCATGGTCAAGCACTGAGGCAGGTCCAGAGAGGTTGTGGCCTCTCCACTCTTGTAAATATTTGACATTCACAAGACCATGGTTCTGCACAACGTGCTGCCGCTCACCCTATTCTGAGCAAAGGGTTGGACTAGATTTCTAGAGATGCCTGCCAGCCTTACCCTTTCTGTGATTCTGCAAGGATCTGCAGACAGAGAACATTAATGGAAATGAGGTCAAGTACTGAAAGTACAAAACCTTTGAGATCACTAGTCCAACTGTTAGCCCAGCACTAATGCCACAACTAAATCATGTCACTAAGCAGTACATCTACATGTCTTTTGAATGCCACCAGGGTAGGTGACCCAAACACTTCCCTTGGGCAGCCTGTTCCAATACTTGAGAACCCCTTCTGTGAAGAAATTTTTCCTAATACCCAATCTAAACCTCTCCTGCTGCTTGTTACTTGGGAAAACAGACTGACTCCCACCTGGCTACCTCCTTTCAGGCAGTTGTAGAGCCATAACGTCCCCCTGAGCCTCCTCTTCTCCAGGCTGAACACTCCCAAGTCCCTCAGCCATTCCTCATTACATCTGTACTCCAGATCCTTCACCAGCTTCATTCCCTCATCCAACTAAGTGGGTCCTGTTGTCACAGAAGGAGATCAGATTGGTTAAGCAGGACCTGTCTTTCTTAAAACCATGCTGACTGGGCCTGATCCCTGAGTTATCCTGTACTGCTAGCTGATGAAGCACAAGAAGATTGAGTCATTTAGAGAAAGAAGGAGGAAACTATGTGATGGAAGAAAGGTAAAAAACAAAAGCGAGGACGCAGTGAAGGTAGGTGTGGAAAGAATGAAAATACATGGAAAGAGTACACTCAAAAGTAAATTGTGCAACCTGACATCTCTCCCACTTAAAAGGAAAGACTGGACAGCTTTTATCAAACTCTTTTCCAGAGCATTCACATACCAAAGAGTTAGCTATTACAAGGTGCAATTTCATAACGTATGCCAAATGCACCAGATTCCCAAAATTATAATTTACAAAGTTTAAACTACAGGTTGATCATTTTCAAAGCTCTGTAGAAAAGAGCATTTTCACACGAACACAGTCACAACCTTCCAGCCATCAATGCCATGTGGTTTCCATTAAGTAAAATATGAATAAAAACCTAATGACAGAAAAGGAAAATTTTGTTCCTCAAAATGCATTCTGAAGCTCACATCCCATCATCACTACAGCTCTAATGTCCCAGTCAGAGCTGAATAACAAGTAATAGATTAAAAAGCTCTGAATATGCACTTGATATTCTCCTCTTCCATTACCCTGCTGCACTCCCTGCTCTTTTCCCGTCCTTAGTCATTGGATAAGACTTACAGGAAGAGATTCGTCTCCGACACAGCTATTGAAAACCCGATAGTCTGATTTCCATTATTCAGTTTGATTTCTGTCACCTCTCTGAATCCATTCTCAGTGAAACATAGATTTCTTAACATCCATTACTCAAATGTAACTTCCTCATTATTCACAAGCACAATACCAGCTTCATTTTGCACCTGTTTCTTGTCTCCTAGCTAAAACCTCTTTTAAAGAATATCTTCACTTCTCACTCCTGAAATTTTTTCTTTACCCTAGAGCAGCATGTCTTCTTATTAGCTATGATATATTTTTCAAAATCACCTGAAATACTCCTCAAAACCTCCACATTTCCTGTTTTATGTCTGACCTGCCTCTACTTTCAGATTCAAGAATTATAGACTACCCCAGGGTTCAGATAAGAGGCACTCAGTGAAGTACTGTATGGACATTGCAGAATAAAAAAATCAACTTTATAAACAGAGCCTGGACAGTTCATCAAAAGTATAATAAACATCTGTTCTTTTGCATAAGCAGTAAGTAAACTGCCTTATGCATACAGGTTTTATTGTCTGCTTCCAATGAATTTATCTCATTTTCACTATCAATAAAAAATATGGATTTGGGGAAGCATAAAATGAGTTTAAGAAAAAATTTTTAAAACTCTCATAAAATGATGGATCTACTAAGTAAATACATTGATTTTGAATGCAATGAAATAGTGAACATTACTCGTTGCCTGTGAACATGTAGATAGGCAGAGGTAATGTCAGGATTTCCCCTAACAGCCCTGTTTTTCAGTGGTTTCACAATTTGGCCTGCAGACTCTCACTGCAGACTGCATTTGGCAAAGAACACTTCAGCCTGGGAGTATTTTCTTGCCACAAATAATTTTCAGAACAAATTAAATCTGGGTCATTTTTATGTAGTTAGCAGTGCAAAGGACATTTTCTATGCTTGTTAGTGGTCTTCAAAAAAAGGATTTTGATTTTAAAAAATTTGAAACATGGCAAGTGATAAATCCATAGAACTGTGCAGTCAAATCACTTGGGGTATTCTGAAGGCAAACTCAGTTAAAAATAAACAAAGGGTTTGACTAATTAAAAAAAATTAAATAAATAATAACAAAAAACCCTAAGGGTTTGACTTCTAATTTTTTAACAGAATATTTACAGTTCTTTTTATATGTGAGACTTTCCAAAGCCGTTCCTGATCTCCAAAAGAGATTTAAAGAATGTTTTAGCACACTCTTTAGCATACAGTCCTTTAGCAATGCAGAGGTTGCAAAGGTGTATTGGAGAGATGACACTAGAGAAAAATAGCCCTCATCATCTCAGCCTGGTGCTTTGCTAATCTGCATCGACAAACCAGTTTCAACACATTTTTAATCCTAAAAAAGGGACACTTTAATGTCTGTATTTAGCTCACCCCAGCTGTCCACCAATGACTTCATGTGAATTGTCTTATGTTAAATGCAGAAAAAATGGTGACAGAATTAATTCCCAGCTCTGACTAATCCGACTGGGATCTGAAAAGGAGATGGACATTCCTCTACTTGCATCTTTACTAGTATCAAAAGACTGGCAAGCAATACTAGGCCACTGTTTACACTTCTGCTGCCCTGCTGGTTTCAAAACCTGTAGTCTCTTCCAGAGCTGTGCAGACTTAATGTTTGCAGCACATTTGTATAGGTGACAATCACTTAAATGTAAAGAGCAACTTTGCTGCTATGACAGTAAAGGGAGAGAAAATCTGGTTTCCTCTCCTGTTGTTGCACTCTCCTATACAATCAGTAAGAACAAAAAGCCTGAATTTACTGTAGAAACTGAAGAGGAATGGATGTGGCTCTACAGAAACAGGGAAAGGACCTCTCAAAAGATATGCCACTTTATTGTTTTGGCATATAAAAACAAACAAATATCCATGCCTCCAGCTCTTGCACACAAAAGGTCAGTCAATTCCATATATATTAGTGCTGTTAACTGCCCCTTCTTCCTCCCTGGCTCTGTGGCAGATGTAGCAGGAGACATGCCTATATTCCATTTACTCAATACCCATCCTACCCATAATATCACATAATCAGCTTGGTTCAAGCTAAAATGCCAACCTTTGTGCTGGGGCTTAGCAGGTATAGGCAGATGATCCCTCTTCTGCTACTCTTCACTTCTCAGGCACCGACCTCAGAGAATTTTTATTGAATTACCAAGCAATAATTCAATATTTTTGCAAATACCAGAGCACAGCCTGTCTGCAAGGCTGGAACTCTGGACCCTTTTGTAAGGCTGCTTATTAACAACGTGTAATAATTCTGCTGTGACAGAGAGAGCCTGCAGCTATGGAAAGAGTATCCAGGTGGACCTGTGTTTGCATTTAGGTAGATGGATGGGCATGTGCAAGGCTGGGTGTTATGAAGAGGAAAATGTGACACCAGAGAGGGCTCTAGCATCTTGGAGAACCCACAACCACCTCCACACACCTGCAGTCCTTTAGATCAATCTATCTGTCCCTATAGTGCAGGTGTTAGAAAGGTGGATGGATGGATGGATGGATGGATGGATGGATGGATGGATGGATGGATGGATGAGAGTTTTGTGAGTTTCTGGAACAGCTCTTGGATTCTAGGACAGCCTTGATGGCTAGAAGGACAGATGCACATGGTTAAAGGTAAACACCTTGCACAGAAGCTGTTTCTGTGTCCTAGTGGATTCTCTGGTGGCTGATATTGGAATACCCAGTTGATGCTTTTAAGGGTAAGAACTGACTCTCAGTACAGAAGCAGGATGCCTGAGGAGTATTTTGGAAAAGCTGGCAGTCATGTGCTTTGAAAGAGTCAAGCTTCTAAAAGGATGTCTGTGGCTGACTGCTTTTCAGTGTCACATGAAGGCTTAATCTCTCTGGGGAGGTTGGACTGGATTAGGTGGTTTGTTCAGGGTTGGCAAGAGTGTTTTTGTAACCAGTGCCAAGGCTGGAATAAACTGGAGCACAGCTATACTGAAATGAATTAAAATGCCCAGATACTCAGGAACTCAAACAGCATTCTGAGGTTTGTTACTTCAGTAACAATTTTTCCAAGCTTTAGGAGAAACAGCTTCAAGAATACATCTTTCTTAAGATTCTATATTAAATAACAGCATTTAAATGTTACATTTTATAGCTAGGCTGTATTGAGTTTTATTTAATACTTGTAACAGAAGGCACTCATTTGGGAATATGTTCTTTTGTTATGATAAATGGTACAAACACAGGAGAAATCTCATGCAATGCATGGAATTACAGAGGTCTACATCTGAACTGTCAAACAAGGGGTCTTTACAACCTTCAGAGACTACAATTTCTTCTATAGCTACTCTGTTTAAAAGAAAAATTCCCACTAACATAGTGCTTCTATCATTAATGTGTGGTTTGGTGCAGGATATTTACAGGTGCATTAATTAGTGGGAATAATTGATCTAAGTTTGTAGAATAATAAGTTAGTAGTACCATCTTCAAAGAGGTGCCCATAACCTGCAAATCTCATAAACTTCAATGCTGATATGTGGAAGTTAAACACCTGCAGAAGGCAGGAAATAGTGCTTTGGGCAGTTAGTTTTGGTGTTCATATATTCACATGAACTGCAAAATGAGAACAGACAACTAAAAATATCTTAATAAGGCACAGTGCCAAAAACAATGAGACAGAAACATTTTTCTGGTGAGATTACTCTGCAGTAATTTAAAAGGAATAGTTTAAAAAGTAGAAAGAAGATAATGATTGCAGGCAAGTTACGTTGCAAATGTGCTTTTCCTTAGCAAGCTGTCACTGTGTACAGAGGTGAAATATAAACCTGTGAGTAAAGAAAATACATGCCTATATTTTAAAATATTATGTTTATATTTTATTATGTCCTATTTTTTCAAATGCTGTTAAAATTATCAAGCATAAAACTAATATTTATTCCTCTATTATAAGCACTGAGCTACACTGCAAACTCGGGACTTACAGCTATACAAACACATCTTATTTATGTACACAAGGAGAAATATGTCTTGTTGGGAATTCAGTCCAAGTGTGTGGTCATCAAGCTTTAAATCAGAGACTAACATGAAGATGTATGTAAAACATTTACTCTTCTATTATTACTATTATCATAACTATTATTATTTCTTAAATTATTTTTCAGTAGCATTTTTTTTTTCACTTTCAATATTCTGCCACTTGTAGAGGTGCACTGGTTTCTGCTCAATTATTTTTCAGAGTAAATAAGTAAGTAAATAAATAAAAAGAAAACTCACTCTAGAAGTGGTGATTTGTTAGGGAAAGACAGAATATACCCAAGAGAACCAGACTGCAGAATATTTGCCTTCTCTATAATGAAGCTCCAGATCCTAGGCAATTGCAATTACAGTCCCTTCCACAGCAGGAACTGCTGTTGTTATTGATACCTTTTATAGTCCATGTCATGTAGAGAGGCTCCCAGAAGGTTTGGTATTTTAGGAGCAAAGCAGGCTGGATTGAAAATGGAAGCAGGTTGAAAAGGCTGACATTTCTGCTTGTCTCCCCTTAGAAACAATTTCCAGTACATCGAGATATGAAGAACACAGGAAAAGTAAGTTATGACACTGGCCTGGTTTAAACTGATAAAAGCAATCCCAATTGAGAATATGGATTGTATTCTTTCCCCTTGAATGGCAATGAAAGAAAACTATATATAAAATATTCTCCTTAAACAACTTCAACATGCATATTTTTGATTGAATAATCCTGTAGATCTGTAATTGTAGTTCAGAACTTCACCAGCCATGAAGGCTGAAGTTTTCTATTTGAGATATCTGCCTCAGGCTTTTCTCCCTCACCTATCCTCTCTTGTCATCTTGCTCCCATAAGATCAAAAATTAAAATCAACTTGTGCTAGTTCATCTAAACAACTGGGTTGTTTCTGAGAACATGGTTGACACGGATATTCTTTCTGTATATTGCATTTTTTAAAAAATGTTCTAGTGTCCCCAGGAAAACACACATATTGAGCAGGGTCAAGCAAGGCTGAATTTGCTTCATTTGTGAGTGCCTATTCAAATTTCTCTGCATAGACCTGTGGCCTGTGAAATGGTTATTGCCTGTCCTCAGCAGAGAATTCACACATCCTCATACATCTGACTTCTGGTAGCACCAAATTCTCCGTAGATGATGTCTGCACTTGAGTGTAGCCCAGCCCAGGAAGCTCCGGTCCCCCAGTTGTACCTTCACATATTAAACTGACCTTATTCCAAGACCACTCCTGTTGACTCTGGGCACTATCTCTAAGACTGCAAAGAATCCGTTTCTTTGTGCCCACTCTTTCCCCTGAACTAATGTCCTGTTGCCATAGGAGAACAGAAAGCTTCAGAGAGGATTCATGTGCCCTCCGTTTGCCTCCTAGAAAAGGAGACATTAGGATCTGGAATTGACTGTTTAGAGTGAACGGAAAAAAGGATTTTCATGAGGGGTAACTGATCTTAGACACTCCATTTTAGCTATATATGATCTTACCTGTGTGTTTGATGATGGTATGAGCTGTCCCTGGAAAGGTTTATTTGTCTGCAGAGGATACAGGGTAAGTTCTGAGAGGCTGGCTCAAATGTCAATGTCTATGTTTCAGATGACTCAAAAAGGATAGGCTAAACTTACTCATTCTGATCTTGTGCAAAGAAGTAAATGGTGGATAGAAAAGACACCAAGGTGAATAAAAGATGTAGGAAGAGACAGAAAGAAAAAAGAGAGAGAAAAAAAAATAGGGACAGAGTGTGGGGAGAAAACATAGGAGTGGCAGAATAATCATCAGCTTAGAAGGTGTAAAAGTCAAACTAGTCTGTAAGTAATGGTTACATGTCTCTCTTCAGAATGTGGAATTGATCCTAGAGAGCTTCATTTCTCACATTCTTCCGTTTTAACAAAATACCTCTGAAATTCACAAGAAAAATTACTGTCTTCGTCCTCTTTTAATTTCTGGTGTCCACAGAGGGCAGACAGTTTATCATTATTGTCAGTTGCTCAACTAACTCAAATGGGAGAGGTATGAACTATGAATCCAGACATCTTAACCTACAGTTAGCCTGTGAGTGGTACCATGTAAAATACCATTTCTAGTCTCTTAGTTTTAAAAGAAGAGACACTATAGGACTCTTAACTCTCAGGAGGCAAGCAATATCCCAATCCAGGTAGTGTTATTATATCCCCTTTAAACAGGATACAGATTAGGCATGCGACTCTACATTAACGTTTGCTTCATTCAGCAGTTCAGTATTGGTTATTTTTATTGACTGGCTTTAGGGTGAAAAGTGAAGATAATTTTATTTCCTTGCAGGACTCACAGCTACTTAGCTGCAGAAGGCTGAAGATATTTTGGGAATAGAAGGTGGAATTACAGAAAAAAGAGGCCGTATGTAGAGGCAGTGGGATTTCAGTGCCGAGAGCCAGTTTCTTCATTTGCCAGTTATAAATTATTTTGGGGGTGCTGGATGAGCTATGCAAATCAGAAAACTTCATTTTGGTTTGGAGGTGACATGGCAGGAGCACAGCTATAGATTGAAAATACTATCCATTGTGTCTGGAACATATAAAATGCTATGAAATACTCTGGAAAATCAATATCCCAGCTTGGACACTAAAAAATAGGTCAATGTATTTGATAAAGCTCAACTGGGACAAATATCTCCTGGGAAATTCAGCTTTCCCATTAACCTCAGGGATGGTTAATTTCCAGATGATTGAAACTGGTTTAACCTGTTAACCATACCTCTAGTTCCCAAAAAGAGATAAAATCTTGCCTTTGTTCCATTCTTTTTCTTCTGTGTCTGATCTGACAATGATTTTTTTTAAAGCAGGACCTTTATATCTGAACAGCAGTTAACACCTCTCCTATTGCTTAATACATTTTGCTAATCAATAGCTATGAGACAGTATGAGTGTGGTTCATCTTGCTGAACGCTGGACATCTGCAAAGCAGATATTTAACATCTGAGGCTGTTTTTACAGGCACAAGAGAGAAATGGCTGAGTTTTGGCAGCCAGTTCATCTGACCTATTTTAGACATGCCTATTTCTCTTGTCTAGCTAGACTACCTTCAGGCAAGTACCACCGCTATAGACATCTGCATTGGACAGGTTCAAATGTGGGCAAAACAAAAGCCACCTGCCAAATAACCTTTCAAACAGAGAGGCCAAAATCACTAAAATTAAATGGGTTTACATAAAAGTAAATTTCTCTCAACATTTTTAACATTTTCATACACCTTACAATTTTCTACTCCTTATTTCTTGTTGTCCTTATCTTGGAGAGATTTAGGATATTGAACATGCACAGATAAGCCTCCATGACTACCTACTTTGACAGATACACAGATAAGAATGTACTGTTAAAGTGATTTAGCAAGGTTGAGGTATTTAGGAACGGCTTTAAAGATGCTTCGAAAGTAGTTTAGTACCACAAAGACATCATTAAAGCATTTATAGTTTTTTCTGCTTTGTAAGGGGGCCTGGGGTGGAAAAGAAAGAAAGGAAATCAGGAAGAAAGAAAGGTGATACAAGTATAAAACCTCAGCATTAACTCAATGCCAAAAATAACAAAAAAAGCATAGGACTATCCCCAGGATGCTGTTTTGATCTGGCAGTTTTACTCAATTTTACTAAACTTCCAAGGACATGTAAACGCTGAATGTTCTCAGTCTTACGCTTTACCCTCTGAGTGAAGAAGGTCTCTTCCTTCTTTCTTCAGCCACTGTTATCTGCTGAGAGAGCTACAGGTGGGACACTTACAGACAGGCTTATGAAGGAGCTTTTCACCCACCATTTACTTTTGCATTGTACTTTTTATTGAGACCTATCATTTCAAGCAGAGAACTCTGTACAATGCAAAACAGAAAAGAGACATTCCTTTGTTTCTGCTGAACTGCACCCTCGTGGCTTCTCTTGCTGCAAGACCTCTGCAAAGAGCTGCCATAAAGAGAGCCTGAAAACTGTGTATGGTTTACACACAATATGAGTATGTTTAGAGGGTGCTGGTCTGACTGATGGAAATTTTATTTCATATATTGATTGTATGTTTTAAGCTCTTTGGCAGAAGTCTTTGCTCAGACAAGAAGTGAAAGGACTCTAGCAAACTGGAAATACTTTAAATTTTCTGATATAATATCTTTGATTTTAGTTCGCTGCAAATCTGCTGCTTAGCTGAAGATGAATCAGGTACTAAACAAAGCCACATACACAGCAACCGCTTGTGAACACCAAGGGTCTTTATTTTCTAAAGACACCCCCATCAGATTGTAGAAAATGGCTTTTTCCAGTTTAATACTATTTTTTAAATTCTGATAGAAGTATCAAGTGAACTTGTATTCACTTAGAAACTGCTCTTACTTCCATGCACGATAATTGAAGCAGTAACTTCAAGTATATGGTGTTCTGTCTCATGTATATAAATTATTGTTACAAATTTGCAGAAGTCAAATTAAAACCTAACCACTGTCAAAGCCTTAACTACAAAAGACTGGATCACATTCTGTAAAATGTTTTGGGATATAATCTAAAATCCATTCAAAACTTAAAAACATGAGACAAAAGTCCCTTGAGTACCATAAGGCTTCATTGTGCTAATTTATGGCCATGCAAACATGATGTACCTACATAAAAGGTACTCACAGGAGAAAAGGATCTTCTGTGTCACTGAACATATGTCACTACAGTCACTGTATGTGTGATGTAGGGTCAAGATTTTTCCATTTTCTCTGACACTAGTCTAACTAATCACGAGCAATGTAAGAGTCAACATTTAGTTTTACAGGCTACTGGGAGTTATATAGTGATGAATGTATAGAAATTCACTTAGAATTTTTTTTCACAATGAAAGTAGGACAAAATTCTATTCTTTTCTTTGATGATGGAAGGGAGTTATTAATTCTTTTTTTCTACAGCAGTGCAGAAAAAAGGTACAGATACAGTCCATAAAAGTTTTATGAAAACTCTTATTTACACTGTGCTTAAAAAGAAACAACATCTGTGACTGCTTTATAGTTTCATTGTTTGCAGACAAAATTTAGCTGGTTTACAAGTTCCTAATGCAAAAGCAGCTGAAACATAAAATTCATCACTGCACTGAGTTCCACATTTGCCCTTTCGCTAATACAGGCCCTGTCAGGCTACAACAACTGAGGAGAAATAGTTCTTCAAAAGTATTAAGGAAAAACACGTTGGCAAGATTTAAAGTGTAAGAATACTGATTTCCTTAAAATAGCTGACAGTAAAATAGCTACTTACTTGTTCAGTGGCTGCAGTTCCTAAAGAAATATTGTGTGACTAACTCCTTGGTTGCTGTGTCACAGTCTTGGGATGATCACTGCCCATTGCAGTAGAGTCCTTCATACTTTTGTGTTTCTAAACTGGTGGTGCACAAAGCTGGATTTACCACACCATCCACACAAAATCCTAGTGTCATCCAGCCACAACCCAGTGCAGAATTGAACCAAGAGGCCACAGAAGACACATATGTGCAGCACGGGTGAAAGAACTGCAGCTGCTCTGCAAACAAGGCAGTCTTCTGCATGTCTGTGTGTGCACAGCCATGCACATACACACACACATACACACACCAGAGCTTGCAGCTTCCCAGCAGTCAATCCCCGATAGAAATACTACTTAAATTGTGCCAGTGCTGCTGCTGTGCCCCACTTCACTTCTCTCTTTGATACAGTAACATACTAACATTTAAATGGAACAATTCCACTACTTCAATAAATTTGTTACCCACAGGCACATTTCTGAGAGAAACTACTCAAGCAGGCTTAAACCTTATCAAACTTCCTCCTTGATTCTGGGGTCTTACCAGCCAGCTTACAGCATATTTTGAATCATGAAAAAAGCCACTTTGTGTTACGTTCTTCAATTGCCATATTTACCCATTTGTTAAGAGAGGTTTGGGACATACTGCAAAACTTCAAGGTGCCAGGAAAGCTTATGAACAAGAAGCACCACATAATGACAGAAGGATTTTCAAGACAGATTTGACATTCAGAGTAAAAGGGCAACACAGGTTGGGGGAGAGATAAATATAAGATGGCAGAGCTCATCTTTGTATTTAGATGAGCAGTCAAATCTGATGCTCAGGAGCCATAGGGGATGGATGACATTAGGTCTGCTGCCCTGCAAAAATGATAGTGAGATTTCTTTTTAGTGCTGGTGTACAATGTTTCTGCAAGACAGCAGGTATATATACATCCCCAAAAACCTGAAGGCTGCCCTGAGATGAGTGACATGTGTTTTGGTAACTCACTTGCATATCACTGAACAATCTGGAAGGCCACAAATTGACAGTTGTGCAATTCTTCAGGGGTTACAGAGAAGCAAAGCTGAGAGGATCTGTGCATTGCAATGGATGTTGCTCAAGCCCAGGGCTGTGCTGCTTTGTTCCAGAATGCCCACAGGGATGTTCCAGATACAAAGTGACCTTAGTGGCAAGGGACATGAACTTTTCTCTCAGTACTCAGGCAGTTTTTCAATGGATTTTGACAGGGACTTCCAATTAATAAAATCATATTTCAGCATTAAGCACGGTTCAATATCTTTATTTGAAGATTGCAGTGCAATTGGTTTTTCCTGCCAACTGGTTTCAGTTCAGAATTATCTTTACTTTTTCTATTGATCTTTACTCCTGTTGAAGAAGCCTTTATTTGCCCTCATTAATGCAAGCTGGGTTAAAAACTTTCTGTGCTTCTGGTATTATAGGTAGCATGTACCATGTTTTGATTAGGACAACATCCCTGGGCTATTCAGGAAATTTGTGCAGCTGCATCTTGAAAATGGAATCCTCTATCCTTTCCTGACCCTAGAAATCTTCAGTTGCCTGGGATGTATGTGATTCGGTCCAGCCTTATCACAAGAGCTTTGAAACAAGGTGGGTTCTGCTTGGCCTCCAGGTCTCTGTAATGGAGTAAAAAAGCATGACACATATCTGAGTTCCTTGATTCTCCACTTCTTGTCCAGGAAATGTGGAAATCCTGCTGCAGATTATGGCACTATAGCCCCAACACCTGATAGAATTGATGTTCTCAGTTGAACTGACGACCACGACTCTTAACAATGACCAAACTCCGTGTCTTTTAGGTGAAATATTACCAGTTCATCAAATTGGCATTTTCTAGATCGGTTGAAAAACTTCTGGAGGTTCTAATAGTAAACAGCAACTATGTGAGTCCAGTTTGCCCACTAGTATCCTTTCCAGCCTTGTCCTTCACCCTTCCTTGGTTGTGCAGTGGCCACTGCATTGGCACACAACACGGGATGATTTGGGGTTTGTAAGCAGAACATTCAGAACCACTCTATTGACAGGTGTAAAGGAATAGAGAGCTCACATTTAGAGATGTTGACTCTGCTGTGCTAACACAAGTAAAATATAAAGGGGGGAAAAAACCTTTATTTTTATTGTTAGCATTTGAAGATTGCATTCTGAATACACTCTGGGATTAGATCTCCTGAGTCAAATAGCACTGTATTTACCAACACTTTTCAGAGAAGAATGGCCTTTTAAGTGATGCTTAGCAACAGCATTCTCCATTCTATTCTATTAATTTTAACTCTTTCATGTTTATTTTTCCTTTTGAGTGAAAAATACACAAGAAGAATTTCATTCATGCTCTGAATGCCAGCACGTTCTGATGGATGGCAATAGGCACAGGAAGCCCTTCTGCAACTCTGACATTGCACTCAAAGTCTGCCTGGACCAAAACTCCAAGCCTGCAAGCCCATAATTGATGTCAGTCACCTTTCTATGGATGTGCTTTTCAGTCCTCTATTAGCTTACACTCTGTCCAGAAACAGAGGGCTGTCAGACTGAAGGATAGACAATACTTGCAGAGAGCAGGATGAACCACAGCCAGTGAGAAGTTATGCATCTATGTATCCCACAGAAGTAGACAGAGCTATGCTGATCAAAGTCACTTAGGAATGAATAGGTGTGCACTGGACTCCAGAAACAGAACAAGAAACATGATGTTTAATCTTGCAAAAAAGAAAGAGGGGTATGGCTGAGGGGGCATGGCCACGAGGTAATTCTGTACCATTTCACATCATTGCCAGGGTGGGAGTAAGGGATTCTCTGGCTTCCCAGAAGAGGAGCAGGGGTTTCTGTGGAGGAAATGTGCCAGGAGGGGGAAGCCATCCTCCTTTGTTCATTGTCACCCGGGGTCTGCAGGAGCATTTTGCATGTAAATCACTCTCTCTTTTGTACACGTTTGTTATTAATATGGTTGCCATTACTGTTCATTTTCTTATCTCACTGCTATTTCCAGCAAACTTTTCTTATCTCAACCCATGAACTACACTTTTGTTCCTCCAGCTCCCAACTTTGGATCTGAACAGTAAAACCAAAATTCTTCCTTCCTGCAGTTTCAAGTATTTTCATTTCTACTCCTTACTGTATAACTGGACTTGTGTTACTACAAATCACATTTATTTGGACTGTCATGTGAGTTTGCTGAGTGTTTTAATACCATTCTCTACCAGATAAATCAAAAAAGAAAAAAAAAATCAGCTACTTTGATCAGGACTAAACCATGAAATCAGAGTTCACACATAATACTTAACCTAAATAAAGAATTCATGGGAAACAGAATCTTGCTATCATAATATTTATTGGAAAGGTATACAGAAAGAAAAAATCCATACATGCTTCTCAGGAAAGCATAATTTCCCAATGGATACTGCTCTATTCGACTTGAATCTAAACTAGCACTGTAGATTCTAATAGCACTTGGCAAGCTGCAGACACATCATTTTTAACTTAGGCTTACATTTGAATTACCTGGAACTCAAATTTCCAATGTGACCTTTTCAGGGCTTTGTTTAGGAACAAAAAAGGTTCTCACTGGAGAGAGAAAACACCTTTTAGAGAGCAAGATATATTGTTGAGGGCAGAGACTAAAATAGGTCGGAGCTGCTGCTAGTTTAGATTTAAATGAAACAATGACTGTGTACATAAGCTTTGTTGCCTTCAGATGACAAAAGGGAATATAATTTTTTTACATTTAAACCAAAATTTGTGATCTTTTGTACTATGCTTTCAAGTACTTATTTATTCACCCTAAGCTTGAAACTTATAAAATGCAGAAACATGAAGGTTTTTCTGTTTGCAATAATGGACACACTAAAGATGTGCATGACAAACAGAATGTTTTTATTTGTCTTCAGTTCTGCAAGGAGTTCTGCACCAAAGAACATAAACAATGAAAGCCAAAGCATTTCTCACCTCTCAAAACAGACCCTGCAGTCTTTAATGACCATCTAAAATTCCAGCATATTAGGATCATATTAGAATTTTATTTTTCTTTTCCTGAAGGTCTGCTGATAGGAGAAGTGCAGAAAATCTGACTAGCAGTCCTGTTCTGCTATGTAACCACATTTATACTGGAGCTGTAGACTGGTTTTGTTCCTCATTTCCTTTATCCTTCCTAAGCTGCACTGGCTTTTAAACTGCCTTTTCACTGCTGAGTTCAGAAATATACAACAGGAAATTTCAACTGCATATTTAAGTGGAAAGCATGGGAGAGCCAAAAAGAATTCTGAGTCTTTTTGTGGTGTGCTCAAAGACACAAGTGGAGAAGAAAGCCAAAATAGATATGCTATCTAATTGCTAAATATTTACTTAATGCAATCATCATTTATTGAGGAAGAACAAGAGTCCAAATATTTATGACAGATTATAGCATTAGTTACTATAGATGGGGTTTAAAACTAATTTGGGGGAAGAAGACTGCTATGACAGATAAAGATCAGTTTACATTATTCGAACTGATTATGCCCTTAATTTTCAACAAAAAAAGCAGAGCAGTTTAAAATCCACCACAGAATTAAATGGCTCTTCCTCTGAGCTAGCCCCTTTCCCTTTAGCCCTTCTTCTGCCTGTTTCATTTATGGATGCAAGCCTGAGTTCGTGGCCACCACACAACGTGTGTCATTCTGATGCAAATGACAAAAGACAGGGTAATACATTCTTTCCTCTTCTCTATCATTAGAGGCACACCAAAAGGGCAGAAAGAATTACTTTGCTCAGTTTTATCCCTGCAACCACCTATAAGCCTGAAAACCACTCTGCACAGAGACGGTAGGAAGTGCAATAGGACAAAATACCTCTCATCTCTGGGCACCTGATGGGCTCCAGCCAGAAATCCATGCAGACAATTGAACCATCATCCTCTGAAAAGAGTTGAATGATCTTTGAGGTTTTGAAATTGTATGTTTTCAATCTACGGATGTCTTGGCGGGGAAGGGAAAATTGGAGTAGGTAGGCTACTCCACCTCCCCAAGGACATAACTCATTCATACAACATGGAAAAACTTCGGACAATGAAGGAAAGCTACCAGTATCTGCTCAGAGTGGCTGCAGGAATTAGTGAACATGACAATTAGGGGATGCCTAGAAAACATCACTTTTGTCCCATCTAATGGATCTAATTTATATGAAGCGTATTCAAAACACCACTTAAGGTTATTACCACATCTCTGAAATAATTTCATTCAACTGACTAACTGAAACACTTTATGTACCTTTTATTAATGCATAAACATGATTAACTTGCACTTTACCCATCTGAAATATTAAAATGTTAAAATAAGCAGAAAACCAGAAAATTACTGGACATTTCCTGGTTGTTGCTGAGTGAGACAGGCAGGTAGAATGAACCATAACCAACCTGTGACCCTTCCCTTCAATACTAACGCCACTAATGAAATCCGATGTCAATCATGAACCCCCATCAAAACAGCATGATCACTTGTCATCAGTCCCTTAGAGCAACATAACAATCTGAAAATTGAATAGGAAAGAAGTGTTTTGCTAAAGAGTGTCTCGGCAAAGTGGCTGCCTTTATATTCAGCTTATACAATGAATGCTGCATCTCCTTTTGGTTGACTGCAGTCGGATTAAATTTAGATCTAACATGAGGTACATACTGCTATACAGTCACCTCCAGCTGAGATTCCATGCAGCGTTGTTAGAAATACATTATTTTTTTCAAAGATGCAGTGTGAAAGCAATTTTTTAATGCTCTAATACAACCAAAAATTCTCTTTCCCTTCCCAATAATATTTTCCAACACTGTGGCAACATGAATTACATAAAACCTCTCTGGGCCAGAAAAGATAGCTTGAAGAATAAGCAGTACAAACTCAAGAATTCTGCTTCAGATCATTAAAAGATGTTTTATTCTGAATAACTTAACTAGGAAAAGAAAGACAAATTACATGGCAAGAGAGAGTGGAAAATTTTTAAGTAAAAGATTATTTCAAATAATCTGAAGACAAATAAGATAGAGTAAATAGAAATTTATACTAGTATTAATGGGGCCATGATAAGGCTAAATGTAGGTCTGCACTGTCCCATCTGGAGGGACTGTGTTTACACTGTTTCCACTTCTGTAGGCTTTTTTGTTTGATTGCATCTAATTGCTTTATGATTTACTGTTCCTTCAATTCTTGCATGCTTTCCATTACATTATATACCCATACCTATAAGGAAACTGTTCATCAGCAGATCACATGGATTTGTTAGTTGTCTACATAAGTTCTTTTTTCATAAAACAAGTATGTGTAAATTATGCATGCTGCTTTGTTGCTGTAGAACTGTTCAGACAGGACACGCTTAGATCCTTTCAAGTTGCTAGAAAGAGCAAATCCTGTGGTGAACTGAGAGGGGACACACAAAGACTCAGTTTCCCCAGCCATACTGAGCTAGGGCCACTCCTCATGCAAACAGGCTGTAGGCAGACAAAGTCTCCCATTGATACCCTTACTAGTGGGGTAGATGTGGCAGTCACTTGAAGGCGTCAGAGACTCCTTCAAGGGACTGTCTCAACCACTCTATCAACATCTACAAGAAGAGCCCAGAGAACAGCAGGTGCCTAACCCTGCTTGTACAGCAAGAGATGTGAGGGGAGCGTTCCTCCTGCCCGCTGACAGCACAGCTGAGATCCCCTTGCAGCACACATCCTCTGAATTCTGTCCAAGCATTGCAGCATTGTCTTTGCAGCACAGACTTTGCTTTAAAAGTCATCTTCTGGCACTCAATTTGCAGAATAGCTGGCTGTTTGGCACCCTCCGCACCAGATGTTATCTTGTAAACTCAATGAACAGATGCCTATTCCATTCTCACCATAAAAGAATAATCAGAGTTACCACTTAATTCTGTGATTCAAAGTTAATGATATTTAAGATTTATAAATATGCAACAGAAGCATGTTAATTCTGTAAATGTACTAAAAAAAGGCACGTAGCTCAGGAATGAAACAAATATTTCATAAATATGCCTAACAATAAGGATTTAATTTATTAGCAGTTTTGGCAGAACAACTTCAGAGAAGATTGCAGTTGTGAAGCACGTTTGTCATTTGACAAAGGGGAAGCTGTTACTCAATATAATAACAATACTAGGTTTATTTTCTTTTAACTATTCATAAAAACCAGCCTGAAAAATTCTCCAGATCAGTTTGCTTCTAATCTCAAGGTGGATTTCGTCCCATACTTAAGAGACCAGACACCAAGGACACACTGTGTCACAGATCCCGTTATATTTATGAGGCTAGTTATGGCTTCACAGTAATCAAAAGTTTCATGGAAGGAATTCTCAGACTCCTGTTTCATAGATGGATGACTAGGGCACTTCATATGCCTTTTCTGACTCCTCCACCATGGCTACTTCAATCCTGAATGTGATAGATGGAGAAAACTAGACATCAAAACAGCAGAAGGTTAAATTAATCATAAATCATTGCACTCCATCAATTTATGCATTTATCTTACTCTGTGCATCTAAAGTTGAATGAAGTGCCTGGAGGTTTTTGGTTGAGCAAACTGAAGTAATGAAAACAATTTCCTAAATAAAATATAAGCATTGTCAAGAGGTCATAAATAGAAGTCCAGCAAGATGAGTTTCCATCTTAAAAGGAGCAGAAAATTGGTTTCTTCAGACCCACAATCAAATGCACCAATAAATGAAATTTTGCCTATTGAAACAGAAAGACAGAGCACTGCAAAATGTGATAATCCTGCAAGTTAAAAAAGGTTTTATATTATAACCACTGCTGTGACCACAAGGTTAGAGAGACAATTTATATAAACCACACCAGCTTGTTCATCATCCCTCAACAACATATTCATTCAAGACCAGTTCCTGGTTTTGTTTCCCATGAAATCAAATGTTGAAGATCAGTTATCAAGTACGTCAATCTTAAAGAATTTAGCATTCCCTCAAACTCATGTACTTCCCTCCCTTACTTTTGGCAGCTTCTCTTTCATTGAAAAATAATAATATAAAGGAGACAGTGAAATATTCACCCTGAGTATTAAAGTTCAGAGAACGACTACTGGAAACAGCCAAGATTTTTTGAAATTATTTTTTTAATTAGTTCATAAGAAAAGTATCAGGCACAGCAGTAGGAAAGAGGTGGTAAAAAACAGTACATATAAGATCTAGAGGAAAAATGTATCCCTACTCAATGATATTGGTCTAACATCTTGAACCCAAACTGCATAATATTTGCCATTTTTTAACACCCATGTAAATGACACTAAATTGGTCTGGAAGGTAAAGATACAGGCAAGTGGTGAAATACTGCAGTAAGACTTGAAGCCATGTTAAAAACAGGAAGAACCAAGGATCAACAGGAGCAGATGTGTACAATGAAATAGTTGCTGATGAAGACCACACATGATCCACATTTCATAACTTTTTCTGGTTTGTTTTTTTTTCTTTTTATAAATTTAATTTGGACTAATTCCAGTTTACTCCTGTGGATTCAATGTCTGAGGATAGGACACCGAAGCTGAACTTCAGGAGCTTATCTTTTGGTTTAATTACATCTGAAAGGAATGAAAGTCATCTTCTGTATGTGCAAGTGCACAGTTAGTAGAGACAATTAGAAGATTTGCTCTAAGAGCACCCTCTTGTTCCTACACCACCAATACTGGAGCATTCTTTGTAGCTCAGAACCCAAGCAATTAAATAGCAGGTAAAATTGAAAACACTTAATTTGAGAGTGCTAGACATGTGGAAAAAGCCAACAACCATGACTTTGTACACAGGGTGATGAAGTCTGTGGTAGGCTATTATCAGGCACAAATGAGATTTCAGAGTCACAACAGTCAGCCCTTCAAATAGCTCAGCTCAGTGCTCATGGAAGTAAATGTATTGGGTTTCACTAGGACAGAGTTAATTTTCTTCGCTGTAGCTGGTATGGGGATGTGTTTTGGATTGGTTACCAAAAGTGTGTTGGTAACACAGGGATGTGTTTGTTACAGCTGAGCAGTGCTGACACAGTCAGAACCTTTTCTGCCTCTCACCCTGTTGCCTTTTTCCCAACCTGGAAATTAAAGTAGAGATAATTTTAAGAAGAAGGTAATATAAAAGCAGATCTTTATTTGAAGGCCATCAGGAGCAGTTACGGAAAGATGTCCACAAAAGCCCACCCCCACCAGGGGTGAGTACATATTTATAAGTTTTAGGAAATTAGCATAATTGATAAAAAGCATCATTTAGGAGGACACATCATGACGCAATTCCCCCTGAGGTCAAGCCCGTTCTCTGGAGTCCCCCCCTCGGCACTGGCTGTACTTTGTCCATGAAAAGGTATCTCAAAAAGTTGTCGTCAACCTTGGAACCCAGGAAGAACCAAGATAGCACTGGAGCCTTGTACCCCCTGAGGGCTTGGAGCTCTGGAATTTTTGTCTTTCTGCCTAGGGAAAGGCTGCGGAAAAGTACTGGGAAAACTAGCTACTAAAACAACAAGCTACAGAGCTCCAAATATATGTGCAAAGAGTACAGAGAACATACAAAAGAAAAAAAAGGCAAAAATCAAACAGCATCAACCCCACCCCACTAGAGAGAGGGCTGGGTGTGCACAAGGAGTTGGGGGGAGGAGACACAGCCAGGCCAGCTGACCCCTACTGACCAAAGGGATATTCCAGACCATGTGGCATTGTGCTCAGCATATAAAGCTGGGGGAAGAAGGAGGAATGCATTCAGAGCTATGGTGTTTGTTTTCCCAAGTCACTTTATGTGTGATTGAGCCCTGCTTTCCGGGAGATAACTGAACACCTGCCTGCCCATGGGAAGTGGTGAATGAAATCCTTATTCTGCTTTGCTTTTGTGTGTGGCTTTGGCTTTACCTGTTAAAGTCAACTGATGAGGTTTCCCACTTTACTCTTTCGATTCTCTTTCCCATCCCACCAGGGGAAAGTGAGTGAGCAGCTGTGTAGTGCCTAGATGTTGTCTGGTGTTAAACCAGAACAATAAATCAAATTACTAGGAAAGGAAGGGAAAACAAACAGAAATATCATTCTCATTGCAAAAGTTTCAGCCTTATCTCCTGGTTTCTCTACCCAAAAAAGATGTCGAAAAATTTAATAGACCAATAGGAGGATGTCAAGTACACTCAATGGCATGGAGTAGTTTTCAGGTGAAAATAATTACACAGAGTTATTTTCAGCCTGGGAAAGCAAAGACCAAGGATGGGATGTGACAGACATTCAGAGAACCATCAGACGAATGAAGAGGTTGGAAAGGAATCTGTTCATCCTATCTGAAGCCACAAAGAACAGGGGCATATCACATGAAACTAGCATGCTACAGAACCAGCGTAAAGCTATGGTTCTCCATACAGCACATCATTAAATTGTGTGCAAGTCCTTGCCATGGGAAGCTGTAGCTGCTAGAAGTTTATGTGCTCTGAAAAGCTGACTGGTCCAATTCACAGGAATGATAACCTGTCAAGGGCTATCACCTCTGGCTCAGGTAGCCTTTGAGCAATGAAGTGAAGCAGTACAAAGTATTTCCTGGAAATAGCTATACCTCTTGTAGTCTTTCCTAGGCTTTAATTTCAGAGTTGGAGACTGAGTATTGAGTTAGACCGACTTTTGACCTGACCCAGTGCGGCTGCTCCTGCATTAGACTTTCAGTCACTAGTCAATGGAATAATCTAATAAATCAAAAATCAGAAGTTGATTCTGAACTGAAAAAAAAAGCTGATTCAACAAATTTGATTTCTTTTTATTTACTCTGGAACATGATATTGGAGACTTAGATTTCTAACGCAAATTTGTGCTGGGAAAAGAGTTTACACATCACAGTCCTACACAAAGATGATGGAAAACTGTAAATGTAAAAGAAAATCTAAAGTTGAATTTCAGCATTCAGAATTACTATTTCTTAATGTATTTATTCCTGCCCAATGAAATTTCCTAGCAAATTATTATGATTTTAGCATGCTAAGACCAATTTGATTAAAATTTCTAACACATGATGGAATAAGAAATATGTCAGCAAAGCATGCCAGTTATTAATGACAAACTATAAATTATGGTGGGCTGAACACTCTCAGCAGGCTGAAGGATTTGATTGTAGTGTTTTGAGTCTGTCTTACAGAATTGCACATTTTGCGGTTTGGATAATATTTATTATACCTCAGAGAGTACAACCAAATACTTTTACTAAAGCAAACATTTAATAGGATTTACTCCATTTCCTTCCTTCCTTCTCTTTGGGGTGTTTCCCTTTTTCTTTCTCCTATCAAAGGTGTATTTGGGAACAGGTTGCATAAGTCCTGTTTTTCCCCCACCTCTTGAAACCCACATGGTAATTATCCTAATCTAAAATTATCCAGTTTTGCAGTGTGGTCATTTACAGCTTAAAAAAATATGACAAATGGATGAGTTATTATAAAAATTATGGTCCCTACATTTTGTGAATTGTCATTTTTTTCCTATTTATAATGGAGCCCAAAGCACTGCATATGTTGGCTGAGTGTCACTAAAGCTAGTAACTATTGCTCCCAGCTTTTTTTCCTTTAAATACAGGATACAGCTGAAATAAGATCTGTATCTGCCACCACTGGGCTTCCCTGGTTTTGAGGGGGAATCAGGTATGTCCTGATTAACTCTGACCCTGATTACTTTATTCAACAAGCCCCATACACAAACCATCAACACACAATTTAAAATTGACAACTGCATCTTGATGAAAATTATTTCATGTAAACTGGGACCTCCTGGGAGTTTTTCCCCCACCTTCTTTAACCATTACCTCAAACTAAAACTCTAGTTTCATAGAGCTGTTATGAACAAGCAGTTAATAAGGCAGCTGTCTATGGCTTCAGCCACTCTATGGAAACTAAGATATCATTTTGAAAGTGATGACATAATTCACAAGGAAACGGTGATTAATCCATCACACAAACTAGGACACTTCAGACTATGAGTAAAAATGCACATTATTCATTTGATCCAATTATTGTTCCAACTATTATTCTACAGTAGAGACTTCAATTTTTTTTTTTTTTTTCAGTCTTGAATTTAATCTTTGTAGGAAGAAAAACACATGGAAAATATGGGGGGAAAGAAACAAATCAGAAGAACAGATAGACTTTGGTCTTGGATTACTACTGGGCTATAAAATACTGCTGTGAAAGAGGTTTCTGGTCCCAAAGGCATCTTGTGCCACAGCGAAGTCCCTTCCTTACTCCCTGAGGCATTCCTTGGGCAGAGTCTCTGCAGGGGAGAGCACTTGCCTGGCTCATTGTACCCTGCATACGAAAATTACTATAATTTTATCTTCAACATCCCTCCTACAACTGACTCAGTGGAAAGAAATGGTTTGGGTCCAAACAAACACTGTATCAGTGACCTAATTGCTTTCCACCTCAAGGCAAGAGCTGAGGTTTGTGGGTGCAAGGATCTCACAGCTCACTGGCCAAGAAGCAGCCAGCCATTCCTAACCCTGAGGGCATGAAAGCTTCAAATGGTGGTAAATTAAGCACAGGTTAGTTTGGGAGCTGTAATCAAATGCAAGCAGGTGGCAATTGAGTTTGGATATCTGGGCTGACAAATCCTCAGGAGTGTGTAGTGCTATCTATACATACAGGACATACATAGATGCAGATAAAATTAGAGCTGCATGTTACGCACTTAAAGGTTTTTTCAGCCCTCACATTATAGGATGGGTGTGCCTTATACAGGAGTGTTACTCTTCTTTGCCAGGACTTCATGAGCTCTGCAGTGAGGCAGACTTCCAAGCTAAACTTTGGTACACCCCAACGTACTCCAGCAAACTGGAAATCCTAGGTTACTAAGGTCTTCTCTATGAGGGTTATACTTTACTACAAGACATTGAAAAGATGCTCCTGAAGAAGGTAAACTAGAGGTCTGAACTGATCACCGTACCACTTTGGAACAATAAATCCTGTGCTTACTTCAAAGCTGGAAATGGTATCTCAGGCACAATCAAGAATAAAGTATTAAAATCGAAAGAACTCTTTCAACACAGACATTGCCCCACCTTTTACTAAACATCCAGCTGCAGAGGGTTCATTGTGAGCACACATGCATTCTTACATATAGTAGCTTTTTAAATTTCACAAAAAATGGATTTGGAGTTTTGTTCACATCAAAAGAATTATAACAAAGAAACAGGAGACTGAATTTATGATTAAGAGAAGCAGACACATTCATTTTCTTTTCCAAAGCAAAGCACCATAGGAAAACCAGACTACGGCTGCTGAAGGCATTCAGTGATGAAGAGTTTAGATTAGCATGCAAACAATAAAATGTTTGACTACATAAAAGATAACCTGAGTACCAGGACTATATTTTATGCAAAAACTAGTTATAAAACTGCTGCATAAACGATCCCCATAGGGATAATTTAGGGAAAAATAATCTGAGATATTTACGTACCTGACAAACACTCCAGACTCTGGGAGATTTTTCTGCTGTTTATATGCCAATCGTCTAAGCCTACAATGCTTGGCTGTGATAGTCAAAGTCAGGCTGACCGTAGCTGCCAGCCTTGAGGCTGGGAGCAGCCTGGCTATGTGAGAAGGGCTAATCAGCCCAGGTGGAATATCACACTAAAGGAGCCACCCAGCATCGTGGCTGGTGTGTTAACACGGCTCAGGTGTTATTGCAGCCTGCCACAGACACACATCCTAGGGTGATAAAGCTCTCAGGACAGCTGGGCTCCAGACCACCTACATTAACATTTCATCTGAGCAATGGTCCCTAAGCCCAACACAAAATAATTAGAGCCCAAAGGATGCATCCTCCTCGTCTTCGCTTTTTGTGCCCTGCACCTCTCTAAAAATATTGCTCCCACCTTATCAGCTGCCCCACTTTTGCACATGGTCCAGAGCTCCTGCCAGCACAGTGAAGATAAAAGTGCTGGAAGCTGCTTCTTAGTACTAGAAGCATCACGATTACCAGAGCATTATACATAGATCCTGTGCCTACTTACTCCATTTTCTTACCTTGTAGCGCTGGCAATACACTTCTCTTGCATTTTGGGCAGCAGCACTAACACTGAATAATCAGCAACAGAGACACCTTGTAAGAGCTTATAAGACACATGCATTTTGCAAGCTGGAGTTCGGCCATCATCATCACAAAATGAAAACAGACTAGGTGTAGAAAAAGTCTGCAAAAATCAGTTTTGAGAGAGCTTTTTTTCTTAAAGGGAGATTAGAGGAGCTTAGATTGTTTAGTCTAGCAAAATGAAGTGAAACAGCTAAGGGGAAAGGTAAGGGAGGATGTGTTTGCTCTCTATTAAATATTAATTAATACTCTATTAATTATTAATAAAGAACTATTCAAGATAAAAGGTAATGGTGTCACAAAACAAATGGATAAAGGTTGTTCGTGAATATATTTAGGCTAGGAATGTAAATACAGTTCCTAGCTGTTAATTTGGTTTGGAATCAGTCTTACAATGGGAAAAGTGGAAGGAAAAGACCTCAAACACTTCTGAACTCCATATGTCAAAGTGAGGATTCAAGCCTTCTATCCCAAATCTGTTCTTTCATCACAGTTGTGAAAGCAGATGCTAAGACCTAGTTTTCAATGTCCTTTCCTAAATCTCAAGCAAAGAGAAAGTCAGTATTTTCTAAATACCAGGGGGAGAACCCCATATCAGAAGGTTTTGATAAGTGCTATTTGTACTTTACGTGATGAATTACACTTAAACTGTGAGGTGGAATGAAACTGCTATGTGGTCATCTGCCCTGCTGCCAGGTGTTTATGGCACTTTAGAGCTACCACCCTGGCCTGTCTTTAAACTAGAACTCTGAAGTTCATCTTCAGTATCTATAACTGCACAGTTCTCCTAAGATCCACCTCAAATACATGGATCCATCACCAGAAGCATAAAAAGAGACATGTAATTACAGTGGCAGTGGCGGATGCTCCAAGGGAAGTTTTCAAGACAAAATTGTTTAAATCTCAACTGCAGTTCTACACTGACAATCTTGCCTGTTGGAAGATATAGGTCAGTGCTCCCTCATAAACAACTGTTCTCTTTAATACAGAGATGGCATTGGATATTTACACAAAACATATCCATTACAAAAAGTTGTTTCCTGATATGAGTCATCCAGCAAGGAGTAAGGCTTTATTGTGAATGGTGAGTCAAATGCACTGGGGAATATCATCACATCAAAATATAAGCTTTTACTTCAGTGCTTTGTTGGCACAGCACTTAAATTCTGTGTGAAAAGCAAAAGAGAGAGTAGAAAAGTCAAAGACATTTGAAATAGAAGGGAAAGTACACCAGAATGATCAAAAAAAGAGAGATCAATAAGAAAAGTCAAGTTTTCACCAATAATTTTAAAGAAAAGTGTTAAGAAAATAAATGTGAGTGTAGACACATGGGAAATGGACAGTGGTAGTTTAAGGAATGGAAGGGAACTTTAAAGACTGAATCTTGGACTTAATCCCACTTAGAAAAAATATTTCTGCCTAATACCCATTTCATAAACCTCTTAGAAGTTTTAGTACAGTTCCTAGTGAGAAAAGAATCCACAGAACGAGCCAATATGTGGCACTTACATAACAGCATTTTCAAAGGGCTCCGATAGTCAGAGAGAGCCTTGCAACCATGGCTACTCCATGCCCAGCAAGTGATTCTTCCAAAGCAGGGTTGAGGTGCACCATTTCAGAGTCAAGAATAATTTGCTCACATCCTCCTCCCCCTTCTGTTGCATTTGCTTTCTGCTTCAGCAAGTGACTACAGGTCATACACAAAACTTAAACATAATAAAGAAACAAATTGCAGGTTACCCACATAAATCCCTTGGTCTTCCATTGCTATGACTTAAATTCTGTGACTTGCTATGTCTTAAACTTCACTTTCAAGGCACTCAAGTAGCCAAAGAAATTTCCACCTCTTTTCCCCCCACTAAAATAGGTTCTTCCATATTTTCTTTGTTCTGTAGGCATGAAAAAATAGTTATAGAAGGTCATCAGCCATGATTAGCATGATATTAGTCTTGTCTGTGGAAGCAGAACTGTCAGTCTCTCCGTCTCCTGGCACTGTACCTGGTGACCAGCAACAGCTGTGACTGGAAGTTTTATGGGATAACCAATGAACACAAGTAGGTAAGAAAAATAAATTGGAAAAAAACACCAGAAAACCAAAACCCCACAAGGCTAGGAAATGCACAAACTACTCAATTTTCACCATTTTCAGGAGGTTTTGTTTGTTTGTTTGTTTACATTTGTTATGTGTATAGGTCCTATAGGAGAATTACCTACAATAAATAAGGAAAAACTAATCCTTCTAAACCAGCATTTCTGTACAGGGATTTCTAACAAAAAAGTATGATGGGTATGCAAAATGAATACAGAAAATTGCTAAACTCTGCTTACAAACCTGTTCCCTACAGAAACCAGAGATGTGTATTGAGATGGGCAGATTCAGCAGGCAGGATAGAAGTCCAGAGGTCTGTACTCTCTCCATATGTTCTATGAATTATACTTACATAAGACTGTCTAGTGAAGCATATTAGAATAAATCCCTTAACCCTATAAATATCTGCCTTTGTTGAAGCCTGATTTCCACCTACACAGAACAGGAGGATTTTTTTTACCTTCTGAAGAAAAGTGGTGTTGTGACAGCCACTACCAGGGGGTGTGCAACTGGTGCTGCAGCCATCGATTGATTTTGTTTGCTCATTTTAATTATCACCCTTCAGATGCTTGATGATGATTTATTGTCAAGGTACTCAGAAATTAGTAAGATGATCATGTCCCACCCTCACTTACATAGTTACCATCACTGGGAATTAACTGAGAAATGAAAGAGAAAAGGGGAAAAGAAAGATAAAGGGAGCAGGCCCTGATTTTCTAAGGAGTTGAGCACCTTGCAATGCTGTGTGTGACAGACCAGGAACAGAGGCGGCACACCAGATCAGCATCTGCCCAAAACTCAAAAGGACAATTTAGTTACCTGCCAGATATTTCTGACAACCTACAGAAGGAACATTCCTCTCTGTTATTGACAACCGTAGGATAAACTGCAATACTGTATCCAGAAGTTTCCAGTCAGGAATGCATGTAATTGCAAACCAGCTACTGTTTGTTTTCAAATGACTAAAATACCAAAGTAATCTCAGGAACTCCTCCAGAAAATGGGATTTATAATGAAAAATATTTGCTGAAAAAGCAAAAGTGAGAGTACACTTTGCCTTCCCATTTGTCTTTTATGGTGCTTGACAAATTGACACACAATTGTTAATTATGGGCACTGAGTGCCACATGATTATGAATAAAATATTCCAGCTGATTGGAGCATAAGTCTAATAGCATTTCCAGGAAATTAAGTAGCATTCCTACAGATACTGAAGCCTACAAATTTCAAATCATGACATAATTAAATTTCTCAAGCAGATAGTCAAAATGTTCTTAATTTTTATTTAGCATTTAACCCTATCACAACCTGAACGTGTTCTCTGGAGAAATGTTTTGAATGCAGGCTTTAACAGCCACTGTGTGACACAAATATGCAGATCACTGAAAATTATACAGAAGAATGTAATCTTGGACATTTTTCTGTGCAGGGTGTTTTCTGAATTTTTCTCTAAAATGGAGAAAAGCGAAAAGTCAGTTCTCACTTTAGAGGTGTCAAAAAAATGTGAAAATATCTAACAGACTTGGGATGAGACTACTGCAAAACACAGTAACCAGGAGTGGAGAGGCTGACACACAATGATAATTTTTTCTCTTTACTAAAACCTGTGGGAATGTGTCCCGGACCTCCTCTTCCTCACCGGAGCTGGAATGGCCTTGTGTCCCCTCCCTGGACAGATCCAGTCTCGGTACTGGCACAATCTGCTTGCAGGCAGGGTCAGGATGGAGAGGGTCATCCACAGGCATAGAGCCGAGTGAGGAGGGAGCTCGTTGGCACCACATTTTCCATCTCCACCTCCACCTGCTCTATGTGCTAGGAGCAGCACAGATTAGAAAAGAGATCAGATCCATTATATACACAAAGATATAAATTTTTTTCACAGGTTGGGAACAGGCTTGAGAAGACAAATACTGTAGCAACATAGGGGGAGTGTAATAGGCGAAGCATGCCAAAAAGGAACACAGTGATTGAACGCCAATATATATAAAAAAATAATATTTATATTGTAACCTTAAAGGAAAAAATGTCTCCTGAAGTGAAAATCCAAGATTTTTTTTTTTAAAGTGTAATTTTGTCAGAGATTTATTTCCTCCACATGACATCTTGCTTGCATCAAGTAATAGGAATACACATTGTGTTTTCATGTGTTGTGAACTAAATGTTTTATAAATCTACATAATTTTCTTATCTCTGGAAGGTCCCAGTTGTTCCTTCAGCTTTGGAATGCCAGTCTGAACATATGAATTCAAAGGGTAAGCCAGATCTTAGAGTACAAAACACTGTCAAGAAACATCTACAGGTTGGAAAGCCACTTGGAATTTGCACTTTTTTTAGCTCCTTACTCAAGAACAGGGATAATCATGCCTGCCCATTCCAGAAGGGGGTTGCACACATTTGTCAGTGACCACTGGACCCTCTGGGTCTAAAAAGTACAAGCAAGGATCACCGTTCCTTCAGCAAAGTGCACACTGCCTTCCTTGTCTGGTGTTGTTCTGCTCTGAGAAGGAAACTCTGCTAACAAAATATTTTTGAAGAGAACAAACACAGATAAGCTGCTCAGCACAATCAAGGGTCTTCTATTCAGCCCAGTAGATGTTTCTAGCTCAAGCTGAAAATACAATTCAACAGTGTTAAGATAAACTCCTGAACAGAGACAAAATATTTCAATATTCAACTGTAGATAATGCTCCTTGTGGGTCCTGAACACACTTTGCCTTGAGACAGCTGCACAGGATCCTCATCAGGTCCCCCTTGCACTGAGAGCTGCCAACACAACTGATCAGCTATGGCCTCAATGGCTTGATCTTGCTGAAGTACAGATTGTTAGTGCACTCTGAGAGATGCCAGATTGTGAGATTGTTGGAACTACCAGAAATCCTTTAAAATGAACCAGAAAGGCACAAAGCTATCACTACTCTATCTATACTTTTCTCCTTCCACGCAGGCTTCATCTCCGTCGAAATATTGATAAAGCAATTCACTACCCAGCATCATGCTCTCATGTGCTCAGTACCTTCAAACACAGGTTTTCAGAAAGATCAGTCCTCTCTCATTGCACTTTCCACATTAAAGTAGCATCTTTTAACACAGCAGAGCACCCCACAGCACCCTCATCATTATTTATAGAGAAGATTTCTGGATAGCTGAACCTTCTCTTTCGCATCCTATTGAAACCCCCAGGTGTGCACTCAGGGCTTGGGCTGGAATCCGAACCTTTCTGGAAGATGCCTCATGCTGTGACCCCTGGGCATATTTGAAAACAGGCAAATAATCAGGTATCTCCTCATCAAAGCCAATGAAACCACTGCCATCTATTCCAGTGGAAATATGATATGGAAGGCAAATGATTTTAACAGCTATCTGCAATCAGTTTTGACATATAGTGTAAAGCACTGGATGTATTATAGTCTTAAAGACTGCTTAGTTTCTGTAACATCCTATTAACAGAGCTTGAGGAAATGGTTAATGTTGTGAAGGAGAACATCAGAAGGAGAATGTGCAAAATGGATACAAGCTGGGAGGAGAAGGGAGAAAAAGCCTGGCAGGGGGGCTTGGCATAGAAAGGGGAGGAGGATGTAGGAAAGAGAAAATGAATGAAAAGTGGGTGAAAACATATTACTGAAGATAAGAACATTCAATTTGGTCAATAGTTCAGAAAAATGATACAATATTAATATTTTTTGAGTTTTTCCCACTTCTAGTTGAGAACCTGAAATACTGAAATAAATAGCTTGTAAAAACACATGTTCATCCTGCAGCCAGTTTATCTCACTATGGCTCACCAATCCAGGGTGACAAACGCAAGTGTTAATGATCAGTTTGCAAAATATGGTGTCAACTTGTGAGCACAGGTTCAGAGGGCAACAGACTCAGGAATGACATGGACACTGCTTGAACAGCTGTCCAGTGGGCAATTCCACTCTGTCCTGTATCAAAAGAATTTAATTCTGGTACATTTAATCCATTAAATTAACTTTTTTGGAGTCAGACTTTCTAATCTTCAGATATTTTTAAAGGCATCTACTCAGCTGAAGGAATTCTCAGCATGAAATACAAATATTTATAAACAGAAGTCATGCTGTCTCCATGTTGCAGTTCATTTTTCACTGTAAATTTTACAAACTGTGAGAAACATTTTATCTATTTGTAGCAAACTCAGAGAATTTTTTTTCTGTAGCCGGTTCAACATAATTCCATTTTCTCTCATCCTGCAGGGCTGGATTAAAACAAAATCCATCACTCCTCCACTTGCTGCAAGAGTAAAGAAAAGAGTTCTCCAAAAATCCATCAATCCTCAGCCCACTTCCAAGGAGAGAGTTCTGTGATTCTTGTTCAGTGTGAGTTATCTCTTGATTTGGAGTTTGCAGACCCCTTCTTCCCCCAGCTAACAGCCTGAGCTTCTCAGCACCAGCCTGCACAGCAGACCCTCAAGGTCTGAAGCCAAGGAGAAGCCTCCCTTTCAGCTAAACCCTCCTGGTCTATCATGTAGATTTGAGAGAAATAATTGTTCTGTGTGCAAAGGAAATTCAGCAAATTGAAAGTGAAATAACTGAAGTACAGGGTAAAAAGAAAAGAAGATCTTTACAGAAGAGAATTTTAGTTTTCTCTCCAATCTACTAGGTAAAATATCTCTTAGTAAGCTAATTTTTTCATCTTAGGCTGTTTCCCCCTAAGGTTAACTATGTCCTTCCCACGTGAGACACTGCCTTGGTGTCACATGTATCTGTTTTCTCCTATTCAGCCCAGGCTGCCTCCAATGAACATCCATCACCACGGGATCCACACGCTTTTTGGTCTATCATGGGAAATGGCATTTATGAAAGACACTGTGGCTTTCTACCATGAAAATGTCTACAGCACTACATACAGTAGAATTATGACTTCTATAAAGAAGGGGAAAAAAACAACCCAGACAGGATATGAGGAACATCTGTTTATATGAACACCCTTAGGATCAGCAGTCTGAGCATGAGAACCGTCAATATATAGCAGACAAAAAGCACTCAGAGCGCACACGAAGAAATAAGACTTGAAAGGTAACATTTTAAAATAAATTGTTTCTTCTCAGATCTGAATTAAACCCAGATGATCGCTTTAAGTTAATATAGCAACATCACGGAAAAGTGATTTATCCTTTAATTGCCATAATATTATCATTTACAAAAAGCACATATGATTGGCAAATCCGATTTTGTGTACATCCTGAACAAGTCAATTAGCACCAACACTATCTCTGCAATCACTCTCTAGCCAATTGCTTCCCATCATTTTTTTTCATAGAAATTGTCTGTACTCATAGTTCTTAATGAAGCAGGTAACTAGTTTTGCATTTCAGTAATTCAGTTCCTTCAGCTAGAAAAGTTTACACATTTCAGTTCACCTAATCTTCTGCTGATTTACTTCCATGCACATCAAAATATAAATTTTACTAAACCGTGTTTATTGCTATGAGAATAGGCACTTAATATGCACATGGCATTTAGACATGAGTGAAAGTTGTAACACTGTTTACAGACAGTATCAATAAAACCCTCTTGTTTCTAACTTTAAAACTGCTGTAAAGCAGTGATCAGATCTGCTAAGAGGGCTAAACCCCTAATAGAAATTGTCAAAATAACTAACTTTCTTCACACATTTGCCTAAAGTGGGGAAATAAACTCATTTTGACTGTGTTTTTTAATTTTGCTATTTTTTTCCAGTCTGCTTCCCATTCCTTAAATCTGTAAAAAATAATTCTGTGCCTGGAATTCTAAAATGATTCTGCAGACGTCTTATAGAAAATACATTTTGATTTTTGCACATTAATTTATCCCAAAGATCAGTAACTCCTATTCAGCTAGGAGACTGAAACCAGTCCTACATATCCAATTAAAAGAACAAAACCAATATGTTTGAATATCTAGTTGTATAAGGGATTAAAGTTCATGAGAAATTCAGCAGTCACATTTGTTTATTTATGTTTCCATGTGTCAAACTCTGAAAAACAAACAGCACTGCTGAAATTATGATCTGTTCACAGATAAATGACAAAGAAGAAATGAGGCCAACCTAATAAATTATTTGTTCACTGCATACAATTGACCCTCTTCTGCCATGTCCTCAAGCAAATATCCCATAGCTTTCAGTCCACAGAACAGCTGTTGCACTGCCTCCTGGCTGTGTGCAGGAAGTTTGTTTAAATAAGGAGCAAGAATTAAGGACAAATTTCAAAACAAGTGGAAAAAAGTTACCACCCTACTCTTTAAAGAACTCTGGACTCATTTTATTAAACTACAATATATCACTTTTTCTTTGCACGGTGAATCTTCAATTCATGAAGTGCCCCATTTAGCATTATTATGAAAATAGACTTCATGGCTTTTAATTGGTTTCCTTATCAGTCCCAGAAAAACAGTTTTTAATAAACTAAGAATGGACTAGCTAATTCTGCTAATTTCAAATCCATGCTCTGCAGAGTAGAACTCAGATATAATGTGGCTTCTTTCAGCTTAGGCAGGAATGAGGGATAGAGAAGTGAGGGACAAAAAATAAAAAGATACTAAAAGAAAGGGATTCTTACCAAAAATACAAACTTCTGCAAAGCAGATAAGACTGTACCACCTTTGTCATCCAGAACAACCTCTCAGAAACATTTGGAATTGTGGCTGGAGTCCTAGAAGATGTAAGACCACAGGCAGAGCTGGGGATTTGTCCTCCTCAGCTCTGGTGAGGTGCGTGTGGGGAAGCACAGCTGGAACCGGACTGAAAGGGACCAGCAGAGACAGGAGAGATGTTTGGGTTAGCTCAGACCCTGCTATCATGTGCCTTGCACCAGCAGGGCAACACTTCTGCCCTGGAATGTGCTGGAGAGGGAACTGCAAATGTTCACACAGACTGGAACGACCTTGGGCAGGGATGATGGTTGGCTCCTTGCAACTGTGTCACATTTACTTCGTGTCCTGCCCACGCTGCTGTGTCAGTAAGGAGAGAAATGCAGCTCTTTGCTGTTTTTCCTCCCCAGACACAAGTAATTTCTGGAGAACGTTTCTTTACTCACTACACTGGACCATGTGCCTTCAATTACACACCTGCTCTCAGCATTGGCGGGAGAACCAGTGATAAACCACAAGGATCCAGGCTTTGCTGAGTCTTACCTTGTGTAATTCAAGCCTGTCAGCAGGATCTGTGTCTGCATGCACTTTCAGTCCCTATGCAATCAGCTGTGTAATGGCCAAGTCCTGCTTTGAATGTCCCAGTGGATGATGTATTTATTATCTGTGCCCAAGCTCACAGGGTTTTGTCTGGCAAAGGAGATGGCAGTGGGGAGCAGAGCTTGCTGAGTGTGATTTTTAGAAGCCCCTACTACAACTGTAGCACAGTGGAATGGTCCTGGCTCCAAGCATGCTGTGACCACCCCGGAAGGGTCTGGCATGCCAGAGCTGCAATCCTGCAAACCTGAACCTTTAGCATGTACCCCCTGTGCTGCCCAGGCATGACAATAAACAGCTTTCTCTGATGCAACTATCCATCTCCTTTTTATTAATTTAAAAAAATTGCATCAAAATGCAACAGATTTCTAAATACACAGAAAAGGTCTCACTTTGTCAGCTCTTGCACCTCAGGGTTTTAATGTGCCTCTCTGGGACTATATGGCTCTTGTTAACACAGTTTGGGGCCTTTGTTAACTTAGTTACAGTTTTACACATTAATTTAAAACGTTTTTAAAGTATGGAATAGAGGTTCCAGCCTTTCCTTACCAAGGCATTAAGCCAGTTTAAGACTTGACCATTTGGTAAATCTGTGATGCTGCTGTCTGTTCCAGTGGACAAAAGCCCACGGTTATTATTAATAGGAAGTTTCTGGGCTCTATACTCTTCAATGTAATTGGCTGGCTCATGAGCACAGACTCAAAAGATAAGGACTTTTTGCAATCTGGCAGTTTCCTGGGATTTGCAGGTGTTTTTTGTTTTGATTTGGTTTAAGTCATGCTTGGCATTTATGTTTAGACTTGTTTCCTTTAGCCTGAAAACTGGCCCTCAGCTAAGGACATACTGCCACCTTTATTCAGAGTGCCTGCAGTGAGTTCACTTTTTTGAGAGAGTTGGATTCCTGTGAAAAGTCACCTTTATTATCCTTATGGCAGACCCCAAAAGATAAAGGAGAAGAGATGTGAAAAACTGTTTGTTTCTTCTCAGAAGACACCTGCTTCAGATTCCTACTCCATTTCTTTAGACTAACTAAAGGCTACAGGTTAATGCAACAGGGATACCCTTAGGAGAGACTGCCCTGCCAGAGGCACTGAGGAGATTCCCACAGCAGTGGTGTCTGAGGTACAGCCGGATGGACACACCACGCCAAGTCCTGCTGGGACTCCAGCTAGGAAAGAACAGGTAATGTACTGGTGTAATTTAAAAGATACTTTTAGGCTCAGTTCCAGCAAACACCAATTAATTCCCCCAGAGCAACTCAAACCTGAGATAGCACATCAGTTCCCAAACAGAACTAAGAGCTTTACCCACTCTTTCCATTTTTTCTTGTTAACAAAACATCAAACCCAATCAAAATATCAAAAGCAGTACAACAAACACACATTTTACCAAAAGCAGCATAGCAAATAGATGACATCATCCAGTCATCAAAATGTGTGCATGTTTAAGCCAACCATATACACTTGTTTTTGCTAGCTTGCTAAATGAAATGGCATAGGACAAGTCTAGCAGACTGAAATTTAATTCTTCCCTTACATGTAAAGCTGTCAGAGTTTTAGAGAAATAATCCCACATGATGACATCTGACTCTTCTGTTTGAAATAATACATTACAAAGAATTTATCAGACTTCATACTGGATTTGGTTTAGGTTTCATTTTCCTTCTTTTCTTTCTTTAACACTTAGGACAAAATCCAAATGCTGCTGAGTCTTGGCTTTAAAAAAATGAAAGTGTCAGGGTTGAGAGTGAAGCCTGCATCTATTGCAAAGTTGCAGAACTGTAGGGCAGAAAAGAAATGTAAAAAGGCAATGTAGAAACAATATGTTGAAACAGAAACAACATCTCCCTAAAACACTACACCCCAAAGGAGCTGGTGTCTCTGTTTATAAAGTAGAAATTCCTGCCTTAGCAACATGTGAATTTCATTACAATCCATTTATGTTATCAGCTGAAATTGCATCAGCCCTGCAGAATGCATAGCTTAGGGATTAGGAATGGGTTTAATTGTGTGTCTTATAGGACAGATACTCTGGCAAGTATTAATGAGAAAATTTGTTTGGTGTCCTCTATCTGGTTTTCACTGACATGCATCATAGAAACAGGTCACGGATAAAGAATTGCACAACCAGGAGATCTGGTTATCACTGCATGTGAGAAGGAATTTCCTTGAACAAGATTTTCACATGTTGCCGAGTAGTAATGGAAAATACGTACTGCATCAGCCACGCTGGACTAAAGCATACAAAGGACAAACTATGCATTACCAGGATTTCTGTGCTACAGTAAAAAACTCCGTCAGCAACATGAAAAGATGGTTCATCCAAGGCACTAGCCTTAAAATCAGATGACATCTGTAATCCCACCCACCACTGCAAACATCCTCTCTCCTAAGTCACCAACAAATGTTACTAGTGTCACAGCAGATTAAATTGAGCTTAAATGTCACAGGCGACATTTCTCATGCTGCTGCATCCCTCTGCTCCAACTGATATTTTTTCCCCTTGCTCACTCTAAAAGGTATTAGAGCACAAGCTTTATTGCAGCTCCCTGGAAACTGCAGTTAAAGTACCAAGGTTAATTCAAAGTTTTCAGACTTCTTTGAAAAACAATGCATGGCAGATGTCACAAAGAATTTCTAAACTCTGATTTTCCCTATGAGTAATCCACTGTCTTACTCATAGGTCTCAAGTTTCTACCTTAGTAAGAATCCTCATGTTTAGCAGGTGCGTCACATATGTGCAGAATGTAAAATAATTCCTATGTCACTGTAAACAAAATCAAGTATTAACCTCGAGGCCGTATTTATGATCTTTTGTTGTTCCTTAAGAGGCAGGTTTTGCCTGTTAGAGGAGAATTGTGATTTCAGCTGGCGTGGTGGGTAAAGCTCAGCCCTGTGCATCTTGAAGCCAAATGACTTTAAGTCATTTGCAGAGCTCCCACTTCAATGCGGGCAGGCTTGTGCCTCCCCCCAAAGCACTGTGCTGCTCATAAGAAAATGCCCCAAATGGGCCTTGGAAAGGGCATGCGACAGATTTTAATGAGGTAAGTGACTTGGAAAGAGGACTTGGAGCTAAATTACTGCTACTGGGAAATAGTGTCAATGTTATACCATGCCTTCTCCCCCCCGCCTCCCAATCCTGTATCCTGCAGGACTGAGATCAGTTTTTCCACCTTTGGCAATGTTTTTGGTTGATTTTTTTGTTTGCCTTGGGGAGATGAGGTTGTCTGGGCTTTGCTTTTTAATTTCCTGCATACAGTTATTCAATTGGTCAAATTCTGTCTTCTTCCAGAATTTGAAAACATACTTAATTTTCCAGTTTTCTTCAGTTTTTACTAGTGTCATACTAGTGACTTCAGTATCAAGAGGAAGAAAGGGAATGTGCAGGAAACAATGAGATATGAGAAGCTGCCAAACCCTGGGAATTGGAAACTTCAAGTACTCATGTGCACAGGGGCCAAAGAGCTCAAAGGAAAAACAAAAGACAACAAAAACAACAGCAACAACAACAACAACAACAACAAACAAACAAAAAAAAAAAACAAAAAAAAGGAAAAATTTCTTAGAGCTTAGAAACTTCTACCCTCACCAGGTGAGGAGCACATGAGCAAAGAGTAGTGAAATCCAGTGGCAGCCACAACTGAACTTGTAATAGCCCATTTGAGAACAGCCACCCCACATCAAAGCCCACATCACTGCACCCTCTTTCAATGCTTCTGATTGCTGAGCTGTCTGGAGGGAAACTTCTTCAGGCTGATCCCCACCAGCTGCAGTACTGCAGTCAGAGCCCTGCCTGCTGTGTGGATGTACCAAAAGTTTTGCAGATCCCTTCCAGTTAACATATCTCAGACGCACCTCTCACTCCCAGTCCTGCTGTTAAATTCTTATCTAGGCTCTCATCGCCTCATGTCTCAATTACTCCAACATCCTTTTCCTGGCCACTGACAAACTCATTCATGCCCTGATGGTGTATTGATCCACAATGCTGCTGCAGAGATCATTCCCCAGCCTGGCTTTCTTTTCACATCTTTCTGGCTCCTTTTCCTTTTCATATCAAACAATCCACTGGCCTTCACTGTCAAGGACTCTTCCACCTTACTGCTCATTTTATTCAGCATCCAAAGGTCAACTCTCACACCTGAACAGTCCACAGTGCCTGCTTCTACTCATGACTAGACAACTCTGTAGTGTCTCTTGAGACTCTCTGTCACATTTATGAGAAAGTCTCTGTAAAACATTACTTTGTTGCAGCCCCTCAACCTCCCCCCAGAAATACCTTCTGGCCAAAAAACATTTTGCCAACGGATATGCTTGAGCTGGGCTCTAGTGGCTGTCTGTGATATCCTTTCATGAAGGCTGATTTTACAAGACAGGACATGCACAACATCAGAAACTCAGAGAAACACCACATGCCATCTCTTCCCAAAGTAACAACAGATATGCTGACCCACAATATTTAATTTGAAAATGGAGCTGTTTCAGATGGTTCCAAACTTTTCTTTCTTGGTTTGTGCAGCATCTACCAGCATCTTTTCCTGGTCTATGGCTGACATCCCACAGTAGTGCAGCAGACAACCTCCAACAGGTCTCTGATGAGTTGTTATACAAGAAGCTAATAGAGGAACTAATCAGCCATGAATGAATGAAGGATAATGTCATAGATGAAAAATGGGCAGGATACAGGAAAAAATGAATAATGTTTAATTGATAGCTTCCATTTTGGAAAAAAATAATTAACAGTTCCTTTGAGATTTCCTCTTGTCATATGACATTTCATAAATATACGACAGAAGAGAAAAGCATGTGTGTGGGGAGGACTGCAAGACTGAAAGCTGCAGATAACTTTTATTTATCAGCTGAGAGTTTTGAGAAAAACTTTAGAGAGACCTAAACTAAGGTAGCATATCCAAACCAGAAAGTTCAAGAAATACATACTGGAGGGACACGGTGTGTGCCAAAACACATTACATGATCAAGCATTAAGTGGGTCAGCTTCAGACCAAGTAAAGTGGTTGTTCCCCTCTATTCAGCCCTCATGAGGCTACATCTGGGATGATCTGTCCAGCTTTGAGGCTCAGAGCACAAGAAAGATATTAGCAGTGTAGAAATCAACTATGACAGCAGGAGGTGGAGCACTTGGAACATAAGGAGAGGCTAAAGGAGCTGGGTCAGAGCAAGGGAGAAGCCACACCCTTCTTGAAGTTCACAGTGAAAAGACAAAAGCCAGCAATCACAAGCTGTATCAAGGGAAAATACAGCTGGACACACAGAAAATTTTCTCTCTAGTGAGAGTGATGCAGCACTGGCATAAGGGCCTAGAAGGGCTGTGGAATCACCATTCTTGGAGAGTTTCAGAACTCAATGGGACATTGCCCTGAAGGACCTAAGCCAATTTTGAGGCTGTCTCTGCTTTACTGTAGCACTGGATGAGATCCCCAAGGTGTACTTTCTCTCCACACCAGACCAGATAGGTATATGTAAACCCCATCATACAGAATTAAGACGAAAATATTAAAAAATGCTTTAGATAGGTAAGTCTGAAGCGGTCAACAGTTTTGTCTCTTGTGTATCTGACCATGTCCAGTTCTGGGCTCCCCAGAGACATGGACTTGCTGGAAGGTGTCCAGAAAAAAAGCCAGAAAGATGATGAGGGGAATGGAGCATCTAGCTTGTGAGGAGAGCTGGGACTTTTCAGTCTAGATAAGAGTAGGCTCAAGGGCATTTTATATCCATGTGTATAAATGTCTGAGGCAGGTAAAGCAAACAGTGCCAGCCTTTCCTTAGTGGCACAGAAATAGGATAAGAAGCAATGGGCACAGACTGAAACACAGGAAATTCTTCTGGAAAAAAAAAAAAAAAAAACATCTTTTTTACCATATGTGTGGTTGAACACTGGCATAGGTAGTTCAGAGAGGTCACAGAGATTTCCTCCTTGGAGATACTCAAAACCTGACTGGACACAGCCCGTTTATGACTAAAGGGGCTGGACTACATGATCCCAGAGGTGCTTCCAGCCTCCACTAGTTTCTGTGGTTTTGTGACTGTATAAATTAGATAATGGGACTGTGAAGATAATATGACTACAAGATATTTTGAAACAGGAATGTAAAAAACCTTTGCAATGAAACCTAATGGGAAATTTCTTAATTCCTTTCTGACTTGCTTCACCCTTTTTCTCAGCTACTTTTACAGCCAGTTTAGAACTCAAGGGCACCCAAATTATGTGTCAGTTCCTGTGTTCCTACAAAAGTCCCTTCCTTTTCACCTCTCCAGATAGTTGTGTGAGGCAGGCAGACCATCTGTGATTCAGAAAAATTTCCCACCAGCAGGATTCCCAAAGATATGGACAACATAATAACAGAGAACCTTTCACGGCCCATTCACAGTCATGCAGCTTTCTGCCTCCCCCTTCCCTGTCACAGCAGCCACTCACATGGAAAAACAGCATTCAGAGAATGCATGTTCAAATAAATATACAGCTGCAGATTCAAGGTCAGAACAGTGTTCTCTGCCACCTCTCCATCCTCTCCTACAACGTTCTTCATTCACCAGGAAAAAAAAACATGGCAAGATTAAACATGTCTGAGTTAGTAGATTATGATAGGAAATGCTGTCTTATCTTCTGCTTTTCAGCAACACACATTACAAATTGTCTGGCAGCTACTCACTCATTCACTCTCTCTGTAAATAGCTATTCAGCGAAACTTGATGGAGCTGTACAAGTCACCAAACTCTTACTGAGATTTTCTGCACACAACCGCCCAAAATAGGAGAGTCTCAAGGGCAAATTGCATGCAGGCAGGGAGAGGCTGGTGGGCCCTCCGAAAGTTCTGCTGAGTTTTGGCCAAGCAAAATTCACCTGCTTGCTTGGTGCATGTGTTTTCATTATTACCATGTCTCCTTAGGTGACTGGTGAGTCTGTACTGCTGACACAGAAACCAGCTCTGCATCTCCTGCACCGCTGTGCGGCAGAACAGGTCAGGACCGCGCCGAGGGAGGGATGTGCAGCTCCTCTCGTAAAACCCTGGCTCTCATCCAGTCCTGCAAAAGCTCCTTGACCATCGCTGGGAATGCTGACACCCCCGGGACTGACAGAAAAAACGCTGCATTTTGCTGGCTTTCATACAGAGGAGTAAT
Organism: Eopsaltria australis; assembly: GCA_034509425.1. Taxonomy (NCBI): domain Eukaryota; kingdom Metazoa; phylum Chordata; class Aves; order Passeriformes; family Petroicidae; genus Eopsaltria; species Eopsaltria australis. The sequence goes on along the minus strand of JAVTVJ010010674.1, from coordinate 1,212,220 downwards.
TTGTCCCAAAGCCCAGAACCTGGAGCAATCTCTGGTGTATTTGGTTCGATTAGAGAATGTGTTAATTACGGTAATAATGCAACTAATATGGCTTAGAGAAGCAGGTCTCAAATGGTGCTTATGATTTCCTGCTTTTCCTTTGCATGCTGCCCAAACAGAGGGTTGATTAGAAATCAGCATAAATTTAGATATTAAGTATTTAATTTTTGTTAAGTGACCATTTACATTTCACATGTCTGCAATTTTTTCTCTTTTGTGCAGATAAGCTTTTTGTACCTGGAAAAGGGGATAAGACAATCTGACACCTGCAATTTTCTGTGTTTACTGAAGCTTTTCAGGCTGCACCATAATTACATATATTTTCCAATTATGAAATCAAAATTTGGGAAAAGACCTCTTATGATAGGGTAGAAAAACAACTGGATGCCTAAAGTTATCTGTCATTTTTAAAATAGTAGAGTTGTTCCCTCTTTCTTAAATCACTGTTCTGTGCTGCTGACCCAAAAGTGACATCTACTGTCTTTTCTGCCTCAGAATCTCACCTTCAAGAAGTAATTTTTTTGTCAAGTTTTTTCTCACTTTTCCACTCTCATCTGCTTTTCTATGTAGCCAGAGGAAGAGGCAGAAGACAGTTATTATACTTATGGCAGGGAGATAGAAATTGTTTGTGTATTCCCTGCCAGCAAACACAAAGCCCCATTGTAGACAGAACAGGACCACGAAAAGATCTCATCCTAGAAAATGAGGCATTGTCATCATGATCCCTTGCATTTTCCTGTGAGGCTGGGACTTGGAAAACATGCAATTGACCCTATGTTTCCTGGTGGCTGAAAGGGTAGAAACTGGCAAAAAAAGCCCCCAGGAATTTAGAATTAATGACCAGGCAGTGTAAGGGTGCAAAAAGATGGTAAGGATGAGAAAAAGAGCAATCCAGACTCTCAGGAAAGGATAACTCCCCCAGCAGAACAATACATTTCATAAGTACCAACATCCATTGGCTTCCTCCATTTTAGCCTATAAATCTTGCCAACTACCCTGACCCACTGAGACCTTTGATGGAATACAATAATTTAATTCCAATGTAATCCATTCTTTAATGATAGAGCATGTAGGAAAAGCTTACATGGGCATGCCTGTACATGTAATTAGTAGATCAGAAGAATAAAACAATTAATTTCTCTCTGACCAGTTCAAGGAGATAAATGTTTATTTAATCAAAATAAAAATGTTTCTTATTTATTTATTTTATTACTTCTTCCAGCCCAAACCCTAGTATATGATTAGAGCTGGGCAAGAAGCAGTATTCACATCCCACAAAAGCATGCTAATTAGAAGAGAACTAAAGGAATTTGCATTGGGGTGAAATTACTGATTTCAATTGTTCAAGATTTTTGCAAAGAGCCTTTTGTTGAAGTCTGCAACATGCCAGTTGCTGTTGCACATCTCAGGTGAGTGGTGTGCACTTGAGCACAAATTAGCTGTAGTTCCCAGGACAGACACTCATGGGTTGTGACCAGAAATTCCACCCTGGATTAGATAGACCTTTCCACAATGGAAAGCAGCTGGTATGTTTTCCCACCTCTTTTTCCTTTCCTCTGAGGAAAACATCTGTTTCTAAGGAATCGAGAGGTGAATGAAGCTCCCATCTGGCTAAGAGGACTGGGCAGCTGCGATTATGTCAGGCAGTGTTCCCCTCACTGGGCAGTGCTGAATGGGAATGCAGAAGCAGACAAAGTCCTTCTGGAACATCACAGATACATGTCAAAACTGATGGCAGTGAGGATTTTCTCTGACAAGAAACTTATTCCTCACAATGACCAGCTCTAAAAGTCATCTCTAAATGCTAAGAGATAAAACAGTTCTTTTGGGAGTTGCAGTCTCTTCACCTTGCATGAATTCTAAATTTGTTCTTCTTCCAGGAAAAAGAAAAGAGGGGAAAAAAATACCACGCCAAATCAGCAATTAAAGCATTATGTTGGGAATCTGTGCTACACATTCCAGGAATTTTAGAACTGGTGTGAATGGCAGGAAAGGGACAAGAGAGATAATGATTGTAAAGGCAGAATATTGTTTTTAAAAAAATAATATATAGCATATCTGAATGCAGAAAGGCTGCTTAGCCAATGCTTCACATGGAAAGCCCCATTGAAGGTGAAATGCAAAGAAATATCTTTTAGTCATTTTGGGCAGCCATTGACAGGTAAGATTTCCTGTAAAAGGGATGACAACATTGACCTTTAGAAAATTATCACCAGATAGCAGAACAAAGCTTTCCTCTGTTTATCCTTGGGGGACTAGGAGCTGCACACAGACAGGATGCCAAAACAAGACAAAAAATGCTTCGTATTTTTCAGTGTGCTGGGGAGTTACATGCACCCTGAGACAATCAAATTTGAAATAAAGCTTTAGGAACACAGAAATAATGTGCTTATGAAATGTCCTGATTTTTACAAGCACCAGCACTCTGGGCAGAACCCTGTCTATAGAAAGGGCTCCGTTAATTCCTCTTAATCCTCTCTCCAAAGGTGATTTTCAGGCAGACTAAAAAATTAAAAGGGAGATTTGTCCCTTGACACCAGGACCCTTTGCTGACTGCACACAAAGAAACCAGGAGAGAAGTGTCCTAAAATTACACCCTGTGGTGACCTCTTTTAGCAATAGGCAGGCAGGCATACGGATTTTAGGAGAAATTGTTTTAATTACTCATACAGACTCTATGGATGAATTAACAATTTCCTATTACATGGTCTGTAGCTCTAGCAATCCTCATGGCCTTAGAACTCAGACTCTGAAGCAATATCAGCCAAGCACCCACTATAAGCAGGGAACGGTGAAGCCCCAACTCAGACAGGGAGGACACAAAGGACTTCCATCTTCTGACACCTGGCTACCTGACTACTGAAAGGAAGGAAGTTCTTAAAAGCATTCTAATTTAACTATCTTGCCCCTTTTCTTTGAAAAGTATATAGAGTGTACTTCTGAAGAGTAAGAACCCCCTTTCCTTTTTTATTCCATTTGATGAGAGGTTTGTCTAAACCTCCCTTTACAGAAGCATGGCAGAAACTAGTTGCTGTGTGCACTGCTACCAGTGACCCCTTGTGGAAGCAGATTATCTTCTCCTGGTTCATAAATCTACCTGTCAACCCTACCTGGAGAGCAGACAACTCATCAGTATGGATTACTGAAACCACTTGCTGCAGAAATAAAGCTACAGCAAGATAGATTAAAAAATAAAACAAAGATTCCCCTTGGGATGTGACAATTCCTTAACCTCAGCCTCAGAAAAAAATACAACCTTGAAATGGAGAACAGTGATCTGTAGAACCAGATGCTTGGAAGAGAAACATAGAAAAATGGCAAAGGAGCTTCAGCAATGATGCTTGATCCAATCTAGTTCAGAGCACAGGTTTACTTTATGGCTCATATTTATCACAGCCAACAAAGCTGAAACTGTACATTCCAAGGTTGCATCTATATTTCAAATTACAAATCCCTATGGTTAGGGGATTTAAAATTCCACCACAAAATCTTGGCCAATGTGATCACAGGCCAAGGGCACTTTTGCTCCTTTAATATAATAATGAAATATTTTGCTTATGACATTGGTGACTTATAAGTGGATTTAAAATAAGAACCCCAGAAAGAAGAAAAAAAAACAACTCAACAAACCACTCAGGAGTGATTTCCAATGCCATCCACATGTTCAAAACAGCTTACCCAAATGTTTGTTAGAAAAAAATAACTTTGATCCATGATATGGTGCAGTGACTGGCAACAAAGATTATTTATGTCAGGTTAGAAGCTTTTTTAATTTAGCACTTCTTTTTCTTTGGTTCCTGCACAGTGAGTTTTCCACATTAGAATTCACGGCACATATCTTTGTGATTCTCTAACAGAGAAATTCATCTGATCTTGTTCAGGTAGCAGGACAATGACCAATTAAAAAGCCAACTCTTCTGAAAGAACAAGAGATTTATGAAGACAAAGGTTGGTCCAGCTTTGTGGCCTGGGCATGTCTAGTTAGCCCTGCCTGTCCACATAAAGCAATTGAGCAGAGAAGCTCAGCTCCAACCCTTCTTTTCAAATCACAGGGATGGATGCAGTCTCCCTCCATGCTCAACTTGACATTTCCCCAGCAGTACATGTCCAAAAGTACATAAAAATGAAATTTTAGAGTATTAATTAGCCAAGAATAGCTAAATATATAGCTCCAAGGCTGTCCATGCTGTGTCAGCACAAATCCACTGCCTTCTATAGACTCGTTAGTTCACCTGAGTCAGCATTACAGTCTGTATCATTACAGACAATCTCAAATTTCCTGACCTTTTCAGTTGTGTGATAATGTTGATATAAACTTAAAGAACTGTCATTTCTCTTTCTGAAACCCTTTTTCTCCTTGGATTGCAGGACCCTGAATCACAGGAAAGAGAAAGCTTATTTCTCAGTTGCCTAAGAGAAAATGACACCTGAGTCCAGCCTGATGTACTCAGGGACATCTTCTGTTATATCCAAAGGGAAGTATATTGCTCAGAAGGCTGATATATTTCAAAGTTAGCTTAATAAAACTAAAACATTGCTTTTTTATTTACTCTTCTTCTTAAACTTCCAATAAAATTTTTGAAAAGAGTTTCTCTTTTAAATGAATATTGGTAAAATTTAGACTGTTTTCAACATCCTCCAATGTCATTGCAAGGAGATCCCAAACACCAATAAATTCATGCCTGGGTTAAGTCTGTTTTGTGGACAGCAATTGTTTGGCCTCGTTTTACAGAACTGGAGTAGACCAGGGTTAAACCCCTTACAAGGGACCACATGTCAAAACAATGAACTGAAAAATGCAACCAAATGCTGCTGATCTCCACTAACTCCTGTTTGTATGGTATTAGCATCTCTGCAAAAACCCTAAGCACACATACTCCTGACTGACAGTATTTAATGACTGGTGATCATGCAGAGAGCTGGGATGTAAATAAACCTCATTAGAGAAAGTTACACAGAATCAGATGTGCACTTGCTGCTGTATTACCAGCCCAAAGTATGTTCCTTTCCCCAGTAAATAAAAGCCAAAGCATTTTTCTGTTCCCCTGAGGAACCAGTTACCCAAACTGCTTTCATTTACTGGGGGGTGATGCTGTTCACAGATCTTACTGTGACTGTAGACATTTGCCTGTAGACATTTGTTTGCTGAATTACATTCGGTAATGATACCTGTTTGCCACTATAACAATATAAGTGTCACCTTCCAGGTTGTTTACCTTTAAAAAATAAAGGTAATTGAAAAAGCTCACTTAGCATAATTTCATCACCTTTGTTTAATCTCATTTTTAAGTGGCTGACCTTAAATTCAGATCAACCCCAAAATAAAAGGCCTCTGGCAGAGATGTTTGTAATGCATTTCACACAAAAGAAGGAACATATAAGCCAACAATGGCACAACAGAGCTCAACAGGATGCCCTTGCTTTGAAAATTTCATTCCTAATGTGCACTGATGCACTTTTATCTACAGTCATCTTTTTTAAGGGATCCAATCTTAAAAAGCCTTCCTCTCATATACAGCCTGACAAGCTCATTGGAAAAGCCTCTAAATATAAAGATACCTTATGAGCAGAAGTTTGGAAGATGGGATGTTTATATATTACAAGTTCAAACTATAAGCACAGTGGTATTCATCTGATTTATTTTACCTCCTGTGCCTACACTACCCAAAAAGGACAACCAGGTATGTGAGGGGATGGATACCCACACAGCAGCACATCTCACACTTAGAATTTCCCCCTCAGGGGCCACTCCTGAACAGCTTTATTGGCACCTGGCAGTACTTTGCACCAACGTGAGCAGGGCATCTTGTGTGTTGAGGAACACCACCATGTGAGCACAGCTATGAGAAAGCAGCTCCACATGGGAATGCTGAGCACCCTGAGATCTACACAATCAGGGATTAAGGTCAGTAAGCAATGCATTAAAGTCAATGCTGCCAGCCCCATGGGCCAAATGTCCTGTCTAAAAGCCTTCACGGCTGCCTGAGTCCATTTAAAATAAAAGAAGTAAGCAAAGAAAAACAACCATTTTTTCGTTTACAAGGGAAACGAAGTAATCTCTCCATGTCAATTCTGAATGGCAGAGAATTAACTCATTTTGCCCAAATGTGAGCAGCACCTCCAGACTTCCCTGCGGTTCTCTCCCCATTACTTACAGCATATAAAAAGGGCAATTTAACTGAAGGAGTTTATATTTGGGGCTTTTTTCAGCACTGTTTCCAGAAACTAGCAGATGTCGGTTAATGATCTTTAGACATTAGATCATAAACCACACTCATTTCAAACACTGCAATCCAAGTGATTATTTGTATATCATTAAGCAACATTCTCAGAACAAGCTCAGTATATTTCCTTATTCTTCCACTTAAATATTCGTTATTGTTTCATTCAAGTACAAAAACATTGGATAACCTTTTATTTTATGTTTTTTTTAATTTACAGACTATGCGCAAGGTTCTTACCTTCCTTTCATTCCTTTTTCTCAGCAAAGCAATATATAAGCACAGTGTCATTACAAAGTGCAACATTTCTTCAGCTTCACAACACACTGACACAAAGCAGATGACATTTGTCTACACTGAAGCTCTGGAGGAGCATTAGAACTGAATCTTGTGAGTTTCCTTCTTCACAGAGTGAAACAGCACACTGGTCCTCACAAGGCGAATTCTATGTTTTAAACTCCAGAAATAGAATAAGTTTGTTTATTTGAAAGTGAAGATAGATGGGCTTGAGTCAGACTAGCGTGAGTAAACCTGGGTGTGCATACATTTATTAAGTAAAGAAAGTCTCCATATTTTCAAACATACAGAGTCTGCATAGCTATATAAACAGATATATGCATGGAGAGAGCAAGTCTTACATGCACCTAAGCATGCATAGCTACCTGTGTACCAGCTATGCACTGATATTATAACTGCTTAAGACATAATAACGTGTTAAACAGTATAATACATAGTAAGACATGCACATATACAAAGTAATATTCTCTTTCATAACACTAACTCAGATTCAGTTTTATCTAAATATCTACTGGAAACATTAGCTGGGCCTCTGGTTTACTAGAACCACATTTTAAAATATTAATTACATAATATATGCTGAAAAATGCCTAGATACATGACAGATAAATTAGTTTCATTTGAACACATGTAGTGTATGAAAGAAATTAATTTAATAAACATGGTGGCTCTCATGCAAAAGCATATATAAGTCCCAGTGAGTTCAGCTGTAATAACTAAAATTATTCATGGGCAAAAGAGTTTGCAGATCAAGGCTATATATGTGATTTGGTTGTTACATTATGTTAATTTTTGGATCTACTATTTCACCATAAAATCTGACAAGACAGAGTCATTTATGAGACATAAATATAGAGAATTGAATTATAAGGAGTCCTCTACATACATAACAAGATCAATTATTAATTAACATTCAGAGATGAAGATATGTTGCTGTAGAGAAATTACTTAAGGGCATCTATTGACAGTCTGGTCATGGCCTGGGATCCTTTCCATTCCCTCCATATGGGCCACGGTGATTTCAACACAGCACCTGGATACAACCTATCCCTCACATTTACTGCAAAGGGGATCCCCTTTCCCCTTGTCCCCCCACCACTGTTACAGCCAGTTACTGTGGCTGGAACAAGGCCCAGCCATAGATTACATTATCCTGCTTAAAGGAAGATAAAATCTCACCCCTTGACTGCTGCTGTAATTCAGGAGCAGAACTACCTTTCTGCTGATCAGATCCTGTGCTGGTGCAGTCGCAGAGCTCTGCTGGCAGTAATGGAGCTGTACAGATCTACACCTGTAAAAGACTCACCTCCTACATGCAAATTAGATCCAGGCCAGCAGCAATCTGGCTGGACCTGTAGGATAGACCTCAGCTAGTTTAGATAATCTAAAAAAATTGGATTGAGTTTGAGCATGCTATCCAGACTTTCTCAGCAGCATATCCTTTCCTTTGGGGACTCACAGGGGGTAACTCATCCCACGTACCACATTAGTATGGGTTCGTCTCACTGAACTGTGGATGCCTCCCTCTTCCCTCTGAGCTCCCTTCACTCACAGCTCCCTTCACTGTTAACAGAGAGAAACACTTTTAGGGTGTGATGAATCTGATTTATTTTGCCTGTCTATTTAAGGCTGAGATGATTCTTGTCCTAGAAATGCCTGTTTGTCTCCACTGACTATGCAGGGTGACTAGCTCTCATGTGGGTGACAAAAGTCCTCTCACCTATGTGACAGCTTCACTAGCAACAGTGCTCACACTTAGCAAAATAAAACACAAGTACCAAATGTTAAGTAAAAACAAATCTTGAAATCTTGAACAGAATAATACATGCATATTTCAAGATACAGATCTTAATGCAAGGCAAAATTAATACTCTTTTACTCTGTGCTTTCTGGCCAGAGTTTCAGGAGTATGTAATTGCACAGGAGCAAGTGACATTTATGAACAGCAGCAAAACTTGGCTTTGTGTTCTGTTTTCAGCAGTCTTTACTGGAGATTTTTTAAAGGACTACAAAAAAACGATTTCTCATAATCTTCCCCCCACAGGCGAAGTCTTTCTGATCCTGAAATAGCCAGAAATTAGCTCCAACTGTGAAGCATAAAAATTAACATGCCTCTACTAGTGTGTTTTCACTAACTGTTATAAGTTTGCAACACAAGCCTACAGACGCCCCAACAGGGCAAAATGGGATAAAACAAGATGCCCCAACAAGATTAAATATAGGAAACTGCTTTTCGTAATGCTGTATCCACAACCTTAAGCAGCCTAATTGAGACACTAATCCATATCTGATCAGGTCACCTCCACCTCCATTTGGCTTCATTTGGCTGAACCCTTAGAAGCCTTGTCCCATATTTTCCATGGAGCTGCCCCCTATTCCTTTTCAGCATTTGTAGTTACCACAGAAATAATACATTTTCCTAGGTGGTTAATAAAAACTACAAAAGGAATCAGCTCCAGATGGGTTACAGAATTGATGCCTTCCCCACCACCTTGCAGGCATTAACATTGGAAAGCTTTCTCAAGAAAGAGAAGCTTAGAATAGATGACAGAGAATACAGTGGAAAATACCAATGTAATGTAAGCATAAATGCCATTAATAAATCACAGAGCCAGCACGTAACTCCACATAGCAATTCCCAGAAAGATTGTCCTAATCGATAATAAATACATAACTCCTTTGAATTTGCTAATTCATTTTTCAGCAGTACGGACCCACTCCCTAATTTCAAAGCGCTGTCCTCTAACTCTTTGTGCTATGTAAAGCACACGTTTGGACATGCTGAATTCTCTAATTAGTCTATAAATACTTGACTTTTACCCACTGCTTTGGTAAGTGTGATAATTGCTAGGGAAAGGCCAAAGCATTTATGGTCAATCAGATGATGAGGAAAGGAATATGGCCCTTTCAGCGAGTAAAATGTAAGGCATTCTGTGGCAAAGCAGAAGCTATTAACAGGATCAATATTTCTCCTAGTACCTTAATAAATCATTATATCAAAGAACAGTTGCAGGATGAAGAAAACCTCATTCTACCAACAAGGATGCTTCCAAATCAACAAATAAAACATCATTTAAATTACAAAGACCTAATTGGTGTACAAAGGCAAACGGCAAGCATAGAATGCAGCCTCTGATGCTAGGCATGTAAACATTTTAAATCATTAGTGAAGGAAGAAAAGCAGAAAGACAAAGAAACAGCTATGCTAAGAGCTCTCCACGCAAATTTGCAAATTGGTAAATATGCATGAATCCACCACACCGTAGCTGACTGATGGCACCATGTTTGGTGTAGATATCATAGGTGGCAGAAACAGAAGAGCACCTGGAAAACAGGATGGCCTTTGATATCTTTATTATTGCACTGAAAAGGAATCCCCTTGCTGTTATTTGCATTAAGGCTTTTTCCTCTTCCCCTCCTCAGCTAAGATTTGTAAACATTAGAAAGAGAGAGGGGATGAAATATTTTAATGGCTACTCTCAAGTAAGGGAAGTTCTCCTCTCAGCAGACATTGCACATCACTGCTTACCCAATACAGCCACCATCACATGTACCCACACAGCTCTCTTAACCACGTGACATAAATTAGAGTTTTGTCCAAGAAACGACTGGGGGACCATGTTTCCACAGTAGGAAACCCTCCCAGACATATACATATATATATATGTGTATATATACGTGTACACATATATGGCTGTGAGAAGATAAGGCTCACAGTGTTGCAAACCTGCATGTTGCTCCGGAGCACACTTCTGCACTGCTTGTGAGCAGCCACCAGCATCTTTTTGGGAAATGCCAACTCCCAGCACTTTTGTTTTATAGTGCAACCTTTCAATCTAATAGAGAAATTACATAACCTAGTGGGGAAAGAGCAACTAGAGTAACAACCTCTTGGGTTCCACCAGGAGGAAAATTTACTGTTGTAAGCAGCATTTGGATTTATTCTTTTGTTTCAGTAATCTGGTTTTAGCTCTTTATTGAAGAGCTTTATTACCAAAAAGCAAATGCTTCTCAGTTGTTGAATCACTGCTTTTGATTCCTGTCACAGCTTTGGAAGCTTGTTCCTAATTTATTCAGAGGCAAAATTGTCACCTTTGTGAAGAAGAATCATCAGTTGAAGGAATTTAATTGTGGAATTCAAAGTGGATACTCTTTGGTTCTCCAGTTCTTATTTCACAAGCTTCTAATTCCATAGAAGTGATACTTTAGAAGGTCGATTGTCATATGTTTGGGAAGCTCACAAGAAAGTAAACAATGCCAAAGAGGAAGGGAGAAGGAGCACGCTGTTGCTACATGGTATCTCCTCACCCCACTTCAAAGCAGCAGAGACCTTACCCACCCATCAAAATTCCCTGGAAAAGCAGAGTTTTGGCCATATGGCAATAGACCTTACAGGGTTCTGGTCATCTGCATTTCTACCATATGACTGGCTCTTTCAGTTAAATATATACAGAAAAATGGACAATGCCCAAAATTTCATGCTCTGAACTCTCTATAGAGATGTATTTCTTTCCTCAAACTGTAATTTATTCTGGAAAGAAAAATGGATCAGTCTCTCCATAAGTTATACCTCAAATCCGTTTGTTAGCTGATTCTCCTGTTGTAGAAGACATATCAATCCTGCTTTACAGAGCATAATATGCCAGCTTTAGTAGTAAGGAAACTGCTGTAGTTTATATACTTAACTGCCTATAGGCATCCCAAGAGTTCTTCCTCTCTTCCTGGGGAGATCATGTATTCCTCAACTCATCTCATGCCTACAAACACACATCAACATAATTTCTCTGGTAGCATCCCAGGACTATTTCAAAAAAGCAATTGGCAGTAGCCTTTTTTGCCTGCATCTCAATGTATTACTTTTTGCTTGCCATGTATCGGCTTTGTGGACTGTAAACCCCTGAAGGCAGGGACTACTCCTATTTGTTTATGTCCTTAGTGGCCTAAAGGCATTATCAGCTTTATTCATCAAATTATCAGCAGCTGAGGGGATCACTGTGAGCACGACCCAAACTTTAGCGATCACGTCCAACGGGATCACAAGGGGAAGGCTAATGAAGTCCGTGTGCCCTTTCAATTCTATTATCATAAACATCTTTCTTTTTCCAGTACAGAAAAAAGACGGACCAGCTCTTCAAATAAATAACCAAGAGTGATTGGGATGGTAGTAAATGGATTCAGCTAAGATCCAGGATTTTCTTATTCTAGTCAGCCTGAGCAATTAATTAACAGCTTCCTTCTTTGTCATTAATTTTGTTGCCATAGTAGCCTCTGTAAGTGGTTTCTAACAAACAAGGAAGATTTATCTGTCACACTCTAAATCGATCAGAAAATGAATGATTTCACATTCATTTTTGTTTGATAATGATGGGTAAAGCACAGTGAATCATTACAACAGGGTTTTCTGAGAAGTATAACGTGTCTGTTATCTCAAAAAGCAATCCTAAAGAACAGGCCCAGAGATTTAAAGTGAAGTGCCAGTTCTATGTAAACAAAATACTGTCTCCATTAAGAAATGGCAACAATTTATAAATAATAAATAGAAAAAAGTTTCTAGGGTTTTTATAACTCCAATTAAGCATATTTTGCTTGGATATAAACACTTCTATGCACTATTTTTTGCTCCAAATTCAGAGCTGGTAAGAAACCATGGAGAAAGACATTGT